>OZ005648.1:16836238-18036238 GCA_963930645.1 Salticus scenicus | reverse complement strand
TAAGTTGTGGCCACCGCAAGACTTTCTTTTAGATTTTCCCATACAAATTCACTAAGTGCAAATAAATAATTTTTATCTTAGAGGAAACTAACACTAAATATCCAAAGAAAGGCAGTTGTTTTATTGTCTATAAATGACATCTTAAAAAATGCATTTTTATAATAGTTATGCCACATATCAAGTTTCGTAAAGTTATGAGCTATAGAAGTTGAGATATAGCTTTCACATTGTCGAGGAAATTTGCAGTATGGCAACGCCACCTATTGGCCGATAAACACCCAAATTGAAGCAGCATAATATCTCACAATGGCCTTCACATACATCATGTTTTGTTTGATTATACGCAATAGAGCCTGAGATATAGCCTTCCCTTCAATTGTGGAAACCGCTGTATAGCAGCGCCACCTGTGGAGCGGTTGACACCAAAAGTTGACAGATACTCATTTAGGTTAAGGTGCATCAACATATAAATTTATATGGAACTTTGTGCAGTAATTCCTGAGATATAGCTTTCCCTTAAATTGTAGAAATCGCTGTATAGCAGCACCACTTGTCGGTCCATAAGCATTCAAATCGAATCAGCATACTGCCTCATGGTGGCCTTCTCTCATACCAAGTTTTGATTGATTATATGCAATAGAACCTGATATATAGCTTCCACTTAAATTGTAGAAATCGTTGTATAGCAGTGCCACCTGTTGAGAGGTTGGCATCAAAAGTTGATAGCGCTAATTTAGCTTAAGGTGCATCTACATGTAAATTTATATACAATTCTGAGCAGTAGTCCCGGAGATACAGTTGCCGCAAAATTTTTGTCACACACACAGACAGACAGACATTTTCTAAAAATAGTCAAATCGTATTCTAGACCTTCTAGACCTGTAAATCCATCGAAAACCGGAAGTGTAAAATTTTAACAAATCCAATACTTTCTTCTATTGAATATAGAAGAAAAATTAAAAAAAATTCTTAAAATATTTACGGGCGCTAGAGGCGGACAAACGGACAGTAGAATAGACAAATACACTAATTCAAATCATATTCACACTTTAAAAAATGGTCGAATAAACGCTTAATGTAAAAGAAAATGCATTTCAGAAAATTTCCAATAATAACCTTCAGTGTAACTGAATAATTTTGCCTGACTCTGTAAATCTAATGCTAATCATACTACATTCTATAGAAAGTATTATTTTGTGCATTTGAATAACATATTTCTATCTTCCACATGCACACCTTATTTCCGCTAAGGGCACGGCTTCTTCTATTCCTAATTCTTCCCTTTCATCCATTCCGCTAAGGGCACGTTCCGCTAAGGGCACGGTCGCTAAGGGCACGACACCGAATCATAGCTATAGAACTAACTGCATTAGCACTTTATCAATGCGTATATATTGTTACGAAATTGTAAATAATTGTATTTATTTTTTTTATAAATTCTTTCAAAGAGGCTTAGTAAGTTGATAAAATGTCAATTTTCTGCATTTCCAGCTCTTTTTCGCGTTAAAATAGCTTAATTTTCCCTTTAAAACGCATTAAAAAGCTCCAATAGGCATGTAATGGATTTGGCGCCAAATGGGGCGACTTTTTGCCCTTGGCGACTTTTATGGAGAAAATCCTTTTTATCGATATTCCATAGATGGACGTTCTAATGTGATTGGTTAAAGAGTTACGGAAAATTTAAATAATAAAAAAAAAGTTGGTTTTAAAAATAAAACATTAATCCTTTCCGAACAACATATATTTGCATCATAAACTACATTAGCACTTTATCAATGTGTAGAAAATCTTTAAAGTGATAATGACGTCCATTTTTTGCCAGATGCATAATTTCATCTTTTACAATTTTTTAACGCTCACGTTTAATTAAATGTATTTATTTTTAGGTCGAAAGAAAATGAACTCGTAAATTTTTTTTGGCAACAATTAAATTATAGCTAATATTTTAATGACTATTTTTATTACTATTCGGAGCTTATTATTTTCATATTTTAATTAATTAAAAGAAAACTATTCGAAAATTCGACTTTGAAGTATTGTGTTATCACCGGGTTCCGAGCTACTGTGAAAGTTTCAAATGTCTAGCTAGTAGGGAAGTTAGTTAAAAATAGATAGCAAGATTTGTACCGGACAAACAAACACACAAACAAACAAGAATAGAAGTTAATAAAAACATGGTAATAAAGATCATAAAGCGTCTATCACTAACGTATGAATCCGTACAGGTTTGTGAATACGCCACCTAAGAATGTTTTTGTGTATGTTTTCACATCGATGCTGCGTAATGTTTATATACTTTCACTTTTTTGTCTGTTCCGTCATTTTTCGGTCAAATTCTTGAAATTTCGAAACCGGTCTCGGGTCAATCCAGTGACTTCAGGGTAAAATGTGAGGCTCGATTAAGTTGCTCGGGTTTTGTCACAGTAATTTGAAGATGATATCCTCGGAAAAAAAGTCTCTTTTTTTTTCTTCTTTTTTTTGAACAGACAACAAAAGATATTCATTAGAAAAATATTTAATGCTAGAAAAATATATGTTTTTTTATGTGTGAAAATATCATTTTCATGACCTTTTTAATAATGGAATATTTATTTCATTATTGGTTTTATTGTATTGTATTATACAATAAAACTTTTGCGAACAATTTAACAAGTATATGTGGATTTTTTTTTTTTTTTTTTTTTTTGGTTACTGTAAATTAGTGCATCAATGTTTTAAAATATTTTAAGAATAGCAACTCTTTAGCGAGCACGTCAGATAAATTTGCGTTTTTATTCTGGCGTATACAGTTCCCGCTGCATATTAAAATCACATTCGTTCTGAGCCAAAATTATTTTATTAAGCGGCTGATTTTTATATCCGGCGAACGTTCCTGCCCTTAAGGAAAAGGTATTACTTCCCTGAATTTCGAAAGAAACTTCAAAAGTTAACGAATAATGGAATTAGTAAACAATATTAATTGATTTTTGGTAGATAATTAACTAATTGTTTCTTCGATATAGTAAGTAAACGCATTCTAAGTTCCCGTGCACTTTCGTTAGAGGAAAATCATCATTACTTTACCAAAAGTTCACGCTTTTCTTATAAATTTAAAATCTTTCCGTTTATACCTCATGAATGATAGTAATTTCAAAATAAGAACTAGAAATTGCCTTCTAATAATTAGGGGGAAAAAATCATTTCAAATCAAATTTCTATTTTATTAATGCGTTGTGAAGAATTACGTTCCTTGAAATTGTTACGGAGATAAGTGATGGGGCGTGTTTAATTTGTAACTGTGCTGCAAGTGTAAAATCTTCAACAATGAGCGATAATGGAGCAGAATGGGTTTGTTGTGCTTTAATTTCTTTTTCTATTTCCAATATATATATATATATATATATATATATATATATATATATATATATATGTATGCATAAATTATATTTTTGGCTGCTGAGGAGATATTTTTGTGTTTATTAACCGGCGATGCTGATTATATTAAGCGGCGGTTTTAAACGTTGTTTGTATTGATTTGATTCTGGTCCTACGATTTGATCAGATTAAGCGGCTGATTTTTTTAACCAGTGATTTTATTAAGCAGCGGTTACTGTATTTACTTTTTCGATTCTGATTTCTTGAGATAGGCCACGTAAATTTAAGTTTCTAATTGAATTTTTATAACACTGGATTTTTATCGACTGAATTTTTATCACCTTAGTTTTTCATTTTATGCGCGGTCTTCAAAATCTGTAACTCAACGGGCAAAAAAAAAAAAAAAAATGACGCGAAAAAAATGTATATAAGTGAATTCTGTTACGTTCCACTACCGATGGGTGTATGTTTTACAAAATATCAGATCTATAAGAAATACTATACATGTTTAAATATATGTATACATATGTATAAGATAAATCCCCCAGCGTAACGTTATCGAAGACACATTTCCAATAGGTATCACATGTAATTCATAATATATACTCAATTTTATCTATAGCTCTTTAAATTAATAATAATTTCTGTTCGTAGCATTCTCAGAATCTTGTCGTAATAATCTCACAAATGATCATAAATTAAATCATGAAGCACATTTTTTGGAAGACGAACACACATTTAATAAATTATCACCAATATGTTCTATATACAAAACTTTAGTTAAATATTAATTTATCGGACGTGGTGTTGTTTCCTTTAATCTCTCTCCATCTTCCGCTTCTCCTTTCTCTTTGTTGCCAAACACCAAAACACTAAAGTTTTTCTTTTCTTTTCATTCAGACAGCGCCTTCTCTTAGTGTCTTACAGTCACTTAATAATTAAAAAAAAAAAAAAAAAAAAAAAAAATGGTTTTTGAATGCACCTTAGTTTTATTGTACTTAATTCAGTGTAATTATGATAGAATGCACTAAAAATTAGACCATCATGTCTTGATTTTTTTTTTTTTTTTTTTTTTGTGTGTGTGTGTGTGTTCCTACGCACAAAGTCACAAACATTATGTATACACCAAAAACAATACGGCTAATTCCATACAACTCAAAAATATTTGAACTAAAGTCAATTGCAAAAGAAATTAAAAAAAAAAAAAAAAAAAAAAAATCGAGCCTTGATACCATTCTTGTTAATTCTTATGTAAAAAGACCTTCTGAATCCGAATATGATCTCCATTTTGCCCAATCACTCACCACTTTTTCGGGGCGCCACCCACTCCCGCAATTTTTAATCACTGTTCGGCAGTTTTATAGTCATGAATTTTATTTAAAGGTTTAGAAAAAGATTCATTTAACTGTAAAAAAAAAAAAAAAAAAAAAAAAAAAAAAGAAAAAGAAAAGAAATAATAATAATAATAATAAGGTATAATGAATAATGAATAATCATAATAATAGATTAATAAAAATATAACAAATATAATTTCTAATTTTAGTAGCGAATCCCTCCCCCTCCCTAAATTTCCCCCTTGCAACAAATGTTCATGTTATAGTTTTTCACCTCTGTAGACCCTTAGAAAATATTTAACTGTTAAAATAATTCTTTACCCCCTTCCAAATTAAATTTATAGCCATAAATTTGCCGAACAGTGATAAAAATAGGGTGGCGTCTCCAAAAAACGGTGGGTATGGGACAAAACGAGCGTTGGATTCAGGAGGCAATTTTAGCTAAAAATTCGTATGAATAGTATTGGAACCAATTTTCGTGCGAAACAGTGTAATTTTTGCGACTGCTGTCGCAGTATATACAGAACACTCACCAAAACCTTTTTCAGTCGCAACGAAGTACCCTTACTGACGTTTCGGCAATTATCAGAATTTAATTAAAGTAAACAAATTTAACCGATAAGAACTTTAAACAGTCTATCCATAAAAAAATACTAAATTTTAACACACATCCCTTCCCCAAAAAGAGAGAGAGAGAGAGGTGGGAGGGGGGGGGGAGATGGAGGGAGAAAAAAAAAGATAATAAATGTTTTGATAATCTTGTCTAAATATTTAGATATCTCCCTCTCCCAATATTATTCTTCAGATTTTTTTTAAAAAAAGCACTTTCCAAATATTGATTGAAAGTAGTTCTTGGAAAAGAATAAAATAGAGAATAAAATTCATGTCAGTGGTATATAATGTGTTTTTTCTTCTCATTAAAAATATGTTGCAGAAAGGTAATTTACCGGAAAAAAATATTATTTTTATTTCTTTTTATTAAAAAAAGATATTTTTTTCCATATAAGTTATTGATATAATCGCCGTTCGCATGCTTTATCATAACTTGTCTTTTGTATGCATTTGTCTACCTTTTAAAAAGTATAAAATCTTCTAGCACGTTAACTGAAAAAAAAAGAAGAAAGAAAAAATGCTTCCAACTATTTATACTGGGATTTATTTATTTTTATTTTTTATTTTTTTTAACTCGGCGGCGCAACCTATTAATCTAAAGTTCCATTTGAAGATTCTCCAGAGCATGAATGATTACCTACAATTTTAGAAACAAAAGAGCATCCTAATTCTAATACAGAGTTAAATATTGACTTGAAAGTACACGTAACTGTTTGTTTTCTTTATAGTAACTGACTTTTCATTGAAAACAAATGAATGATTCAATTCAAATAACAAACAACTGTCAACATGTAGTATGTGTGTAAATGTATTTTATCCATGTTAAGAGAAGAAAATTACGTATTAGTATCGTCTTATACTGCTATATTCGACTTTATTTTCTACTCATATGCTTCGTGCCTATTGATTTTTACTTTCTGGTACCCATATATATGGTAGAAAAAGTATTGTTTTCGGATCAAATTTTCGAAATTAAGTTTTTGTTATATTTACACGTTTTGAGGTGCCCTGAATCCAAAAATCATATTTTTAGTGGTTGGTCTGTGTGTGTGTCTATCTGTTATCAGCATATCTCAAGAACAAATAGTAGCAGACATTCCAAACTTGGTATTCTAAATGTGTATCATACAGGGATGCTACAGTAGATTTTTCTTTGAAAACAAGGAAATGGTTCGTGTACAGGGACATCCAAGAGAATTCAAATATATTAAGTCTAAGGGAAAATTTCTGGTAAGTACAGTGTAACATGCATAGAGTGACTTATACAAAACGGAATGAACAGAATTTATTATATGCCTAAAAGCATGTTTTGTGTAGATTGTTGTACTAAATTTAAGTAAACAATATTGTTTGTAGTGCGTATTGATTATAGGCAATATACAGGGCTATCCAAAATTAAGCTAAACATTCTTTTCTATTGAATGCAGTTGATGGAAATGTTTT
The DNA here is from genome assembly GCA_963930645.1 of Salticus scenicus. Taxonomy (NCBI): domain Eukaryota; kingdom Metazoa; phylum Arthropoda; class Arachnida; order Araneae; family Salticidae; genus Salticus; species Salticus scenicus. The sequence continues at coordinate 18,029,495 of OZ005648.1, read as the reverse complement.
GATACATTTCACTCTGTCAACGAAAACTGCTCAGGAAGTAAAGTTAATTTTCTATACACATACTGTAAACAAAGTATTTTTTGAATTTTCAACTTTTTTTTAATATCACATGTTGATGTGGCCTAATTACGATTTAGTCCAATTTTTAGCAGTCGATCTGTATGTATACAGTTGGCAGTAAAAGTATCCGAGCACTAGCAAAAATTCCTATATAAAAAAAAGTACTCTTAATACTGTTTTGTTAAATAAATCCTTGTCGAATAATGTTCTTAGACTGTCTAAGAGCATGATTCGAGGATTGGAGATTAAGAGGTAAGATAACGATGTTATGTAAACCTATGTTAAACAATTCAAATTAGGCTTCGGAAGAGTTTTATATGATAATTAATTCTGTGTGAGGAGTCTACCGCCCCCCTCAACCCCCCGTTTCATTAATGCACCTACATTTATATAGAATTTTATTCGGTTATTAAAAAATTATTTATTAAAATTATTTTTTATGATAATGCAGACGATTTCCATATTAGAGAAGTAGTATAACACCAAATATCCAAAAAAAGTCTATTTTATTCTCAATAAAAAAATAAATAAATAAATAAATAAAAATATTTTTTTTTTTTTTTCATTAAAAGTAAAAAATAAAAAAATAAAAAAAAATCGATAACTTTGTTTTAAATTATCGCAGATCGATGGTTCAACCATTCGTTTTAAAGGTATTGGCAAGCTCTTTTGAAAGATACCCATCATGAAAATTTACTCCCCTCGAGGGGGGGGGGAGGCGAGGCTCCTACATACACAAAAAAAAAAAATCCCAGTTGACTATCTCTATTGCCAAAAATGTATATTCGTTTCATTTGGTTTAGTGCACATTTAGAATACCAAGTTTGGAATGTCTGCTACTATTTGTTCTTGAGATATGCTGATAACAGACATGCACACACAGATACATACACACAGACCAACTGCTAAAAACATGATTTTCGTATTGAGGAGACCTCAAAACGTGTAAATATAACAAAATCTCACTTTCGAAAATTTGACCCAAAAACAAAACTTTCTCTACCTTATGGGTAAGAGACAGTAAAAATATGGTATTCAATTAACAGACGGCTAAAAGACCTGCACGTTGAACCAAAGCCTGGATGGAATGCCCTCCAAAGGTATTATTCTAAGAAATCCCAGCTAATATTCGCGTGTTTCTGAGAAAAGCGGAAAATACCTTGAATGACTAGACCAATTAAAACTAAATCACTAAATTTTTTCAGAGTAGGTTTTTTTTTTTTTTTTTTACAAAAGATGAAATAAATGCACCGATTAGCTTTTAAACTCTCAACATATAGAGGAATCGGTTCGGATTGTTTGAGTTTGGAGAAAAAATTCCAACAAATAATGTTTAAAGAGCTGACAAAGTAAAATTTCCCTTTTTTGGAAGAAATTTTCCCTTTTCCCTCAATACCTTAAATCACATAAAAACTTCCCTCTCTATCTGGCAGCCCTGTCTGTGACAAATAAAAACAAAGTTAACGATTTTTTTTTCCCCATTAAAAAAGAATAAAATAAATATGTTGTGTGTAGAGCACAAAATTGACTTTCTTTCGACAAATTGAGTGTTATATTTCTCTGATATGAAAATCGTCTGCATTCATCATGGAAAATAGTTTTAATAAATAATTTGTTCTGCGTGTATTTGTATTAGGAAAATTAAAAAGAGATATTTATGATAGCCATAACATACTATTTTTTTTTTTTCTTTTTAATCTCATACAAAACGGGAAAAAAAATCTTTGAAGTATTACTAGTTCTGTCGTTTCCAATTTTTTTGTAAACTCCATTCATCTGGAAATACCCTATTCTCAAACACGAAATAATCCTCTTATGATTCTTTATAACGTATGATAGTTGGTTATCCAAATCACTGACTTTTAAAATGTAAACGTAATACGTCATTTTTTAAAGCTATCTATCTCAACTGTCTGAGAAATTAAGCATGAACCAGAATTTCGGTTGAATGAACCAAGTAATAAAAAGAAAAAAGAGAGCGTTATCGATTATATAATTTTAGAATAAAAAAAAAAAAAGATCTTTATTATTATTTATATATATATATATATATAATGTTGAAGATTGATGCGGTATTGATTAGCCATTTTTATCTTTTATCTTTCCCATTAAGGAGATGGCAGACGTTAATTATCTTTGTTTGTAAATTAACGTCTTAGAGTTATGAAAATTTGTACTCATATGCATTGAAAAGTTGATGAATTTTGAAAATACCGAAATGTTGCGTGAATTTTAATTGTTCTAATAAATATATGAAAAGGAAATGAGATAAGTTTTCATCAGTAAGTTATATTTGACTAATTTGTGAAAAATATAATTTTTATATAATCAGTTATTATTATGAAATAAAGTCGGTTTTCATATTTAATGGATTTTATATATATATATATATATATATATATATAAGTAAGTAAGTAATATGCAGTTTTCAAAATTCTTTTAAGTATAGTTAACAGCAGCTTAGGTAAAGCCCTGTAGTTTTAATATATAAAAAAGTTTAACTTTAAATATTAACTGAGTTAATAAATACAGTTTAAAAAAAAAGAAAGAAAGAAAGAAAGAAAAGAGATAATGAAATTAGAAAAAAAGAAAAATGAACTTGAAATGTATCTGTAATTTTTTATTCACCTTTAGTACACAAATTGTTCATAAATTTTATTTGCTAAATTATCCGCGTGTATTTCCCTGTGTACTCTCTCGTGGAAAGATGGCCGTTAGCCGGTAAATTGGACGTATTTTCCCGAATGAAAAGGAATGACATTTTCCCCTTTGATGATCAGTCTGTAGTAAGGTGAGCAAACGTCCTCGAATGATGAGGACAGTTCTCGAATTTCGACCTATGTCCTTGAATTTACAGATTTGTCCTCAAGTGTCCTCAAATTAAAACAAAATTTAGCTCTGTCCTCGAATGGCCCTTCAGTTTGAGGACGCTGCGATGATTTGTCCTCAAATTGGGTTTCAAAAATTTGGTGGCCTTAGTCTATGGCCTATTACTATATCTATGAGAGAACAGTTTCAATATTTTCCAGAAGGTCATTCACACTTTATGGGAGTGATTTTATAATTTATTTTTCTCTTTTATAATTTGAGATAAAAATTTGGGAATTTTTAGAATATTCATCTGCTTCTTTTATCTTTTGGTTGGAATGTAAAAAGTAAAAGGATTATTTTGTGAAAATGGCCCTTAGAATTGATAGATGGCATTGAAGGTTACGTAACCGCACTTTCCGGGGTGAAATATTCGTATCACCAAAGTATAAAGCTCTATAAAAATTGCGTTTATTGCATTTAAAAAAAAAAAAAAAAAAAAATCTGGAATGACTCCACTCGACTTTCCGAACATTGAGTAATTAACAGTTTTGTAGATAAAGTAAAGAAAGAAGAGTTGTTAAACAAACAAAAGAGAGAAAATCATAATAGAGTGTTTGAGTATTTTTCTCCATATATTACACGATGTTTTATTTAACGCTACTGAACTTTGAGCCCATAGATCATAATGATAAAGAATTTTTCGTTGTGTCCCTGCAAAAACCTATAAATGATAGATTCACCAAAATGCTTATAGTTAGTGCAACAGTGATTTATAATATTCATATAAATTTTCAGCTCAATTTAGATGCTATCGCACTTTTAAAAATTGGGTCCCATAGGCCATAATGATAAAGATTTTTTTTTGTGTCCCTGTAAAAAAAACTGTAAGTGCTAAATTCACCAAAATCGATACAGTTGGTGCAACTGTGATCTATAACATGTATACAAATTTTTGGCTCAGATTAATAAAGCGTTTAGACGTAATCGCACTTTTAAAAATTTGGCCCCATAGGCCATAATGATAAAGAAAATTTCCTGGTGTCCCTGTAAAAAAACTATAAGCGCTAGATTCACCAAAATCAATAGGGTTCGTACTATGGTGACTTACAAATATACGTACCAACTTTCAGCTTATTCGAACAAAGCATTTAGACGCTAGCGTGTTCACTCACAGACATACACACGCACATACATACACATACACACACACATACATACATCATCGTAAAAATAGTGAAAACGGACTCAAGGGACCTCGAAACGTGTAGAAACATCAAAATCTCAAATTCGGATTTTTGACATGATTACAATACTTTCTCACTATAGTGTTCGGAAAGTAAAAATATTTATGATGTATTAAATTTGAAGAGGAAAAAAGTCTAAGTGAAAGCAAAAATGAAAACATGATCGCGAAACTTCATCTTAAGACTGTTCGAACGCAGGTAAATATCAAGAAAGTAAAGTCTCTGATCCTAAAAGAAAATCTGCCGACTCAAAGATTCATTGCATCGAAACTTGGAATGTCTTCTGGCCCTGTAAGTAAAATCATTCATAAAGATTTAAAGATTAAAAAAAAATATTTAAATCTAAAGTTCATCTTCTTTTGACAAAGTACATTACTGAAAGAAAAACAAATTATAGAAAATTATATGAAAAACACATAGCTGCTGAAAAATGGAAATTTGTAGTAACATTCGATAAGGCATGGTCATATTTAAGTAACAAAAAAAAAAAAAAAAAATCTCTATTGCTTAGCTGACGGCAATTGAGCTAGGGCTATTGTCAAAAAGCACGACTATCAGATACAAACAAACCGATGCAAAAAAATACAGCATTTATTGTTTCCGTGTGGAGAATATGATATTGCGTTCAGGGATATAATATTTACGTCCTGGGTTGTGGTTGTGTGGTTTAATGCCGATTGACTACGCTAAGGTCCTAGGCCTGTGGGGAATCCTGTCCGTGTAGGCCTTCATAAGGGACTGGTATTCACGTGAGCTTAGGAGAAAACCACGAAAAACTCTGAAAGGCCAGGCCAATGAGCACGACCTGGGAAATTGCATCCAGGGAGTAACCGTCGTCGAACTGAAGAGCAATCGAGTTGTAGGCGAACGCTTTATCGCTAAGCCAAATGCAAACACAGTTAATTGGTGCTAAGTCTTTATATTATACTGTTTGCAACATGACACTGTTACAGCCTTATTCACCTGTCTTTTAACACTGAGGTTAACCCGGGAATATGCTAGGTTATCTCAATTCGGCATTCACCACGCAAAATCAGCGATTTAACTCTCGAGTTAACTATCTTTTTTTAATCTTCCGAAACTGGTGGTTGAACTCTGGTGTTACATGAGCATGTTACAGTTACAGCGAAAAAACACTTGCTTACATTTTTTAATACATTGCTCTTTTATTGACCAATCAGCGAGACTCTTACAAATTTCTCCAGATAACTCTGGGGTCAACAAATCCACGATTGGTGAATACGGAAACTTTCTAACCAGTGTTAACTCTAACACAAGTGTTACGTGAACCATGGGTTAACATTGGTTTGGTGAATAAGGCCGTTAGACTGGTGAAATTTTTAAACCATTCTGACGTCACATGCAATAAATAATTCCTTAATTTTGATGGAAGTACCACTGTAGTGACAAAAAAAAGAAGAAAGAACTTTTACGTTAATAATGAACGGGATATTAATCTATGAATCCTTGATTTATTGCACTACAAATTAAATAATATTTTCCATTTTTATGCAAAGAATTTTTTTAAATGTATCCGTACTTAAAATTAAGAACAGCGAATTCGAATTGTCAAGTCAAAATTACTTTGAACAAGGGCTATTTCTCATTTTCAATCACATATTTTTAATACAGGGTTCATACTCATTAGGTAAAACCTGGAATACACAGGGAATTTGAATTTTGTTAAAAAAAAGTCAGGGAAAATAAAAATTTTCTTGAAAAATCAGGGAAAAATCGATTATAAAGCCTGGAAAAAGAAATATTTTCTTTCTCTTTGGTTATATTTTTCTTGTTTAGTTCCATATCAAAATTCAAATGATTAAGTATCATGAAAATATGCATGTAAATAATGATTTCTACCTGAATTTCTATCATGATGGGCAGTAATATGACATCATACAGTGGAAGTAGATGTATTTTCTCCTCCCTAGAGGAGCGTTTCTTGTACTATGTCGTTAATATTTTCTTAAAAATTGTTTAGGAACTCAAGGAAAACTCAGGGATTTTTTTTTTCAATATTTGAGTATTAACCCTGTAATAGCGTTGGCGCGATTAGAAAAAGTCTTATTTCATAATTAAATTCACCATGCCAGATGTAATCAACATCACCTGAAACCTAAATCATTGAAAGAGCAAATATTTGTTTTACAGAGTAGAGTACTGCAACTTTTGACGCCATCTGTTCGATGGCCTATGATTTTCTCAGGTCGGAGATTCGATATTTAGATATGTCAGATTCTTATTTGGTTAAGTTTTAAATCCCTTTAAAATTAATTTTAAATGTTTTGGAGCTAGAAATCAACTGTTTTTATTTATTTTGTATCCTTTACAAGCACGGCAATACTATTAATATTTTATTTCCATAAGTTCTGACAACGTATTATTATTTATTTCTTTAAATAAATAAGAATTATTAAAGTGTATCTTTTAAAATAAATAGTTTATAAGTATTGTTTCAATTATCCATTTCTGGTATTTTGAAAACTCTTTTATAATTTCTGATTCTCAGAATGAATTTCCGGCTTTTATACGAGAAATAATTAACGAGGAACCTTAAAAGAAAAATAATATGTTTCGATAACCGACAATCTTGTCCAAACGTGTAAATTAGATTCAAATAATAATTTAAAATGAAGAAATTAATCTTCTTTAAGGATTTCTTTTTAAGAGAAAATTATATCACTTTGAAATAGGGTAAGTGCACCAGTGATTGACACTTTTAGAGCAATCTCTGATGTTTTTAATGTTCTAGTCATCAGAAAATATTTTTTTTGAATCTTAAGTTAGTACATATGGCATGAAAGACATTCAGAACCACATATATGTTATATACATTTGATAACAATTATTTTTTTTAATGAATTTTTATTTCACACCCAATCAATATTCCAATAATTGACACTGCCAGTTTTTCATTTTATCTGTAATTAGCACCCTATGTTCCAGTGTTTGACGCTGCTAGTTATTCATTTCACCAGTTATTAGCACCCTATGCCCAGTGTTTGACATAAAATGTTAAAATTCTTATAGGTAAAATATATGATTTTATTATTTTTCTTATTTATTAATTATTTCGGGATAGATGTCAATTACTGGAGCATACCAATCACTGGGGCACCTACCCTAATTGAAATTTTTCATTTTGAAGAGCAAACGGAAGGTATTTTTTTCGAAAAAAAGTAATCTGGTGCGACACATACACTTTATTTCTCTTACCTATATTGCAATAGACATATTGCAATTTAAGATGGTAGTTAAAGATCTCCATTTAAAGATCCTCATTTCAATGAATGTATTATTATAAAGAAGTCAAGTTTAAAATATCATTTATAATACTAATCAGAGCCGCATTGAATTTGAAATTCCACTTTAAATACTTCGAAATTTAATATTTTCTTAACGTGGAACAATAAAGCAAAATCTGGCATAAACGTGCATTATGAAAGTTATTTTCATCGTAAAGAAGTCGGATGAATGCTAAAATATTATTCACTACCAAACCCGTGCAAAATATTCGCACTTTATTTCTTTTTTTATTTACCTTTAAATTTGAAAGTCATAAATGTTATACCAATTTCACCACCTAATTAAAATTTTAATTTACCAGAAGCCAAATTATTGTTAAAACCAAATTAATATTGTACAATAGTGAAACCAAAATCATTCAAAGAAAGGTTTCCAAATAAAATTCATGGTTCACGACCCACTTTTCATACTTCCACAGGCAGTACAGTTTTAATATAGGACTCCCACGACGCATTTTAAATTTTTGTCTTCATGTTGGTGATGACTTTTTATTAATTTAGGTATATATATATATATATATATATATATATATATAAATAAAATAATTGTTATTTTGATTATATTTTTATGATAGTATGTTTTTTAGTCAATTTATGACACAAAAGTTCATATTCATTCTGTATATATCTTTAAAATATTGCTAGGCTTAAAATGACGCTTGCAAAGATTCTGAAGAAACAACTGTTAAAAATACATTTTTTCGTAAAATAATCTCATCAGACAAATGTCGTCATTTTTTTCTTATTAGTCCATTGAGCTAAGTCCGCGTGCTTAAATATTGTCTATGTATAAATATATATATATTTTTTTAATCCTCGCGTATCGTATCGTTTCGACAAAAAATAATTGAAACTGATCCACGTTAGAGAAATATTATATAGATGATACTGGCATAAAAATTATTGAATGCTCATTCTGCTTTAAAAACCCACCTCCACACCATGCAGAGCACAGACGGCGGAGTCGGGGATTTTGTTTTACAAGGATATTTCTGGTCCTAGTCATCTGTGCAAGTCGCTACAGAGATTTTTATTTTCTTCTGTATTTAATGAAAGCATGTATTTGTTTCGTAAAAAAAAAAAAAAAAAAAAAAAAAAACTTCCGGTTTTCGATGGATTTACTTATTTCGAGAGGTTTACTTATTTTTTAGAAAATGCTTGTCTGTGTATGTAGCAAAAATTTTGTGGCAGCTCTATCTCAATAACTAAATGCACAGAATTTCATGCACTGCACATTTGGACATAATTGCATCTTGACATAAATTAGTGTTTGTCAACTTTTGGTGAAACTAGACTAGATCCTGTTTTTTTTTTCAAAAATTTTAATATGGCAATATAGGATAAAATTTCATATAAATGTGCCCATTTTTAGCGAATTGTTGTGGAAATAAAATGAAATTTTTATAATAATAATAAACTAGGAAAATATTTTGCATTATTTTATCATTTATTTTTACTCAGTCAAATTATTTATTAAAAATTTTTTCCAAGATGAATTCAGACAGTTTTCGTTTCATAGAAGTATGACACCAAATGTCAAAAAAAAAAAAAAAAAATCAATTTTTCTTTGGGGGAAAAAAAAAAAAAAAAAATCGAAGATTTTGTTTCAATTTATCACAATTCTACGTTTCAACAATTTTTAATAATGGTATCTTTCCAAAGAACTCGTCAATATTTTTAAAACGAGTGTGGTTGAACCTTAGAATTGTGATAAATTAAAACAAAATCTTTGATTTTTTTTTTTTTTTTTCTTCCAAAGAAAAATTGATTTTTTTTTTTTTTTTTTCGACATTTGGTGTTATACTTCTATGAAACGAAAATTGTCTGAATTCATCTTGGAAAAATTTTTTAATAAATAATTTGACTGAATAAAAATAAATTATAATAATTTGATTGAGTGAGTAATTACTGAGCGAATTTGCATAGAGAAATGTAGAAAAAATCTGGTGTGAAACAACCACACGACTTCTGTTACTTATTTATTACATGTATTATATGCATTTTTTGAAGATAATATGATCAGAAGACATAAAATTGACCTAACGAATTAGACACTTAAAAATTTTCTGGTAAGAGAAAGATATACACATGTAAAGATATATAAAATAGATTTACATAGCGAATTTAAAAATAGTAAGAAGAAAAAAATCAGTTTAGCCATTTTTCGAAACATTTATTTCCGACATCTAAAACTGATCTACCTGATCAGGATGACGTTTAATTTCCTTTTAATAACCACGTAATACATAAGAAAGTATATCTAAAGTGGATATATGTAACAATTTTCAAGAAAATCATTAGAGCTGTTTTTGAGATACCGATTTTTGCCAAAACTTGTCAAATTTAATTATTGACCGAAAAGCAATAATTACATACAAAAGGATATTTAAAAGGCAGTTAATATAACGAGTTTGAAAAAAAAAATCCGTGGAGCCGTTTTTTAAGGAACGCACTTGCGAGGCCTGAAATTGAGCTATTTATACAGGACGCCTATAAATTTTCCTGAACTAACCAACTATATCATTCGAAAGGACATCTAATAGAGTGTTTATATTTAGAAAAAAATCGTTAGAGCCGTTTTTGAGATACAGACTTACGGTACCACTTTCGGTTTCCGATGTCCCACTTCCGGTTTTCCAATTTTCAACAAAATTTGAAAAATTGATCTGTACACCAGATCTGTTTCAATTCTAAAGTCTCGTAGTTCTATCTTTATTAGTTTCCGAGATATAATAGCCAGAAGATTCCCCACATACATACAGTCGGTAACAAAAGTGCCCGAACACTAGCAAAAATTCCTATGTAAAAAAAAATACACTAACGGTTCTGTTAAATAAATCCTTATCGAATCATGTTCTTAGACTGGCTAAGAATAGGATTCGACAAGGATTTATTTAACAAAACTGTATGAAGTGTACTTTTTGTAACACGCTTTTATTAGCTTCACCTGCATGTATGTTTGTATGTGTGTTTGTAACCGCTCTGGGAGCAAACAAAAAAATCTATATTGTAAAAAAAGACTTTCCCTACGTGAACGCTGTGGCTGTGAGGTAAAGCTCCGGGCTACGAACCTAAAGGTCTAACGTTCGAGCCCAGTCAGGGAGATTTTTTAAAAATGGTTTTTGTTTAATTCTAAATTATTTATTAGTTCACATTTCAATAAAAGCGTGTTCTTCAATTTTTTAAAATTATAATTTTATTACATAGGAATTTTTGCTAGTGTTCGGACACTTTTGTTACCGACTGTACATACATACACGCACATACACACTGGCCAATTGCCAAAAACTACTTTTTTGTTACCGACTGTACATACATACACACACATACAAACTGGCCAATTGCCAAAAAATACTTTTTTGGACTCAGGAGACCTTAAAACATGTAAATAAGGTGAAAACTCCATATCGAATTTTCGGACCAAATACAATACTTCCATTACCTACGGTAGTCGGGTAATGGAAGTAAAAAGCTTTGTGATGCGCACAACATAGTATAGTTTTCTTTTATTATTCTTTCTTTGTTTGATCTCTCCGTTGCACCTCCTTAAAACAGACTAGATTCTTAGCCGCTGAATTGGAGGCACGAAAAGCTTAATCGACCGTGTAAATGTTCCCTTAACTCATTAACATTTACCCACTTTCTGCACGTAAGAGCAAATTTTTTTCTTTTTTCTCGTGGAAGTGGGTTTAGAGCACGATATTGTATTGCTTTTAACATTAAAAGACGGTATTCACAATAGAAACAAAATTAATTTTTTTTTTTTTTTTTGTTAATTCTTTTATTATAGGATAGGTGTTTCACTGATTGGCATGCTCCAGTAATTGACATCTATCCCGAAATAATTAATAAATAAGAAAAATAAGAAAATCATAATTTTTACATATAATAATTTTAACATTTTATGTCAAACACTGGAGCATAGGGTGCTAATAACTGGTAAAATGAATAGCTAGCAGTGTCAAACATTGGAACATAGGGGGTAATTACTGATAAAATGAAAAATTGGCTGTGTCAATTACTGGAGCATTGAGTGGGTGTCAAATAAAAATTCAGAAATTTTTTTTTTATCAAATGTATATATATTAACATATACTTTATTGCTTTTAACATTAAAAGACTGTATTCACAGTAGAAACTAAATTAAATGTTTTTTTTTTTTTTAAATTCTTTTATTATAGGGTAGGTGCTCCAGTAATTGACATCTATCCCGAAATAATTAATAAATAAGAGAAATAATAAAAAATATATTTTACATATACGAATTTTAACATTTTATGTCAAACACTGGAGCATAGGGTGCTAATAACTGGTAAAAGGAATAACTGGCAGTGTCAAACACTGGAACATAGGGGCCAATGACTGATAAAATGAAAAACTGGCAGTGTCAATGACTGGAACATTGAGTGGGTGTCAAATAAAAATTCATTAAAAAAAATATTGTTATCAAATGTATATATTTTAACATATATGTGGTTCTGAATGTCTTTCATAAAATATGTACTAACTTAAGATTTCTAAAAATATTCTCTCATAACTGGAACATTAAAAACATCAGAGATTGCTCTAAAAGTGTCAATTACTGGTGCAATTTATGCATCATTTTTATAAGAAAATAATTTTTAAAATTTGGAATTTTCTATTATAGGGTTGAATGTTAATTTTTAGGTATACAATATAATAAAGCATAAACATTTTTGATCTTTCAAGAATTACGACACTTTAAAATTCGGAACATTTTTCCCATAATATATATACGTCCTTAACATCATAAAAATAAGAAGGAACAAAAATACAGGTATTACATGCTTTGTGATGTTAAATATTTTTACCTCGTTGTCGCTTTTTCAAAAAAAAAAAAAAAAAAACTAGAAAGTTTTCAAAGAGAAATGGTATAATAGTTTATAATTCTCAAAATAAAGATCATGCAGGCAAAACATTCTAGTTTCAAGTTTAGAAAACATTTTATTATTTTAAGATTTCAATTTGATAAGGTAGTTTATTGTTGTGTGTATATATATATATATATATATATATATATATATATATATAATTTGAATAATTTAAGACCTTTGTAACACTCAGCAATCAAAATGTATATATATATATATATTAATAATTTTTAAAAAAATAGTAAAAGCCGTGCAACAGAAGATTTAAGACCCCTAAAACCACATAGACCAATAAGAATAAAATTTCATCAAATTAAAATTACCGATGAAGACTGATTGTTAATTATTGAAACAATTAATTTTACTTTTTGATTTTTGAAACAATATAAATTTTACATATTGATTTTTTTTTATTATTATTATTTAATTTGATTTAACCTCAAACTTGCCTTAATATTATTCCTAGATAGTTAGTTGCTATTTAAATAATGTTGCCTTTACGTTAAAACGACATCAAACCAAAACAGAAGAATCAAACAAGCAATGAGAGAATAAACAATTAAAACTCTTTTCTAGACAAATCATTTTTAATTAAGAAACAGCTCAGAACAGTGAAAACAACTTTTCATGGGAGACCTTTTGTCACCGTTGAGCAGCAATGTACGATTTCGTTCGCTAGTGGCTATAATAACAGACTTCTAATGTGTGTGTGTATATATATATATATATACTATTATTTGAATACATTAAGTGACTCTTTCCCTAGAGGAGGAGGAGGGAGTAATGTTCCTACATGCACACAATTTTTTTCTTTATTTACTACTACTATCATCAATAATTCAAATAAATTTTGCAGTCATTCATTAAACATACCTCTCATTACATACATTTATTCAGCATTTTCTCCTATGCTGCCAAATTAAAAATTCTGAAAAAAAAAAAAAAAAAAAAAAAAAAAAAAAAAAAAATGACAGCGCCACCTGTTGAGCTGTTGATCTCAAAATATAATCAGCATTATTTTAGGTCAAAGTCCAAGTAAATTCCAAGTTTAATCGAATTTCGTCCATTATTTCCCGAGATACACAGTTTACAAAATGTATTATGCACACACACACACACACAGAGAGACAAATAGACAGAAATATTCTAAAAATAGTCCAATCATTTTCAGAGTATCTCAAAACGTGTAAATTCATCGAAAATCGGAGTTCGAAAATGTTCACGAATCCAGTATACTTATTTCTTACATATGTAGAAGAAAGTAAAAATGCTACAGTGTACCTGAATAACATACATGAATTTTTGAAGTCTTCCTAAACGAGTATTCGCGGAAGTGATAACGCAGATAGATAGACAGACAGACGCACCGAAGTCATTAACATTATTTTTAAGGCCTACTTTAAAATGACCATTTTTGACAAAAATGTCGAATTTCTGTTTTTTATTTAGTTTTAAAGAATAGACTTTTAGCTTTCCAAAACACCTTTACTTTTGTTTGTACGCTAATTAGAACCGAAGTTATAGCCAATTAAGTAAACCGGAAGTGAGATTCTTTAAGACAGGAAATTTTGCCGTTTTTTCAGAAAAATGGCATTTACATGCCTCTGCAAAAATTGATTGAAAAGAAAAATTGACAAGTCAAAAAATTAAAGTTGTTGCACTGTGACATAAATAAATGCTTGTCTTATAAATGTGTGAAATTTTGAAGGTATAAATTAAAAAAAAACTTAAGTAAATTTCAAAGTAAAATCTTTAAATGCGTTTTCTGAAAAACTATGTTTTTCGATTTTTGTGTATGCGATAAACCTGATTTCTCCAAAAGTTTTCAAGATATTTCTATGAAATTTTTTCACAGATTTGCAGTCACGCAATGAACTAAAAGCTAAGTTCTGTGTATTATTTTGAAAATTTTACATTTGTTTATTTTCTAAAAAACAGATTTTTTTTTTTTTTTTTCGGAAAATTCTGTATTTTTCTCTGTTAGTTACCATATTTCAGTCAATTTTAAGAATTTCTCTTAACTTTTAGTTCCAATGCACAGATAAGGGTCATAAAATTACGTATTTCAATGGATATTGAATTATATTAATTTTTATTGAGTGTATGTTTGGCGTAAACGTGAAATTTTGCTCATTTTTTACACAAAATCACCTACTTCTTTGCAAAATAAAGAAATTTTTGTTTAAAATGTATTATTTTTCATCATTCTATGTCCGTTTATAACTAAAAATATAATTACTTAATGCATAGTCTGCTTTTTTAGAAGAAAGTGCTCCGTAAGTAGGCAGATACCTTAACTCACCGTGTTGAAATGAGAATGCAAATGGCAGATAAGATGCGTTACATTTCTTCAACCATGTTTAAAAAAAATGATATGATTTCAGAGCTTTTTTGTAATTTCCCAAATACACGGATATTACAAACCTGCGGTTGTTTGTGCTTTGACCTAAAGCCATCATAAAGGAGCCGGAAAGACAAAAAAAAAAAAAAAAAAAAAAAAATTATCCCGTCGGCCTTGTCGAAGTTTTTTAATACATCCAGATGCCTATGTTTTTCGCTCCGGGGGTAGTCGAGGTGCATAATAGCAGTCAGACAAGAAAAACATCAAATTGCTAAACACCAGTCTGGATGTTAGGGAGTAAGGTCATCGCACTTTTTACATCTTCTTCTTCGGAAGATGTTACATTTCTTTATTTTTATGTAGTTGAGTGGACGTTGGATTATGCTAATTCATAAACAAAAATTGCATCCGATATTTCTTGGTAAAATCATATACCTATTATAAGAGTGGACGGGGCATTCCATTATTAAGGGAATATGAGTAAAGGTGGCAAAGATGAAACGAACACCTGACTACTGAGAAAAGGTTACCTTTTTTTGGCATTTATCGCGTTATTAGCGATATTTTGTTTTGAATATAAATATTTTTTATTTTTATTATTATTAAAAGATACAGAAAGCAAAACTTGTGTAAAATACTACAGCTGCCGAAAATTATTTTTACCTTGTTATTATTAACACTTTCCAAGAAAGTTCAAAAGTGTTTATGAGTTCAGTTTGTCTGTCTGTCTATACCCGCTTTAACTCCTATAAATCTGTACTGATAAGTATAAAGGATTTAAGTCCATATTCTTGATTTTTCAGGAGACGAAAAATAAAGTTTAACTAGTTAAAAGCAAATCAGAAGAATCGATTAGGAAAAAGGTATTTCGTTGATTTATACCCTTTATACCATTCAGTGGTTGTCAACCTTCATTTAATAACGGGAAAAGTTGATTTAAATATTTTATACCATACATGAATGGTAAATTTCTGAATTGGTCCTTTTTTTACCAATGGATTTTCTCAAAGACTAAATGACATAGAATTAAATCCTTTATACCAATCGATAGAGAATTTTTTTCTGAGTCTATGTACTTAACTCAAAATCGACATTTTTGGACTTAAATCCTTTATACTTATCAGTACAGAAATAATCATGGAATTTTTTTAAAATTAATATGTGGTATAATATATTAACTAATTTAATTTAAAGAACTAAATTTAAAAGTCATAAGCATTTAAAAAAAAAATAATTACTTAAAGAGTACGAAATAATACAATATAAAAAATCTTACTTGTGAAATATAATCATCATTTTACGTAACTTTTAGGGATTTTTAGATTAGAGAACATCTAATTACTATTGCTTGCGACAAAATTTCTTTTAGATTCAAAACAATCTAACTTTTAAAGGGAAATAAAAATTTTAAAAAGAACTTTAAGAAAAATAATCTGGTGTGTCACTCACACGACTTTCTCTTACCCTGAAATTTAATACTATAAATACAGGTTGGAGATTAAGAGGTAAGATAACGAGTACTGTTATGTAAACCTATGTTAAACAATTCATATTAGGCTTCTGAAGAGTTTTATATGATAATTAGTTCTGTGTGAGGGGGGCTACCGCCCCCCTCAACCCCCCGTTTCATTAATGCACCTACATTTATATAGAATTTAATTCGGTTATTAAAAAATATTTCTCTTTTTAAAAAATAATTTATTAAAATTATTATTTAAAAACATTATCTTTTATGATAAGGCAGACGATTTCCATATTAGAGAAGTAGTTTAACACCAAATATCCAAAAAAAGTCCATTTTATTCTCAATATTAAAAAAAAAAAAAAAAGTACGATTTTTTTTTCTAAGTTTTTTTTTTCGTTAAAAGTAAAAAAAATCGATAACTTTGTTTTAAATTATCGCAGATCGATGGTTCAACCATTCGTTTTAAAGGTATTTTCGAGCTCTTTTGAAAGATACCCATCATGAAAATTTACTCCCCTCGAGGGGGGAGAGGCGAGGCTCCTACATACACAAAAAAATTTTCCCAGTTAACTGTCTCTATTACAAAAAATATATATTTGTTTCATTTGGTTTAGTGCAGTCTATAGACGTTAAACTCTATTTTCCTGCAATTTCCCCCATAGACGTAATGTATTAGAATTCTCCTGATTGTCCCTGTACACGAACCATTTGCTGGATCTTAACGAAAAGCTTACTGTAGCATCCCTATATGATACACATTTAGAATACCAAGTTTGAACTTTCTGCCATAATTTGTTTTTGAGATATGCTGATAACAGACACACACACACACACAGACACACACACACACACAGACACACAGACCATTTGCTAAAAACATGATTTTCGTATTCAGGGGACCTCAAAACGTGTAAATATAACAAAATCTCGCGTTCGAAAATTTGAGCCAAAAACAATACTTTCTCTACCTTATGGGTAAGAGAAAGTAAAAAGGAAAGATATCGTCTGCGTCGAGAGAAAGCAGAATTTAAAGCTTGGCGAGAAAATTTCAGCGTTGGTCAGTTTGACTTCCTGTAGTTCAAGCAGTCACGTGACTTTTTATGAGTACTCTTTGCCGCTGAAAAAGGTTGCTATTGTCCCGTCCACTCTTATAATAGGTCTATGGGTAAAATATACTTACTGAGAGAATAAAACTCAAAATAGCATGGAAAGATGTGATAAACTTCTGACAAAGGAAGTTTCGTTATTTAAAAAAAAAAAAAAAAAAAAAAACCTAATTTAAAAATTTTTAAAAACGAATGTGTTTTGACCCCAAACTTTCTTTTATATTTCCCTATATATGTTCATGCAAATTTAGTGCAAATTATTTATTAAAATTATTATTTATCAGAATTACTCTACTCTGCATAAAAATCGGCCCCCGACACCATTTTTGCACATTCTTATGTAAAATGACCTGAATCCGAATAAAACGCCCATTTTGCCGTATAACCCACCGTGTTTTAGGAACACCCCCCATTTTTTATCACTTTTCGGTAATTTTATGGCTATAAATTTGATTTGTTAACCCTTTCAGCGGCACTAAGTAAAAATGATTGAATTTCCTTTTAAATATATATATATCATAAAGTAAACATCCCCTGCAAGTCATATTTGATGAAGAAAAAAATTCAGCATGTGGGGATTTTTTTGTGGGTGGTGGCTAGGCGTTCTAGCCACTGTGTCTATTCACCTAAAAGATGCTCCTAAAAATTAAACTAAAATTAATGATCTAAGATAATATGTAAATCTGTTGTATTTAAAAGGTGCATTACAGTATATTTACACTACCAAATACTTTTGAATAAAAAATTATTTTTCATAAAAATATATAAAAGAAACTTCAAAAAATTTTCCCGCAACTTGTCCATTTAAAAAAGTCACAGGCACATCCTGCTTAAAGTTACTGTAGTTCTGCCATCTCTATTTCAATTTTAGAAGTACACATTAACTTTTCATAAAAGTGGATAAAAAAAGTAGCCACTGCACACTTAGAGAAAAATTTCTAAAGTAGGTGGATAGACCCTCTAGCCACCGCCCCTGAAAGGGTTAAGGGGAAGGAAGGATTATTTTAACTGTTAAATATCTTCTGAAGGGCTACAGAGTTGGAAAATTCTAAAACATGAACATTTGCAGCAAGAGGAAAATTTGGGGGGGGGGGGGATTTACCACTGAAATTATATATTACATTTGTTATATTTTATTATTCTATTATTATTATTAATTATATATTGTATCTATATACATGTTGTTTTTAAGTGTTAAAATAATTCTTTTTTTTTTTCTCCAAATCAAATTCATGGCCATAAAATGACCGAACAATGATAAAAATTGGGGGAGGGGGTGGCGTCATGAGAAATGACGTCATGGGGCAAAATGAGTGTCATATTTAGATTCTGGAGGTCATCTCACATATTTATCAGCAAAAATAGTATCGGGGCTCGAATTTTTTTATTTTATTTATTTTTTTTTTTTTTCAGCGCAGTGTTATTAGCAGTGTTGAGTACCGACAATTTCTATCGCAAAGTATAATTTTAAATGTAAAAATAAAATCATTTTTGTACCCTAAAGATAATATTTTAGGAAATGTATTATTCTTATTATTCCATGACTTTTTTTTTTCCTCTTTTGTACTAAATGAAAAAAAAAAAAAATTATAACTTTGTTTCGAGTTTTCACAAATATATTGTGAAACTACTCGTTTTAATGATGCTGATGAATTCTCTCTAAAATAACTTACACTTCCGGGTGGAGGATGTGTATTTCCAATAAATGAGGGGGATGCGATGCTCCTAACTGTACAAAACTTTTATTCTGATCGACTATTACTATTTAAAAAAATAGTTTCTGTTCTAAATCAGTTTCCTTAATTTTTAATAAATCTATCAATGAAATAATTATTCGGTTAGTCAATCTATTCTATCACCTGTCAATTAATAAACCTAACTGTCTATCTCATAAGCACACACATACTATATAGCAGCTGATACATGCAGGATGCAGTATCATACATGCTGATACATGCAGTGTTGTGTAATTTAGATAAAAAAAAATTCATAAAAATAATACTTTAGGATAAAAATTTCAAAATGTATCCAACAGTTTATATTAATAAGAAATTTTGGTCAAGAAATTTTTTATTATTTTAACAATTTATTATTATTTTCATTTATATTTTAGGTGCCTATCTTAAAATGACCTTTTCCTTATCGAATTATTTCCTAGTCTTAAAAGATTTATAATGCAAATGTTGGTATGATTATGGAATTCCTAACACCAGTGGCCGAGAGAGTGCACTCTCGGATCTGGTAGACGGGAGGTGTCGGGTTTGATCCCAGACCCCGCTCGTTGCACAGCCGTTCGGAGTTTTCTGTGGTTTTCTAAACTCGCATGAATAGTGGCTAGGAACCCCTTAAAAAGATTTCAACTTAAGACATCCAACCCAGGCGCCTAGGTCCCTAGTGTAGATAACGGCCTTAATCCCTACTCTAGCATACACCATCTTCATATTTTTTTTCATTTTTGTTAAATTTTGAACAAAAATCTATGTTGAAATACCTGGTATGTATTACTGAATCGTGCACGTGTTTTCCTTTAAGTGTTATAACATGTATATTCTTTCAGCTCAAAGTTTTGAATGAGAATTATGAATTACCCGTATTAAAAAAAAAAAAAAAATAAAATAAACTATATTTACTACACTACAAAATATTATGTGCAGAAATTTGTTATGTTTTGTTTTTCAGTAGCCGAATGATTGTCGCTTGAAATTTTATCGTACCTAGTATATGAATTCTGGACTTTACTCGTTGAATGTTGATATCTTTGTTTAGTAATTCCGATCTGTGTAAATATATTTCTTGCTTATTGGAGAGATCGTCGGAGATTAAAAATCTTTCTAATATCTTCTGAATTTTTTTTTTTTTTTTTTTTTTTTTATCTTATTTTTAAAAACGACCGCTAAAATTGTGTGTCATGCCTTTTCAAAAGTGATTAAAGAATAATAATTATATATATATATATATACTTTATCACCTACAATATTCGTTATATATATAAATATATAAAATATAAGCATAAATATAAGAAACAAGTACAAACTATCAATTTTTATCCTTTTAATAATTATTTAATACGCCTGTTTTTGAATAATAATTTTCTATGTATTTGACCAATGAAAATGTTATCGTACAAGATTATTATTTTCAGATATTACTGCTCAGGTTAAAATATTTAGTGACAGATTTTCACCTTTGTGTGTATGAAAAAAAAAAAAAAAAAGTACGCAATAACTTAAGACTAGATAAAATCGTTTAACACTAGGTATATCAGTTTAAATGGATTATTTAAGCACTTAAATTACATTTTATTAAATAATTTTTATCGTTGTTGTTTCACTTATCAATGAAAAAGAACATCTTTGATACTGGAAAATAGGCTCATTTAATCACATAAATTTTTGATAAGAATATTTTAAAAATAAATAAATAAATAAATAAATACTAAAATAAAATAAATAAAATAATAATCTTAATTTACTTTTGACTATCCGATTTTCTTCTTAGTTATTTGGGCCTAGGTATTTGTTGATTCCGAACATATACTTTAACGATATATGTTAACCCATATTTCACCATCGTCCTAAAAATAGGACACCATGCATAAGTGGCATTTATATAAATTCTTTTGAATATTTTAATTTAAATTAAAGGCGATATATTATTTAAAAGTCCAATAAATACATATGTGTTTTTATCGTTAGTTTAATTTAAATTAACGTTTAATATATATATATATATATATATATATATATATTTTAAATAACGATTTTTGAAGCTTTATTCATTACATTTTCAACACATTATTAATTAAAAAAGTTTTATGTTCAAGAATAACGGACATATAAATTTATTGAGGTAATATTCTACACTTTTGTACTGGTAAAACAATTATATAAATATATATAAATATATATATATATATATATATATATATATGGTCTGTTTTGCTTATATTTTCGACTATCCTAAACCATTGTCCTATTTTTAGGACAACCTGTACCGATTAAACTAATGAAAGATTGGTAAGTTTTTTATTTTTATGTGTATGCAGTCGGTAACAAAAGTCTCCGAACACTAGCGAAAATTTCTATATAAAAAAAGTACATTTAATACAGTTTTGTTAAATAAATCCTTGTCGAATCCTGTTTTCAGACTGACTAAGAACAGGATTCGACAAGGATTTTTTTTAACAAAACTGTATTAAATGTACTTTTCTTATATAGGAATTTTCGCTAGTGTTCGGAGACTTTTGTTACCGGCTGTACATAGGCTTAAAGAAACATATATTTAAGATTTTATAAAGGAAAAAAATACTTTTTCAATGCTTGGTACGATATGGGTTAAAGCAATTTTCCTTAGCATACAATTACTTTATTTTTTGTACTTTTTATGCATTTCAACATCATCGCAGCTAAAACATATTTTGTTTAGGATATTGAGGAATTACTTCCATTTGAGAAACTAGTTCAGTGTTCTGAGTTCATTTCCCATGCATGGTCCCCTGAAGCTTAATTTGTTTTTATCTTTCAAAATATAATTAGGTTCCATTATATAACTAGAATTATCCCGTTGGAAAGCTATGTTTGTCTCCGGATACTTCCATTATTGTACGCTGAAAAACAGTTGGTGGTACATTCTTATACTGACCTTCAGTGATGGTTCAAAATTGCATCTACTTTTATGCTCTGCTTGTTTTCAAACAGAAGGCTAGAACGCAGAAAGGGTCACAATGTCTTTTCAACTCAGTTTTGTGCGAAATATGAATGCAGTACAAAGTAGTTCGTTTATTTGTGCTTTTGTAGCAATGGTTAGTAATTTATATTTATAAAACTTTCCGCTTATGATACAAAAAAAAAAAAAAAAAAAAAGGATTAGCGATATATCCGTAAACATGTAGAAATGTAACCTAAAATTTGAATTTTATGTGAAAAAATTATATATGAAAAATCTGTGTTTCTGAAAAATATTAATTGTTTGTATGTCTGCAATACTCCGAAATGTAGAGCACGCAGTGATATAATAAGAAAGCACCACAGAACTTGCGTTTGAAAGAAATAATTACAAAACTTTGAATAAACACCATAAAATGCAATAAATTCGCAACGACCCTTCGCCTGACGAAGGGTCGTCAGTCGAACAAAGTAGACCCCGAACTTTCGACCCGAAACAGTTGTTGCGAGTTTATTGCATTTTATGGTGTTTATTCAAAGTTTTGTAATTATTACAGTGATATAGATACTTTACAGTAATATAGCAGTGGTATAGTATTTAGATATTTTCTGTGATTGCAAAATGAAAATTGGCATCGTATGAGAAATACAATGTACACTTAGATGGCTTCGACCCATGGTGAAACAATGATGAAACTGTTTATTTATTTTTTTTTTTTCTAAGAAACAGTTTCTGAAAATTAATTCTATCATTTAATTGCCCATCCTATCATAGTAGGGAAAACCTAGGTATTCATGACATTTTTCGACCTCGATTTTTTGGGTGTTGAGGAATCCGAAAATCGCAAGATTGCTCTGATTTCCGTCTGTAGGATGATCAGTTTGTTTAGTCTGTTGAACCTAAAACACAATATATTGGCATTTTTTTAGTGTCTCTGTACACAAACTAGTTATACAGGACATATTAACGCCATTTTAAATAGGAAACATTCCATAGTGAACATATAACATATATCATTTTTTTAAATTTCTGAAAATATTTACGGGCGCTGGAGGCAGGCAGACAGACATATACACAAATTCAAATTATTTATACACTTAAAAAATGTTAGAATGTGTTAAAAACGCTTAATGTAAACGAAAATGCAATTCCAGGAAATTTGCAATGAAATCCCTTAATGTAACTGAATATTTTTGTGTGACCTTGTAAATCCTAATGCCAGTCATACTATATTCTATAGAAAGACTTTTTTTTGTGCATATGAATAACATATTTTAATTTTTTTAAGACTTGTGTAAAATAAAGGTATGGAAATATGGTTTATAGAAATACCTCTCATATTAGAACGCAATGTTTTGGAATAATTTTGGGTTTCCCTGTGTACAAACCAGAAGTGGTACTTTTAATGGGGAACATCCGATAGTGAACTTGAATAACATACCTCAATTTCATTAAGATTTGTATAAACTAACGGTATTAAAATATGGTTTATGGAAATGACTTTCATAGAACATAATGCTTTGGAATACTTTCGGGTGTCCCTGTACACAAACCAGTGGAAGTATTCACTCCATTTTCAATAGGGAACATTCGTTAGTGAACTTGAATAACATATATCAGTTTCAAGAAATTCCAAGATTATTTAAGGGAATTAGAGCGCGGACAGACAGACAAACCGAAGTCCATTAACACTATTCAACCTTGTTGGAAAGTATTAAAAATTTTATATTACATTTTTGTTTCAAAAAGAGACCAGCGTACTTGTGGTTGATGTACAAATATTTAGAACTAGTAAATTGTGTGTTTGATTGAACGTCGTACGAGAAGAATGGCTGTGCTAAGTTTTTAAGGTGTTTATTTTCTGCGGAGAAAAACCCGTTAAATGTTATCCCATTCGTGAATCCGTGAAGGTCAGATTGAACAACAAAGTATTAAATCTAGACAATGCCTTTGTCTGGATACTAAAATGTTTGTTTACATTCTTCAGTTAAAGAATTTAAATAAAGAGAAAGTTATAAGTAGATATATATAATATCGCATTAAAAGTTTATCTTACTTTGTTGACTTATTGTACTTCCGTTTTTTTTTTTTTTTTTTTAATATTCTCAACCTATATAGAATATTTTGAGATCAATATATAACTTTACATGTCAGTACTTTTATTTTCTATTCTGTTCATTGTTTTTGGGTCTTTATAACATAATTATCTGCCATTGCATCTATTTACTTCTTTTCATTTAATTAGATTAGTTCCGGTCCAATAAATCTTTTATACAAGAGTACTGAAATTTTTCTTTGAAATATTTTCGCAGATGCAGACAAGTCAATACCTAAATTTTAAAAACTACGATGGTGATGTGATATCATCCGGATAATTTTATTTTAAGTTATTTTGGTATTTAATTTATATATATATATAGGAGAAAAAGGCAATTTTTGGATCAGTGTAAAAGGTTAATAATTCTTTAAATTAATTTATCATTCCAAATACCATATTTAAATACAATATTTTGTAAATATCTGTACCTCAGTGCGAAATTTTGTTAAGATATGCATTTCAACTGATAAAATTTTTTAATAAAAGTATAAAGTAAAAAAGAAAAAAATCTTCAGAGACTCAACTCGACTTTTCAAACATTGAGTAATATGCGGTTGTATAAATAAATTAAATGGACTCTTCCCAGTTTCGTCTGCTCAATCGCGTGATAGAGGAAAACGAATAATCGAATTCTGAGAATCGAATTCAATTAAATATTGTTCTTAAGAACAAAAATGTTAATATTTAATATAAAATAAAATAAAAGTAATATTGTGCATTTGTAAACAGTAGATGAGTTGTATTTGTAAATTTAATAATTTTTCAAAACGCTTTATGTGTTTATTTATTTCCAACTGTAAGAATCGATTTTTGTATTTTCTAGTGTAACTGTTACATTAACTGATCTAGCAATAAATGATAGCCTGTTTTTGTGGAATGTTTATGGATTATAATTTGAAATTCTTTAAATGTTTTCATTTAATTTAATTGCATAAAGGTGTTACAACAAGTTAATTAACTTAGTTACTGGTCTAAATGGATTTACGCAGTACGATATTGCACTGTCACTGATTTAAGTACGAAAAATCAGAGTATTTAACATGTTCTTCATTAACATCAATAACAAATATAAGGTAAATGATGATTGTAAATATATACAGCAAACAAAAGATGATAAATAATGATATAAAATGGATTAAAAATGATGATGTATAAAAAAAATAACACAGAGTAAATACGGTTGATCAAAAATAAGAATAGAAAATATGTTATTTCAGCAATCACTATAGATCAACAAGACTTCGTCTGCTATTTGTTTTTCCTCTATCATGTGACCTCTGACGTCAGGTGGGAAGAGCCCATTAAGAGAAGTCGTTAAATAAACAAAAGAGAAAATTATAATACTGTTTGAATATTTTTATTCATGTAGTATGCTTGCTTAATGTAACACTATTGCATTTCAAATAATTTGAGCCCATTGGTCATAACGATAAAAAAAATAATAATAAATAAAAAAAAAAATTCGTTGTGTCCCTGTAAAGATGTATAAGTGCTAGACTTACCAAAATCTATACAGTTCATGCAAAGGTGACCTATGGTATATATATTAATTTTCAGCTCAATCGTATGCGGCATTTAGACGCTGTCACATTTTAAATAATTTCAGTCTATAAGCCATAATGATAAAGATTTTTTTGTTTTGTCCCTGTAAAAAAAAATAAAAAAGTAAAAACTATAAGTGCTCGATTCTCTAAAATTCATATAGTTTGTGTGACGATGATCTATAACATGTATATAAATGTTCAGCTCAATCAGGTAAAGCGTTTAGACACTATCGTATTTTAAATAATTTGAGCCCATAGGCCATATTTATGAAAAAACATTTTGCGTATATTAGTACGTATATTTTTATTAATTTCTTTCAAGGCTTACTTTTGGCAGAAATTCACTTAATAACTTTACAAAAACTATTACTTATGTTTAAGTTATATAAAATTATATAAATGATTTGCTAACGTAACGTACGTGCCATCCACAATTTCTGCTCATATGTTCAAAAATTATATGCAAAAGAAAAAAAATGAGAAAACAGGCTGTTGTTTTAATTTCACACACCTATGTAGAAAACTATTAAAAAGTAATGTAATTAAAAGTTTCATACGTTATCTCAAGCGTGCATATCAGGGTCAGTAGCGGCTCGTGCACCGAAAATAGATGAAGAGGCACACTGTATTTTACACTGTATTCATTTATATTTATAGAATATAAATTTACATTTAAATAAGCATTTTTAGTTAATTTTAGTTAAGACGACCATGCTTAATAAAAATTATGCACCAAAAATACTTAAATATTATTTTTGAGCTCTTCACCTATTTTCGGTTCACGAGCCGCCACTGATCAGGGCGGGAGAGTACCTACTCCATGAAGCTAGAGCCCTCTATCTTCATGACCTACTCTATAGCCCTGATGCATATATATATAGATCACTGAATGTTTGTTCAAAGTTTTTTAGACCTATTTCAGCCAAGTTTGTTCATATATATATCAATTATTAACTTCTAGTTGCAAACAATGATAAAGTTTTTTTCTAAAAGAAATTTAAAGCCAGAGCTATTTTCAATTCCTTAAATAACTAATTTTTATTTTCCTTCTTTTTCTTTTCTTTTCTTTTCTTCCTTCCTTCCTTTCTTTATTTTTTGCAATCATATATAGTTGAAAATTAATAAAATTAATAGCAACAGAATCTCCTTAATTTCAGCTAGGTTTACTATCTCACTCTTAAATTTTTGCATCAGTTAGCCATGCGCAAAATCCGTTTTGTACATTTTTCTACTCAAACACATAACCAAACTTACAAAAAATTTTCTAGCTAAAACTATTAGCTTAAAGAGGAGTACGGCGATAACATTCTGGAATAAATTCTCTTTTTCCGTCTCAAAGAATGAAAGCTTCCCATGGCCGATCATGATAACCTCTGAGACTTGATAACATTTTTCCTCTTACACCCTTTGACTAGCTTCTCAAACCAATAAGAATCTGTCCTGCCCTAAGCAACCGAGATGACTGCTCTTCGTAAAACCGTCTTTGTATTTTTATCTTTATAAAGGGTGAAGTATACTTAAGTTCATTAAACATTCACGTTAAAAATGAGATTTAAAATTAATTTTAAACTTGAATTCAATTTATTTATTTATTTTATTTTATTTTTAAATCTCATTTTGTAGTTTTTGTACGGAATTAAATAATTTAAGAACTAGATTTCAGTATCGTTTATTTCATCTTGAATTGCTATGCAATTTCTTTCTTTCTTTCTTTTTTTTTTTTTTTTAATTAATTGACCTCAAACGCATATTTAATTTCAGAGATGTGTTTTCTTAAGACTACGTTAATTTCCAAAAGTTAAGCAGCACCCTGTTTATTTTTACTCTCTTCTTTATTCATAGAAAAAAGTATTGGATTCATAAAAATTTTAAGCTTCCTGTTTTCCATAGATAGACACAATTTGAAATGTCTTAAACAGGGTTTGACCATTTTTTAGAAAATATCCATTTGTCCGTCTGTCTGTGTGTGTGTGATAAAAAAAAAAAAAAAAAAAATCCATTAGCGCTAGCTCAAGAACTAACGTACACAATTTCATAAAAAGTTATATTTAGTTAAACCTTGACATAAATTGGTGCTTATCACTTTTTGGTGCAAATCGCCCAACAGTTAGCGTTGCTATGTATGCTGCCATATCTCTTATTTAGACAAAGGTTATATCTTAGCTTATTACGCGTGTAATTTCACAAACTGGGTATGTGAGAGTCACATTATGAAACATTATGCTGATTCAATTTGCGTGCATATCGGCCGACAGATAGCGCTACTACGCTTTGATTCCTTCCATTAACGGGAAGGCTGTATTTCAGATTTTAATCTGTATGATTGCACAACACTTGATAATTGAGAAGGCCATTGTGAAAAACTGTGCTGATTAAATTTGGATGCCTATCGTCCGGCAGGTAGTGCTGTTGTGCGGCAATTTTCCCTTTGTACGAGTTGTTATATCTCAGCTTTTGTAGCACATAAATGCATAACACTTGATATCAATGACAATATGATGATTTGATATCCTTTTATGTCAAAGGATGGTAATTAAATTTGGGTATAAATCGACGGCAGGTAGCGCTGTTCTTACTCACTCTCTGCGATTTTTCATAAAATTTTTAAAATTGTGCCAAACTCCATATGTTAAACCTCTATGTACAGATTTTTTTTTTTTTAAGTTATACCCAACAGAAAAAAATCCGGTGTGGCTCCACACAATTTTCCGTGTTATTTGATAGTTATCAGACATTTAAACAAATCTGATTCTGTGAATAATTCACTAAATAAACAAAACTGAAAAATAATATAAAGTATTTCAGTATTTCTCCCCGAGATTTTGTTTTTTACAATGAACCCTAATGTATTCGAATTATTTTGTGTGTCCTGTAAGCGAACTATAAATAGTAGTACGCCATTCCCAGTAACGGCCATGCTGTAGCAAAATTCTAAAATCTTTACATGTTTCAGTTTCTTAAATAATTTAATGCACTTCAGGTAATCCATAGAACATAATATGTTTAAATTCTTTCTTGTTTCTCTGTAAAATAACTGCAAATATCACTTCTCCCACTCATCATATTAAAAAAAAAAAAAAAAAAAAAAAAAAAAAAAGCAATATAGCATACTTTTTTTCCCCATTTTTATACAATGTTACATTACTAAAACGAATTTCAAATAATTTGAGTCCTTAAACCTTTAAACCATAATACATAAGAATTCCCTTTTTATCACTGTAAAAAGTCTTATAAAACACTATCTGTATACGTTTTGTGAAGATGACCTACAAAAAGCCTATTCAATTTAATCTTAATTGCAAGTACAGTTGAGATGCTAGAGCACTTAAAATAATTTGACTCTATAGGCCCTAATGAATAATAAATCTTCTTTGTGTCCTTGTAAAAGAATTATAAGTCCTACACTGATGAAAATTTATTCAATTCGTGCGACGGTGACCTTTAACATACCTACCAATTTTTCATTTAATAAAATCAAGGGTTTAGACATTATCATATTCACTGACACACGTACACCCATACGTAACTGAAAATATTATAAAAACGAATCCAGGAGACCTCAAAACATATGGTTTCACCAAACGATCATAAACGGATTTTTTTTTTTTTTTTTTTTTTTTTTTTTAATTTCAATACTTTTCTTACTTAGTATATGTTCGGAAAATAAAAACAGTTTGTTGCTTAACTTTTGGAAACTTATATATTAGTTTTAAGATATGAAGAATTTTATTTTATATTCTTTAAAAAATACGATATTGTTCTTAAATGGGTTAACGGCCCTCTTCACTTACCGCCGTCGGAAGCCCGAGCCAATGTTATTCTATGGAGAAATTTTCTTTACAAATAACTTATTAACTAATACATATTTTTAAATTCTGTTTTCACATTCAGAAAATTTCCAACTGTTTAACTGACGGACCTTTTTTAAAAATGTATTGTTTTAATTTTTAATATTTTATTTTGGAATTGTAAAATGAAAAAAATTCACATTGAAAATTCGTATTTTGCAGCTTCAAAATAAAATTGAAAAAATTGAAAAAATATTTTTTTTTAAAAAAAAAGTGCGTCCATTTAACAGCTGGGAATTTTCAGAATGTGAAAACAGAATTTAAAAATATGTATTAGTTAATAAGTTATTTAAAGAAAAATTTCCCATAGAATTACATTAGCTTCGGCTTCCGGCGGCGGTGAGTGAAGCGGGCCCTTAATTCTTTTTATTTATTAACTTGTTTGTATTTTGCCGCAATTCAAGTTTTCCTGTTAAGAATACCATTTATTTAAAGCTAGTCGGAATTTCTAAAAGGGAAATAATGACATGGGAAAAGACAAAAATTCAATGTTCTGAAAAGTTCTTTTAACTTAGTTTTGAGATTTTTCGTTTTTTCAATTTATTTTTATTTATTATTAAAGGGATTTGCCTTGTTCTATTTCATAAACAAACAAACAAAAAAAAATCATCTGGAGTGATTGCACTCGACTTCCCGAATATTAAATAATTAACGGTTATATAAATAAAGTAAGAGAAGTCATTAAAGAAACAAAAGAGAAAATTATAATAGGGTATATGAGTATTTTTCTTCATATAATATGCTTGTTTTAAATTAACGCTAGTGTCCTTCCAATAATTTGAGCCCATAAAGAAATTTAGTGTTGTGTTCCTGTAAAAAACTATAAATGCTAGGCTCACTAAAATATACACAGTTTGTACGACGGTGACCTATAACAATCATATAAATTTTCAGCTCAATCGGATGAGGCGTTTAGACGTTATCGCACTTTAAAATTTTGAGCCCATAAGCCACAATGATAAAGAATTTCTGTTTGTGTCCTTGTAAAAAAAAAAAAAAAAAAAAAAAAAAAAAAAACTATAAGCGATAGATTCATCAAAATTTATACAGTTCGTGCGACGATGACTCATAACATGTGTATCAATTTTCAGCTCAATCGAATAAGGCATTTAGACGCTATCACATTTTAAATAATCTGGGGTCATAGATTATAATGATAAAGAATTTTTCTTTGTGTCCCTGTAAAAAACTATAAATGTTAGATTCACCAAAATCAATAGGTTCCGTGCTATGGTGACCTATAATAACATTCGTACCAACTTTCAGCTCATTCGAACAAAACGTTTAGACGCTATCGTGTTCACTCACAAACATACATACGTACACACATACATACATCATCGTACAAATAGAAATGTGAATTTAGGGTACCTCAAAACGTGTATAAACACCAAAATCTGAAACTCGGATTTTTGACGTGATTACATTACTTTCCTCACTATAGTGTTCGGAAAGTAAAAGTGTTCAATGAAAGAATCATCTGATATATCTTTAATATTTAGTATAACAGACGAAGACATTTGTACAAAACAATTTTAAATGTTCATAAAAAAATAAGTAAATAATTTATATATGTAATTTTCCGTCAGCATTTGTGTTGAAAATTATCTTGATGTGTGTCATCTAAGAGAAAAATAAATAAATAAAAAAGATAAACACATAAAAATATTTTAAATGAATCTTGTTTTTTAAGAAATAGAATTATGATTTATTTTTAAACTTTTATGAAGTACAAAATTAAATTATTGTATTCAAATGAACAAAAATACATTGTATTTTTGTTCAATAAGCACATTACCATAATATAACACAATACAAATTTTGAATACAATAATTTTATATTTCAAAATCTTAATATATATATATATATAACTTTGTTTTTTAAAATTAAAAATTTCTGGTTTTATTAGGTAAAATTAATAATTCTTTGAATATGATAATTTTCTGTAAGGCTTTTGTAGTAATATATTCTTTGAAATTTAAATGAATGTCAGTGAAATAATTGGTCAAACTCGTAATCTTCTACATATTAGATTTAAATGACCATAGGTTAAAAATTATTCTGATTATTCTTTTTCTTCTCATCTAAATCGTCGATTTCTTTATGTGATATTTTTCATTTCATTCTGTACAATATTTGAAAGGGTTTTCATATTATATATATATTGGATGTATTATTGTATTGTATACATTAAAGAAAAAAAATCCTATAGCATATTACCATAAAATAAGTATAAGCCCCTTTGAGAAAATAAATAAATAAAATGTAATAAATAAATAAATGACAGAATAACAATAATCAAACACTCCATCAGGGGCGTATATTAAAGTAATATAGGTTCATTTCTGTAAATTTAAGCTTGATTCTTCACTGTGCCGCTTTGTATATCTGCAAAGCTAAGTTTGGATTGGATTTTCTCTGCTATAATCTGTAATTTAACATTGAAAACTGCTTTGCACATTTGCAGTCTTTCTAAGGTAAAAGAATTGCCCGCCAGTTTGCACTAATTTCTATTAATAACTGCTAATTATTATTCTTTATTTTTGAAAAGTGTGGAGTGAAGAGTTAAAACTAAGAAATAACAGATACGCCCAATTTACCTGTGAAACAAACAAATCTAATTTAACAGGAGAAAAATAAATTAATACTCCTGAATTATATTGTATAAAACAAAGATAATATGTATTATAAAGAATTCTAAAGAATAATATGACTGTTACATTCTTACGTATTTCAAACATCAGGCAAACTTCTGATAATTTTTTATTTTTTTAAATCCCATGTTTTTGTTCATATGAGTATAATAATTTAATTTTGAATTTTATAAAACTTCACAAATCACTTTTTTTTTTTTTTTCAAAAAAAAGTACATTTTGCATTATAACTGTTTCAATATAATTTTAATAATACACAACATTGTGTAAAAGAAATGAAGTGTATTATAGATAAGTTTAAAGAATAATTTGATAGTTACATGCATACATATTTCAAATATGTGGCGAACTTTTCTAATAAAATCTCAGAATATCAAAAGCTAAAATTGCTACTTTATTGCATTTGCTTAAAATACAATATTTTTATGTCATTTAAAATATTGCTCTAACATCATATGCTCATTGCGTATATGATCACTTATCAAATACATTTTCCTTTTGATTTAATATCCGTTTTAAATATATTAATATCCGTCGCATACATTTAATTTCCTTGTTTATGTAGCAACAAAGGTGTTTAATTTGTTCAAAAATTATATGCGATTTTTTCCTAAATCGACTTCATTTACAGATGGAGCAGAAATTGTACATCATTTTTAGAAATATATTCTGTAAATTTAACAGAAAACTAGTTTATTAGGGTTTTTATATTTAATAGAAGAAAATGTTGGATTCGTAAAAACTTTTCGATTTCCGGATTTCGATGAATTAACACATTTTAAAAGTATTTACTGAAATTTTATTTTTCCGACTGAGTGAAAATAATGCCTGGACCGGGACTCGAACCCCGGAGGTATATGGTTTCTGCCTAAAGGTTGTCTGAGTGAGTAATGCTGACAGGGGTGTCGGCCTGGATAGCTCAATTGGTAGAGCCTTGACCTTGTAAGTCAAAGTTCCGGGGTTCGAGTCCCGGTCCAGGCATTATTTTCACTCAGTCGGAAAAATAAAATTTCAATAAATATGATTTTCTTCCACAGTTGATTGTGTGATTTTAACGAAAATTGTATTACATTTTAAAAGGTCCAGAGAGTCCAAACAGTCCATTTATTAAATGGCTGTCTGTGTGGGATAAAAATTTTGTGGCAGCTCTAGCTCAAAAACTATTGCACAAAATTTCATAAACACTTTGCATACATAAACACTTTTTAACCTTGTTGGAAAGTATTAAAAACTGTGTATAGTTAACTTCAAAAATCAGTAATTATATTTCAGAGAGAAGAATGTGAAAAATAAACTTATTCTGAGATATATAAATGTTTTAAATTTAGTACTGTACCACTTTTTAAAATTTTATTTTTTGAAAATCGGATGATTAATTAGGAAATGTATGCTTATATTTTATTATCAATATAGCTTCTTATTTATTTTAATTTTAATAATTTTTTTATTAAAATTTATTTTATATCCAACTAAATTGTCGATTCAAAACTAACACTTTCAGAGTGTTTCAATAAATAACACAGTTCTGAGTGGAAGCTGTCACAAATGTCAAAACTCAAACTTTACAATGACTAAGAAAATCTGCTGTCAAAGCTGGTAGACAGAAGGTAACGGGTTCGAACCCAACTTGCGCTCGTCGGCTTAGCGTTTCATAGTTTCCTCCGAAACTTAAGTAGATACTGTCTAGAACTCCTTAGAAAGTTCCCCACGGAGGACAGGGCCCCCCAGCAGCAGACGTAACGTGCCGGGTTCAATTTCAGGTGGCGCTCGTCGGCCTAGCCGTTCGGAGTTTTCCGTGTTTTCTCCGAGATCTGCGCAAATACGGGCTAGGACCCCTCAAAGACCCCCTACGGAGGGCACTTCCCCTCATGCCTAGGACTGTAGCATAGTCAGTCAACTTTAATCCCCACAACCTGAGCACATGGAGGACAATCCACTCATGTTTAGGTCCATTATGTAGACAATTTGCTTCAATCCATACACCACTACACTATTAAAAATAATAGTTCACTGTTTCACCCTAGAAAAGGTGCAAATTAGAAATTTTGGCTGCAACCAACTTTTTAAGAAATTTGGTGCTATATGTTTCATATTATTTTAGTAGTGCTATTTGAAACATAAACGCCGTTAAAATGATGCTTACTATTCAAATAGCACTAGTACAATGGTGGAACATAGAGCACCAAATTTCTTAAAATGTTGATTGCAGCTAAATTTTTCTAGTTTGCACCTTTTCTAGGGTGAAACGTTGAACTATTATTTTTAACAATATACCACCACTTAAAACTATAGTTTCAAATAAAATGATCAACGGGCTGAAACTGTGTTCAATAAAAACCACTGACCGACTCCTCTGTCTTAATATACCGCATGTAAGTTAAGTAACTTATATCACATATTTATTATTTTTACCTAAGGAAAATTTTAAACACTTACTCGGTCAATAAAGTCTATTTCAGAAGTTCTTACATTATCTGTCACTTTGCACGCATGATATTAGGCTTTGGAAGGACTAAGCTTGCGTGCTTCCTGAAAATTGCGTGCATTCTTTTAAGACGTTTATACGTAATCGTAGTTACATTTACTTACGTTTTTACTTTTACTTTTACTTTTTTTTGACTCCGTATATTATTCTTCAAAATTCAAATCATATTTCATGGTATATCAGAATTATTTTTACAAGCTTTTACCACTTATTACTAGTTCTTAATGATTTTTATGTAAAACTTTCATATATATTTTTATTAGTATGTTAGGTTATAGTATACCAGATACTCCAGATAATCTCTTTTTATGTTAAGCTTCTAGAAAATAATTTCTGTTTCGCCAAGTTTTAATGTTATCTAGAGCAGAGCTGGCTAACCGGCTGCCCGCCATGTAAGGTTCTGCGGCCCGCGACGAAATTCAGGAAATTTCTAATTTTGAGATCTTCGGTTAAAACATCTAAAATTAATAAATTGTTTCTGACTTTTTTAATGAAATTATCGATTAAGGTAGCTAAAGAAACAAATATTGCGCTCATTGATGCTAATAAAATATTATCAGATCAATAACTGATTCTTACTATTGTACTTATGAATATATAATCATAAGTTTTTGACTGCTTTATGGTTATTTTATGAATAAAATTATATTGAATATACGCATTTTCTGCTTTAAATCCTCATGAGCCCACCGGATAAAGAATAAAAAGAAATTACTCTATGTATATGGTTCATGAATTTATACAATGCGGCCAGTCTGTGTAAAATAGATTTCCAATTCGGCCCACCAAGAGTTTTGGGTTGGACAGGCCTGATCTAGAGTTCCAATAACTTCGATTTGATTTTTGTGCATACGTCTTTTAATTTCCTGTTGGTAATTTCCTCTCCGCTGAATGTCGTATGTATTAATCAGGAAAGACAAATCGTCATTTTTGTGTGGTCCTGTATACCAATCATTAATGCTGTCATATCATTTATTCTATAGGAAGCATTTTAATTCACATCGGAATAATGAATGTTAATTCCATTATATACTTTATGATACAAAGATAAAAGAATAAAATTCAATAGAACAGAACTGTGATGTTGAAACCGTCATATATTTTTTATAAAAATAATAATATTATAGTTTTAAAAAATTAAAGAACACGCTTTTATAGAAATGTGAACTAAAAAGTACAAAATATCTATCTTAGTATTAAAAATCAGGGTAAGAGAAAATCGTGTGAGTGACACACCGTAATATTTACATACATTTAAATCTTTAATTAAAATAACTTAGAATTAAACAAAAACCATTTTTAAAAAATGTCTCCTGACGGGGATCGAACGCTGGACCTTTAGGTTCGTAGCGCGGCGTCTTACCTCAACGCCACATCGTTCACGTAGGGAGAGTATTTTTTTTACAATATAAATTTTTTGTTTGCTCCCAGAGAAGTTACAAACAAACATACATACATACATACAGGTGAGGCTAATAAAAGCGTGTTAAAAAAAAAGACCTTAAAGAAATACGTCTCATAGCTGTATGCAGTAATGTATCCAAATTCTTTTATGAGGTCCTGTGTACAAGCCAAATGCCAATAGTACTATTCGTACCACTTTCCATCCACTTTCAACAGGAAACATGCCCTGTAAAAAAGTATATAAAGTAATAAAATATACGGTAAATAAATAAGTATATGGCAAATAATTTATTAAAAGTTGGAGCTTAACCGTAAAATTTAGAGCTCTGAAGGCTAGCAGGGAGGTTTCCAGTTGTTTGACCGTAAAATCACTTTCATAATTGTACAGTGTGCTATAGTGTACCTCACTAACATATATCAGTTTCATAGCATCCCATAAATGTTTGCGACAATAAGAGCAGACCGATCGCATTGCTGCCAGATCGAAATTTTAAAATTTCCCTTTTTGGCATAAAATTTCCCTCAACCGCTCAACATGCTGTGAAGCTATTCAAGGTAAAATAACTTACACTGAATGTGGTATTGTGTAAGAGTTAGGGTAAATTACCCACAATTTCAGGGCGTCTAGCGGTCTTTTAATTAAATGCCACTCTTTTTTAATCGTAAACTTCATATTATTCAATCTAAAAAAATGGCAGCAAAAGATTACTAAAGTGCAATGTATGTTATTCAATTAAAAGATGGCTAAAAGCCCTGTGTGTTCGACCTAGGTCTGGGTAAAATGCACTTCATAAGTATCTTTCTAAGGAATCTTAGCCAATATTCGCGCGTATGTCTGAGAAAATCAGGGAATGCTTTGAATGATTTAGGTCGAATGAAACTAAATCAATATTTTTTTTCATAATATTTCAGATAATTATTACAAAAAGATGAAAAAATTGCACTGATTAGCTCTAAAGATCTCACGTATAGAGAAATTAGATCGGACAGTTTGAGTTGGAGGAAAAAAATCTGACAAAAAATGCTTTAATAACTGACAAGGTAAATTTTCCTTTTTTCAGAAGAAATTTCCCTCTTTCCCTCAATATCTAAAAACGCATCAAAATTTCTCACTTTGAGGGAAATTTCCCTCAATCTGGCAGCACTGCTGATAGGACGAACTCTTAAATTCTTATTCAACTTTGTTAGAAAGTGTTAATAAAGAAGAAAGAAATACACTTTAAAGAATAGAATTCTTCGTGTATCTTTTAAGTGCAGATTCTTTAAACATGTACGAATGTAATGTTAGTTTAAGTTCTTTCATGTATCATCTGTCATCCTGCATGCGTGCTTCGATATGAGGTTCACAGGGAACTTAAATTGCGTGCTTCCCAAATTTGTGCGTGCATTCTTTTTAGATTTTTAAATATGATAATCGTAGAATTTTTTTGAGGTTACACTTACTGCATAATTTAAGATAATATTTTGAGATCTATTACTTACTTTAGATATTAAAGCATCGTACGTAAGAATTATTTCTAAAAACTAATGTTAGCATTGTTCATGTTGATTATTACGACTTGGTTGTGTTTCAAGTATTTCAAAAAGAAAAATTAATTTTATTTCTCTATTTTTTGTTTTAATTTACAGTCCTTATTATATAACTCTTTAAGCTACATTTTAGAAAAAAAAAAAAATGTGTTTTTAATTACAGTTTTTGCCACTATACTGTGAGATGATACAACAAAATTAGAAAATTATTCATTACTATTCAACATGTCGTCGAAATTTCAAACTAGAACGAATACGAAATTATTGTTTTCAGTTGTAGAGTTGTTAAAATTATGAGATTTGTAATATATGACATTTTTTGTGAACTATTTATTTAAAGTTCTTTGTTTATTCTTATTTAAACTTTATGACAACTTATAGTTTTTATATAAATGAATTACTAAAAATTTCTGAAATTCTTTTTAAAAAAAAAAAAAAAAAAAAAAAAAAAAAAGCTCTGTCTACAGTGGGGGATTAGAATTATAAGGACATCTGAAAATTCCACAGAATTTTTTTTATTTCTGAAGTAAATAAAGCGAAATGTATACATGAAATGTTTTTTTTTTTTTTTTTAATGCTAGAAATTATTGTAGAATGCAAAACATTTGTAAATGCAAAATATGAATGTTTTGCCGTAATTAACGAAAAATGCCATTTTAAAAACTGGACAAAATTATAAGGACAATGAATGTTTTGGCCTGAAATACGTTAATAGTTAATAATCTCCGACATTCTTCTCAATCACTTTTATCAATCTTGACGTCATGGAGTCCGAAAGTTCCTTCAGAACAATTTTGGAAATTTTATCCAGGTTTTTTCGATGGAGGACATGTTTTCTTGCTTGTTTTGATAGTGAGCATACCATTTTTGTTTACTTTCTGTGCCAGAATACCGCACAGATTTTCCACTGGATTTATATATCGCCGCTTCTGGTCAGTCGGTAAAGTTATTTCACGAAATTAACATCAAACTATGATTTCGAAGTCTGAGAAACATGTACTGAAGCATTGTCCTGCTAGAACAAATGATATCAACTTCTAATTAATGGTACATCCGGTAAAAGATTATCTTCCAGTATATCAACATAACACTAAGAATTAATTCTGCCCTGCACAAAATTTATATTGGAGTAGTTCCGTCAGTTTCAAAACCCCCATTACGAGCCCCCTCAAAATGTACACTTTGATTATATTTCTTTTTCTTTACAGAAATAATACCAGAAGTAGAGAAAATCATCTGATACATCCAAATAAAAAATTTTCTCGTCGGAAAAAATATCTTTAATAAAGAAATGGCTTATTGGTTTATACGATAAAAGGAAATATTTTGATTTTAAAGTAACCAGTCTCACCAATTGGTTTTCAAATATCAGTAGAAAAGTTTTGAAAAATATCATGTTCGCACAGTTAAAAAGAATTCGCACTATTTGCAATAATGATGATGATTTAAAATATGCTCTTGAAGATTTAAGAAAAACTTTGCAAGTTAACTGTTACCCGTCTCAATTTTTAACCGAGTGTTTCAAGTTTTTTCCTCTTTCGGTTTGTTCTAGTTCCTAAATCAAGGGCGATATTTAAGTACCTACGAGTAGCCCCGTTGGCCGAAGAGGGTTAGTTTATCAGGTGGGGGGTTTCATTTTATTGTATTTCAATTTATTGTATTTTGTAATTTCTTGTATTCTTGTATATTTCATATATATTAATTTGTTGTAATTGTACTACTTTTGTAATTTTATAATTGTTTTTGAATTTTTAAATTATATGTATGTCAGATTTCTTCTCAGTTAATGGTGGCTTTCTCTTTGGTGAGAAGTTGGGGGCTAAGTATAGTTATTAGCTAATTGCTACTGTCGTTTCAGAAACTTCTCTTTCACCCCTACACTGAGGGGCCTCCCTGATGAAGACCTCAGTGTTTTATTGTTTGTTTTTATCGGGGGGGGGGGGGGGTATTTCATTTTATTCATTGATAATTTATTTTATTCATTGATAATCTATTCCTATATTTATGTTTTGCATTTCCTTTTGCAGCAATTCTGCGCATTGGTTTGCAATTCTCCTTTTTTGTTTTTCTTATCTTTAAACTCATAAATTCGTTACAATAGTTACGTATATATATATACATATATATATATATATATATATATTAGGTGTAAGGGAAAGTTCTGTCGTTTTGTGACACCCAAACAGAGAGTTTGGACGACATGAAACCAAGCCTTTTAATGTGATCCAAAGAAGAAGTCTGATGAATTTCAAGCTTGAAGCCCACTTCTGTGGAAGTGAACGTGGGATTTGTCCTGATCATACTGTAGCACTTCGTCAATGATACCTGATGGCCTTCCAGATCTGAGTTCATCTTTCAAAGAAAAATCACCCAAACGAAATTTCACAAACCACCTTTGGCATGTTCGAGCTGTTACTACGTCCTCTCCAAACACGTCACACGAGTTTTTTGTTGCCTCCATCGCGTTATTATCTTTTTAGATCTCGTAAAACATACAATGTGCACAACATTAAGTGCACTTTTTCGTCATCCATGGTGACAGGTCTACAAGTTTGAAAAAACCGACTAAAATACGAAAAAATATGTAAATCATCAATCATACTCTAACCTAACTGTTTAAACCGGTTTCAGTCGATAATCGACAACGCATAAAAGTGCACGTGTTCAAAAACGACAGAACTTTACCTTACACCTAATAGTACTAATATATATTTTAGTATGGGATTACTTTTGCACTCCTATTTTCTTTTCAGTACAGTGAAGCGTCGCGTCTGAAAAATAGTTGCGTGTTTTGTAATTTATGGTATTTGCTTATAAGAGTTTTTGTTTATCATGCAAATCCCAGTTGAGAGAATACAAAAAATTATCTAAAGACCTTTAAAAAACATTTTGTAGATATTTTAAAGGCTTCCATAGGTATTTTGAAGAAAAATAAAAGCAGCAGGTTTCCTTCAGGAAATATTCCTTTTTTCTTTTTAAATATTTCATATAGATGTATTTCAGGAAGTACAAAATAACTGAAATTTTCCTGAAGGTTTTTTTTAAATATTTTTTGCTGATTTTTTTTTTTTTACATGGGAACAATTTGCTAGGGATGTTTCCCTTTTATATGAATGAAGATTATAACTAGTCACTGAAGTTTCTGACATTGCAAGTTCTGGTCCTTTACCTATGAGAGTATTCTGCAAATCTGGATAATACATTTAAAGCTGTGTAGCTGTTATAATTTATATTTATTTATTTATTTTCTGTAAATTGGTGGTTTTTAATTTCGTTATTCTGACTAGGGCAAGTGCATCAGTGATTGACACTTTTAGAGCAATCTGCGATGTTTTTAATGTTCTAGTCATCAGAAAATATTTTTAGAAATCTTATGTTAGTACATATGGCATGAAAGACATTCAGAACCACATGTACGTTAAAGTATATACATTTGATAGCAATTATTTTTTTTTTTTAATGAATTTTTATTTGACACCCACTCAATGTTCCAGTAATTGACACTGCCAGTTTTTCATTTTATCAGTCATTGGCACCCTATGTTCCAGTGTTTGACACTGCTAGATATTCATTTTACCAGTTATTAGCACCCTATGCTCTAGTGTTTGACATAAAATGTTAAAATTCTTATATGTAAAATATATGATTTTTTTTTTTTTTTTTGTTATTTATTAATTATTTCCGGATAGATGTCAATTACTGGAGCATACCAATCACTGGAGCACCTACCCTACTGCATTTTCGAGTTATGTCACTTTTCTTTACGGGAAGTGTTATTATTCTACAGATATAATTCTGTTTCTTTTTAAATCGTGTTAGTGTTTTACAGGATTTTAATATTTGCGTAAAACTAAATTTCTCTCTCTCTCTCTCTCTCTCTCTCTCTCTTTTTTTTTTTTTTTGGCTTTGCATTCAGTAATAGTTGAAACAATGTTATTATACACCAAATTAAAATTCAGTAAATTATCTTTGTTTCTAATTTATTTATATTTTAACTAAACATCAGTGTAAATTATATTTTGTGGAATAATAATGTAATGAGTAATGTAAACACTAAAAAATAACGTAAGGAAAATTTTTTGGTGCAATGAAACACCAATAACACTGCGCTGCAAAAAAGAAAAAAAAAGAAAGAAAAAACGAGCGCTGATACCATTTTTGCGGATTCTTATGTAAAATGACCTTCTGAATCCGAACAGGACTCCCATTTTGCCCAGTCACCCGCCGTTTTCTTGGGACACCACCCCCTTTCCCAATTTTTATCACTGTTCGATCATTTTATGACCATGAATTTGATTTGGGGAATGAAAAATAATTAACTTAACACCTAAAAACCAAAAAAATATAATGCTTATTTAATAACAATAATAGATTTAAAAAATATAAGAAATGTAATACATAGTTTCAGTGCCAACCCCCCCCCCCTAAAGTTTTCCCTTGCCGCAAATGTCCATGTTTTAGAATTTTCCAACTCTGTAGTCTCTCAGAAGATATTTAACAGTTAAAATAATCCTCCCCACCCCCTACTAAAAATCACATTTATAGCCATAAAATCACCGAAAAGGGATAAAAATAGGGGGGCCGTCCCTAAAAATGGTGGGTGATAGGGAAAAATGGACATCCTATTCGGAATCAGGAGGTCATTTTGCATAAGAATTTGCAAAAATGGTGTTGGGGCAATTTTCATACCGAGCAGTGTAATTTTCGGTGTTTCCATACACCAAAACTAAAAATGTTTCCTTACAGCAAAAATGTCATTACACCATTTTGGGTGTAAAAGTAGTTGCCACCATTTTTTTCACAAAAATTTTTTACAGTGTACTAAATAAATTTAGTTTTACAATTTGGCAAATCACTAACTAAATATTAGGTACGCATAGTTGCCAACCTTTTTAATTTTAAAATCAGATTTAACACCACTTATGTTTTAAAAGGAATATATCACTTATATTTTCGACGATTAAATAAGCTGTAAACAACTATAAAAACTTTCCGGTATCAAGCAGGGTTGGAAAAAACCCAGCCCAATGTTTTTTTTTTTTTTTTTCTGGTTTTATCAGGGTTTTTTGGGTTTTATCAGATTTAATCAATGTTTTTTGGTTTTTTTCCACGGTTTTTTTTCAGAGTATTTTCGGGTTTTATCAGAGTTTTCAGGAATATTGTCTTTCTTCCTTTTATTAAACATTAAGTATGACATTCATAATAAGATAATTTAAAAAATTAAATTATTATTTATTCATTAAAATCAAAAATTTAAAAATTTAATTTTAAGATTTCTAAAGCCTTTTTATGGTTAAATTATATATATATATATAATTGTACTTTAAATATTCTAAAATTCTTTTTATATGCTCTTTACAACAAAAAAATTTATTTTAATTTAAACTTTTAGTATTCAATAGATTTTCATATAAAACATCTTTAATTATTGTCCTTCTACATTACATAACAGTGCTGCTCTGTTAAAGGTTTCAGAATTTTTTTTAATTTTTAATTTTTATTTATTGATATTTTACGTTCCTCGAGTCCTACAGTTTTCTTTATATTGACAAACAAGTCTGATTTTTCTTGCTTTTATTTTTTAACATAATTTTTTATTCTGTTTTAATAAAATAATTATATATATAAATGTGTGTTCTTTTTCATGAGAAATTTTTCAGTTTTTTTTTTTTTTTCTTCTTCTTCTTCTATGAAGCAGTTTTGAGCATCTCCAATATTTCTAAAAAATTCTTTTTCATGTTCTGATAATGTATATAATATTTGTTTTATGTTTGTATGTTTATTGTAAGTTAGACAAAAGTACAATTTTAAAACAATGATTTTGAAAAAAAAAACCACTTGGGCTTTTTCTTGAGTTTTTTCAAGGGTCGGGCAAAATCTTGCCAACCCTGGTATTAAGGGCCCTCTTCACTCACCGCCGCCGGAAGCCGAAGCAAATGTTATTCTACGGGAAATTTTTCTGTACAAATAACTTATTATCTAATACATATTTTTAAATTCTGTTTTCACATTCTGAAAATTCCCAGCTGTTAAATGGACGGACCTTTTTTAAAAAAGTATTTTTTTTTTTTTTTTTTTTAATTTTTTCTATTTTATTTTGAAGCTGCAAAATACGAATTTTCAATATGTGAATTTTTTTTCATTTTGCAATTTTAAAATAAAATATTACAAATTAAAAAAATATTTTTTTAAAAAAGGTCCGTCCATTTAACAGTTTGGAATTTTCTGAATGTGAAAACAGAATTTAAAAATATGTATCAGTTAATAAGTTATTTGTAAAGAAAATTTCCTCATAGAATAACATTGGCTCGGGCTTCCGGCGACGGTAAGTAAAGAGGGCCGTTAAGTCTCCCTTCAAAAACAGTAGACTTGGCACCTATGGGTACGGAATTTTGTGAATATTTTCTGATTGTGATTTTTCATAAGTAACAGATGGTCTGCTGGAGGAAATTCTAAGCTTTTATCTGTCATCTTAGATCTATTGAAGGAATCTTCTTCCGTTCAGCAGAATGTCGCGAAAACTGTTGGCTCGAAATGGAAATCCTAAACTTGGTGTCATCTAAGACCTACCGAGCGATTTTTACACTTTTTTTTTCTTTTTTTGGAAGAGCCCTTGGAGAGTTAGTTGGTGGTACTGGGTTGAAATCCGAAGCTTCATCTGTCATTTTAGATATACGGAATGATTTTTATTTATTTTTTTTATTTTTTTCTTCTTCATTTAACGAAACTTTTCGTGCACTTGCTGAAGTTC
This sequence comes from Salticus scenicus, assembly GCA_963930645.1. Lineage (NCBI taxonomy): Eukaryota > Metazoa > Arthropoda > Arachnida > Araneae > Salticidae > Salticus > Salticus scenicus. Next base: position 17,985,291 of record OZ005648.1, on the reverse strand, counting down.
GAGAAGTTACATGAAAAATAGCTCTTTGGAAGGTTCTATATTTAACCACAACAACGACCATGATAATATTTTGTTTTAAGTATTATTCTTAAGGTTATGTTGAAAAATTAATGTAAAAATTAAATAAAAAAGAAATAAGTTGTTGTTAAAAAATATTTTTATAATTTTTATATTAAATTTTAAAGTATATTTTGTGCAATTTTAATTGATTATTTGATATTCGCTCTCAGATTAAAAAAAAAAAAAAAAAAAAAAAAAAAAAAAAAATGCGCTAAGAGTAGAATGACCAGATTTTTTTTAATTTAATTTGAAGACAAATCGGGCGGTATCCCCGAATTTCGAGGCTGAAATAAATAAATCGCGTTAAATTGGAAAATTTTAGTAATTTGTAAGTTTTAAGTACGTAAAAGAACTTATTTCAGCTTATTTATTATACATATAATAAATTATTATAATTAAATTATTAATTTAACATTAAAAGCTTTATGACCGGGTACACTCAAAATGTGTTCTAATTTTTGTGGGATGAAGGTAGGTTTTCGAGGACTTCTGATCACCCTAGCTAATGTAAATGAATATTAGGCAGAGTTTTATTTTTATTTATTTATTACTTACTTATTTTCTAGTACTGGATACTTTTATTTTTGAGCTATTTTTAATTTGTTGCGTTATTATGACTTCCATTACCTGACTAACGTAGTGGAAGTATTGTATTCGATCCAAAAATTCGATATCGAGTTTTCACCTAATTTACACGTTGTAAGATCTCTTGAGTCCAAAAAAGTAGTTTGGGGCAATTGGTCAGTGTGTGCGTATGTATGTATGTGGGGAACATTCTGGCTATCATATCTCCGAAATTAATAAAGATAGAACTACGAAACTTCAGAATTGATACAGGTCTGGCTACAGATGAATTTTCGAATTTTGTTGAAAATTGGAAAATTGGAAGTGGGACTATCTCAAAAACGGCTCTAACGATTTTCTTGCAAATTGCTATTTAAACACTTTATTAGATGTCTTTTCGTATGAATTAGTTGGTTACTTCAAGAAAATTGATAGAAGTCCTTTATAAATAACTCAATTTCAGGTCTCGCAAGTGCGTTTTTTCTTAAAACAGCTACAGATTTTTACTTTCCGAACACTATAGTGAGGAAAGTATTGTAATCATGTCAAAAATCCGAATTCGAGATTTTGATGTTTCTATACGTTTTGAGGTCCCCTGTGTCCGTTTTCACTATTTTTACAATGATGTGTGTGTGTGTATGTGTGTATGTGTGTATGTATGTGTGTATGTCTGTGAGTGAACACGCTAGCGTCTAAACGCTTAGTTCGATTAACCTGAAAGTTGGTACGCATATTGTAAGTCACCATAGTACGAACCCTATAGATTTTGGTGAATCTATCACTTATAGTTTTTTTACAGGGACACAAAGAAAAATTCTTTATCATTATGGCCTATGGGAGCAAAATCTTAAAAGTGCGATAGCATCTAAACGCCTTATTCAATTGAGCAAAAAATTTATACACATATTATAGGTCACAAATACTCAATCTGTATAGATTTTGGAGAATCTAGCACTTATAGTTTTTTTACAGGGACACAAAGAAAAATTCTTTATCATTATGCCTATGGGGCCAAATTTTTAAAAGTGTGATAGCGTCTAAACGCCTTATTAATCTGAGCAAAAAAATTTTACACATGTTATAGATCACAGTTGAACTAACTGTATAGATTTTGGTGAATCTAGCACTTACAGTTTTTTTACAGGGACACAAAGAAAAATTCTTTATCATTATGGCCTATGGGACTAAATTTTTAAAAGTACGATAGCATCTAAACGCCTTATTGAATTGAGCTGAAAATTTATATGAGTATTATAAATCACTATTGCACTAACTATAAGCATTTTGGTGAATCTAGCATTTATAGGTTTTTACAGGGACACAACGAAAAATTCTTTATCATTATGATCTATGGGCTCAAAGTTCAGTAGCGTTAAATAAAACATCGTGTAATAGATGGAGAAAAATACTCAAACACTCTATTATGGTTTTCTCTCTTTTGTTTGTTTAACAACTCCTCTTTCTTTACTTTATCTACAAAACTGTTAATTACTCAATGTTCGGAAAGTCGAGTGGAGTCACTCCAGATTTTTTTTTTTTAATCGTCATATTAACCCTATTTTAGATATCCTTTTATATGTAATTGTTGTTTTCCATTGAGTATGCCAAGTTTTAATAAAAGTCGGTATCTCAAAAACAACTCTAACGATTTTCTTGAAAATTGTTTCATAAAACTATTTTAGCTATGCTTTCTCATATATTACGAGATCATTACAGGAAAATTAACAATGTTAGGTAGGTCAGTTTCTATGTAAACTGTTTTATTTGCCTTTAAACACGTGTCAGCCTTTCTCTTGCAGGAAAATTGTTAGGTGTGTTGTTAGGTCAATTTTGTGTTTTTGGATCACATTATATCTAAAAAGTGCATATAATATGTGTAATAGTGGGTAATGGAAGTCGTGTGATTATTTCACACCAGATTTTTTTTTTTTTTTTTTTTTTTTTTTTTTAACTGACAAAAATTGCTCGTGTGTCTTCGATCTTCGAGGGAAATTGGAATATATTTGGGAGGGGGGCGGATAAATGTCAAAAATATAGAAATTTACATGTATTTTCCTGCTAAAATTAAGAGTCATAAAAGTTATTTTAGGACAAAACATACTTATATTTAAACAGTGATAAAATAATAATAATAATAAATAAATAAATAAATTCAATTAACTCTTGGTTAACCAGCATTCAACTAACCGGAAAAATTTGGACACTCTTTTTCCCCTTTTCCAATAAATTAGTTTAAAAAAAAAAAGTCACTATTTTAGGAAGTTTGCGGTTTCCATTTTCAATTAATCACTGTGTACGATTTACTATAAAACCATAGCCTCCTAAACTAGATGCCTGTCGCGTGGCTCGAAAACTTGGCAACAGTTAAAGCGGTGAACAGCGCTATCTGGTACAGATTGCGCGACTTATTTAGTCATTTGTCACCAATAATTTTAAGAAATGATATATGATATATATAATCGACGTTTCTTCGATTCTATTCGCCTTTTATGTATATCATATCCCACTGTTAAAAATTTTTGGTGGCTGTTGAATAAAAAAGTCGCACAATCTGTACCAGGTGGCGCCGTCTACCGCTTCAACTGTTGCCAAGTTTCTGAGCCACACGACAGGCATATAGTTTAGGAGGCTATGATAAAACAAATCAATGTTCATAATTATAAAGGTGAATCTAAAAAAAAATAAATAAATAAATAAATAAATAAATAAATATAAAACATTGTCTCCTATTCGGATAGCTTTTCCGCTGACCATAAGGGTGCGTTTATTCGGTAATTTCAGAACAAATAAAATTCAGGTGAAAAGCTGAGGGGTGCTTTTGCGGTATTTTACTGTATATATTAATTAGGTTATGGAAAACAATTCATTTGAACTATCAAAATGGCTTAATACACTTTCACATGACAGCCACTGATATCCATTAGACATCTAAACTACATCCGATGATCCATAAAAGGTACAAAATATCTAAAAGATGTCCATTAAAAGTCCTGGATATCCTGTACTCATTATAGATATCTATTAGATGTTTGAATATAGGTGAAATTTAGACGTGCCTTTTTCGATGTCTAATAGATGTAACATGTTAGATCAAAACAGGATTTAGATATTTTCAGTATCTGTTAGATCTAACAAGCCCAATTGTTGGATATTTGTAGATTTATTGGATACGTAACAGACATCTAATGGATGTGAAAAAGAGTGACATGGGTCGTGCTAATAGATATCTGTAGGATATTTATAGAAGTTTAATGGATCATTTTTTTTACTTTTATACGTGTTTATAGATGTCTTGTGAATGTAAGTGGCTTGTGTGAATGTCGGGTCCCTTCACTGTCAAATCAGTCATTGAATTCTAAAATCTTATTATAACCTTACAGTTGCATTTGACTTTTTAACTTTCTCATAACTGTGTGAATTTTATCAAACAATAACAAATCTCTATTATTAATGAAGACATTCTGTTAAACAGACGAGGATTCTTTCAACAAATAAAAGATAACATGTAAAGTTTAGCGTTTGATTCCGATAAACAGACTGTTAATCATAAAAATTAAAACCAGAAAATGTTGTAAAATTATTTTCCTAATACAGGTGAATCTCGTTAACGTGAACTGTTTTTACAATCTTCGTCAAAATGAAGATTAGTTTAGTCATATGAAGATTAGTTACTGATAGCATGAACTACTGATAACATGAACAATTTTTTTTTTTACCCCACTTGAGATTCACGTTAACCAGTTTCGACTGTATTAACCCTTATCGCTCGTATGTCCCGTCTGAGGGGACATTAAAAAATCGAGCCACGCCTTAAAGCGTTCCTCTGCAAGTGAAATGTTATTTTTCTAAAACGTGTAACTATAGGCTACCTTTCAATTACCAGAAAATTTTAACAGAAAGATTTATTATATTTAATGATGAAGTAAAATAAAACAAATTATTACAATTTTTCGGTAGCCAAAAGGTAGTAAGTTGGAAACTATACGTGTGACGTTTTAAAGGAACGCCAAAAGGCGTGTCTTACGGAAAATATCCTGAGCACAAAGGGTTAAGTTAGTGGATCTGCTAATTTTCCAAAACAACCTGTTTTCTCATTTTCTCCTGTTGCTCATAATTTTTAGCTAAACAGACATATAGAACATAAAAATTTATATGACATGGTTTTTAATCAAATAATTAATCGAATATTACATAACTTTAACGTAAGTAATAATTACTTTCTTCTATCTTCAATAGAAGAAAGTATTGGATTCGTAAAAAATTTCGATTTCGGGTTTTTGATGGATTTACACGTTTTGAGAGCTGTAGAACACGATTTGACCATTTTTAGAAAATGTCTGTCTGTCTGTGTGTGTGTGACAAAATTTTGTGGCAACTGTACCTCAGGAACTACTGGACAGAATTTCATACAAATTGGTATGTAGTTGCACCTTGACATAAATTAGTGCCTATCAACTTTTGGTAAAAATCGTCTTACAGGTTGCGTTGCCATCCCGCTTTTTCTAAATTTTTAACATGGTGATATAGGGCAAAAATTTTCAAGATGGGTATCTTTCGAAAGGTCTCGTCAGTACCTTTAAAACGAATGGTTGAACTATAAATCTGTGATAATTTAAAACAAAGTTATAGATTTTTTTTACTTTTTACGAAAAAAAAAACTTAGGAAAAAAAAAAAAAAAATTCTCTCCCCTTAATTTTATCAAACACCCACGGTTTCCGTGTTCTGACAAACTTAAACTAATTTTTGCTTTTTTCCCCTAATTTTGTCAAAGTCCTACGGTTTCCGTGTTTTGACAAACTTTAACAAATTTTCACATTTTATCCAAAATTTCGTCAAAGTCCCACTTTTTTTTTTTTTTAATCTCTCCTTTTAATTTTATCAAAGTCCCACGGTTTCCGTGTTTTGACAAACTTAGAATAATTTTCACATTTTACTCAAAATTTTGTCAAACTCCCATTTTTTTTTTTTTTTTTAATTATTGTTACTGGGTGAATTTGTATAGGAAAATATAGAAGAAAGTCTCGTGGTGGCCACAACATACTAGTTAGAAAATGTCTGTCTGTCTGTCTGTGTGTGTGTGACAAAATTTTGTGGCAACTGTACCTCAGGAACTACTGGACAGAATTTCATACAAATTGGTATGTAGTTGCACCTTGACATAAATTAGTGTCTATCAACTTCTGGTAAAAATCGTCTTACAGGTTGCGTTGCCATCCCGCTTTTTCTAAATTTTTAACATGGTGATATAGGGCAAAAATTTTCAAGATGGGTATCTTTCGAAAGGTCTCGTCAGTACCTTTAAAACGAATGGTTGAACTATAAATCTGTGATAATTTAAAACAAAGTTATCGATTTTTTTTACTTTTCACGAAAAAAACTTAGAAAAAAAATCTTAATTTTTTTTTTTTTTTTTTTTTTAAACGAAATTATCAAAACTTGGTATTTAGTTGGCTCCTGACATAAACTGGTACTGATTAGATTTGGGGATCAATCGAACAACAGGAGGCGCTGTGATCGTATTTCTTCTAAATTTTTAACATGGTAGTATAGGACAAAATTTCGTATAAATGTACATAATGAGAGTTATTCTTAACCTTTGATTGTAAAATTAATATGAATTATTGCTAATAGTAGTAGTTAATTAGGAAAAAAAATTGTGCATGTGGGGGTATCGCTTCCCCCCTGGGGAGAAGTACCCTCTGGGGTGGGGTAAATTTTCAAGATGGGTATCTTTCGAAAGGTCTCGTCAATACCTTTAAAACGAATGGTTGAACTATAAATATGTGGTAATTTAAAACAAAGTTATCGATTTTTTTTTTTACTTTTAACAAAAAAAAAAAACCTTGGAATTTTTTTTTTTTTTTTTTTTTTTTTTTTTTTTTATATTGTTACTGAGTGAATTTGTATAGGAAAATATAGAAGAAAGTCTCGTGGTGGCCACAACATACTAGTTTTTAATCTCATATTCCTTCAATATCTTTTTCAAGAGTAAGTAAACAATTTTTGTAAAGAAAAACTATAAATGAGAAAGGATGTTAAGGATGCATTATAGATAGGAAAGGATAATGCATACCTCCTATTTGTTAAATTAAAACTCGATCTTTCTTCTTTCATTCACTTGACATTTTCTTTCATAATAGATTTTTTGAATTATTAAATTGTAAACTATGACCGTCACCAAAATAATAACACGTCAATAAAGGATTTCATAATGAACATTTCATCCGATTTAGATATTCTTATGTATATTTAAAAATAATAATAATTATTATTATTATTCACATAAGAAAAAAGAAGAAATTAGAAGAAAAAGGAAAGTTGAATACAAGAAGAAGAAGAAAAATCCTGTTTTGATTTAACAGATGGAAGCATGTATATCTACAACAAACTTTAATGCATCCATTTCTCATTTACAGGTTGATTCAAAATTAGTGTGACCAATTTTAATAGCATGTAACTATTTATGGTAAACTTTAATCGCTTTACCGCCGGTTTTATTTTAAAAGTGAGACGTTTAAGTTACCAGTCTAGCTATTTTTATTAGTGGGAGTAAATTATGGCTTCGAAATTAGATCCTCAAACCCGAAACGAAATTTTAAAGCTTTTGAAGGATGTTTGCTCAAACTCTGTTATGAATAAAGCATTTAAAAATCAAAAAAGAGATTTTTCTAATGAATTACTATCTAAACTTTGAAAAGAAATAAAATTTGGCTGGTAATAAAAAGCTCCATGGAAAAAATGTCGAAGGAAGCAAGTGCTTGGTGAAAACGAAAAAAAGAAGCAGAAAAGACTTATCGCTGTAGAAAATTCACTGTCTCAGAGCAGCAAAGAAACTACGGGTATAGCAATCGACAATTTGTCGTCAGATAAAGAAAATTGGCTATAAAAAAGTGAATAAACCAGTCTGTCATCAAATGTCTGCAAAGACCGTAAAAAAACTTAGAAAATGTTCTTGGCCTCTGTATTTAATGTTACGCAAAGGTAGATACAAAAAATGGATAGCATCAGATGAAGCACTGCTTTATCTGTCATCCACAACTGACAAAACGAAGATACAATATATTTCAGCCGAAAAGCGTCGCAAAGATGCAACTGTTTTGCAAAAGGCAAGTTGGCCGCCAGGTTGTATGGTATGGATGGGAATGTCCTCCCAAGGATTAACAAAACCATTTTTTTGTAGAACCAAAGGCTAAAGTTGATGCTAAATGCTATCAGAATAAAGTTTTGAAGCACATGATCAAAGAAAGTAAACATTTTTAACCCCAAGGAAACTTTGTTTTTTACCAAGATTCTGTACCAAGTCATACTGCAAAATCAACTATAAAAGGGCTAAAAAATAAAAATAAAATATATATATATATTTTTTTCCTTCTGAGAAATGGCTACCATTATTACCTAACTGTGCTCTTTGCGATTATTTTTTATGGGGATACTTAAAACAACTAAGTAGACGTAAATTAAGAATACTTCAAGAGCTTCAAAAAGCAATCGAAGAGGAAGTTGGAAAAATGCCCCTAAAAATGGTCGAAAAAGCTCTTTTGGCTTGGCCTAAAGATTTACGTAAAATGTACTATGCTAAAGGAAACTACACTGAAAATTTCATGTAAAAAACTTAATTCAATAAAAATTTCTGACGCTTTGAAATTGGTCACACTTATTTCGAATCAACCTGTAATTTTCTTTTCTAAAATTGTCTGAATTTTTCACTTCTTCCAAAGTTTGCTATTGAGTGAATTTGAGATAATCTCAGTTTAAAAATTCTTACTTATATTTATGTTATGTAAATTCGATAAATAATTTGATAACAGACATGCCATCCAAATTTTAAGTTCAGATGTTCAGAAATTATAGGGTAAGTGCATTGACATTTTTAGAGCAATCTCTGATGTTTTTAATGTTCTAGTCATGAGAACATATTGTTAGAAATCTTAAGTTAGTACATATGACATGAAAGACATTCAGAACCACGTATATGTTAAAATATATACACTTGATAATATTTTTTTTTTTTTTTTTTTTTTTATGAAATTTTATTTGACACCCACTTAATGTTCCAGTAATTGACACTGCCTTTTTTCATTTTATCAGTAATTGGCTTCCTATGTCCCAGTGTTTGAAACTGCTAGTTATTTATTTTACCAGTTATTAGCACCCTATGCTCCAGTGTTTGACATAAAATGTTAAAATTCTGATATGTAAAATATGATTTTATTATTTTTGTTATTTATTATTTATTTCGGGATAGATGTCAATTCCTGGAGCATGCACTGGAGCACCTACCCTACATGAAAGGGACTTAAAAAAAAAAAAAAAAAAAAAAAAAAAAAAGACGTCTCAATTGCAACAATGTATTGAGAAAAAATAAATTTTATCCGTGATTCAATAAATAAATAAATAAAATAAGATTAAAATATACCTTAAAAGAATATATTTAATGCTGAAACTGCTAGTTGGCGGACCGCTTCTAAACGCTAAAAGGACCGCTATTTGGCGGTTTTTATTTTCGGTCCCTACTAAAAACCGCCAAAGTTATCGCCGTTCATTATTCAAATTGCATTATTTTGATTAAAAAAAAAAAAAAAAAGTTAAATTTTAAATAATTGTTTTATTATTATCATTATCATTATTATTGGTTATTTATTACGACATTTGACTACTGTTTTTTATTAGTTTATTTCATAACGTAGTTACAAATTTTAAATTTCAGTTGTTAAACAAAATTTTCGATGAAACATGATTGATTGTGCATGCAAAATTAATTTGTACTTAAAATATATCCATAAATCAGATATAGTATTACAGTCATGAAATAACACGAAGGAAAAACTGAAGTGTTAGGATTCTAAAAGAATAAAAAGAAATTATTTTACTGGAGGCCAGCCAAAAACGCCCCTTTAGAAAAGCACCGATCCTGCTAGTATTTTTTTCTTAATTTAAACTGTTATTATGCAACTTTATCATTCATATTATAAGTATGATAGAAACAATTGACGACTAGTTGTAAGGTAGCTATAAACTTTTATTAATATATGCTTAAACAATTGTTTAGAAACTCATTCATGAATTAGTGATTTTTTTTTTTTTTTTTTTTTTTTAATAGAGTAAGATGTAGAAGACTTTTGTTGGATCAAAATCATTTGAAATAGAATCCTATATGCTATAAACAACGAGCTATAAAGCTTGAATACTTGCCCAATAAATAATTTACAATAATTGAGTAAATAAAACAATTTCTTGAAATATACTTTTATGTGGGATGTAGTATTTCCTCTCCGTTGTAATAATAATTACCCATAGTTATCAACAGAAAACTTTTATCAAATTATATATTGCAGCCAAACAATTTTAATAATATCATAATATTGTCTTTCTCCAATATAAAATTATTTCTGTTCCATGTGGAAATATACCCGATTTTTGCAGCAGGATCTTCCAAATCGCTTAAAACGTGAAGTCAGTTGTTTATAAAGTAATATTATATAAATTTAAGAATTCAGTATCGTTATGTAATTAAGCAATTAATAGGTACATGATAATACCAACAACACAAACATAAAATTGATTGTAAAACATTTTAAAAGCTGGTCTCTTTTTCATACTTTTTAATTCAATTCTCATTTCCAGATACATTTTAAATAAAATAATCTGGTGTGTCACTCACATGACTTTCTCTTACGCTGAAATTTAATACTATAAATACAGGTTGCAGATTAAGAGGTAAGATTACGAGTACTGTTATGTAAACCTGTTAAACAATTCAAATTAGGCTTCGGAAGAGTTTTATATGATAATTAGTTCTGTGTGAGAGGGGGGCTTCATTAATGCACCCACATTTACATAGAATTTAATTCGGTTATTAAAAATTAATTCTGTTTTTTTTTTTTTTTTTTTTTTTTTTTTTTAAATAATTTATTAAAATTATTATTTTAAAAAATATGTCTTTTATGATAATGCAGACGATTTCCATATTAGAGAAGTATAACACCAAATAAAAAAATATAAAGAGTTGAATTTATTCTCTATATTACATTATTATTATTATTATTATTTTAATGAAAAAAATCGATAACTTTATTTTAAATTATCGCAGATCGATGGTTCAACCATTCGTTTTAAAGGTATTGGGGAGCTCTTTTGAAAAATACCCATCATGAAAGTACTAAAGATACCCATCTAAATGCTTTATTCGATTGAGCAGAAAATTTATATACAGTCGGTGACAAAAGTATCCGAACACTAGCAAAAATTCCTATATAAAAAAAGTAGAGTTAGTACAGTACTGTTTTGTTAAATAAATCCTTGTCGAATCCTGTTCTTAGACTGACTAAGAACATGATTTGGCAAGGATTTATTTAACAAAACAGTATTAACTCTACTTTTTTTATATAGGAATTTTTGCTCTTGTTCGGATACTTTTGTTACCGATTGTACATTTTATAGGTCCCCGTCGTACAAACTGTGTAGATTTTTTAATCTAGCACTTAAAGATTTTTACAGGAACACAACGAAAAATTCTTATCGTTATGATCTACGGACTCAAATTATTTGAACTGCAATAAATAGCGTTAAAATAAACGACAGACTGTAAGGAGAAAAATGCTGAAACACACTGTTATAATTTTTTATTTTGTTTATTTAAGGACTTATCTTACTTTGTTTTATTTATGCTATCTTAAATTACTTAATGTTCAAAAAGTCGAGTGGAGTCATTCTAGCTTTTTTTTTTTAATTATTCAGTATCAAGACACGGCTAAACGTTCTAATTTAATATTTAAGTGCGAAAAATACGTGAAAGTTATTTCGAGATTGTTTCCCCCCTTCTTGACAGTTCATTTTTATTAGCGTGGCAAACAGGCAAAAACAATAACATCGTATTTCGTTTTCCCACTATGTAAATTTATAACGTTAGTTAAAACCAACATAGATTCTGACAAAATTAGATGTGTGCATTATATTTCGCAACCGGAGTTTTGTGCCCTTGAATAAGATCTCTCAAACGATATAAGCTATCTTCAGACGCAGCAAATAGGAAAAGATAGATCGTTTTCCAATGTCTTATTTTGAAAATAGATGCTTAAGAAGAAAAACAAAAGTAAAAGATCACGATTCAAAACAAACTTATGATAGAGTCTTGTTTGCGCTCATACTTGAGTTGTTAGGGACTCTCTACTTGTCGTCACCGTCAGCCAAAACCCATATTATCCTATGGGGAAGTTCGTTAATTATCGTCTATTACCTGCCCTAACAGCACACTTATCCGTAGTATATCCTGGGGATGTCCTTGGGATGTCTTTTTATCCACTGGATATCCTACGGATGTCATTTGGCGAGAGTCTGCTGTTAGGGTAGTGTATTGTTTTAAATCCCGTTTTCAAATTTAAAATTTGCTGTCAAAGCTAGTAAGCGGAAAGTGCCGGGTCGATCCCAAGTCGCTATTATCGACATACCCATACGGAGTTTTCCATGTTTTCTCCGTAACTTGGATACGAACTTGGATCCTTTAGAAAGATTTTCTTAGAGGGCACACCACCCAGGCCTAGTACCCTTGTGTAGTTGGCTAAACTTTTAGTTGCTTTTTTGATTGGATTTTATATCGATATTGCTTTGTAAATATAATTTGTGATAAAACTAATTGAGAGTGATATATATATATATATTTTTTTTTTTTTTTTTGTATTTGTACATATACAAACACGTATGCATGCTATTTGTTCATGCCCGCACATACGGAATGTGCATTGTACATCCGATAGGAGCACGCTAACTACACTTTTATGCGTTTTTTAATTATATAAGTATTTATAAATTTTGTGTAACCTTGTCTGGTAAACTACTAAAATACATGATACATTGTATATATATATATATTATTTTTATTTATTTTAAATGAGATCAATAGATGAAAATAAGTGAAATTTTTATCTCGATTAACTATTGCATTGAGAAAATTGCAATGTTATTAGACACTAGCCTCATGCACTGTTTTATATGCTTGTGTTGTATCCACATTTTTATGACCCATAAACCGGTATAAATATAAACTATCATTTAAGAGCTGTTAAAGGTACTAACTTTTTTCTACTAATGCGTATTCACAACATTGCATTTAATTTACAGCATGAAATTGGTTCCATACTTCACCATTATTGTTTAGTACAAATCCGCTTAAATAATGGCTTTAATGGCATAATAGTAATAGAAGATTACAAATTTACTATAATAATAATACATTCTCTCTTTTTTTTTTCTTTTCTTCGAAAACCGGATTATGCTTTTTTTTTTTTTTTTTTTTTTTTTTTTTTAACGAGGAAAGTTAAACAGGATTGAACTTTATTGTATGTGCAAGTAAAACAGAATAATTTGGAAGACAAACTATATATGGACAGACGGCTACTCTGACAAAAGGTATATCATAATAAGGCCAAGTTTAGTGATATCTTATATAATATTGAGTTGTTGCTTTCATGTTTCTCTCGTTCCTATTTCTTTTCATCTAATGAAGGGTCGTGTTTAATTATTTTGATCAGAAACATGTGTTGCGTTTTCTTTTCTTTTTTCAAATTTACGGTTGTTAGTCACACAATTTTTTTTAATGCAACTTAAGAAGTTACACGGGTTTCAATGGCTAAAAAGAAAGCATATTCTCTCTCTCTCTCTAATAAAGATGTGTGTTCCATTTTTTAAAAAATTGCATTTTTTAAGGATTTGTAAGAGTTCTGTCGACTTGAAAGTGCGTCTACGATAAATTCATATTAACAACTCAAACTCTTTTGTTGTACGGAAACGAATGGCACACGTGTATATACATAGGGTAGGTGCTCCTGTGATTGGCATGCTCCAGTTATTGCCATCTATCCCGAAATAATTAATAAATAAGAAAAATAATATAATCATATATTTTACATATAAGAATTTTAACATATTATTTCAAACACTGGAGCATAAGGTGCTAATAAAATAACTAGTAAAATGAATAACTAACAGTGTCAAACACTGGAACATAGGGGGCCAATGACTGATAAAATGAAAAACTGGCAGTGTCAATTACTGAAACATTGAGTGGGCGTCAAATAAAAATTCATTAAAAATTTTTTTTTACCAAATGTATATATTTTAACATATACGTGGTTCTGAATGTCTTTCATACCCTATGTATTAACTTAAGATTTCTAAAAATATTTTCTTATGACTAGAACATTAAAAACATCAGAGATTGCTCTAAAAGTGTCCATCACTGGTGCACTTACCCTATATATATTTAAAAAAAAAAACTTATACGTTTTATATGTTAATTATATAAGTATATAATAGTATAATATACTTATATAATAAAACGTATAAGTTTTTTAATAAGTTATAATAATTATAATTTATGTTGCAATAAGGCGCAATCTATCATATAAATGAAAAATGAAACCTTTGACTGTGCGCAAGAGACATTTTAATTTATTAAACCTAAAAATCTGGATGGATTCCAGTCAATTTTCCGAACATTAAGTAATTAATGGGTGTATAAATAAATTAAAGTAAGAGAAATCGTTAAATAAACCGCAGAAAAAATTATGTTTGAGTATTTTTCTGCGTATTGTATGTTGCTTAATTTAAAGCTATTGTACTTCAAGTAACTTGGGCCCATAGCTTATAATGATAAAGAATTTTTGTTGGGTCCCTGTAAAAATCTATGAGTTCTAGATCACCAAAATCTATAGAGTTCGTACGATGGTGACCTATAACTTGTATATAAATTTTCAGCTCAATCGAAGAAAACTTTTAGACGCTATCGCACTTTAAATAATTTGATCCTACAGGCCATAATGATAAAGAATTTTTCCTTGTGTCCCTGTGATAAAATTATAAGTGCTAGATTCACCAAAATCAATAAGGTTCGTGCTACGGTGACCTATAACATACGTACCAACTTTCAGCTCATTTGACCAAAGCGTTTAGACATTATCATGTTCACTCACATACATACATACATACAACACAGTATAAATAGCTAAAATGAACTTAGGAGACCTCAAAACATATATATATACACCAAAATCTCAAAGTTAATTTTTTTCCTGATTAAAGTGCTTTCTCACATATGTATGTTTGACAAATAAAAATGAGTTTTTAAATCTTATTGCGATTCATACATAGATATGTTTAAACTATTTTTTGAAACTAAAAAACATGTGCTGTTTGTAAAAGAAATAAAAGCTTAAGGAAAAGGGTAATAAAATTTTAAAGGAAATAAAAGTTTGTAAAGGAATTTTGAATGAAACCTATGTACTGTTTGTAAAGGAGCACCTATTCATATTTCAATAACGCGGACACATTCCTCGTCGCAGTGTGACACAATCTTGATTGCGACACAATCAAAATTTGGTAGTACCATAAGCATGAAACATCCTTATTTATCAAACATAAAAGTAATTTTTAAGTTACTTTCGATTAATACACGGAGTTTTCTTCAGAAAAGAATTTGAGATATATCCATCCTGCTCTTGAAGAAAATTTCAGTCAGCAGCGCCACCTATTGGTCGATAAGCGTACAAATTGAATCAGCATGTCTCATAATGGCCTTCTCCATATTAAATTTTGTTTAATTATATGCAATAGAATCTAAGATATAACCTTCCATTATATTGCGGAAATCACTGTATAGTAGAGCCAAATCTTGAGCGAGTAACACCAAAAGCTCACAGGCGCTAATTTATGTCAAGATGCATCAACGTATAAAATTATATGCAATTCTGTGCAGTAGTTCCTGAGTTATAGCCTTACTTTAAATTGCAGAAATCGTTGAAACAGTGCCACCTGTTGGCCGATAAGCATAGAAATTGAATCAGCATAATGTATCATAATGACCTTCTCACATATCAAGCTTTATTTGATTATGCTCAATAGAACCTGAGATATAGTATTCCCTTAAATTTCGGAAATCGCTGTATAGCAGCGCCACCTGTCGAGCAGTTGGCACCAAAAGTTGATAGGCACTAATTTAAATCCAGATGCATCTACGTATAAATTTACATGTAATTCTGAGCAGTAGTTCCTGAGATACAGTCGCCACAAAAATTTTGTCACACACAGAGACAGACAGACATTTTCTAAAAATGATCAAATCGTGTTCTGGACCACTCAAACGAGTAAATCTATCGAAAACCGGAAGTCGAAAATTTTTAAGAATCCAATACTTTTTTCTATTGAATATAGAAAAAAGAAAGGAAAGAAAATCCGGAAACCATTTTTAAGTTTGCATCAATATATATATTACTTTCTTCTATATGTAAATTTTCGACCTCCGTTTTTTGATGGATTTACATGTTTTGGGATAACCTGAGCACGAATTGATAGTTTTTAGAAAATGTCTGTCTGTCTGTATCTCACGAACGCTGTATCTCACGAACCAATGAATGAAATTTAACCAAATTTGGTATTTAGTTGCACCCTGACATAAACTGGTGCTGATTAGATTTGGGGATCATTCGCTCAACAGGTGACTCTGTGATCGCATTTTTTGTAAACTTTTAACATGGCAGTATAGGACAAAATTTCGTATAAATATACATAATGAGAGTTATTTTAAACTTGTGATTGTACAATTAATATGAGTTATTGATAATAGCAGTAGTTAACTAGGAAAAAAAAATTGTGTATGTGGGGGCATCGCTTCCCCCCACCGGGGGGGGGGTTAAATTTTCAAGATGGGTATCTTTCGAAAGGTCTCGTCAATACCTTTAAAAGGAATGGTTAAACTATAAATCTGTGATGATTTAAAACAAAGTTATCGATTTTTTTTACTTTTAACGAAAAAAAAAACCGTAAAAGAATTAGAAAAAAAAAAATCGTATTTTTTTTTTTTTTTTTTTTTTTTTTAAATATTGTCACTGAATGAATTTGTGTAGAAAAATATAGAAGAAAGTCTTGTGGCGGGCCACAATATACTAGTTTTTAACTTGTTTTATTTTTACTAATGTATAAATGAATTTTGATGGTTTCATTAGTTTTTTTTTTTTTTTTTTAATGTACATCATATAGCTTCATTATATCATTATTCTTCAGTTTGAAGATTGTTTTCTCTTAAACATATGTAAATATGAATTAGGCTCCCTTTAAAAGATTTTGCACTGACAGAAATGTATCCTTCGATCTGTATCCCATCAGTAGGTAATTGGCCATATACAATATTAACATAGTTTTTAGCAGCTGTAAATGCTAGGAATAAATTATTAGTTTGGTAACTAATATATATATCGTCAGCTTTCCCATTACAATATGAGATATGAGCAGAAAATACTTGCTTGTGAAAAGTTTAAAATAGAAAGTTAAAAAATTGCTTCAAAATTATATTTGGCGTGAATAAGAAAGTATCTACATGAAATTCTACAATACAAAAGGCAATAATTATGCAATATATTTGGATGAGAAGCAAGAAGGTTGCTACTTTTTTGGATGAGAAGCAAGAAGGGCTCTATCTTTGTAACCAAAGGGCAGGCAGGGTGCAACCCTCTCTTGAAACTGCCTAGGAAAAGCTCTTAATTACGTAATACATTTTTAAATATTTGATTCAATTGACAGCTAGAGATTATTTGTTGTAAGTGAACGAACAAGACACATGCGTTTAAATTTAGAAAACGAAAACACGGAATATATCTCCTACCTAATGTGAGACAAACAATTTTTATTACACTCTTTGATTGTATTTTCCATTTATTAAATATAAAAATAAATTTTTAAGGCTACTTTAAATTTATATTTTTAAAATTTATGACATTTGTTAAAATGGAAGAAATTTTAACATGGCTTAATATGCAACAATATTATTCAAGGGAACAAAAAAATCCAATTATGATTTTGTTTATGTATCCTTTTAAATAATTTGTGACCCGTACATACATAAAATCTTCCATGTTCCTACTGCTTTCTCCTATATTCATTTGTGTAGTTTTCTTTTAGATATATATATATACATACACACACAAAGACTTGACCTCCTAATAAGTAGTTAAAGTCGTATTCAGTTTCACTCGAATGCTCTTAATGGAGATGCAATGATTCTTTTTTCTTTTTTTACGTATTGTATCTGATGACAGTTTGGAAGATCATTTTTTATTTACTTCCTTTCTCTTCTTCTTTGTTCTTCATTTTTATGACTCTTCACTTTCAGTATCATAAATGAGACGTTTCTTATTTTTATTTTTATCTTTTTAAAAGCGAAATGGCGAAATGTTATTGACTTTTAACTATCTGTCGTCTGCAAAATACGAAGTTGTTGAACCCCTTCCTATGTCAGTGTGTGTGAAATGTTATGAATACTCACTCATTATTGATACAGGATGTGTCTCTGTGACATCACGTGTTAATACAGAGAAAAGTAGACAGATGAATAGACTATTACAGTTAACAAAAAAAAAAAAAAAAAAAAAAATCGGTTTTTATGATTAAAAGATAGATGTCGTTAGTAAAATATGATCTTTTTACTTTCTGACATTATACAGGGATGTTTAAAAAGTTCATGCATAAAATAAATAATAATAATAAATCACTTTAATGTATAAATGTATGTGTGTTCGTTCACAAGTGCTACAAATAAACCTGAAATTTTCATTCACAGTGACATTGTGATGACAATTCACAGTGTCTGGTTGATTTTTTTTTTTTTTTTCCCAAAAGTTTTCTGAATAATTTGCTATCCTGAACATTTTTTGGGGGGAAAAAAATTGCTTTAATATGAATACATGTTTGTTCGTTTATAAGTGCTCGTTTTTAATTTACATTCCGCTGGTACACGTAAGAAAGGGTAGAATTATTCAAAGTTTAAATTAATCAAAAGTTTCTTCTTAACATAATCGCATTTTAATTCTTGATTACAATCTTAAAGCACGTATTCTCAAAAGTATTTAGATTAACGGACCTCTTCACTTACCGTCGCCGGAAGCCCGAGCCAATGTTATTCTATGGGGAAATTTTCTTTATATATAACTTATTAACTAATACATATTTTTAAATTCTGTTTTCACATTCAGAAAATTCCAAACTGTTAAATTGGCGAACCTTTTTTAAAAATGTATTTTTTTTTTTTTTTTTTTTTTTTTTTTTTTTTGAAATTGCAAAATGAAAAAATGTCACACATTGAAAATTCGTATTTTGTCGATTCCAAAAAAAAAAAAAAAAAAAAAAAATTAAGAAAGGTCCATCAATTTAACAGCTGGGAATTTTCAGAATGTGTAAACAGAATTTAAAAATATGTGTTAGTTAAATAAGTTATTTGTAAAGAAAAATTTTCCATAGAATAACATTAGCTTCTGTTTCCGGCGGCGGTGAGTGAAGAGGACCCTTAACTTTTGTATGAGCTACATTTCGTCCGATCTCAAGAAATTTGTACACAGTTCAGGTTTAAATCAGCGTTTATAAAAATTGGTAAAACCTCTATTGTTCGCCCATTATTAGATGCACACTGGTGTACAAAATTAAAACAATAACTTGTTTTCTCATTTTCTTCTTTTGCGCTTAATTTTTAAACAAATGAACACAAAAACATAAAATTTGGATGGCATGTCCGTTATCATATCATCAATCGAATTTTATATAACTTTACCATAAGTAATAATTTTTAAACTAATAATTATGAAATTTTTCTGAAAAGTAAGCTTTGGAAAGAAAAAATAAATCAACAATTTTATAAAAGAAAACTTAATGGAAAATAGTCATAAGGATGCATTACAGACAGGTGAAAATGTATATACATGCATGTGTTAGAATAAAACCGTATTTTTCTTCCCGTATTCACTTTTCTGCTTCTTCTCTTTCTTTTTTAACACGCTTTTATTAGCTTCACCTGTATGTATGCATGTATGTTTGTAACTGCTCTGGGAGCAAACAAAAAATTTATATTGTGAAAAAAATACTTTCCCTACGTGAACCATATGCCGTTGAGAACCTAAAGGTCCAGCGTTCGATCCCAGTCAGGGGAGATTTTTTAAAAATGGTTTTCGTTTAATTCTAAGTTATTTTAATTAAGATTTAAATATATGTAAATATTATGGTGTGTCACTTACACGATTTTCTCTTACCCTGCATTTTAATACTAAGATAGATATTTTGTGCTTTTTTAGTTTACATTTCTATAAAAGCGTGTTCTTTAATTTTTTAAAACTATAATATTACATTAGCTTCACCTGTATGTATGTATGTTTGTTTGTATGTTTGTTTGTTTGTAAACGCTCTGGGAGCAAACAAAAAATCTATATTGTAAAAAAAGACTTTCCTTGCGTGAACGTCGTGGCGTTGAGGTATAGCTCCGCGCTACGAACCTAAAGGTCTAGCGTTCGATCCCAGTCAGGGGAGATTTTTTAAAAATGGTTTTTGTTCAATTCTAAATTATTTTAATTAAAGATTTAAATGTATGTAAATATTATGGTGTGTCACTCACACGATTTTCTCTTACCCTGATTTTAATACTAAGATGGATATTTTGTGTTTTTTAGTTCACATTTCTATAAAAACGTGTTCTTTAATTTTTTTAAAACTATAATATTATTAATTTACATTCCGCTGGTACACGTAAAAAAGGGTAGAATTATTCAAAGTTTAAATTAATCAAAAGTTTCTTCTTAACATAATCGCATTTTAATTCTTGATTACGTTCTTAAAGCACATATTCTCAAAAATACTTACATTAACTTTTCTACGAGCTACATTTCATCCGATCTCAAGAAATTTGTACACAGTTCAGGTTTAAATCAGCGTTTATCAAAATTGGTAAAAACTCTACCGTTTGCCCATTATTAAATACACACTGGGTGTACAAAATTAAAGCAATAACTTGTTTTCTCATTTGCTTCTTTTGCGCTTAATTTTTAAGCAAATGAACACAAAAACATAAAATTTGGATGGCATGTCCGTTATCATATCATCAATCGAATTTTATATAACTTTACCATAAGTAATAATTTTTAAACTAATAATTATGCAATTTTTCTGAAAAGTAAGCTTTGGAAAGAAAAAATAAATCAACAATTTTAGAAAAGAAAACTTAATCGAAAATAGTCATAAGGATGCATTACAGACAGGTGAAAATGTACATACGTGCATGTGTTAGAATAAAACCGTATTTTTCTTCCCGTATTCACTTTTCTTCTTCTTTTTTTTTTTTCTTTTTCACGTGTGAATAACTTTTTTTAAAAAGTATACATACAAACATAAAAATTGGATAAGACGATAAAATTATTTATCGACATTTTTATTTTCATGGTGAAGCTCACAGTGTACAAATTAGTAAAAAAAAAAATTCAAAAACTCTGTTATAAAAGTTTAAAAAAAAAAGAAAGAAAAAAAAGAAAGAAAGTTAATACAGAAAGAAAAATCAAGATTTAGTTTGACATTTGAAGGCATGTGCGTCTTCACCTATCTGTAATACATCCTTACCACCATTTTCCTTTAAGTTTTCTTTTCCAAAATTGTTGAAATTTTTCATTTTTCCCAAAATTTATTTTTGAGAAAAATTAAATAATTATTAGTTTAAAAACTATTACTTATGCTAAAGTTTTATAAAATTCGATTAATGATATAATTCAAAAATTATTACTTAAGTTTTATAAACTTCGATTAATGATATGATAACAAACATGCCATCCAAATTTCAGGTTCATATGTATATTTGTTTAAAACTGTATTTACTCGTGATTTTTATAATATAGTGTAACCACGTTTCCTACGCCTAGCAGTGAGGACGAGTCCAACAGCTTTGAGGGGTGCCACGTTCACGGTCAAGTTGGGATTTAGTAAACATTCAGTCATTCGGCGTTCCCTTATCGCTTGTTTTCTCTCAACGAAAATATTATCTCCCCTATTTTAGCAGTGGACTCGGTGAGTCCGCACTTGCGCAGAAGCTTCCATGGTCGCAAGAAATGTGGTTAAAGAATACGTCGTATTTTACGGAATCGTGTGCGATGTATAATAAATAATAAAGATGTTGTTATAAATAATTCTCTCATTTTTTTGTTTTATTATTAACTGCGGAGACAGTCTTTCTTTTAATAAACCCTAATCTTAAGGGGGTACATCACAGATCGTCAAGGTCATCCAAAGCCTGTGTTATTCTATAAGTAAAATATTTTATAGAATTACACATTACCTAATTATTATATTTAAATTCCGTTTTCACGTTCTGAAAATACACAACCATTAAATTAGTATTCGTTTTCCAAAGAATTTATTTTTAAAAATTTAAAAATTTTAATTTTTGAGTTTAAAAATGCGGATTGTCGCTAAATATATTTTTCTCATTTTTTAGCTGTAAAATGAAACATTAAAAAAAAAAATGGACAAATACTACTCATTTAACTGTTGTGAATTTTCTGAATGTGAAAACGGAATTTAAAATTATCAATTAGGTAATGATAAATTCTATAAACAAATTTCTCCATAGACTTACATGGGATTTAGTGATTTGAGACAGGGAAATCGTAAGAGGGAGTGAACAAGCCTTAAACAATGTTATGTCAATTACGATTATGTACCTCATGTTGCTCTCTGCTTAAAATAATAAAATTTTGAACTTTTCAGACTTTAAAATTTACATCTAACCATTTTTGAAAGCTCTTCATAAGGCAAATTTAAGTTCACAATAGGAATTTAAAACGGATTAATTAAGTTTAATTGTCTAACCATTGTTGTTCTAAAAGCATAAATGTCTGAAATGTAAAATTTACAATAGAACTTGTTCCTTTTCCAATTAACAACTAATTCGTAATCCAAAGGTATCAAGTTAATAATCTTATCTATAATGTATAACTAAGTTTAAAAAAAAAAATAATAATAATAATAATACAATAATTTAGAAATATTCATTCCTAAGTTTTGCTGTTATTACAAATTTGTCTTAATTTTTTATGTACTGAACATTTTATTTTTTTTCTTTAGATTGTAATATTTTATGAATTATTATTATTATTTTCTTTTTTGCAGGTAAGTGACTGGGCAAGTAATGTTTCTGCATTGTAAGTTAAATT
Organism: Salticus scenicus; assembly: GCA_963930645.1. Taxonomy (NCBI): domain Eukaryota; kingdom Metazoa; phylum Arthropoda; class Arachnida; order Araneae; family Salticidae; genus Salticus; species Salticus scenicus. The sequence continues at coordinate 17,962,662 of OZ005648.1, read as the reverse complement.
TTAGTTTTCTGAGTAAATCGTACTGTAAAAAATATCTGTATTCTTAAATATGTAAAAAAAAAAAAAAAAAAAAAATACTTAAATAAGCATGTCAGTTTATATCTTATAAGATTTACTTGCATATCACTACTTTTGAAATTAAATGTTGTTACTTCAAAAATTATATTTCTCAAATGATTTATTATATTGATTTGCCCGTGTAGTAGGGCGACCAGATTTATTATATATATATATATATATATATATATATATATTATTATTATTATTATTATTATTATTATTGAATTTGAAGACAAATATGGCGATGTGTCCCCCCCCCCCTCCCCCCGCATAGGTCGGGCTGGTCCCCAGCATTAAATTTAGGCCTGTGCAGATCTCTAATTCAAGGGTTATACCTTTATTTGTGGCAACTATTTTTTACAAATGGTGCAAAATAAATACATATTTCAAAGTTTAACTCTCCTTCAGTGTAGTCACTAACATTGTGTATAACTCTTTATCAGCGATGTAGAAGTCGTAGGATGTATTCAAAAGCGCCTGTTGTGTTGACACAGTTTGATTTAAGATGTCTGTATAAACTTTGGAATAATTCTGAAGTGAATGCCACAAAATTGTGGTTCATTCATTTTTGAAATTAAGTCGAAGTCTCGAGGGCTGAAGTCCGAAAATTACATTGCACTTCCCAGCTCAGTCAATTGAACAGATCTGTCGATTCGCTTTAGAACTGTTCCAAAGATTCATGTAACAGCCATTCGAACTTGCAGCACAACAGGCGCTACGCTACTAAAGATATATCCTAAAACTTCTACAAAGCTGACAATTTGTTATACGTAATAACAGTGACTATACGGAAAGACAGTAAAACTTTAAAACAAGTACAGTCGGTAACAAAAGTATCCGAACACTAGCAAAAATTCCTATGTAAAAAAAGTAGAGTTAATTCTGTTTTGTTAAATAAATCTTTGTCGAATCATGTTCTCAGACTCACTAACAACAGGATTCGACAAGGATTTATTTAACAAAACAGTATTAATTCTACTTTTTTTACATAGGAATTTTTGCTAGTGTTCGGATACTTTTGTTACCGACTGTACCACTTTTGTAGCAGTTATAAATATCTATTAAAGTTACAATATGCAATTGAGCATAAAATTAAATATCATAGTAATAATGTTTTAATATTCATTGTTTTATTTTACTGCAACTATTTAGACCATTTAAACTAGATAATAGCATTTATAGTTCAATTATTTTTACTCCTCTAAAATATTCTTCTAAGAAGAAAATAAATGTTTTTAATTTCTGTTGCAAAATTAGCTATTCTCCTGCCACATTTATTAATTTACTCAGTAACATGATATTAAAATCCATATTTTTATAATTAGAACAGCGATCATTATCGGTAACAAATCAGAATTATCCTTTACTTTTATTTATATTTTTACTATCTGTATAACGTTTGAGATGGTAGACCAAGGTACACGTCCTAATGTCCAAGAATACAGACCGAAATGTGAAATCATAAGAAATTAATAATTTTATTTGATGTGTTTCAAGTTTAGCTTCATAAAATACACATTGCATTATTATGGCCTACTTTCAGTACTGACTTGGAGATTTTCTAGTCATTACCAACATTCAATTCTATCTTGGATAAGAAAAAGTTTTTAAAAAACTGTTAGTTGTTGGAGAGAAATTGTTAATTTAAGACATTCTCCAAACTGTATCGTACATTGCGTTCATTACATTAAAGTTACACCCAAGTTCTTTAAATATTTTTAATGGGTCATAAAACTTATCTATCTGTTAAGGAGATAACTTCAAATTAAAATAAATTTTCCAAAATAAATAATTCCTTAATTAATAGATATACAAAGAATTTCATTAATAATGCATTTTATTAAATATTTTGGTCTCTTATACAAAACTAATATTTTATTCAATTCAAGTTTAATTTTAGTCAACATTACTTTAGGTAGTACTCAGACATGACTAAATAATAGAATAAATGGGGATAGATACAATTAAATATTTTCTTTTTTCTTATACTATTAAAATCTGACTCACCCAGATGAGCATTATAGAAGTTATTCCATCGTAAACGGCAGTAGGATATTTCTACTTCTTTCCTCAAGCAAATCATAGAGGACTTCTATTTAACAATTCTAGGGCACTTTTAGAGGCTCCATTCGATAGATTCTGTTCAAAGAGGAATCATAGGTGTTTTGGGCTCTTCGGGTTGCTCCTATTTTTCATATCTTGAGATTAAAATTCAAGGACCGTTGATGCGGGAGGAAGCAGTATATCTGGAGAGCTACCGGGAGATTGCACCACCAGGAGATTCCATCACCGTCTCGCCGAAAAGTTGACCCCGAGGCCGTCCTCGTACTTCTATAAAAATATACTCTTCTTAAGTCGAGGGCTGCAGGGAGAGTCCGTGTGAGCGGCGTGCGGGTGGCCTGTCTTTCCCTAGCCTGGAGTTGTTTTTGCGGTGCTCCATTCAAGTTTTAAGAGTCCTATAAATTTTCCTCTTTCCATCTTTGTTCTATAATGTCACTGGGCAGCCAGCTAGTCTAAGAGATCCCTATCTCATTTTTTTCCCTTCTCCTTCAATTTTACAAGCAGCACTTATAAATTTATCTTATTCTTTTTTTAAAGCAAACAACTTTTTTTTTTTTTTTAATCAAAATATTTATATACAGATTAATAATTACTTTCCATTATTCTACCACAAAAAATATTTATACACAAATAGCTATATGCTTAAATGAAAAATCATTTCTGTATCTATATATATCTAAATGTGTAATTTAATTACAACATTTATATCCCCCCTTTCTACAAAAATATATATATATATAATATATATATTCATATATAAGCCTTTGTTACATCATTTTGACCTATAAAATAAAATACAAAAATACACACAAACAAAATACTAATACTCATATGATACTGAGATATGAAGAAAACAGAATAAGTATTGTCCATTCGTTCAGTCCATAGCACTTTAAATGTTCATTTAATGTAAGAGTTCATTTCATTTTTTCTTTGTTTTATGTCTCTGTGTATATTCCTACAGAGACATAAAATATAATAGATAAACATAATAGTTCATTTTTCATCATTCTGTTTGTTGCTGTTGAGCACATCTTATTATTAATTGTTTTTGGGTGAGTCTACTCCCAAAAAAATAAGAAAATATTTTTCTTTATTTTAAAAATGCTTTTCTTAAAAGTTTTTTTTTTTTTTTTTATTTTTTTTATTTAAAAAAAATTATATCTATATCTATACATAAATATAAATAAACAAAATCATAGCATTTCACACACAGTTTATATATATACTATTATGCTATTTTTCTGGATTATTTGCATATTTCAACACTCTGTACACAACTTTTATTTATTTATTTCTTCGTTTGTTTTATTTTATTTTATTTTATTGTTTTATTTTATTTTAGTTTATCTAAAAACTCCTTATCTACTTAATGTTACAGTCTAAAACCCGTGCTTTTTTTTTTTTTTTTTTTTTTTTTTTGTCGTGCTTGGGATTTTTTTGTTATTTTTAACCTCTAGTGTTTAAGAAGAAAATTCCTATCCCCGTTTTAGAGCCTTCCTCCAATCTCTATCTTACATTCTATTTATTCTCAATGTAATTCGCGTTCATTTTTCTATTATTACAGCTGTTATTGATTTATTCTACTCCAATTTCTATGTTTTTCCAGCCAAAATGCAATAATACCTTTATCACTATTATTATTATTATCTGCACACTCACAACTTGATACATTTTTGTATACATTCTAATGTTAGCTTTATTACAATTATTATTATTATTAAACTTTTTTATTATTGTTATCAAGGCCACATTCAAAATTCTTCACTGGCAAGGAGAAAAGAACATCTATAGCTTAATAATGGGGCCCTGCCTTAAATATTAATTTCTCTGTTTGAAGACCAGCTTCAAACAGTTACCAGTTAAAATCTGAAGCACCCCTCTACAACAATAAAATTATGTTTGTCTCAACTAACCACACTATTTTACTATCTATTATTATTAGTGTTTTTTTTTTTTTTTTTTTTTTTTTTTTTTACTTGTTCTATTATTTGACGTAGATCCTTCCTATATCCTTTAGCTGGTTATTTTAATTTTCTTTTTCTGGTGGTACTTTAAATATTTTTGAAATATGAATTTTTTAACTTCTATTTCCCTCTTTTTCTCGTATCAAGTAATTTGAGTTTCTGAACTTTCTTTCTATAAAAAATGGTCCGTCAAACCTTTTACCTAATTTTCTATTCTTTCTTAGTGATTTAAGATAGACTTCATCACCTATCTCCAATTCCTTATGATTTGTACTTTTATTTCTATTGTACTCTTCTGAAATTTTTTTCATATTTAGCAATGCATTTGCTCTCGCCTGATGCATATGCTCTTTTATTTTTGATATATACTGCGAAGGGGTTTCCTTATTTCTGTGATTGCAATCTAGAAATGGAGTTTTTAATTTTCTCCCAAAAAATAACACCGCGGGTTCGTATCCCGTTGCTCGATGTTTCGACATATTATAGTTTAACTTAAAAAAATTTATTCTCGTGTCCCAATCAAAAGTTTCCTGACACATGGCTGAGATGGAATTTTTTAAAATTAAATGTGCTTTCTCAATCGTACCATTACTACTGGGTTTGTAAATGCTCGAATAACGCAATGTTATATTTAGATTCTTAGCGAAGTCTGTAAATTCTTTGCCTCTAAAATAAGGCGCATTGTCTAAATTTATATACTGGCATAGGCCATATTTTCCGAAATATTCTAGCAGCGCATTTATGATGGTAGTTGCATTGGTATTTTTTAGCGGTATTACTTCTAAGAACCTAGAAAACGCACAAATAATTGTTAAAAGAAATTTGTTCTGTTTTAGCGTTGGTACTAATTTTCCAACAATATCAATATTTAATGCTTGGCCACATGCATAGTTCTTATTCATTACTTGTAACGGAAGTTTTATTGTTTGATGCGGTTTGTAAGAGTTACATGGAATACATCTCCTACAAAAATATTTTACTGTTTGGTACATCCCAATCCAGTAAAATCTATTTTTAATCATTTGATATGTTTTCTCAAAACCGAAGTGTGGGGAATGCGCGGTATTTATGATTTTCTCTCTTAAACTATGTGGAGCTATGATAATATTTTGCGTATTTTCCGTAGCATTATTTGAATGTTTCAATACTAATAGATCATTTTCTAATAAAGAGTATTTTCTTTTGTATTTATTATTTCTCTTTGATTTTAAACATGCTACTATTTTTTGTATTTTGTCGCATTTTTTTTTTTTTTTTTTTGTTCATTTAAAATGTTTTCTTCTGACAACTCTTTTTCGGCTTTAAATAAATACATTTCATTCTCTTGATCTTCATGCGTTATGTTTGCTATGTGCCTACTTAAAAAATCACTCGGATTCTGTGATCCTGATATATGTTCTACTGTTATGTCAAATTCTTGGAGATCTAAAAGCCATCTCGAAATTATGTCAGGCTGTTTCTCCAAATTAATAAAATATGTTGATGCCTTCGCATCTGTTAACAAAAATATCTTTTTTCCTAACAGTAAGTTTTTATAATTTAATACTGATTCATGTATTGCTCGTAACTCTTGTTTCATGGCTGGATAATTTTTTTCTGAATTTTTTAATTTTCTACCATAATATTCAATCGGATGCAAGATTCCATTCTCTTTTTGTGCCAAAATCGCCGATATTGCGTATTTTGAAGCATCCGTGATCAAATAAAATTCTTTGTTCATATCTGGAGCTCTTAGAGTTGGTTCATTTAATAACGCGGTTTGTAAATTTATAAATGCTTTCTCTTGTTCTTCACCCCATTTAAATTTTATGTCTTTTCTTGTAAGTTGTAATAATGGATCTATTATGTCGTTGTAATTTTTTATCAATGTTCTGAAATAGTTCGAAAACCCTAACAGTTGTAAGATACCTTTTTTATTGTTTGGTCTCATTAATTTTTTTACTTTGTTTAAATTTCCCTCCGAAGGTGAATAACCATGTTCATTGATTTTATACCCTAAGAACTCTATCTCATTTTTACATATTTGCATCTTTTGCGGGTTAATAGTTAGATTGTTTTTTATTAAAATGTCTAAAATTTCCTGCATTAATTTTTTCATATCTTCTATTGAGTCTGTTCCTAAAATAATGTCATCGATGAAGTACCCAATTTTATTTTTATCTATGTGACCTAGAATCTTATCCATAAGTTTAGCAAATGTCATAGTTGATATTTTATTACCAAAATTTAATCTGGTTGGCTGATAGCAACCAAATTCCGTAATGAATGCTAATTTTTCTCGGTCTTCTTCTTTTAAATTAATTTGGAAGAATGCCGAGTGAAAGTCCATCACAGTATAGTATTTTTTGCCACTAAGTCTCTGAATTATTTCTTTCGCATCTGGGATGGGATGTGGTGAAACTTCTATGATTTCATTAAGCACCCTGTAATCTACTGCTGCTCTCACTTTAATGTGTTTTGGATCATTTGTTTTTGAGTTACATTTTTTCTTTACGAAAATTACGGGGGCTGCATAATGAGAGTTTGTTGGTTCAATAATTTTTGCCTCTAATAATTTATTTATCTCCTCTTTCGCAACATCTTTCATATTATAAGCCAATTTATACGGTTTTAATTGAATGGGGTAATTATGAGCTAATTTAAATATTGGTGTAACTAATGATGTTTGCCCTAGTGTCTTGTAATTTTTGGAAAATGCCGCATAATTTTTCATTAATATTTCATGCATTTCTTTTTGTGTTACTGAATCTAAATGACTTAGATTAAAATCTTCCTTTTTTAAGTCAGCTTTTCTCATTTGTTTAACATCTACCATGTTTAAATTGTTAATAATTTCTCTCTTTGGTTTTGTTTTGTCCGTTATTATGAATTGTTGTGTAACTTTCGCCAGTTTCATATTTTTATTCAAAGTAATTTTGTGGTCCTTTGTATTTGAAATTTGAACTTTTAGTTTATTTTCATTATCTATTTTATGTATAGAGCAATTTATGTTTGTACCCGAATTATTTCTCTGTGGTTCAAGGAATATTGTTTCGTGTCGGTATATTCTAGGAACTTTTATTTCCGCCCAAACTGTTTGTTTCGGTGCAACATCCATTTTTCTTATTAGTCTTGCAAAGTGATAATTTTGATTTAACGTATCCTGCCTTATAATGTTTTCTCCATTTTTCTCATTTAATTCTATCACTTGTTTACTAGAAGATGCCTCCCAATTTATTAGTTCATTTTCATTGTTTTTTGACTTTGTCTGATCTTTTGAGCATTTAAAATACCCATAAATTTTTCCATTTTCTTCCTGTTCCTGATCATGCACTCCTGACTGTGGGAATTGTATTTTGTCCTCCATCTGTGATGTGTGTGTATTTGTTTCTATTGACATGGTATTTATATGATTTGGAATTTCTTGGTTGTTTGGAGTTTTATTTAATTCCAATTTCATGTTTTTAAATAGTACATGTCCTGCCTTACAATCTACTATCATTTTGTTTCTTTTTAGAAAGTCATAACCTAATATTACATTATACTTCTTATCAAAATTAAAGTTCAATATATAAAATACACCTGTCACGAATTTCCCTTTAATTTTGAATGTAATTTTAATGCATTTTTTGAAATTAATTCTCTGATTGTTTAATGTGTGTATGTTTACATTATTTGACAAATACTGAATTTTTATCCCTGTTTCTTTGATTTTTTGAAATATTTTGGGACACATTGCATTTAAAGTTGCGCCTGTATCGATTAAATTTCGTGTAGGTACCCCATTTATATTCAAATCTAAGATGGGTAAGTTACCTATATCATTTTGATCAATATTTGTCAAATATTTAATTTCTTGTGTGTTTTTCCATCTTTTTGTGCACAGATATCGATCTGGTGTATGAATTACATTTGATTTATTTTTGTTTTTATTATACCTGTGTGAATTGTTATCTTTTTCGCTTCTCTGCCTCTCTACTTTATAATATTTTTCATAATAATTTCTGTTTAATTCCTTGTCTGTTTGCTTCACATATTTCTTATCGCTATTTTGATGCATTTTTAGTCCCCTGGATATGTTAAGGGATTTACGAGGGACTATGTTATTATTATTTTTACTCTTGGTAAACCCCTCATTTAGTTTCCCGACTGCCTTGGAAACGTTATAGCCGGGCGGTTTGTACCCCTTTGTCTAAAATTTCTATGTGAACTTCTTCTGAAATAATTTCTAGTACCCCTATCGAAATTTCCATAATTTGTATTACTAGATCTATTTTCTTCTGATCTTACGTTTCTAACCCCTGCATTTTCACTCTCTTGTATTATAGGCACTGTATTGTTTACAATATTGGGATTAGTTCTTGAATTGTACCAGCATTGTTCAGTATTATGTGATCTAGTTTTGCAAATTGCACAAAATCTTGTGCTGTCATGTTTTTGTCTCTCTTGACTTTCTGATCTGTTATTTCTTATTTCTAATTCTTCGATTTTTTTTTCTAATTGTTTGATTTGTTCAGTTTGTTTCGATGTTAATTCTAATAATAATGTACACACATCGGTTTCGTTGCTATTTTTTTTCTCTATAGTATTTATTTCCTCCACGTTAAATTGCATTGCATTTTCAATGGTCTTAGCCATTTTTAATGCACTTTCAAAATCTTTTATATCTGCCTTTCTTAACTCAAATGCTATGTCTGCCCTCATGCCTTCAATAAATTTATTTAATTTTAAACTGTTTACAAATTCTTTTGCCCCATCTTTGTTTTCGAATCCAGACCCTTTTAAAAATTCATTTGATTTTTTTATTATTTCCGTTGCATATTCTTCTATAGTTTGTTTTGGTGATTGCCTGATATTCATGAAATCTGCCTGAGCTTTTGAGAAATTTACTTTGCTCTTAAATTTTTCTTTTAATTTAAGTTTGAATTGCTCATACACATTCTCATTTATTAAATTCTCATCCAAGTTTATTTTCTCCTTCGCTTTTCCACTGATTTTACTTTTTAAAATTAATAATTTAATTCCATCGTCTAATTCTGTCGCATTTGTTAATGTCTCAAATGATTCTAGAAATTTATCTATATTAGCCTGACTGTCCCCACTGAAGTGTGGAAGACCCATTAATAGCGTATCTAATGACACTGTTAATTTTTTCTCCATTTTTATTTTACCCGGTACTACCTTCTCAGTTTTTGTTTCCACCGTTTTCTTCTGATTTTGAGTTTTTGTATCACACTTATTCGCAACTTTATTTCTCAATTTATAAGTACTTTTCATTTACATCCCCTACTTTCTAATCTTTACTTTAAATCAACTCTTAAAAAATCATTCTTATATGTATTAACATTAACACAAATTATGCTTGTATACATATATTTACTGACTAGCTAGATTATTCTAGTTCAATTATTATTATTATTCCTTATTTTAGGAAATTATTTACTTTCTTCAAAGTAAAATATTCAAATTTTATATGTATACAGGCATCCAAAATAATATTATCAAACAAACAAAATATTAGATTAATTGTTTTCAAGAAACCTTTCTGAGCAATCTTTCTGTTTCTGTGTACATATAAAATATTTCCAGTAATTTTTCAAAATTTACAACTGTAATTATTTCAAATACACTTCATTTATTTTCATATTCTACTTATCATTATTAATGAAAGTGTAATTTATATCTATATATATATTATATGTACACATTTGCATATCTATTCGTTATATATATTTTTTATCAGTTATTCATATACAAATACAATAACATTATAATGCTATGACTTCTTTTATTTATATCTATCCAATTTTATTTAAGCAACTGCTTAGTATATTTTTATATTATTATTTTGTCTGAGTCCACCTTAAAGTTTTCCTAAATTAGTTTATCTTATTTTATTTATTTTTTTCTTTTTATTATATCATTTTATGACCTCAACTGGATAGGCACCAAATCGCTTTTATATTGAATTACAGTGTTGGAGAGAAATTGTTAATTTAAGACATTCTCCAAACTGTATCGTACATTGCGTTCATTACATTAAAGTTACACCCAAGTTCTTTAAATATTTTTAATGGGTCATAAAACTTATCTATCTATTGAGGAGATAACTTCAAATTAAAATAAATTTTCCAAAATAAATAATTCCTTAATTAATAGATATACAAAGAATTTCATTAATAATGCATTTTATTAAATATTTTGGTCTCTTATACAAAACTAATATTTTATTCAATTCAAGTTTAATTTTAGTCAACATTACTTTAGGTAGTACTCAGACATGACTAAATAATAGAATAAATGGGGATAGATACAATTAAATATTTTCTTTTTTCTTATACTATTAAAATCTGACTCACCCAGATGAGCATTATAGAGGTTATTCCATCGTAAACGGCAGTAGGATATTTCTACTTCTTTCCTCAAGCAAATCATAGAGGACTTCTATTTAACAATTCTAGGGCACTTTTGGAGGTTCCATTCGATAGATTCTGTTCAAAGAGGAATCATAGGTGTTTTGGGCTCTTCGGGTTGCTCCTATTTTTCATATCTTGAGATTAAAATTCAAGGACCGTTGATGCGGGAGGAAGCAGTATATCTGGAGAGCTACCGGGAGATTGCACCACCAGGAGATTCCATCACCGTCTCGCCGAAAAGTTGACCCCGAAGCCGTCCTCGTACTTCTATAAAAATATACTCTTCTTAAGTCGAGGGCTGCAGGGAGAGTCTGTGTGAGCGGCGTGCGGGTGGCCTGTCTTTCCCTAGCCTGGAGTTGTTTTTGCGGTGCTCCATTCAAGTTTTAAGAGTCCTATAAATTTTCCTCTTTCCATCTTTGTTCTATAATATCACTGGGCAGCCAGCTAGTCTATCTCATTTTTTTCCCTTCTCCTTCAATTTTACAAGCAGCACTTATAAATTTATCTTATTCTTTTTTTAAAGCAAACAACTTTTTTTTTTTTTTTTAATCAAAATATTTATATACAGATTAATAATTACTTTCCATTATTCTACCACAAAAAATATTTATACACAAATAGCTATACGCTTAAATGAAAAATCATTTCTGTATCTATATATATCTAAATGTGTAATTTAATTACAACATTAGTCTTTCTTGCCGATACTCTCGTAAAAAGACTGTAGACTATGCTTAATATTTCCCCAGTCTAAAAAAAAAAAAAAATTTGGAGTGACTCCACTCGACTTTCCAAACATTGAGTCATTTACAGTTTTGTAGATAAAGTAAAGAAAGAGGAGTTGTAAAACAAACAAAAAAGAGAAAACCATAATAGAGTGTTTGAGTATTTTTCTCCATATATTACACGATGTTTTGTTTAAAGCTACTGAACTTTGAGCCCATAGATCATAATGATAAAGAATTTTTCGTTGTTTCCCTGTAAAAACCCATAAATGCTAGATTCACCAAAATGCTTATAGTTAGTGCAACAGTGATTTATAATATTCATATAAATTTTCAGCTCAATTGAATAAGGCGTTTAGATGCTATCGCACTTTTAAAAATTTGGTCCCATAGGCCATAATGATAAAGAATTTTTCTTTGTAAAAAAAATATAAGTGCTAGATTCACCAAAATATATAGGGTGCGTACCAACTTTCAGCTTATTCGAACAAAGCGTTTAGACGCTAGCGTGTTCACTCACAGACATACACACACACACACATACATACATCATCACAAAAATAGTGAAAACGGACTCATTGGACCTCGAAACGTATAGAAACATCAAATTCTCAAATTCGGATTTTTGACATGATTACAATACTTTCCTCACTATAGTGTTCGGAAAGTAAAAACTTTTAGTCCATTAAGTCCATATCCATTAATCTAATAACTTTATATTCTGAGATCAAAATGGATATATATCCTCCTAGCGTAAAAGGATCTTGACTTCTCCCAGAATATTTTCTTGTTGGATAGCAGCACGCAACATAACCCATACTTTGCTCCACATCACTGGGCACCTGCATCATAACCGGTAACAGATTACCTTCACTTTTTCAAAAGTTCCCGATTTCTTTTCTGACTTTGATATTATCATCACAAACAGACGCTCATGCATGGAAGCATGCTCAAAAGGATGTCACAAATATTTTCTTTTAATTCTTCGGCCGAGATGAAAGGTCAAAAGGGAAGTGTTATGATCGAAGTGAATGGCAGAAACCTGGTTATGGGCAGGCTCCCTGTTGCTCCAGAATGGGGTCACTGCAATCTGGAGTCAGATGTCTGTTTCTTTTGTTATAGGTATAACATTAAAGATTGTGGAAATAAAATGTCCAAAAGAAAACAAAAGTGAAAGTAATGATAAAGGGAAAATGACAACTTTTTCAGCGTATTGATTTTTATTGATGGGAATCATTGACAGAAATTACTTTTTAAAATTTTATTTTAGCAATGTAAATAAGGCGAAGGCGAAGGGCACATACGGAGTTCGACCCTTCAGTCTTTTTCAAACTTTTACAGACGTCTCGGAAATGATGTGAATTATACTTCGGTTTTAAGGTTTTATTTTATTTTATTTTTCTCCTCATAGCAGTGAGAGCCCCATCTAGCAAATTTGAAAACTAAACTTAAGCCTTAGCGAATAATAGTATTAATAAAACGTTTCGTGTATATATTATATACAGGGTGTCCCATAAGTCTGTAGACATTTTAAAGATTCATAACTATTGAATGAATTGATAGAATTGAACGCGGTTTGAGAAAAAATCATTCTCGTGGAAGAGGATTTTTTTAGTAAAGAAAAAATAATAATTAAACTATTTGTCGATAGAGGACGCTGTGCATGACCATATCACACATTTTCATGAAAAACTGTACTCGTTCGCATGCAAATGTTTACAGGCATATAAATCCTATTCTATGGGTGCCCATCGTCACCACAAATTACAGTTTGCAAACGAGTTATAACACTACTAACTGCAGTTTCAGTCGGCGGTTCTTACCAGAAAGAAAACTCTTCACCTATAACGCTTTATCCACTAAGTCAGCATCGCAATTAAAACTTCATGTATGTACAAGTAGGAGGCAAAAAAAGAAATAAACTGTTCTAATCGCAAAATTGTGCAATTTATAGAAATTTCATTTGCATATTTTTCTTTCATATCCGTGTGAAAAATGTAACTATTTGACTAACTATCGCCGACAAAAAAATTAACTATATTTTTTCTCCCCCCCCCCCCCCAAAAAAAAAAAAAAAAATTAAATAAATAAATAAATAATAAAAAATCCCCCTTCACGAGAATGATTTTTTCGCAAACCTCGTTCAATTTTATTAATTCATTCAATAGTTATGAATTTTTAAAATGTCTACAAACTTATTGAACACTCTGTATATGATATCAAGAATCGATAGAGATTTTAATTTTTGCCTCCCCTGTTTTTTTAAGGGGAAAAAAAAGTATCAGAATAAGTTATTTCGTTATTCAGTATATTTGCATATTCTGATTTTTGAAGAAAATCCTTATTTTTCACTTGCGCAATAATCGTAAATAACTTTGGAAATTTTTCCTAATGATATTGCTTCAATACATTTTCTTTCCATTTAAAAATAATCTGGTGTGTCACTCACATGACTTTCTCTTACCCTGAAATTTAATACTATAAAATACAGGTTGAAGATTAAGAGATAAAGATAACGAGTACTGTTATGTAAACCTATGTCAAAACAATTCAAATTTGGCTTCAGAAGAGTTTTATATGATATTTCGTTCTGTGTGAGGGGGTTACCGCTCCCTTCAACCCCCCGTTTCATTAATGCACCTACATTTATATGGAATTTCAATCTGTAATTAAAATTAAAAGTTTACTTTAAATTATTCTGACAACTTTCACACGCAACATTGTTTTTAAGTTATTCTGAGGGACGCAAACAAAGATCAAACTTTAAAAAACTTGATTTTGGTAATCAGGAAGTCTCAAAACGTGTAAATACACAAAAAACTAGCGATGAAACATATATTATTTATCATATGTCTATGAGGAATTCATTTCCATTCCTGAACAGCTTTCCTGGACATGGTAAAATATTATAGTAAAGCACTTCCACTAACAATAAAAAAGAATGTTATCGCTTAAATATTTTCAGCCCTGTATATCTTTTGAAGATTATGTACAAACCACATAGGGCACCTAAATATAATCCTCTAGTAATAATATACGGCACAACCTGAAATGCACTTCCATCCATTTTCAGCTATTGTCGCAAGAATCTAGTTCTTTTGTGTAGCCCTGTAAATGAACAATGAATGATTTCCCTGCCACATTCTACATGAAACTTGTTTTTACGTATATATAAAAAATATATATTCTTTTAATTTGGTTTAGTGCAGTCTGTAGATGTTAAACTCTACTTATCTGCAATTTCCCCCATAGATGTCTTTGAATAATTTTGAGTGTCCCTGTACACGAACCATTTACTTCATCTCAACGAAAAGCTTGGTGTAGCATCCCTATATAATACACATTTATAATACCTATAGTTTGGACTTTCTGCTACTGTTTGTTATTGAGATATGGTGATAACAGACAGGCACACACACACACAGAGACCAACCGCTAAAAACATTATTTTCGGATTCAGGGGACCTCAAAACGTGTAAATATAGCAAAAACTCACTTTAGAAAATTTGACCCAAAAAAAATACTTTCTCTACCTTATCGGTAAGAGAAAGTAATTACCTGGTGAAATGTAATTAGTATGAATATTTGCTACTTCATTCGAAATAATAAACGTAAATTACTGTGTCTTGATACTGAAAATAGTTTTGTCTGAAAATAGTTTTTTGAAAACTTAAATTTTATTTGTCGTATGAAGAATCAGCCTTAAATTGATGCCAAAACATAATCATTATATTTTAGTAAATTTGAATGATTGTTATTTGTTTATGTATTATGTAGATGCCATTCGAACAATTTGTATTTATAAGACTGTTCAAAGAAAAAACCAAATACAACAGAACAGTAAATATTAATATTTTCAATCAAATATTTATATTCAGTATTTCAATGTTAAGTTTCACTAAACAAAAAAAAAAAAAAAAAAAAAGTGATTTTTAAGCGATGTCCATTTCAAACAAGAGAAGAAATGTCCTTTTACTAAAATGCAAAATGAATTGGTTACATCGCAAAATAAAGTGGAAACTGACGCAACTCCATAAGGTTTTAATCAAATTCCTTTGAGTGATATTGAGTTACTTTTATTTATTTTTGTAATCATCCTTATCTTAAAATCTGTCAATATTAAAAAAAAAAAAAAAAAAATTAGTGATCACATTTCTATAAATAAATGCTAAGCATGTATCCTTTTAAGTGAGGGTCTCGTGTTAGGCCAAAAAACAAGTGTCATCTTACAAAAATACAAAGTGAAATCATTATGTTACACATTAACTCGAAATCGATGCAAATTACTAAGATTTTATTCAAATTCTTTCCGATGATATGTAATCACCGGTATTCACTTTTGTAATCCCGACATTTTTAACATTGAAATGAAAGCCTTTCTTCTAGGCCATTTGAAGTTATTTTATTAATTACCTTGTTGGAGATGAACAAGAGTTCATGGTTTTTTTAAAAACAGGTGAATGTGTGTTTGTGTGTAGGTCAAGGTAGTCGGCAAATAGGAAATCAATTTTCAGAATGTAAAAAGAATTTGAATTTTATCTGTGAGAGAGGCTGCTTAGAGCGATTTTGAATTGTCACCATTTCACTTTGTTTTTGCCATTTTCAAGTATAAATCTGTCTCAAATATTATGAGACAGGCTAGTCGTTCTTTCTTTCTTTCTTTTTTTTTTTTTTTTTCGAACTAATTTTCTCCACAAACATTATGAGGCAGCTTAATCAAATAGAGACTAGTTTTCCTCTTCAAATATTACCAGACAGGTTAGTCAGGCAAATAATCTTGACTATCCTGCCTCTTCAAATATTCTTTGAAAATTGACGAGCTTTCTTAGTCAAATACCTGGGATCTGTTGACTAACTTTCTTAATCAAGTGTAGATTCTGACTAACTTGCCTTGTCTGGTAACTGCGGTTGTTAACTAATCTTCCTGGTCAGATAATTGGGATTGTCGACTAGCCTTCTTTGTCTGATAATATTAACCTTCCTAGTCTGCGATATTGTTTTGGTGACTAGTTCAGCTAGTACACTTTTTAGTTTTGGAGACTAGTTCAGCTAGTACACTTTTTAACTGAAGTTGCCTAGTCAGCTATTTTGGTTAGTCAATTCTGTGTTGTCAGTTGAGTATTTCGCCAGGTCACTGTGACCAATTTATTTTTCTGTGTGAAGATGCTCTCCAACATTCAGTTTTAACATTTACTTTCTTAAAATATCTTGTTAATTCCGTAGAAACTTTTACATTTTTCAAAATCTACTGTTAAGCTAAAGATTATACTTTGCTTACATGTAGAAATCAATTTCCTATCTTGGTATCCGAGACCATCAACATTTCTGAAATTGGATGGTTTCTGAATATTTATTGGCAATATTTTCTGAATATATATTGAGGGTGGTTTATGGATTTGTTGGAGATATTTTCTGAAGATATATTGATGATGGCTTTTGAACATTTGTTGGGTATATCTTTTGAATATATATTGATGATGGCTTCTGAATATTTGTTGGCGATACCTTTTGAATTGTTAAGCTAGAGATTCTTCCTTGCTTACATGTAGAAATCAATTTCCTATCTTGGTATCCGAGACCACAACATTTCTGAAATTGGATGGTTTCTGAATATTTATTGGCAATATTTTCTGAATATATATTGAGGGTGGTTTATGGATTTGTTGGAGATATTTTCTGAAGATATATTGATGATGGCTTTTGAACATTTGTTGGGTATATCTTTTGAATATATATTGATGATGGCTTCTGAATATTTGTTGGCGATATCTTTTGAATTGTTAAGCTAGAGATTCTTCCTTGCTTACATGTAGAAACCAATTTTCTATCTTGGTATCCGAGACCATCAACATTTCTGAAATTGGATGGTTTCTGAATATTTATTGGCAATATTTTCTGAATATATATTGAGGGTGGTTTATGGATTTGTTGGAGATATTTTCTGAAGATATATTGATGATGGCTTTTGAACATTTGTTGGGTATATCTTTTGAATATATATTGATGATGGCTTCTGAATATTTGTTGGCGATATCTTTTGAATTGTTAAGCTAGAGATTCTTCCTTGCTTACATGTAGAAACCAATTTTCTATCTTGGTATCCGAGACCATCAACATTTCTGAAATTGGATGGTTTCTGAATATTTATTGGCAATATTTTCTGAATATATATTGAGGGTGGTTTATGGATTTGTTGGAGATATTTTCTGAAGATATATTGATGATGTATTTTGAACACTTGTTGGGTATATCTTTTGAATATATATTGAAGATGGCTTCTGAATATTTGTTGGCGATATCTTTTGAATTCATATTGATGATGGCTTCGACGTGTTGACGATATCTTTCTGAATATGTGTTGATTATGGTTTCAGAATTTTTGTTGGCGAGACATTTAGGATGTGTATGGTTTATAAGCTTCTGAATATTTGTTGGCTATTTCTTTCGGATATGTATTGATGTTACCGCTAAAGTGCAGAAATCAGTTAATCTGCAGATTAGCTAGGTAATCTGCACATTAACTAGGGTTATCCGTTAAAGTGAAGAAAATTGTTTCATTTCTCAAATTACCTAGATAATCTGCACATTACTTACTAGGCACTCGTTAAAGTAAAAATAATATCTCTGGTGTTGTAATTTTACAGCACACTGTGTTGTATTTGTTTTTTTTCATTCGAAAAAAAAAAAAAAGATTAGTTTTCTTTTCTTTCTTTCTTTACTTATTTTAATCTGTATGTGTTTTAATTTTTACGTTTTTTAAAGTTATATTTGTTTTAATTTGTTTTATTTATTTCGTCTTTTTTATTCTGTCAATATAAGTTTGAAGATGTTATGCATTTTTAATATGAAATATAATAACTTTAATAGCTTTCAATAAATTCTATTTTATAAATGAAAGTTAGAATTGTAATACAGTAACGATTTCTTTTCAAAATAAAAATATTTAACCATTTAAATTAAAAAAATAATAATAAATGTTTTATTAACAACTTATATTGCTGTTACTATTTTTTTTTTTTTTTTTTTTTTTTTTTTTTAAGCACCAATTTTTAATTTGCTAAAGAAATATTAAATTAGACAAATCAGAAGCATTATTTAAGAAGTACTTCAAATAATTAAAACTGCTTTAATAATTTTGAGGACGCATGAAAATAAAAATGAAAGTTTTCCAATGCTTTATTAAACTATATTTTGCAGCATGTATCTGTACAAGTTTAGCAAATATATTCATTTTACAATAAATAAGAAAAAAAAAAAAACTTTATTAACACATTTTATGTGATAAACTACAACGAAATTATCTGAAAAAGCGAATAAAATTAAAAAAAAATAAAAATAAAAATATAATCATGATACAGAAAATATATACAGAAAACTTGAAATTGAAAGAAACAAAGAAAAACATTGGAATGAAATGCTAAAAAATGCACAAAAATTTCATATTATGTATTTATTAAATAATTCCATAATATTGAATGCCATATTTTTCAGAGTAAAAATTAATGCATCTTGTTTTTTCAGTAAGTATTAGTAATTTAAATCAATTTTAAAATAAATTAGTTTTAAAAAGTTGTGGTTTAATAGTTTTATTTCGGGAGGAAATAATTACTATGTTGCAAATTTAATATTCATAATTCAAAATGAAGTTTCACGAGAGAGAGCTTTTAATTAAGATTAGATTCCATTAATAAAATGCGGACCCTTATCAAACTTATATTGACAGAATTAAAAAAGAGAAGAAATAAAATCAAAATTAAAACAATTATAACTTACTTGTTACTTTCAATTTTGTGTTGGTCATAATAAGAAACCTAATCATGGCGTCGATGCTCCACGCTCCACCGTTTATCACATGTGGTTTATCATAGCCGAGCGGAAGGGATAAAAGTTTTAGTTTGCGTTTGAAGGTCATTCGCGTATCTGCATCACATGACTGTTTGACGTCATAGTGAATGTAAAAAAACTAAGGCTCGAAACAAACATTTGAACTTTAACAACACAGAAGCCGCTAATGTGCAGCTTACCTAGTTAAAATGTGGAAAACACTTGATTCCGAACTTTAACGGGTCATTTTAGTTAATCTGCAAATTAGCTAGGTAATCTGCACATTAACGGATTTCGAGTTTTAACGGTAACATTGATAATGGTTCCTGAATAGATGGCTATATCTTATTAATATATGTCGGTGATATCTTCCGAACAGTCCATGAAGCTTTTTAAAGTGTATTAATATATATATATATTAATACATTAATATTATTATTATTTTAATGAAATAGTGATACAGAAATTAGTCCTGTCGTACTAAATTATTATTTTTTTTTTTTTTTTTACTGTTATCGGGATATGAGAAAAGAAATGTAGTCTATGCGTTGGAACATTTTCAAAAACATTTCCTGCTTCCATTCTGATTTTATAGAAACGCAACGAGAAGATACAAATATATATATATATATAATATTAAAATCAAATATTCAAAATTATTAAATAATTATTATAAACTAAACAAAGCTCAAAAAAAAAAAAAAAAAAAAAATTCCGACAGGCAAAAACTTTTGTTTTCTTCTTTTAAACAAGAGGGTTCATTTCTCTTCTAATAAGTAACAAAAATAATTTGTGAAGGATTCTTTTTTATGAAGAGCTTTGTAGATAGAATAAAAAATTAAATTATAAATAATACAAGAAGGATAAATCACGCTGTTCGCATAAATTATAAAACATTTTCCAATTATACAGTCTTCACACTAAAAATAAAATATACAGTGGGATTTTTTCCACTCTTACAAAAAATTTAAATGGAATTTTTCAAATTTAAATAAGTAAGTACATATTTTACATTTTACAGATTTTTGCCCCCTTTGAGCCGTTTTTGAGGTACCAACTTTCATCCAATCTTGGCTAACCTAATTATGGACAGAAAAACAACAATTACATACGAAAGGACATCTAAAAGAGTATTAATATGGTGAGTTTGAAAAAAATCTGTACAGCTATTTTTAAAGGAACGCACTTTCGAGACCTCAAATTGGTCTACTTATATAGGGCGTCCCGCCTGTCAATTTTCATGAACTAACCAACTATTATATACAAAAAGACATCTAATAGGGTGTTTATATAGCAAATTTGAATAAAATCTTTAGAGTCGACTTATGGTCCTACTTCTGGTTTCATATGTCCCATTTCCGATTTTCCAATTTTCCCCATAACTTAACCCTACAAGGCTCAATTTTTTTTTTAGTGCGCGACAAACGTACCGTATGTGGAACATACATAAAAATATGATTTACTAATACGCTTACTATTGTAATATTAAAAGAAAAAAAAAAAAGAAAGAAAAAACTTACCTCTGCAAAATATACACTTCGTTATAACACACAGTATTTTTTTTTTTTCGAGTCAAAACTGTTCAATAACTATTTTTTTTTTTTTTTTTTTTTTTTTTTTAATTCAGACTAACGTATCACTTTCATTCAAATTTCACACTGAGTGCACTCTAACAAAAACACGAACGACATCTTTAGGTAAAGATTCGTATTACTACATTGCTAAATGTCAGTAGCTTCTATCGAGATGTCAAGAGATGTCGCTACTAATAGTTTTATAGCTATAGGAACGATTAAAGTCGGTGTTCCACATATGGAACTGGGTGCCTTGTAGGGTTAATATGGTGAGTTTGAAAAAAAATCTGTACAGCCATTTTTAAAGGAACGCCCTTTCGAGACCTCAAATTGGTCTACTTATACAGGGCGTCCTGTCTATCAATTTTCATGAACTAACACCAACTATTATATAGAAAAGGATATCTAATAGAGTTTGTTTATATAGCAAATTTGAAGAAAATCTTTAGAGTCGTTTTTGAGATATAGACTTACGGTCCTACTTCTGGTTTCATATGTCCCATTTCCGGTTTTCCAATTTTCCCCATAACTTAAAAAATTCATCAGTACATCAGACATAACTCAATTCCCAAGTTTCGTCGCTCTACACCTTCATTAGTTTTGCAGATATGGTAGTCAGAGGATTCCCCACACACATACACACATACTGACCAATTGCCAAAAACCCTTTTTTCTTATTCAGAAGACTTTAAAACATATACATCAGTTGAACACTCGACATCGAATTTTTGGACCGAATACAATACTCCCATTACCTACGGTAGTAGGGTACCGGAAGTAAAAAGAGTGGTAAAAAATATCTTCTGACATACTTTTGAGTGGGATTTTTGAGAATATAGTGGGATTCTCACAATCCCACCCTGTAATGTGAACCCTGATTATACTTACTTGTTTCATTTTTTAAACCTCCAATGCATTTTTACCGCCGTGACGACACCTTAAATTTTATCTTATTTTTAATTATGGAGGAAGAAGTTTCACAAAAACTATCTTTAAAGAAGAGAAAGCATGTGTGTAACCCTGAATATCGTCTAAAAATTGCTTGTGCGCAATGTTCTCTACAGTAAAAACAAGAAAGAAAAATCATGCAGCACGCATTGATTAGTAACACTTTCCAACTGTACGTAATTGTTGTATCGAATAACTTTTAATCTGAAAAAGTTAATCATATCATATTCTATACAAAACATTATTTTATAATATTAAAAATGCATGTGAATAACTTTTAAAAAATTCTGTCCTAAAACTTAATCCATTGACAATTTTTTTTTTTTTTTTTTTTGTCTCTGTAAACAAACTAGTTGTACATGACCTATTAATGACATTTTAAATGGGAAACATTCCACAGGGAACATGAGTGTATCATTTTTAAAAAACTCTAAAAATATTTACCGACACTAGGAGCCGGAAACAAACGGAGAGAAAGGTAGACAGTCAGACAGACACAAAAATTGAAATCATATTCCCACTAAAAATATGAGAAAGTGTTAAAACGCTTAATGTAAACGAAAGTGCAATTCTAGCAAATTTTTATTAATAGCTCTTAATGTAACTGAATATTTTTGTGTGGCCCTGTAAATCTAATACTAATCATACTATATTATATAGAAGGCACTCTTTTGTGCATACGAATGATTTATTTCAATTGCATTAAGCTTTGTGCAAAGTAAAATTATTTAAATTTGGTTTATAAAAATAACTCTCACAGAACGCAATGCTTCGGAATACTTTCAAGTGCCCCTGTACACAAAAAAGTGAAAATGTACTCGATTTTACACTCGATTTTACAAACGCTTAATGTAAACGAAAGTACAATTCTAGCAAATTTTTATTAATAGCTTTTAATAAAAATGAATATTTTTGTGTCACCCTGTAAATCTAACGCTAATCATGCTATATTCTATGCAAAGCATTCTTTTGTGCACACAAATAATATATTTCAATTTCATAAAACTTCGTAGAAAGTAATGTTATTAAAATTCGATTTACAGAAATATCTCTCATAGAACGCAATGATTTGGAATACTTTTGAGTGTCCCTATACATAAACCAGTGGTGATATTTACTCTATTTTCTACAGGAAACATCCAATAATGAACTTGAATCACGTATTTCAATTTCATTAAGATATGTGTACAGTAAAGATATGAAAATATGGTTTATAGAAATGCCTTTCATAGAACACAATGCTTTGAAATACTTTCGGGTGTCCCTGTACACAAACCAGTAGAGGTATAAACTCCATTTTCAATAGGGAACATCCGAATCTTGAATAACATATATCAGTTCAAGAAATTCCATAAATATTTACGGGAGATAGAGCGTGGACAGTCAGACAAACAAACCGAAGTCATTAACACTTTTCAATCTTGTTGGAAAGTGTTAAAAAAGGAGGGGGAGGGAGGAGAGAAAAAGCTCATAACATGTCTGAAAATTTTCTATTTACATACCATAATGTGTCTGAAACAATTCAGCCCTGTAAGTAATATCATACCATATTGTATAGAAAAGGTTCATTTATGCATCTGACTAAACTAATGTATGTTTATTTTATTATTTTGCTGTGCAGTATACAATATTTAAAACATGCTTTAAAGAAGTTTACCTTATAGAGCATAATCCCGAGCAAACAGGGGCTGTCCAGGTGTCCTGGGTGGGGCCTTCCAAGCGGCATTACAAGGAGGCTTAGCAAAAATGGGAAGCGGTGCTGATCTTACTAGTTGGCATGGATGTGCGTTATCGGCTAGGGGTGAACTCCGTTGGGAGAGCGGGCCTTGTGGACGGCCTTAGGCCGTCCTCAGAAGGCAAACAAGCCTTCTGGCCGCCAAACCGAGGTCGGCCAGTTACGAGGGCCCTCAGCCCCAACTTTGACCAACTCCGGTTGGTCCGAAGGGGCGACATGAGCCTTGTATAGCTGATTGCCGAACCTTACCTGGGCCACTTCCCTGCTGTCGCGAAGTTGGTATGTTGCTGTCGTAGCGGCTAAGGCCTGCACGATGTTGGGTCGTCTTGAGACGGGACTGCATGGATACCCTCGTATCTGGGTCAATCGATGATGGGGCGCGCTTGCGTGTCACCTGTCTTATAGAGCATAATGTATTCAATTTTTTTCTTCAAATTTTTGTACACAAAACAATAATAGTACTTATACTATATGGCTTTCAATAAGAAACTTTCTATAATACACTTGAGGATCATGATTATGTATCAGTTTGAATGCATTATAAAAAAAATTTAAAGAAAAGCGAGCATTGACAGACAGACAAATTCAATCCATAAACACTTTTCAATTGTGTTGCTAATTGTTAAGAAGAAAGTAACATTATGCTTAATCATCAGATTTGTGAATGGAAAATAGCGTAAATTTGAATAACACTGTTTTGTAATTGAAGCATTTTGCTTATTACTTAACTTTCTCTGCATACAATGATTACGGTGATGCAGTATTAGAATTGTTGGAAGCCATCAATATCCTAATTTTGATTTCATTCAAACCATAATGAAAGAATTGTGAGGAGTTTTCTAGTTCTTCCCCAAACAGAAGCCAAATTTCGGCTTACTTTTTAGTGGGCACGACGCAATTCCGCCGAAGCATAGGACAACTCCGCTGAAAACTTTATCAGCTGTTTCCCCCAGTAGGACAAATCCGTGCATTCCTCTCTGCCGTTTTCCCTCGATAGGACAATTCCGCCGAATGAGGGGGGAAGGCATTACCTTTGGCGAAGTAAAGTTGGCGACACTTTCCATGCTAAAACTTCAGGCATTCAACTTTTGTTAAAAATAAATACACAAAAGAATGGTAATAATCTATATATTAATTCGCAAACATGAAATTTGTTGTACGTTTTTAACATATTAATTATGGGGGTAGAGGATTGAAAGTAGCATTGTTAGAAAGTTATGATTAATGAGAACTTAAGGGAAAAGAAAATCTCTTATTAGAATTTCAAAGAGGCATTCAAAAATATCTTTATTTCTATGCACTTTTTCATTTTATACACGTAATCTTTTGTATTAAAAATTTTTATAGAAGAAAGTTGTTCAATTTGTCAATTTCTTAAAATTCAGTAAAAAGCATGGGCACAGTAATTTGTTTAGATGTAACTTCCCTATATTGCCAACTACAGATTTTTCATTTTATAAGGCAACAACCTTTAGAGTGTTAGAAATGCTTACTGACTAAACGAATGAAAAACCGTAATTTAATACTATTGAACATGAAGGCGAAAAAAAAAAAGTTTTTATTTATGATTTATTAGTTATTATAAATTATATTATATATGATTTATTATTACATTATATTATATATGATTTATTAGTTATTGTAATACAATTAAGCATATTAAAATTTTTTTAAATAACTAAATTTTATATACAAATAAATAAGTAAAAATTTTATGTTTAAAAAAAATTTTTTTAATGATTTCTGTCATTTTTTTTTTCCTTCCTCACTTTAACATTATGATTTAAAAATACAATCTGAACGTATTACATTATTACTTAGTTTGGGAATTCAATGATAAGTTAACTTTTAAAATTAAGTTGAATGCTGAAATTTCAATGAGAATTTTTAGTATTCAAATATAGTATTTTTTTAAAAATTAAATCATATCCATGAATCCACAAACTAATATTCAGATATTAATTTTAGAATATATTGTTAAACTTATAAAATATAAAATCTAGATATAAAATTAAAAATTTATTAGATGTAAGCATTTTTAAAAAGTTAAGGAAATGTATTTATTTAGATAAAGTTTGAGAAATGTTAATGTAATTTTATTTACTATTGCATTTTAATATATTTAATATTACATTTCAATGCATATAAATTCAAATCTTCATACCATTAAGACATTAATTCACAAAAGAACAATATACTGTCCATTATCCTCTCCAATAAAAATAATTTAAAATTGCATTATGTAATTCATGTTAAAAATTTAGTTCAATTAATCATGCAATACCTCAAAATTTTTTAATCATACAATATTAAAACATGCTATAGATACCCAAAATGAAAAGACGTTATGCAATATTGCTCAATAATTTTATTCACTGGGATAAAATACTTATGGCACCTTTTAATTATCAGTCAGTATATATTTAGTAGAGCTTACTTTTAAAAAATAAAACTTTGTAAAATTTTTGGCAACTTAAAGTGCAATATAAGTAGTTCCCCTTAGAACATACAAATTACTATATTCGAATTTTTTTATTTTGTAAAGGTAATAAATATCAATTTTTTGTACCTAAACAGAAATGACTGGCATTCATGGGAAACAGATACTTTTCTAAAAAAATTTAACCATGGGAAACTTATAAACTAAACATTTTTTTTAAGACTACGTTATTTTATTTCTCTAAATATGACTACTTCATTCTTAAAATATACTAAGAAAGGTAAAATGTGAGGTTTTAACAGTTTTTGACATAAGGTTTTTGATGTGACAGTTTAAACCGTCAAAAATTGTCATGCGTCAAAAACCTGCCAACCCTGAAACCCATAGACACAGTAATTTGTATGGATGTAGCTTCCCTATATTTCTCAACCGACCGATAAGTGGTACTATTACTTTCTACGATTTTCCAAATGGGTATGCCTCAGCATTTCTTGGTAAAAACTGCATAAAATTTCATGTATAAATTGTCCGTACAAAAAAAAAAAAAAAAAAAAAATAGCACAGCCACTTTTTTTGTGCAGTGCGTTTGTAAATCTCAATCAGCATATATTTTTTTTAGAATTTGTACATCTTAAACCAAGTTTGGAGTGCCTTTATAACAACATAGAATCTGGGATATAGTGTTCATGTAAATAGGATAAATTTTCAGTATAGCAGAGGCACTTGTCGACTGATATGCAATAAAATTAAATCAGCAGAATTTTACATGATGTGCATCTCACATGCACAGTTTTGGTGCACTTTTACACTGTAGAAGCTGAGATATAACTTTTCTTAGAATAGAGAAAACTGCTACATGTCAGAGACACCTGTTGAGCAATATATCTCTAAGGTTAATTAACATTAATTTTAGTTACAGGTGTTACCGAATATTAAATTTGAGCAACATTTTATAATAATCAATTTATATTACTAAAAGTCGTCCATTTAAAAGAGTTATTTTCGAACATTTCTGTTCCATAATTTTTATTTTCAATCGATCCAGAATACCATTATAAAAACCTTTATACATTAATACGTGGGCTCGTTTTCTGGAAATTTTTCATGGTATTTTTTTTTTTTTTTCCCAGAGTGATTTTTTTTTTTTTTTTTTATTAAGTCTCCCAATAAAATCAGCTATGTTACTAAAAACTATCTTTTGAACGTTCCTCCAATATCAACTAGTATGTTGTAACCACCATGAAACTTTCTTCTATACTTTTTCAATACAAATTCACGTATTACAAATTATTTAATAAAAAAAAATTATTATGTATTAAAACTATTTGCCACAATATATGCAAATGGAGATGATTTTCATCGCAAAGAATTATTTCTGTTGTTATTACTGTTATTTATCACTGCTGAATAAAAAATTAAAGAAAGTAAATTAAAGAAAATTTAATGTAAGTTAATTTAATTTAAGTAATATATATTTGAATATTACGTTAAGTAAAGAAAATTTAAATTCTTATTTATCCTTTAATAATTTTGTAAATGTAATTGGAACAATTTAACTAAGATGAAAAAATTTTCTTAAGCTAATTGTGTTGCACGATAATTAAAAATAAATTTATTATTACGATTAAATAATTATTAAATAAAAGAACATATAATAATGATTAAAAATAAAATTAAATGCATGTTTATGAGTACAATTTTTAATTCATATTTTGGTTAAAATCTACTTTACTTTTCCTTAACTTTCCAAAGCGAGGGGGAAGGGCTCTTATAATGCTCGATGTGCCGCCAAAGTTTGATGCGTCGCCAAAAATGGAAATACTGCAGCAGACCCCCTCTTCTCGTCTCAGGAAAATGGCGCGGCGGATTTGTCCTATGCGGGAAAAGGGGGGTTAAAATTCTCGGCGGAATAGTCCTATGTGGGGAATAAGGGATTAAAATCTCGGCGGAATTGTCCTGTTCCGTTTTTAGTTATCAACTGTCTTCTAGAAAGCAAATAAATCCCTAAATATTTATTTATTTTTCAATTCTGGTAGTCTTTTTTACATCTGAATCAAATTTGAGGATATTTAAATTCTCGTTGCCTGCTCATTAATTTGTATTTTTTGTCTTTTGGATTCTACATATGTTCTCTTTAAATTTTCTTTGTGTATTAAAATTAGCTTTTTTAAAAAAGTATATTACTTTAATTGTAACGAAAATAGCAAAATTGTCTGTATTTTTGCTTACTTTTAGGCATGTATATGAAGAGTTTCTGCTTTAACAATGTTTTGGATTACCGTACAAATCTATCATGTATTCATACCTAAGTTCAACAAATTAACATTTTTCATATGCTAAATTAAATTATTATATGATCAACAAATTAAACTTGATACTTTTGTGTTTTACTGCTGCGATTTTATGAGTGAGGTTTATAATTTATGTTTTATTGTAAATGTATGTTATAGTTATTTCTTCTTAAATTTTTAAATGTTACCTAACTAAAAACATTATAATGACTTCTAGTGAAGTAAGTTAATTATTATATATGTACTAACTCTTAAAACTGATAACAAAAGAATCGATAGGGAAACGCTTTATTATGTTTACAAATAAACCTTGAGAAACTAAAGTATGGAAATACATGAAAACATATCATGTAGTGTGCTTTTGACGTATGGGCGAAAATCCATTACTTTTTTTTGCGATATTCACTGTTTTTTCCCCCTTTCCCTATTAGTATTCTTATTATTCATTTATATGCAGCACTTTCATTGCCAAAAGTGTACTTGATAAATGACTATTTATGGTTATCAGCGAAGTTACACGTCATTTCATTTTTCTTGTTAATGCCTCACAAATTTAATCTTTTTCATTTTATGCTATATGATGGCGTCATTAATAATAATAGTAATATATTTTTATATCAAGGTCTTTTTTCAACTATATAAGAATGGTATTGCTTGGATGGCAAATCCTATACTTTAGTTTCTGTATATTTCCCAATATTATATGCTATATGTAATTAAAAAAAAAAAAAAAAAAAAAATCTATTGAGATGTGAATATATGTATACACTGTTAAAAATTTCAACAGAAAACTCTGTGTAATGTATTATCTTAAGTCTTACGTAAAATTACAGAGAAAAATAAACGAATATGTTAAAAAAACTTTTTTATATATTCACTTTAATAACTAATATTAATTTAATTAATTATTGGCGTGAAAATATTTCGAACTTAGAATGCTTTTTCTAAAGTACAAAGAGTCATTTCTAATTTTAATTAAATAATTAAATAATAAAATTAGGTAAAAATACAGAATATAAAGATTGAGAATTTCGATTATTCACTTTTAACTAAGAATTACTGTAAATTTACTGAGACTCTGGATAAATATTTACATTAAATTTACAGACATTTTTAACAGTGAATATATATACAGTCGAACCTCGTTAACGTGAATCTCAAGGGGGATTAAAAAAAAAAAAAAAAAAAACTTGTTCATGTTATCAGTAGTTTATACTATCAGTAACTAATCTTCATATAACTAGACTAATCTTCATTTTGACGGGGATTGTGGAAATAGTTCCTGTTAAAAGTAATTCACATTATCAGTGTTCACGTTAACGAGGTTCGACTGTATATATATTCTTTATTCATAATATACATTCATGGGTTTAATTTTATCTTTGGTCCATTAATTGGTCTGTGTTACAGTTAAAGAAGGAAGTTGCTAATTAGGCAATGAAATAAACAATTTAATCTGAATAATTTTTAATACGAGGGCGTATCAATAAGTAACGCATATAATATAAGAAAATCCTATGTAATATTAAGCAAGAGACCCCCCCCCCCCCTGAATAGATATGATCACTTCAAAAATATTTTAGAGCACGATTTATTTATTTATTTATTTATTTATTTTTATATATATTTCTTTTTATAAAATGGTTGTCATATTATGTCAAGTGTTCATTCGCTATGCAAAGTACGCCGTTCAACTCATCGCTAGGAAAATTGGTATACTTATTAATCAGGATAAAATCTAGCTAACACCGTATTTTATAGTTCAATCAGATAATTGCTTCAAAAAATATTAAATAAAAATCTCATTTTAACTTTAAAACTCTTAAAGGAAAAACAAGTTAATGCAAAATAAATAAAGGAATAAATACGCGGCGGCGTTTTTTTTTTTTTTTTTTTCTTCCGACGTAAAAGGAGATATATTTATTTTTATGTCGAAAAAGAAATGAACTTATAACAATTTTCTTTTATCTATATATTAATAGGCAAGCATAAAAATTGTAGTCCCTTTTTAACATATTAATTATGGAAGTAGAGGGTTGAAAATGGTATCATTCGAAAGGTATGGTTAGCCGGAAGGTGCGAATACAAATATTATTTTCTTACGATGTCAAGAAGGTATTTAAAAATACATTTATTTTTTATGCATTTTCCCCCATTTTCCCCTTTTATACACGTATTCCTTTACATTAAAAAATATCTAAAAGTAGAAAGTTGTTAAATCTGGCAATTTCATAAAGCTCAAATAAAACCATAGACACAGTAATTTGTATAATGTAGCATCACTATACGCAAGCGAAGTGATGACGTCACTGGCTGTCCATGGAGCCATGAAAAAAAATTTCTATGTTAATCGTCCATTGGATTTTTTGCAAAAAATTATTAAAAAATAACGGAAATTATCTGCCGATTTTAATTCCGATATTTGGATATCCGCGATTGTAATGAAATGCTCGCCCTCTGGTGGGCTAAGGTGAAATTACAATAAACATGGTTTAATTCGAATTCCATACAGCGGCCATTGCTTGCCGATATTTAGTTTCACATATATTTATTGAATAAAAATGAATAAATACGGTAAAAAAGATAACACATACTTTTGTGTGCCACAGTGTAACTCCAAAGGATCAAGAAATCCAGAATTGAGCTTCCATTTATTTCCAAATGACAAATTTAAAATTTCAGTTGCTTCGGCTAATGGAAGTAAAGAATTAATCAGATGATTTGAAGCTAATATTTGTTCAACTTCAGTTAAAAATCTACTTCCGATCGAACTTTGAATAAACTGAAGTATTTTTTCCAAAAGCAATCAATTTTCCATAATGTAATGGCGGAGAAATTATAGTACGAATATTAAGTAGAATAACTAATGGAACACACGTGGCTAATGTTTACTAACAACTGCAGTGTTCACAAAGCGCCGTCTATCGATCATTACAAACGCGGATAGTTATATATAAGTTACTGTCTACATATGTTTGATTGAGTTATTTTTTCTGTAAAATTGATAAAATTTTAATTTAAAATCACAAAACTCCAGAAAAAAAAATGGCAAACTTCCAGTTTCGAATGTAAACATAAACATTTCATTTCAAAGGGTGATATTTAAACAATAAATATTCAACTAATATACTAAATAAAAGGAAAATGGATTTGTTACTAACTGCTGCATGTATAAGTAGACGATACGGAAAAAATTCCGATTTCCGTTTTTTGCTGAATTTACATGTTTTGAGCTTTCTTTACGTTTCAATTAACTGAAATTGGCTACTTATTTTTTAAAAAAGTGTCTTTATTGCTAGCTTTTGTGGGTAGAAGAAGCATGTAGAAGATACATAAAAACTTTTGATTTCCGGTTTTCGATGAATTTACACGTTTTGAGATTTTCTTGCATTTTAATTAAGTGAAATTGACTACTTATTTTTCTTTTTTAAAAAGTGGATTTATCATTCTTTCCTCTGCATATATAAGTAGAAAATATAAGATTCAGAAAAGTTTTAGATTTTCGGTTTTCGATAAAGTTACACGTTTTGAAATTTCCCGAACTCAATTCGACCATTTTTGAAAAATATCTTTTTTTTTTGTTGTTCAAACACTGTACTTTATGAACCAATCGAATTAATTTAACAGAATTTGATACTTGGTTGGGCCTTGGTTTGACATGGTACCTATTAGCTTCTGGGCTGTATCACACAACAAGGGGCGTTTTCACGTTGCGATTTTCTCTCATTTCAGGAAAGGCTAACATCTACAGAGAGAAATAGTTATATTAAGTAAAACTCTGCTGATTCAGTTAGAGTGAATATCGGCAAACAATTGCCGCAGCTGTGTTGCAATTGAATTCCGTTTAGGACAAGGCAATAACTTTGCTTTTGCAAAAAAAAAATGCTCGAGTTTCGACCACTGGGCGATACTAGTTTACGTTAAAGGACAAGACTTTTTTTTTTGTGTGTGTGTGTGTTTTTTAACAAAAAGTTAATAGGCACTAATTTATGTCAATCTGTAACTACATACCAATTTGTATGAAATTCTGTGCAGTACTCCCTGAGATACAATTTGCACAAAATTTTGTCACACACACACAGAGACAGACAGACATTTTCTAAAAATGGTCAAATCGTGTTCTACAGCTCTCAAAATGTGTAAATCCATCAAAAACCCGAAGTCGAAAATTTTTACGAATCCACTACTTTCTTCTATTAAATATAGAAGAAAGTAAAAATGTGTTTTTATAATGGTTATCTCACATATCAAGTTTCGTACAGTTATATGCCATAGAAGTTGAGATATAGCCTTCCCGTTATCGGGGAAATTTGCAATATAGCAGTGCCACCTACTGGCCGATAATCATCCAAATTGAATCAGCATAATGTATCATAATGGCCTTCTCACATATCAAGCTTTGTTTGATGGTACACAATAGAACCTGAGATATAGCCTTTCTCTTAAATTCCGGAAATCGCTGTGTAGCAGCGCCACCTGTTGAGCAGTTGACACCAAAAGCTGATAGGCACTAATTTGTGCCAAGGTGCATCTACATATAAATTTATATGCAATTCTGTGCAGTAGTTCCTGAGATATAGCCTTACTTTAAATTGCAGAAATCGTTGCAACCGTGCCACCTGTTGGCCGATAAACATATAAATTGAATCAGCATAATATCTCATAATGACCTTCTTACGTATCAAGTTTTGTTTGATTATACGCAATAGAACCTGGGATATAGCCTCTCCTTAAATTGCGGAAATCGCTGTACAGCAGCGCTACCTGTAAAGCAGTTGACACCAAAAGTTGATAGGCACTAATTTAAGTCAAGGTGCATCTACATATAAATTTATATACAACTCTGAGCAGTAGTTTCGGAGATACAGTTGCCACAAAATTTTTCTCGCACACACACAGACATTTTCTAAAAAGTGTCAAATTGTGTTTTAGAACTCTCAAAACGAGTAAATTCGTCGAAAACTGGAAGTCGAAAAATTTTACGAATCCAATACTTTCTTCTATTGAATATAAAAGAAAGTAATAATGATATTTGGTGTCACTTAAATGTTAAACACTTATACTAAAAATGTAATTTACTTTAAATGAATTTTTCAGAGAATCAAATTTTTTTACAGTGTTTGATCCAGGTAAAATTTGGGTCCCTTTTGTGGTTCTTTCACGAAATTCCACATCATAAAAAGGGACGCTCCACAAAATTTAAATTTTTTAAATGAGACCCTTCACAAGATTTTTTTTTTTTTTTTTCATAAAACTGACCCTTTTATAAAAGGTTTTCATGTTTTCAGTATTATTTTTAATTAATGTCTTAATTTGGCTCAACGAAATTCTATTAACTTGATATTAAACATTATACACAATGATTGTAAAAATGGAAGATGTTATACAATATTTTATTTTATTTTTTCACAAAAATATTTTTTAATTTACACAAACTAGATAAAAATTTCACAAAAATATTTTGTTTTTTCACAGAAAAGGGACCCAAAAATTAAAACCTGGATCGACCCTTGATTGAATTAAAGCTGTGAATATGTTACTGATATTGCTAAAGCGCTAGCTACTTGATTAAAATGAAGTATTCGTAAATATATATATATATATATATATATATATATATCTGTACTGATAAGTATAAAGGATTTAAGTCCATATTCTTGATTTTTCAGGAGACGAAAAATAAAGTTAAACTAATTAAAAACTAATCAGAAGAATCGATTAGGAAAAAGGGATTATGTTGGTTTATACGCTTTATACCATTCAGTGATTGTCAGTCTTCATTTAATAAAGGGAAAAAAAATGAATTAAATATTTTACACCAAAGATTAATGCTAAATTTCTGACTTGAATCTTTTTTTATCAATGGATTTTCTCAAAGACTAAATGACATGGATTTAAATCCTTTATACCAATCGATAGAGAATTTTTTTCTGAGTCTGACTATGTACTTAACTCAAAATCGACATTTTTGGACTTAAATCCTTTATACTTATCAGTACAGATATAATGTAGTGCATTAAAATGAATTTCTCTTTACTTTACCAACAAAAATCTTAGAGATTCATAAATCTTAAGCCGCAAGATTTACTTTACCTAGGACTTCTAAATAATTTGTTCAAATATTCCAAAAAAACATTTCTAGAGTTGAAATGTTTTGCCATTTCCATATCTTCCAGAAAGGAAATTGCTTTCACTTTCTGTTTATCTAACGTATGAGAATATTTTTTTCCCTTGTGATAACAAAACTGTAGCATATTTTACCATTCCTTTTTCGCGTATATATTGAAGTTAATAAATGTTTATTTACTTGTAGAGTATTGTATATTGAAATATATTTCAAGGCAGAAATTGATCAACAGTTTTCTTAATTTTGCAGTGGGACAATTTAAAAATAAATAAAACTTTAAGAATATATTTTTGTTTTTATGTATTTTTAACACGCTTTTATTAGCTTCACCTGTATGTATGTTTGTATGTATGTATTAATGTATGTTTGTAACCGCTCTGGGAGCAAACAAAAAATCTATATTGTATAAAAAGACTTTCTTTACGTGAACGCTGTGGCTGTGAGGTAAAGCTTCGTGCTACGAACCTAATGGTCTAGCGTTCGAGCCCAGTCAGGGGAGATTTTTTAAAAATGGTTTTTGTTTAATTCTAAATTATTTTAATTAAAGATTTAAGTGTATGTATATATTATGGTGTGTCACTCACACGATTTTCTCTTACCCTGCATTTTAATACTAAGATAGATATATTGTGCTTTTTAGTTCACATTTCTATAAAAGTGTGTTCTTTAATTTTTTAAAACTATAATATTATTTATTGCATATTTCATTTTTTTTTTTTTTAAGTAATTTAATTTTTATACAGATAATTTTTACGTATGATTCGAAAAACCTATAAAAAATAAACTGTAACAGTGAATGATAAGCTGCAACTTGAAAGAATATGCTCAGATTTAATTATTCTTTTAATTTTTTCTGTAAAAGTGTGTACAAAAATTATATTCTCACATGTTATTGTTGACTTGTATAACATTTTTATAGATTACTAAAATTAACTTAATTTATTTATTTATTATACTTATTAATATTAATTTTTAAAAAAGATTAGTATAAGAATTTTGTTGTTATAATAGATCTATTTTAATAATATATAGTCGATGTGTTTAATTATTATTCTGCTAATTTACACTCAACTTTAAACTTAAAATATCGATTGATAAAGTATTAACCACCAAGTTTTTGTGCTAGACTAAATTACCCAATATTAATTTTGAAATTTAACAAATGATAAAGTATTAAAAGTTATCAAACTTATCTTAAAAATAAATACAAATAGTATAATACATTAAAATAAATTTCAATTTCCATTACCAACTAAAAATTTAGAAATACATATATAAATGTAAGCCACAAGATTTACTGAATCTAGACTTCAAAGTAAATTTGTTCAAATATTCCAGAGAATATTTCCAGCGTTGAAATGCTTTGTCATCTCCATATCTTCCAGAAAGGAAATTACTTTCACTTTCTGTTTATCTAACGTATGAGAATATTTTTTTTTTTTTCTTGTAATAACAAAAGTGTAACATTTTTTCCGTAACTTTTTCGTGTATATATTGAAGTTAACAAATGTTTATTAGCTCTTAAGACATAAAAATTATTTACATTTATTTAAACATATATGAAAGCAAAAGTTGATCAAAGATTTTCTAATTTTGCTTTCTGTAGTTTAAGACTATATATGGAAAACAAAATCTTTTGTGAATTTATTATACATATATTGATAGATGCAGATATATAGATGTACATATATGTATAATTTTGGTGTATTTATACGTTTCAAGGTCTCCTGAGTTAATTTTGCTATTTTTACGTTGATGTGTGTATGAATGTGTATCAGTGAACTCGATAACGTCTAAACGTTTTGATCGATTAAGCTGAAAATTGGTAGGCGTGTTACTGGTCACTGTCGCACAAACTGTATAGATTTTGATCACTTATAGTTTTTTTTTTCCAAGGGACACACAGAAAAATTCTTTATCATTATGATGACTAATGGGCTCAGATTATTTGAATTGCAATAGCATCAAAACGTCTTAATCAATTAAAATTATAAATATATATAAATAAATATATATAATTATATTATAAATATAATTATATATTATAAATTGGTAGGTGTCTACAGGTCGTCGAAGCACGATTTGTATATATTTTTATAAATGTAAAACTTGTAATCAATTTGCAGGAACACAAAAAGAAATTCTGTATAATTACTGATTATAGACTCGAATTAGTTAGAATCTACTAGCGTCTAAACTCTACATTATGTTAAGATATAAACTGGTATGCATGTTAAAGGTTATCATCGTAAGAATCGTCGAGATTTACATGAGTATAGGACTTATATATATATATATATATATATATAATAAAGATGATCTATTAAGCATAGTAGAAGCCAAGCAACAGATACGAGATCACTGAAACACCAATGACCAATAAGATAAAAAAAAAATAAAAAAAAATCATCAGTTGATGAAATACACTAATGTAAAGAAACCAGATCTATTAATTAACAGCCTGCAAAACAAACGAATCAATAAAGTAAAACAACAAATCTTAACTTAAAACCATAAACTTATCAAAATTAATGAAAAAAACAACCCAAGAAACATAAGATAGGAAGAAGGAGGCAGGCGGCAAGACTTGTGACTTGCCTGTGGGGTTACACTTGTTTTACGCCGGCAACACTCCCCCAGCCTGCCACAACCAGAATAAGAACCATATGGATTTAAAAAATGCAAAATTTCAATGCAGATGAACAACAATGAAACCACGAAGCCACAATGAAATTCACCGATTGATCACATTGTGTTTAACAGTATAATTAGAACATTAAATATAGTTGACAACTCAAAAAGGAAAAATCTGAAATTTTATTGGAAAATGAAAGTTTGCATAGTAATACAAAGCAAATGCAACAAGCCTTCTACTTTTTTTTTTTTTTTTAATTTCACAAACCCACCCAACCTTACAACACCACCCCACCTCCGTAATCAAACATCTGCCCACCCAACCGCCACCTTTTTTATCGTCTTTTATTATTTTATAATTTTTTTGTTGATATACACAAAAGAGTGTACACAGCTTTTTTTTTTTTTTTTTTTTTTTTTTTTTGGTACTGACAGAGACATGGTTAAGGATATAAAATAGAAAATACAAAGTTTTTAGGAAAACCCATTTTAGCAGTGGCTGTGATCAGTTTATTAATTTTCTTGTTTTTAAACTTTGCAGAGCATAAATTATTAATTCGAAATAAATGGTTAATGATGATGTTTCTAAATACCGTAAGATGCAGACATGAATTAAAATGTGTAAATAAGTTTACATTAAAACAAAAATCTTGCCGTTTGTCATAGATATCTGTGTAAAGTTTATTACCATCGATGATTATTTTGAGATCTAAAAAGTTAATTGATTGATTAGTCAGAGTATTTTGAGTTAGCTTTAAGGGGTTACATCCAGTTGTAATTTTCAAAAAATCGATTTTTTTTTTTTTTACATATTTTGAATGTACATATATTTGATAATATTGTCTGAAAATTTCATATCGATCCGGCAATTAGTTTCGGAGAAATTTGCATATTTGTAAAGACGTCTCCGAGCGTTTTAAAGTAGGCGGAGCGTAAACCAGAGTAGCAGCTGTATTTCATTATCCCTATGCCCTTGTCCATGCTTTTCATAATGTTTTGCTTCTTAGAATAAGAATATAAAAGGTTTATCTTATATCTGAGAGCTATATTTAGAAATTTTAGGTATACAGTAAGTATAACTCCAAAAATAATCCCATGTGGCTCTAAGATCGTTGAAATTGCTGCTTATCTTGCTGCCGGCATGTTCAATGAAGGAAAAACATCTCTTCTATACTTCATGAACGCAATGGGACTATCGCTTGGGCCTAATGCCCATGCCTATGTAGAAAAAGAGGACGCAGAGCGCATCTTGATCTCTGACGCACGAGCGCAAGGGAGCACGCGCGAGGGGAGAATGTCACGTAGACAACAACAGTTGGCTGTACTAGAAGCAAATGATGAAGCAGAGGGTTCCTCTTATGGTCCTGGAATAGATGACTCGATGTAAGTAGGAAAAATTTTTTTAAAACTTAGTTTAAATGGTTCCCAAAACTTTAAACGCGTTTATCTCGAAACGGTGTTTTCAAAGTCGGTGAGCAAAATTTCTCCGAAACGGCTGGACCGATTGACTTGAAATTTTGACACGATTTTCTTAGATATTTTTGTCAGGTAATGATCGTAGGAATAAGGTTTCTGATAATAATTTCGATTTTTTCAGCCACTTTCAAGTGTAAATTTTCATGAAAAAACGATTTTTTTTTTTTGGGGAAGCCGCCATTTTGTCAAAAATCAAAATTTTGACTATTCCTACGATCATTACCTGTATTCATCTATCCTAAAAATAAATCTTTTGGTTTTTTTCATTTCAGATAATTTGGATCAGAGATATCTTGCTCACCGCCAGACACCTTTTTGTGGAAGTCCTCTAGGAGATCTACTACAGGAACAGCGGAACCCAATATTTTTGTAAACTCATCACGGATTCTTAACATACATTAAATTTGCTATATGTATATGTATTGTATATATTTCTTTAATAAAAGGCCTCTTCACAAAAAATTCACAAAAAATCACGTTTTTTCGTGCATACAACTGGATGTAACCCCTTAAATTAGGTGGATAATTGAAGGAAAAGCCATTTTGTGAGTTCTTGTTGAGATAAAATAGAATAATATCATCGATGTAACGATAAAATCGAACATCATCATTGCAAATTTGCTTTTCATAATAATAAAGATAGAGATCTGCCAAAATACTGGAGCTACAACCTCCTTGTGGGATGCCTAATTGTTGCAAATAGATATCGTTGTTGTGGAAGATATAATTATTATGGATAACAAAGTTAAGAAGTGTTTTAAATTTTTCTGCTTTAAAATTGTAAGGAAGATTAATTTGAGCTTTATATTCTTGAAAAAGACTGTAAATGATATTACTAAGATCTGATAACTCAATATTATTGAAAAGATCTTGAAAGTCAAAAGTCATAATATTGTCTATTGAATTGAGCGATTTGATGTATTGAATTAATTGAAAGCTATTTTTAAGGCAGTGTAAATTATCAACTTTGCAAGTACATTTGTAAATTTGTTTTAGAATATCCAGTAGAGCTTTATTAGCATTGTTGTTATAAGTGTTACATCCAACAGTGACAGTGTGAAATTTAATTGGAGATTTGTGAAACTTTTATATATATATATATACGGTATACAGAATAGAATTTTTGTACATTGCGGTCTGTGGGCTCAAACTATTACAAAGTCACTTTAGTAATGTTAGATTGTTTAAAACATAAAATAATGTATAATTGCGAGCTTACTATTACAGTGATGCACAAAAGAATTTGGATGCATTACTTTCATTAAACGATTTACAACTTAGGAAAAGTACTCAAATACGCTATTATGATTTTCCCTTTTGTTTATTTAATTTCGTCTCTTATTTTTATTTGTTTAAATGACCGTTAATTAGTAAGTATTTGAAAAGTCAAGTGGAGTCACCCTAGATTTTTTTTTTTTTTTAAGTTGCATTTTTAAAAAATTACAATATAAAAAATAGATGATAAATTGTGGCTAAAAAGAACATTCACGAGAATTACCATGATAAATGTATTTTTTCCCCTTTTATTTAATTAATTTGCTTTTTAACTCTTATTAATATTTATTCTTAAAAAAGACTAGTATAAACTATGTTTTAATAATATATTTTAAAGTATAACGCATTCTATGTTTTTATATAAATATTTAAATGCGAAAACCATAACATAATAATTATTGTATACCTTCTATGCTGTAAATTACATAAATATCACTCATACGCCAGTACAATTTAAACGTCTAGATTATATATATATATGTGTGTGTGTGTGTATGTTTGAGATTTGAAAAAGCAAATCAACAGATATTGAAAATTTCAAGGATGATTGATTTTCCATTTTGAGTTTTCAATGCGAGTTATTGTAAGAATGTTATTTAATGATTTAATACTAGTATTCAAATTTAGAGAACATCGTACTAGTAAAAAAAAAAAAAAAAAAAAAAATGTCATTTTGAAACAATCGTGAATAAACTTAAACATTTAACGACTATCAAGTTTCTAGATTCTGTAGAATAAACTTGGATATTTGCTAAAAACTTTCTAATACTTTTGTCTAGTGGTGTTGGTGTTTAGGATTAAGGCCAATTGACTACGCTAAGGTTCTAGGTCTGAGAGGTGTGCCTTCCGTGGGGGGGGGGGGGTGTCTTTCAAAGGAGTCCTAGTCTGTATTTACGAAAGTTTCAGAGAAAACCACGGGAAATTTCGAACGGCTATCCCAACTAGCGTGGCCTGGAGTCGAACCCGGCTCCACGGCTTTTATCAGGATTTTAGAAAAAACTTGAAAGAATTTTATAAATAGATGGCAATTTAGCCTCTAAATTTAAATCTTTAAAAGACAGAATTATTATTTTCCGTCCGTGAACAAATCCTTTCGTCCGTCTGGATTCCTCTAATGAAAAGGGTTCACAACTTATACATATATAGTATAAATATATATTAAAAATATGTAATGATTTATAGTTCTAAAATGTATTTTAATGCTTTTGGCGACTTTTAGCTGTATTTGTATTTAATGAAGTGAGAGATAATTCACCGGAAATGGACCTTATCGACTTTCTGAGCCTGTCACGCTGTGATAGGATAAAATATTTATTTTTCTTCCGGAACTAAGTATGCCAATAAAGTTTTCTCCCTTTTCTTGTGCTTATATTTTACTTGGCACGGAAATAGATCAAGAAAAAAGAATTATGTATAAACAAGTTGAAAAATTTATCAATAAATATTATTTTCTCTAAGATTCTTTAAATTAAAATTTATTTTGTCGAAATCTGCGTTTTAATTCAAAGTATATGCAGTCGAACCTCGTTAACGTGAATCCGAAGGGGAATAAAAAATGCGTTTATGTTATCAGAAGTTCCTTCTATCAGTAACTAATATTCATACATCTAAACTAATCTTCTTTTTTATGGGGATTGTAGAAACAGTTCATGTTAAAAGCAATTCACGTTAAGTGTGTTCACGTTAACGAGGTTCAACTGTATTCATTAGTTTTCTGCTACATATTATAATTTAAAACTGATATCATTTCGCATAGAATACATAATTTTCTCAAGAAACACTTTTAAATGACATTTTAAAAATATGAACGTAATTGAACTTCTTAAGTATAACATTTTTTTATCGATGTCTCCTGTCGATGTCAATTATACTGATGTCTTCTCTTTTTTTTTTTTTTTCCATCACTAGATAATGGAAATATTGTGTTCGGTCAAAAAATTCGATAGCGAGTTTTCACCTGATTTACTTGTTTTAAGATCTAAGTCCAAACAATCCTTAGTCTAAAAAAGTGGTTTTTGACAATTGGTCAGTGTTTGTGTGTAATTGACAGGTGTCCTGATTAGGTAAGTTAGTTTTAGATCCCAGAAATTAGTGTTTCAAAAAATAGCTCTACCGATGTTTTTTTTTTTTACTCGTTATGTAATATACTCTCTTTTGTATGTCTTTAGGGCGTATGTATGTTTGTTCTTAGTAGAAAATTAATTATTAGGTTTCTGATTTGTTGCTGCGATCAAAACACATAAAATTGACCTATCTAAAAATCTGCGCAATCAGATTCCTTGCTTTTAATACAAAAACGCCCTAAAAAACTATGCCTCTGAGACCCATAGTTTTTGAGAAAAATGTGAAAGAAGTATGACGTCTTATCCGCTGCAAGGGGAAAAAACTTTATTGGAAACATGAACATAGGTAATTGCATTAGTTTAGGTAGAAAAATTTTCAAAATATCCACCGCGCATATTGAGGGCATGTATTGTGCACGCCGTGGAAAATCTGACTGCACAAGTTGCTGCAGCGTGATGAGAAAACTATGTCACTTTCTATAAGATTCATTTCTTCAGATGCTCCATTAGGTGGAAATCCAAAAGTGTCAGATCTAGCGATCGTGGTGGCCATAAAACTGGACCACCACGTCCGCTACTCCATATTCAATCTTTTTTCTCAAAAATAATGGATCGTAAAATGCAGTTTCTTTTTTTTTTTTTTTTTCTGTATAACAAGCCAAACAAAAAAAATTGGATGGACATTCTTGATAAGACACCCTGTATAGCTACATATATTTAACATTATTCTCGTTTTAAAAGTTAAATTATAATGTTTTAAAAGATTTTTTCTTTCTTTCTTTCCCTAACATTTTTATTGCATTTATCAGTTTATTCCATTATTATTTTTATCACCATTTTTAAAGAATTTCTGATAACTAGATTTATGTATTTTACTATATTTATCTTCGATTGAAAAAAAAAATAATAATAATAATTAAATAGATTTTACTGTACTATTCCCGAGTATTATTATGCAACGGAAATCTGCCTTCCGGAAACAAAGATTTTCATCTCAACAATACCTAATCAAGACAGAAAATTCCCTTCTAATCCTTGAATAATTGAAGATTCTAAGGATAATTTTGTTTGTAGGAGCCTCTGGCTATTCGTTATAGGCATTAAACTGTTTCATCAATAGTTCAAATCAGGGAATAATTTAGGGAATTATTAGTGTTAAATTCAATCTTGCGATACGGATAGTGTTTATTACAGTTTTAGTTCTTTGAGCCACTGTAAATTTTTGCTGCATGAATGCATGTCAGAGATTAACCTTAGAATGCTATATAGGCCGTTTATTTATTATTTTTTTTTTCTTTTCAGGCTATTAGATTTGTAAAGTAAAACCTCAATTAACCGTTAAGATCTTAACCATGACCGTGAAAGATAAAAGAATTGGTTATAATAAAGTTCAACTTTTTTTTTTTTTTTTTTTTTTTTTTTTTTGACAAATAATTCTTGTGGAGAGTTAGTATTTTTATATATCCCTATATACAAACATGTATGAATCTGATGTTTTGCATTTATTGACAGGAATATTGTTATTTATGTTATTTTAGGCATTTGTTTATTTCTGAACCTTTTATAATTTCTCAAGATCAATTTTAACTAGTCTTAATGTTCATTTAGTGACACCATTATATTTTTTACTCAAAGTTGCCAGTTCATTGCGATGCTCTGCACACAAATTGTACTAATCTGAATTATTTTATTCGAATTGCCAGCTATTATTTGCAAGTTCGTCAAACTAAACAAGATAATTTTCTATATGAACTTATCAGTTTTTAGAATATATTTTCGCCAGTGGACTGTTTAGATATATCGTAAATATATTGGATAAATTAAATACTGAATATTAAAAAGAGACGGCGCTATATATACTCTATAACAAAAAAAGTGACGCACCAAGAAGGAGTAATGCAAACTGGACACAAATTGACATACATACAGGTTTTGATGGAGTCAAGCACCAATTCATCATTATCGTCGATCCTACGTGCAACTGGTAATTCAGTGACTTCAAATTCCCTTAATAGGCGGCTCAGTGGGGAATAACTGCGTACATAACTGCGAATAACTGCGTACATAAGGTCCAGAAGTGGACCAACGCTTTATTGACTTGCTTACTTTGTGAGGACCTTTCTCTTGATTAAATAATTCAAATTTTTTGAAACTGTAATCAATTCTTTTTCTCCACATGTACATCAAATCTACCAATTTTGGCCCCTTTCGGACCACTCAATGAAATTGCAGATAGCTATTTCGTCAGCATTAAGTGTACAGTACATCTTAAACTGGTTTCGTTTCTTATAGGATTTTGTTCTTGCTGAGCTTGAACTGATAACGGTACGCTCAGTGCTACCGAAACATCTGTCTTCAGCTTCTTTATTACCTTTGACGTTACTGGTCGAACAAAATTCTCTCAGTAGGTTTAATTAGGCATTATGATTAACGCTTTAACACTGGCATGAAATTTTGCGAATTCTTTTATCCCGTTGATCTTTAAATAGTCTTTTTTGTTAGTAGACCTCAAAATGATGTAGTAAAATAATACATATGTTTAAAGTTATAAAATATTTATTAGGCTTCGACGCAAATTGTATAATTCATTTTAACACTAGATTACCCAAGGTAGTCAATTTGACTGCTTCTTAATTTCGTTAATATACAGGGTGATCAGTTTAAAAGAGTACCCGTTGCTTTTTCTTATTACCCTTAAAACTGAAGGATGTGGCAACTATTCTAACACTGAAGTATAATTGTTTGAACCTTGTTTAAGTGTGGAAGACAATTTCCAACACTGTTGGACTGTTATACAACTTTATTTGTGAGGTAAAACAGAAATGGAGACGCACAATTTTTTCTTAATCCTGTGGTAATTTTAT
The DNA here is from genome assembly GCA_963930645.1 of Salticus scenicus. Lineage (NCBI taxonomy): Eukaryota > Metazoa > Arthropoda > Arachnida > Araneae > Salticidae > Salticus > Salticus scenicus. The sequence goes on along the minus strand of OZ005648.1, from coordinate 17,918,203 downwards.
TTATGAAAAACAAAATTTAATTCAATTTTTTTACATTATCATTCCTACATTACATTTACATTATCATTATCCTTTCATAGGGTTTTCCAGAGAAGTCCTGCAAACATCGATGAATTAAAACAGATCATAACTGAAGTAATCTCGTCAATAACACCAACAATGCTACGAAGTGTGTCAAAAAACTTGGTTCGACGTGTTCATGTCTGCATTCAAAATGGTGGCGAACATTTTCAACATTTTCTGCAAGGAATGATAATGTAAAAAATCTGAATTAAATTATGTTTTTCTAAAATAAAATTCTTCAGTGTTAGAATAGTTGCCACATCAGTCTGATTTAAGGGTAATAAGAAAATCTAACGGGTACTCTTTTAAACTGATCACCCTGTATATCTATATATAATATAGCTATATTATTATATAGATTTTATCTGCCTTTGTATGCTTGATATAGGTGCATTTGTTAGAAGTTGTATTTACCACCCTATCCTCTTTATTTGTTATGGTGGTGTTACACTGGTGTTCAAAATTTAAGCAGCAACCTGTTTTCTCGTCTTCTTCTTTTGCACATAATTTTTAAACAAATAAACATTTGAACATAAAATTTAGATGCATGTTCGTTACTATACCATTAATCGAATTTTATATAATTTCAGCATGAGCAATATTTTTTAAACTAATAATAATAATAATAATAATTATTATTATTATTTTTTTTTTAAGTATGCTTTGGAAAAAAGAAATGTTACTCTAAATCTCAATTTTTCTTTCTGTATGAACTTTTCTTTTACTTTTATAATAGACTTTAAAAAATATATATATATAATTAATAATTTGTAAACTATGAGCATCACCAGAATAATAAAAATGTCGATAAATCGTTTTATAGTAATGAGCATCTTATACAATTTTCATGTTTGTATGTATATTTTTTAAAAAGTTATTCACATGCGAAAAAAAGATGAAACACAAAAGTGAATACAGGTAAAAAGATCCGGTTTTAATCTAAAACACGGATGCATGTGCATCTTTATCTGTGATGCATCCTTATGACCCTTTTTCATTCAGTTTTCTTTTCTAAAATTGTTGAAATTTTTCATTTTTTTCCAAAGCTTATTTTTGAGAAAAAAAATTAATATTTATTAGCTTAAAAATTATTACTTATGTTAAATTTATATAAAATTCGGTCAATGATAGGATAACGAACATGCCATCTAAATTTTATGTTCCTATGTTTATTTGTTTAAAACTTATGCGCAAAAGAAGAAAACGAGAAAGCAGATTGTTGCTTTAATTTTGAACACCAGTGTATATTGTCCAAAAGCAGTCATTTTGACTGTTCGAGCAATCTAGTGTTAAATATTATTAACATAACAATCTGCCATTAACATACAGTCGGTAACAAAAGTATCCGAACACTAGCACTCTACTTTTTTTATATAAGAATTTTTGCTAGTGTTCGGATACTTTCGTTACCGACTGTACCTCAAATTAAAACAATTATGATGATTAAATTATTAAAAAAAAATATTGTTTTCGTATATTTTCTATTAAGAAGCATATAATAAAAATGTGTACGAAAGAACTCATTAATTTATATATATATATATATATATATATATATATATATATATTTCTGAGATATATAAAACATAAAAAAATAAACCACGGATGTTAGATGCTGGTGCCTTTGACTTAATATCTAGATTATGGTTCATTGGTAACTTATGAGCATATGACGTAAATTTCAGTTATTAATATATGGAGAATAAATTGAACGTAAATAGTATTCTGGGAATAAAGAAATTAAATATAATTTACTAAAATTATTTATTAGTTCCATTCTTCTTGTATCATGCATTTATTTTATTTACTTACTGAAACATCTAAAAATGTAAGAATGTCGTTTTTTTATGTATTTTTCATTAAATTTATGCACTTTGTACCTCGTTATCGTTACATAACGAATATTCAATAGATGGTTTTTCTTCTTTTTATCCAAGATCTTTGTAAGATTGTTTCACTTAAATTTATCTTTACTTTCATTTCATAATTTGGTGTTTTGAGACTAACCCCCCCCCCCCCCCCCCTTGGTTTAACAAACAACAACAACATGAAAAAAGTATTATAAAATAAAATTTTATTTAAAATTTCGTATTAATTTTTCTGTATGTATATTAACATAGGTAAAAAACAACCTGTAAAATCTGGGATTTTTATTTTAAATAACTCCTTTATAATGTTTTTGAACCAAAATGAGAAACTTTTACAAATTATTTTTATTAATACAATTGTGAAAAAATTGGATCTAAACTTACAATAATAATGATACCTTTTAAAATAAAATTATTTATAAAACAAATATATATATATATATATATATATATATTATACAGCAAAATAAAAAATAACAAACGATTAAATGCCACAAAAATCTGTTAAGAATTATTTAAAAAAAAAAGAAATTTCTTTTAAAAAACTACAATAGTAATTTAATAAAAACAGTTAATTTATTTGACTTTATCAACTAAGTTAAATTAAATTTAATCGCACTTCAAACTTAGCTTAACTTTAATCCACTATTAATTTCTGCATTTCTTATAACAACACAGATGATGAATTGAAATTGAATCAAGATTTTTAATCGAAGCAAAGATTTATTATCATTAAATCAAGTTGACATATATATGTGTGTGTGTATGTGTATGTATATGTCTCTAACAAAAATTTAATGTTTTCCCAGATTTCTTCATTGAGTGACACAAAACACGTACTTTTTACAATTTACCTATACGAAAATTCTGAATATTCTGTACGGATTGACGACGTGAAACATAAAATATAATTACAACATTGAGAAAAATATTTGTAGACATAAATTTAAGTGAAAGAAACAATTATATTGTTGTTTGTAAAATTACTTTAAAGGTTTTCTTGAGCTTAATCTTACCAAGAGGTGTGATTATTTTACTGGTAAAATAAGGTGTATTTCTTTGTGTACATTCTCCTTAGATACATTTCTTTGTAAACGAATGAAATTTAATACACATATAACTTCTATTCAAAAATGAAAATGACCAATTTTCTGGAAAGATTCACAACTTTATACGTAAAATGTACCTATATAATACAATAATATCTTTAAGAGAAATGTTCAAAGACATAAATTTAAGTTAAGAATGAATAAAGTTATATTCTTATCTATTAAGTTATTATCGAATTTTCCTTCAGCTTAGACTTCCTCAGAGATATAATTCTTCTTACGAGCAAAACATGATTAATATGATGTATATTTTATATAAATACAATGATTCTACAGAAAAATGTCTGTTTCAAAAGATAGGTGTGAGTTAATTATCCTATATTTGACAATGATATAATCACGGCTCACATTTTCTCACCTTTCTGAACGCCTTTTCCGCAGGTACATTTTTTTTTGTAAACAAATGAATTTTTAATACACATACCCTAACAACACACTTGTCCACAATACATCTGGATGTCCATAGACGTCCTTTTCATTCATAAGACATCCTGAGGATGTCATTTGGAGAAGATGTACTGTTAGGGTATGCTTCTATTTAACTACAAAATGCGGAATTTTGTGCAAAGATTAATAACTTTATACATAATATAGGGACCTTGGGACATGGTCCACATTGAGACACTTTAAATTTCAACTTTGATTTTGGAAATAGGAATTAATTTTTTTAGGACATCGTAGTGGGCAGCGCAGTCTACACTTCAGTGTAATTTGGAATGTATCACATTAGCAGGTAAAGAATAATCGAACATTCTTTGTTTTGAAAGATTCAAAGTTACATTAACAGATGATTTCATAAACAAATTTATTATACAAAATATAAAATAATTTAAATCTGAGTATGTGAGAATTAAAATATGGACTTTCATAATAGTAATTTTAATGTTAAAAAATGCATTCTACTGCTAAACCTTTTAAGAGTTACATTATGATAATGATCCAAATGGAGCAGGTTGAGACACATAGTGGTGGGGTTGGTTGGGACACTCTCTTAATCTGCCCCACCACTATGCAATACAAAGAAAGCACTATTTGCATGTACTATATAAATTTATTGAGACTTTAAATGTGTTAAAATTGAAAAAATGGCTATTATTATTAAGAAAATTGTTTTTTCTTTAGAATTTAGCCGAGAGCAATTTTCAAATGTAAAATACAATATTTGTTATGTAATATATTAGTATACTATACATTGTCATTTATAAGGCTCCTGAGTCTATAAATAAATATTTATTAAACAATTAGGCTTAATATTTTAAATGTATTAAAGTTCTATTGACAATGTTTCAAGCTGCCCCACTTAGTGGAACAGGTTGGGACATTGCAGAGATTTTTAAAATTTTTTACTAAAGTGAAATTTTATGGAATATTGCATAGGAATAAATTTTGACTGAAACACGAATGCTTAAGCTTTATGTCAAACTGAGTTTGGAGAAAATTGTATAAAAAAAAATAAATTTTCTAAAAGTTATTTAAAAAGTGTTCCAAGGTTAAAAAGTGTCCCCGCCTTCCTCTATATATACAATAATATCTTTAAGAAAAATCCTCAAAGACATAAATTTAAGTTAAAAATAAAATTATATTCTTTTCTCCAATATTTGTCCAGCTTAAACTTCCTTAGAGATGTAAAATTCCCCCAACAAAATACGATTACAATGATGTGTATTTTAATATAAAATACAATAAATCTAGAAAAATAATTTATCTCTTTTGAGGAATATGCGTGAGTTTATATCATCGTCAAATACAAGATAATTATCATGACTCACATTTTCTCACCTTTCTGAACACATTTTCCCCAGGTAAATTTCTTTGTAAACGAATGAATTTTTAATACACATATACTTCTGTTTAACTACGAATTTTGTGCAAAGACTGACGACTTCATGTCGCCTTTAATTATTATAAACGCGCTGGAGGGCGGAAATTATGTGACTGTGCAAATACGTTCTGCTTCGGTACCCCTAAAATGCGCCTCTCTTCTCAGGCACATTAGGAGCCTTAAATACATTACGGGGCTTCCTCGGGTTTTGAATTATGATACAGAAGTTCTTAGCGTTGGTATCAAATCTCTGTGTCTTTCTCTGGAGAAAACGTGGAAATCTCTGGTAATTTTTATCATGAAATGTTTGTGTTTTCACTAGGCATAAAGTTTTCCAAATATTTTCCTTCTGTGTAAATATTCTTTAATTAGATCATGTATAAATATTTGCAAAAGTTCAGCTAAAGTTTAAAAAAAAGTTTGAGGAAACTCGCGTAGAAAAAAAGCGAGGGAATGTTTATTGCATACAAATGTCAAATGTAGACTAAAAAGATAAAGATACTCTCCAGTTGTTAGTTTGGAAAAAAAAATAAAAAAAATAAATAAATAAATCAAAAATAAATTAGATATTATATCCTCAGAAAATGTTTCTTATAAGTAAATGCTTTATCTTATAATGTTTGATGTAATTTATATCACATCTGCGCAAATATACAATCTGAAATTATTTGGCCTTGTTTTATTTGTTCATATGTTTGTCTGCGGACACTTTCTTATTATTGCAAACATTTTCATATTTGAGTAACATAATTAAATTTTTCGGATCTAAATGCACACATACTGAAATGTCAAATAAAACCGTTTGTAAAACTGTTTTCAGCTGTTTTAAAAGTACACTGTAAAGGTTCAAATTTAGTAGCTCCATTATGATGCGTTTCAGACTTACACTCTAATAATATGTCTATAGTAAATTAAGGTAAGAGAAGGTAGTGTGAGTACCACACCAGATTTGTTTATTTATTATAATCTTATCTAGTTCTAGCATTATTTTATAATATAATTCACTTTTCGCTGTGTTTTACATTTATTTATTTATTTATTTTGTGTGTGTGTATGTATCATTCAGGATTAAATGAAATTATTACAAATTATGAAAAACTCCTCAGTATCATAAGTGTCTATAGTTCTAAAACTCCTTTACAACTTAAAATCACAAAGTACCCTAATATACCCCTCTTTTCCAGAGAACCATGGATAAATTAAATAATTAAGAAAATAATTCAAAAGGCCGATCTTTATTTATTTATTAAAAAAAAAAAAAAAAAAAAAAAATAGATTTGTTTAACAAGTTAATTGCCACTATCAAATTTCTAAGCGGAATAGTATAGCGGCCACAGCGACACGTCGCGTTTTATTTCTTAATGGCCACTAAAGAAGAGATTCCAATTTTTAGCATGGTAATGAACGTGTTAAAAAAAGGCCTTTCTATCCTCTCTATATATATACTAGCAGGCTTTGCCCGCTTCGCTGGACGTTAAACTTAAATGATTTGTCAAAATGCCATATTTTTATTAATAACCTAAGTTCTCGCTGTGATTGGTAGAGGTTTTCTCGCTCCCAATGTTAGGAGTCTGGGTCCCCACTGTCTTCGGCAACACTTACCCACTTCTTACTTCCCCACCCTCAGCAGGTGAGTTCAAAGTTTTGCAAAATCCCACTAATGTACATAATGCGTACACTTAATCAATATCCACACACCAAAATTCGCCATTCTAAGATAATTCAAAGCGAATTCTAACGGAAAAACATGTTTTTACACATGTTTATTGCCATCCGTCTCCGAGAAGGAGGGGGGGGGGGGATTTCGAATTTCGTGAAATGCAGTTACAATAAGTGCCGGATGCATACAAACAATTTACGCACCAAATTTCGTAACCACAGAAGTCTTTAATAGACAGTATTATAAATAAAAAAAATATAAATAAAAAATAAAAATTATACAGACACGACATTATTTCATTATTTAAAACATGAAAATCTGACATTGACAGATTTTAATTTAGTGCCAGAGGCCTACTGCTAAACTTGTTAATATCGACAAATTCTTCTTTAGTTAATTCGTGACGATCTAAATTCCATGATAAAGTTTTCATTAAATCAAACCAATGTGTTTCAGCTGCAGATATTGTAACAAATAACGGTGGAAGTCCAAACTGTCTTATAGCCGCAAAACAACGTTTTTTCTCTTTTTTCCAATGAGGGGGAGGTGTGCCTTGGGGGGACTCATGTCAAAGGTGTGCCTTGGGGGGGGAACTCATGTCAAAGGTGTGCCTTGGGGGGGGAACTCATGTCAAAGTTGTACCTTGGGGGGGGACTCATGTCAAAGTTGGGCCTTGGGGGGACTCATGTCAAAGTTGGGGCTGGGGGGGGACTCATGTCAAAGTTGGGCCTTGGGGGGACTCATGTCAAAGGTGTGCCTTGGGGGGGGACTCATGTCAAAGTTGTACCTTGGGGGGGGACTCATGTCAAAGTTGGGCCTTGGGGGGACTCATGTCAAAGTTGGGCCTTGGGGGGACTCATGTCAAAGGTATGCCTTGGGGGGGGACTCATGTCAAAGTTGTACCTTGGGGGGGGACTCATGTCAAAGTTGGGCCTTGGGGGGACTCATGTCAAAGTTGGGCCTGGGGGGGGGACTCATGTCAAAGTTGGGCCTTGGGGGGACTCATGTCAAAGTTGTACCTTGGGGGGGAGTCATGTCAAAGTTGGGCCTGGGGGGGGACTCATGTCAAAGTTATGCCTTGGGGGGACTTCATTCAATAAATCCACATTCAATAAACCGACTGAAATAGGCCCTTAGCACTATTAAGAGTCTATTATAAAAATTCGACAACGCTGTACCGACTGAAATGGGGGTACCTTGGGGGGGACTCATGTCAAAGTTGTGCCTTGGGGGGACTTCATTCAATAAATCCCCATTCAATAAACCGACTGAAATAGGCCCTTAGATCTATTAAGAGTGTATTATAAAAATTCGACAACGCTGTACCGACTGAAATAGGGGTACCTTGGGGGGGAGTCTTGTCAAAGTTGGGCCTGGGGGGGGACTCATGTCAAAGTTGGGCCTGGGGGGGGACTCATGTCAAAGTTATGCCTTGGGGGGACTTCATTCAATAAATCCACATTCAATAAACCGACTGAAATAGGCCCTTAGCACTATTAAGAGTGTATTATAAAATTCGACAACGTTGTACCGACTGAAATAGGGATACCTTGGGGGGGGACTCATGTCAAAGTTGTGCCTTGGGGGGACTTCATTCAATAAATCCCCATTCAATAAACCGACTGAAATAGGCCCTTAGATCTATTAAGAATGTATTATAAAAATTCGACAACGCTGTACCGACTGAAATAGGGGTACCTTGGGGGGGGAGTCATGTCAAATTTGGGCCTGGGGGGGGACTCATGTCAAAGTTGGGCCTGGGGGGGACTTCATTCAATAAATCCACATTCAATAAACCGACTGAAATAGGCCCTTAGCACTATTAAGAGTCTATTATAAAAATTCGACAACGCTGTACCGACTGAAATGGGGGTACCTTGGGGGGGAGTCATGTCAAAGTTGGGCCTGGGGGGGGACTCATGTCAAAGTTGTGCCTTGGGGGGACTTCATTCAATAAATCCCCATTCAATAAACCGACTGAAATAGGCCTCTAGCACTAATTAAGAGTGACCTATAAAAATTCCACAACTGTACCGACTGAAACAGGCCTCTAGCACTAATAAATACAAAAAGCACAGCTTAAGTATCGGAACCCTTTGGTGACTTTAAATATTTTAAGCCATTTTTGCGATGAACTGAATTGGCTATCTCAATTGTGCAATTAAAGATCTTGGCGAGAAACGTCCGAGCTACTTCGGTGCCGAATTTCAAATTTTGCCAAAGGGATCCAATACTAAAGCTGTTCCATATCGAATCTGGGTTGAAAACGGAAAAAGGGTAAAATAAATTAGAAATATCAGACCTATATTTATAATATGATACCGAATGAAAGGGGCGATTTTGCTGAATCCAGGGGTTCAAACAGTTTTTCGATGCGACAATTAGATTTTTAAAAAATAACTAAAGTATGAAATTTAAGTGGCAACGGAAAAACGGATAAAGGGAAAAATAAGTTAGAAATATCGGACCTATCATTACAAATTCAGTACCAAATGAAAGATGTGATTTTTCTGAATCCTGGGGTGTAAACAGTTTTTCGATACGACAATTAGATTTTTTAAAATTAACTAAAGTATAAAACTTAGATGGCAACACTTCATTTCAATCTTTTCATAATTTGTAGTGAAAATTACGCGAACTGTAACTTAAAAATTTATTTTTATATTTCATGTTTCATTCAAAGCATTTTAGTGAAAAGATATTTATGGCGCATGCGCAGGCGTTTTTTACCCACAATTTAAACACTAATTATAATTTTGAAAATTTCTATATATATAATTTCATGTTGGGTGAAGACCTAAGTTTCTGCCAAGCGCCGTTGAATTCCGTCCAGCCGTTCTCGAGTGATGCCCGGACAAACGTGTTTTAGTCTTTTACCCCCTAGGGGGGAACGGGGGGGAATTTCCGAAAAGTTGATAGATATAATTTTAAGTTGGGTGAAAACCTAAATTCCTGCCAAGCGTCGTTGAATTCCGTCCAGCCGTTCTCGAGTGATGCCCGGACAAACGTGTTTTAGTCTTTTACCCCCTAGGGGGGAACGGGGGGGAATTTCCGAAAAGTTGATAGATATAATTTTAAGTTGGGTGAAGACCTAAATTCCTGCCAAGCGTCGTTGAATTCCGTCCAGCCGTTCTCGAGTGATGCCCGGACAAAAAAAGCGACATTCGGACACGATGACACACACACAGACACACACACACACACACACAGGCAAAATTTTCTGAAGTCATTTTCGGCTTTCATGGGGTGTGAAACGTGAAGATATCGCAAAATTTTTCGATTCCGACAAATTTACAGACAAAACTCTGATTTTATTAATATAGATATATTATTTTTATCATTATTGCTTTTATAAACGTATCTATCTAATTCACTTCTGTATTTATCTTTAAGATTCCGTTTTGTGTATTAAACGATAAAAATCAAATGCATGAAAAATTAAGTATCACGCATGTTTAATTTTTTCAAAATTGGTTCAAAATTTTAAGATTAAAAACTTGCATAAATATAATACTATTAAATACAAATAGCATACATAACTATAACATAATTAAGTCACACTCTAAACTTTTTTTTCTCTCTGATAGTGTGACAGCGTTACAGTGACAGCGTTAAAATGTATAAAAATTAAAGTCAAAAATTGAATAATTTTCTTCTACACTTAATATTCCTCTTCGAATCAAATTAAAAAATTTAACACACTCTAACATAATTACATCCAGCCTTATTAATTAACATATGCGACGGATTACTCGAACAGAAATTTTCTTTCACACAATGTGTTAACAGATCGATTTCTTCATGAATTATTTATTGATATTATCACTTTTCACATAGAACGTCAGCTTTTGTGAATTTGACATGCAGATTTGGACATGGTGGATGATTTTCTTTTCAACCCGTTTTTTTTTCCCCGTGATAGAGAATGATGAGAAAATTTTTATTATTATTTCGTGAATATATTTGAAAATGAAAATCACTTTTTGCCAGACTTTATTTAACAGAAAGTATGCCTATTTTTAGATATTAAAATTTATTCTGAATATACTACAGAAAAATTATTTGTCAAAATATATTTATGTGTCAGATTTTTAAAAATGTGACTCAATTTTGAAATTGTTAACATCAATAAAATTCTTGAGGTTATCGGAATAACTTCTAGCCTCTATTCTAAATAGGAAATAAAAAATGATATTTTCACGAAAATGTCGACTTTCTAGTATGAAGAAAGTATTTCGTATGGAAACAGGCAAGTTCTAGTCGATGAAAGCACTTTATTCAACTAACTTGTATTCTTAAAACAATCCAACAAGGAAACATTCAAAAGGTGTCATCTTCAAAAAGTATTGAAAAAAATATATTTGATTCTACTCTTCATAAAACACCAGAAAATGAAAAAAATATCGGCTGAAATTAATTACAGCGACCACAAAAAAAATATCAAAATTAAGTATATTTGGCGATTTCACACTGCTAGGCGATTGATTTTGAGTACTTGGCGGAAAAGCAAAACACGGTTCTGTTCGTACACGGTAATCTCGGTGCTAGCAAACATATCGCCTAACAGCTCTAAATCGCCAAATATGCTTAATTTAGATAATTTTTTGTGGTCGCTGTAATTCATTTCAGGCGATAATTTTTTCACTTTCTATTGTTTTATGAAAAGTAGAATCGCATATATTTTTTTCAATACTTTTTGAAGATGACACCTTTTGAATGTTTCCTTGTAAGAAAGCTGTTAATCCAACGAATACTCTCGAAACAGCCCAATAAAACTGTCAATTCAACGAATATTCTTGAAACAGTGCAATAGAACTGTTATTTGTTTTACAAGAGTAGAGCAATCAGCGTGCTCCACAGAGCAGGAATTTTGCTGGTTCACGAACAAATATTAATCGCTTGAAACACAATCCTAAAGCGGCAATTGCTTAGACTCTAAACACAGCTGGTTTGTGGCGTATATGAATGTTCATTTCACTGTACCTGTATCCAGAACACTAATTTATTTTGTTTCTTACCTGTGATAGTGCAAAATAATAATAATAATAGTAAAATAAAAAAATAAAATAAATAAATAAATGAATTACTTTTAAGACGAAAGGGACCAAAGAAGTTCGAAATTAATACTGAAAAAGGTAAAGAAGTAAGACATAAGTGCTTGGATCTGAAAAACTAGCCAATGGGGAGAAAGGGTACATAAAACGAGATTGCTACATCATAAGATGAGAGGCAATTTTGGATTGGTGGAAAACAAAACTAAGTAAAGATTTTAGAAAACTTAAATTTTGAACAAAAATGGAAAATTTTTGTTTAAAAAAAAAAAAAGTCAACCTGTCCTCTATTTATACTCCTGGCGATGGAGTTTGGTGACGGTTCTATGCGAGAATTTATTGTAAAGTTCCAGAAGTTGGCTTCTATTCAATCTAGAGCTTCGAAACTTCGGGAACCATAAATGCCATTTGTCCCAAGATTTGTCGCCAAGGTCGATCTTAATGGGAATGAATGGAGTGTCATTCCTTTAATTTTGACTGTAAATAAACTTTTACTGCAACAGTCCAATTGAGGCAGGCAAGAGAATTAATCCGTTGCAACGATATTCACCCAGTCACACCCCACGTAACAATGATCTTCCTACATCGCTCCCTGGGGTATCCTGAACCTCCCGGATTCTTCCCGGAGGAAGAACGGACATGTTTGGGAAATCTGAGGGAAAATCTAATTTGATATTTCTAGGAATGATTTGATAGAAGTAGTTCTTGGGAACTACGACGGAGCTACGAAATTACGGTGTTCCTATGGAGGTCGCTACGGCGGACATTTTGCATTCCTACGGAAAATGCTGGGAGGAATATGGAAAACCTGGGACTTATCGTGGGAGCTCCTACGGAAGAATATTTGCTATATGAGACTCTCTCTTATTCACTCGCACTTCCACTATGTTATATATAGTAAAACTGAGATAGTATGCGAGAGTATAGTCTCATAATAGAGGAAAAGTTTTATGAGTGATACAGACCCGAAAAAATCCACTCGCCACGTTCCGCGACTAAACAAGTTGGCTACTTAAAAAGCAAAAAAAAAAAAAAAAAATTCTTAATTAACAACACCCCACATTTTTTTCTTTATCCTGGAGCTATCATAAGATTACATATCATTAAGCGGCCATGCAAAAATTGCGCATACTGATATCAAATGTAAATTAAATCAAATGTCGGTGAATTGATCTTGCACAAAAATATGGCGTGCTTCGTAAATTAGAGATCCAAAAAGCAGAAATTTCTTTGATTTATGGCAAAACAAATGCTTAATTAAAAAATCAGATTTGGGGGAAAAAAATGGATTAGCAGTAAAATGATCGTCTATTTCAGCAATTATCGACGAAAAGAAAACCGTATATTTCTGCAATTAGCAGCGATTAAATATAATTTTTCTTTAATCAGTGGCGAGCTAGTTCCACATTTCAATCGGACGCAAAAATATCGCGTTTACCAATAGAGAATGAAGAAAAGAAAAAAAAAAAAAAAAGCTTAAACTTCATTAACTGATTAGGACCAAATGGCTTTTTGGGACGTTTTTGTAGTAAACTTTAAGATTCTTAAACTGCCCTTTTACAAAAATCGACGATCTTAAAACAGCGCACTTCACAAAAACTAAATAACTAAGTTTTTTTTTTTTTTTTTTTTTTTTTTAAGAAATCAAACAAGAAAATTATTTCGGGAAATAATTTTAAAAAATGTGTAAAGAAAAAAGTGGCGAGTAAATTTAAAAGATCTACCGGCCGTCCAATTACACTGCTCTGCATGGAAATTGCCCCCAACACCATTTTTTGCAAATTCTTTTGTAAAATGACCTCCTGAATCCGAATAGGACGCTTATTCTGCCCTATCACCCACCGTTTTTTAGGGACGGCCCCCTATTTCTATCACTTTTCAGTCATTTTTTGGCCATAAATTTGGTTTTTAGGTGGGAAAAGGATGATTTTAACTGTTAAATATCTTCTAAGGAGCTACAGAGTTGGAAAATTCTAAAACATGAAAATTTGCGGCAAGGGGAAAATTTAGGGGGGGGGGATTTGCCACTGAAATTATGTATTACATTTCTTATATTTTTTTAATCTATTATTAATGTTATTTATTAAACATGTTTGTTTTTAAGTATTAAATTAATTCTTTTTCATTCTCCGAATCAAATTCATGGCCATAAAATGACCGAACAGTGATAAAAATTGGGGGAAGGGGTGGTGTCCCGAGAAAACGGTGGGTGACTGGGCAAAATGGGAGTCATATTCGGATTCAGGAGGTCATTTTACATAAGAATCAGCAGGAATGGTATTAGGGCTCAATTTTTTTTTTTTTTTTTTTTTTTTTTTTTTTTTTATTGCAGCGCAGTGTTATATAAACAAAGGAAAAATTTCTATTCTGTTCTCTCTAAGATCGACATAAATAAAGAATTTAAAAGCGCTTGAATGCTTTACAGTCTATTGTAAATAATATATTGTCCATTTTAACTTGTACTCCTTTACATTATTACCATGCTTTAACATTCCACTACACATGGCTACAGTTTTTCTGAACAATGGTATAATAATCTACTTCATTTTGATACAATTTTCTTTTCTTCAGTCAGCTCTTTTTCTTCTGTGAAGAAAATTGCTTCAAAGGATAAAATAAATATTTCAAAAGATCCCCTCCCCCCCCCCTTTTTTTTTTTTAAATTTTATTTAGTACGACAGGACTATTGCTATCAGCCAGCGATTTTAAAGTTGTGGAAATTTGGAGTAGCTCACCTTGAATTAAGCATATGTATGTAATATGTCTGGTTTTAATTCTCTATACAAAGTACACCATTCAACCGATCGCTATGAAAATTGTACCCCTTTACTTAAGCAATATTAATAGCCATTTTAATTCATCACCAAAATGACTACAAAAATTTAAAAGCCGCTAAGGGGTTTCTATACTAAAGCTGTAGCAAAAAAGTTTTAAGAAATGAATGTAGTAACCGTGGCTAAGGAACGTAAAGCAGTTCCTGCATGCCTTTATATGGATGAATAGATTTAAGGAAAAGAAAAAGAAGAAGAAGAAATCCTGTCGTACTAATTAAATTATATTTTGTACAGGATTCTGATCTATTATATAAAAAACAAAAATGGACTTTTTTTTTTTGTGTGTGTGTGTGTGTGTGTATATATATATAATTTGAATAATTTAATACCCTTGTAACACTCAGCAGACAAAAGATAAATGAAGATACCAACATATAATTAAATTTATTTATATATATATTATATATATATATATATATATATATATATATATATTAACCCTTCGAAACCCATGTATTTCCTTAAAAGGAATAATGAGAATTTTTCAAAAATGATTACATTCCAACATTTTTACTGAAAAACATCAAGGTAAAATGACTAATCTCTACTTATCTGTTTAACCTTTTCTCTATTACAATTCGTCTGGATATTTCACACTTGACTGAATTCAATTAAACTATTATTTTTTACAACTTACAATTCTATGTTGAAACTTACTTTCTCTCCATTGTGTTCCAAAATAATTAAATAAACGCACTTGCGCGTTTATAGATGCCCCTCGATATTACCCTTGAAAGTATTCATTAGCTGTAACAATAGCATCTTAAACCGGTTTAACTCTTCCAAACCAGAATGTATACATATATATAGAGAGAAAAATATATATTTGTTGATAGTTAAGCAAAAGAAAAAAAAACATATATATGAAACTCTGTAAAGAAAAACAACTCCAACTGGAGTGGCTACTATTTTATGCCTACAGACATGTTAATTTGGAAAAGCTTCAAAATGAACTTACAACACGCAACGATGTAATTTTCTAACATCCTGTAGCGAGATTAAAAAGAAAAAGAAAATCTATTCCCTGAAATGTTCGTGTTAAAATATTTTATTTTATTACGATTGTTCTGATAAAGAGAAGTGTATTAGTGTCGGGACGTTTTATCTAGTTAAACCGTGTTATAGTTCTTAAATTAACGTTTCCTTTTTATTGTGTAGTTATTTATTTTTTTTTATTTTTTTTTTTTTTTTTCTTATTCGTTGAAATGTGTAAATGCTTAATAATGAAAATAATTATGTGATTTATTCTTGTAAACGTAAGGATCTATTAGAAAAGTAAGGTTATAATTAATTTCCTAAAAAGAAAGTTTAAGAGAGTAAGACTGTTTTTACAAAACTTTGAACAAATTGGTAAAATAACAAGCTTTATAGAGCTTATAGATTGTAGAATGCAAGATAAAACATTGAAATTTTGGATTATGTCGTAATTTTAAAAGGATTTTATATTTTTTAATGTTTTATCAGGGGTCGATCCAGGCAAAAATTGGGACCCTTTTGTTGCCCCTTCACAAAATTCGAATCCCTAAAATGGGCCCCTTCACAAAATTCAAATCCATAAAATGGGCCCCTTCACAAAATTCAAATCCATAAAATGGGTCCCTTCACAAAATTCAGATTTATAAAAACAGCCCTTTCACAAAATTTTGTTTTATGAAAGTAATATTTTTGTAAAGTTTTTTCATGTTTACAGTATTATTTTTAATGAGTGTCTATACTTGTTTAATAAAATGCTATTAACATGATATTAAACATTAGACAGAGCAACTGCTAAAATAAAAAGTTTCTAGCGACAATTCTTTTTTTTTTTTTTTTTTCTTTCACAAAAATATTTTGATTTTTCCCAAAAATGGGCCCCAAAAATTAAAACCTGGATCAATCCCTGTTTATGTAATAGTTTATTAATTTAAAATAATATCTCTAAATAATTTTCTTATGTTTTTTACCAATTTAATTATTGTTAAAAAAAAAAAAAAAAAAAAAAAAAATCTACTGTGTCATTTGGAATAATTACTTCTATTGTGTAAAATTTACTTTGACAAAACGTAATTTTCTTTACAGAAAGTTCTGCAGCAGTTTTTAAAAACATGAATGTTGCGTAAAGTAAGATTACTAAATGAGTTGCATTTTATTGTGCAACGCATTCCTTTAAATTTAGTGTAATTTCACTAAAATCGAAAATTATTCGAATTTTTTGATTGCTTGATATAACTTAAATCTTTGGTATATGTTATATACCACCTGTATTTATCTAATAATGTAGTTTCGGTTAATGGTTGATTTTAGATTTTTTTTTCTTACGTAGGGTAGGGGCTCTAGTGATTGGCATGCTCCAGTAATGGACATCTATCCCGAAATAATTAATAAATAAGAAAAATAATAAAATCATATATTTTACATATAAGAGTTTTAACAGTTTATGTCAAACACTGGAGCATAGGGTGCTAATAACTGGTAAAATGAATAAGTAGCAGTGTCAAACACTGGGACATGGGGGGGCCAGTTACTGATAAAATGAAAAACTGGCAGTGTCAATTACTGGAACATCGAGTGGGTGTCAAATAAAAATTCACAAAAAAAAAAAAAAGTTATCAAATGTATATATTTTAACATATATGTGGTTCTGGATGTCTTTCATACCATATGTACTAACTTAAGATTTCTAAAAATATTTTCTGATGACTAGAATATTAAAAACATCAGAGATTGCTCTAAAAGTGTGAGTCATTGGTGCACTTACCTACTCCATTTTTACTTCCATTACCCGACTACTGTAGGTGATGGAAGTATTGTATTCGGTCCGAAAATTCGATATCGAGTTTTCACCTGATTTGCATGTTTTAAGATCTCCTGAGTGAAAAAAAGTAGTTTTTGGCAATTGTTCAGTATGTGTGTATGGAATCTTTTGACTATCATATATGCAAAACTAATAAAGATAGAACTACAAAACTTCAGTATTGAGATAGGTCTGGTGTACAAACGATTTTCCCAACTTTTGGTGAAAATTAAAAAACCAAAAGTGGGACATCGGGTGGGGACCGTAAATCCGTATCTCAAAAACGGCTCCAACGATTTTCTTCATAGTTGCTATATAAACACTCTATTATATGTGCTTTCGTATGAATTAGTTGGTTAGTTCAAGAAAATCTTGTATAAATAGCTCGATTTCTGGTCTCCCAAGTGTGTTCGTTTAAAAAACGGCTGTAGGGATTTCATTCAAACTCGCCGTAATAACCTCTTTTTAGATATCCTTTTGTATGCAATTGTTTTTTTCTGTTCAACAATTGAATATGCTAAGTTTTAGTGAAAGTCGGTATCTCAAAAACGGCTGTAACGATTTTCTTAAAAATAACTACATGAACCCCTTTTTAGATATCCTTTCGCTTGTATTAACCGGTTATTACAGGAAAATTCACAGTCCTCCTGATTGCGTAGGTCAGCTTTAGATCTCGGAAATCTGTGTTTCAAAAAATGGCTTTACCATTTATTTATTTATTTTATTTTATTTATTTATTTATTATTTTTTCTCATTTAACTCGCTATGTAAATTTGTTTTATGTACTTTTACATGTGTATCAGCTTTTTCTTACCTGAAAATTTTCAGATGTTTACTTTGTTAGGTCAGTTTTACTTCTTCTGATCACATTATCCCTAAAAGGTGTATACAATACGTTTAATAGTGGGTAATGGAAGTCGTTTGGTTGTTTCACACCAATTTTATATATACAGTAGGTGCCGTTTAATGTGATCACTTTGGGACAGATACTATTTGATAACAATAACAGATTGATAACAATAAACGAAAAGTATCAGGAATACAAGATTTTAATTTTACTACGTATGTAACATTTATTTTTGAAGCTACAAATAAAAAACAATGATCCATTTAAACTCTATATTGAACAAATCGTTAAAATAGGTCAATTAAAAGAAGTCATCCAAAGCTGTCTGCCTTGTTTTTTGGATCAATAAATTATTGATAAAACTTTCATACCTGAAATGTTCGCGAAATTCTTCAGCAGTGTCTCTGTGTTGCACTCAGAGTCCCAAGACATGGAGAGTCTGTCTCATTTCAGTAGCAGTTGGAGGATTCTCAACAATGCTTTCAACATCGTCATCATCTTCATCTGATGCTTTTTCATCGGTTTTTTTTTTTTTTTTTTTCCGATAGAATAAGACACAGCTCGGCATACATCTTCATGAGTCATCGTTGTAGCCACTTGGGCGTTCTCATCTATAGACATCCATTCTGCAAAGTCATTTTCAATCATGTCTGATGGTACGAGTACTGTTTCGTCGAATTCCGGTATATTCATCTCATACCTCCGTCAGCTTTAACGAATCCACCGTGCGAGAAACAGTTCTTAATTGTTTCCTTGGACACTCTATCCTACGACATTGAACAGATACGTGTGTTCTGGCAAGGCACGAAAATAAAGTGCGGTTTCATCAGCATTGTAGATGCTCTTGGGTGAGTAATGAGCGATTATTTTCAACATCCCTCCGAAATCCATTTTTCTGCAGCTGAAAAATCAGCATCTTTTTCTTCTCCATGGGTACGTTTGAACACAATATTCTCTCTTTTTCGCCGGCGATTAAACCACCCGTATATTGCGACGAAATTTCGTTTTTCTATTTTAGAAGCAAGATCTTCAGCTTTCTGCCGTTTTGAGCGCATCATTTTGCCTAACTTTGGCAAACCACAATTTTCAAGCAGATTCGACTTCTCCATCTTTTCCAGTACGTCTTAGCTTACAGTTCAAATTTGCGTTCATCTTCGCTTTATTGTCAATCTCGTCGCGATTCTTTATCATTTTACAGAGTAATGGCTGAGAGATTTTTAGTGCAGCAGCAGCGTTTCTCTGACTCATCTTGGGTAAATTATCAAAGCGTTTCAAAATGTCAGTTTTGTCCTTAAGAGTTAAATCATTGCGTTTTCTTTCCATAGCTAAAATGCTTGGATTATACGTGCAAATGGGCAGAGAGAAAAAATTCAGAGAGGCCTTCTATTCTTTTGGGGATTCTCCCTTTGATTTTATAGTTCGCAATTTTTGTTGACTGAATAAAAGAGAAATCGAAAATTGTACTTGAAAGTGATAACAATAAACGAAGGCGCTGATTACAAAAACCGATTTTTTTAACGTGCGTTAATATACAAGCGTTCGGGACTTCCTGATTCTGATAACATTAAACGAATGATAACATTATACGCGATCACATTAAGCGGCACCTACTGTATATGTATATATATATATATATATATATATATAGAGAGAGAGAGAGAGAGATAGATAGATAGATGCAGCTTTCACAGCTTTATGAAGTACAGTCCTCCTGACGTGTATTTACTTCTAATTTTAAGCATTTTTATCCAATTATTTCTGTGGTCCTTTAGTTACTTTCTTTGTCATTAATTTTAATGGTCCTTTTTACTTTCTCTTACCCATAAGGTAGAGAAAGTATTGTTTTTGGGTCAAATTTTCGAACGCGAGATTTTGTTATATTTACATGTTTTGAGGTCCCCTGAATACGAAAATCATGTTTTTAGCAAATGGTCTGTGTGTATGTCTGTGTGTGTGTCTGTATGTCTCTGTGTGTGTCTGTCTGTTATCAGCATATCTCAAGAACAAATTATGGCAGAAAGTTCAAACTTGGTATTCTAAATGTGTATCATATAGGGACGCTACAGTAAGCTTTTCGTTAAGCTCAAGCAAATGGTTCGTGTACAGGGACAATCAAGACAATTCTAATACATTACGTCTATGGGGGAAATTGCAGGAAAGTAGAGTTTAACGTCTATAGACTGCACTAAACCAAATGAAACGAACATATATTTTTTGTAATAGAGATAGTTAACTGGGAAAATTTTTTTGTATATGTAGGAGCCTCGCCTCCCCCCTCGAGGGGAGTAAATTTTCATGATGGGTATCATTCAAAAGAGCTTGCGAATACCTTTAAAACGAATGGTTGAACTATAAATCTGTGATAATTTAAAACAAAGTTATAGATTTTTTTTAATTTTAACGAAAAAAAAAAAACTTAGAAAAAAAAAATCGTATTTTTTTTTTTTTTTTTTTTAAATATTGAGAGTAAAATGGACTTTTTTTGGATATTTAGTGTTACACTACCTCTCTAATATGAAAATCGTCTGCATTATCATAAAAAATAATTTTTTTAAATAATAATTTTAATGAATTATTTTTTAAAAACAGAATTATTTTTTAATAACCGAATTAAATTCTGTATAAATGTAGATGCATTAATGAAACGGGGGGTTGAGGGGGGGGGGGGGCGGCAGCCCCTCCTCACACAGAACTAATTATCGTATAAAACTCTTTTGAAGCCTAATTTGAATTGTTTAGCATAGGTTTACATGACAGTTCTCGTTATCTTACCTCTTAATCTGCAACCTGTATTTATAGTATTAAATTTCAGGGTAAGAGAAAGTCGTGTGAGTGACACACCAGATTATTTTGATTATTATCATTCATGTCGGCGTAAGTAATTTAAGTTATTTTTGTCTCTTATTGGTTCTTAATCTAAATCGTAACAATTTTGTGTCAGTCTTTCCTCTAAGTTAAAATCAGTTCTATATATTTGTGAGTTAGTATTGTTTTCTATCTATTAATTGCTAAATTTTAAGATTAAAATTTGTTACGATATCTATCATTTATATATATATATATATATATATATATATATATATATCTGTACTGTTAAGTATGAAGGATTTAAGTCCATATTCTTGATTTTTCAGGAGACGAAAAATAAAGTTAAACTAACTAAAAACTAGTCAGAAGAATCGATTAGGAAAAAGGGATTAGGTTGATTTATACCCTTTATACCGTTCAGCGACTGTCAACCTTCATTTAATAAAGGGAAAAAATTGAATTAAATATTTTATACAAAGATTAATGCTAAATTTCTGACTTGAATCTTTTTTTACCAATGGATTTTCTCAAAGACTAAATGACATGGATTTAAATCCTTTATACCAATCGATAGAGAATTTTTTTTTCTGGGTCTGACTATGTACTTAACTCAAAATCGACATTTTTGGACTTAAATGTCCTATTACAGGGAAATCGTATATATAGGTACTCACGGAATTAATTTTAGTTCCAAATTTGAATAAGTTAAATATTTTAAATACAGTCTTTCATTAAATTTAAAATATTTATTCCATTGAATAGTAGGATTTAATAAATGAACCTTAAACTAAGAAAGAACTGATAATGTAATTTCGGTTATCGGACGATTTTAATTTTCTGCGTCACTTTATATCCTCATTGGAGTTTCATATCTTGAAATCTATTTTATATACTTACGAAAATAATTTTAATCCTAAATTTATTTAATTATATGTCATTTTAAAAGCAGTCTTTCATAAAACTCAACACTTTATAAACAAAAATAAAATTTGAACGCACCTTAAATCAGGAAACATTTTTACTTTCTTCTATATGTAATATAGAGAAAGTATTGGATTCGCGAAAATTTTCGACCTCCGTTTTTTGACGGATCTACACGTTTTGGGATGTCCTGAACACGAATTGATAGTTTTTTAAAAATGTCTGTCTGTCTGTCTGTCTGTCTGTCTGTGTGTCTGTATCATTTTTTTGTGGACGCTCTATCTCACGAACCAATGAATGAAATTTAACCAAACTTGGTATTTAGTTGCACCCTGACATGAACTGGTGCCCATTAGATTTGGGGATCAATAGCTCAACAGGTGGCGCTGTGATCGCATTTTATAGGACAAAATTCCGTATAAATGGGCATAATGAGAGTTATTTTAAACTTGTGATTGTAAAATTAATATGAATTATTGATAATAGTAGTAGTTAACTAGGAAAAAAAAATTGTGCATGGGGGGGCATCGGTTCCCCCCCTGGGGGGGAAGTACCCCCCCGCGGGTATTAAATTTTGAAGATGGGTATCATTCGAAAGATCTCGTCAATACCTTTCAAACGAATGGTTGAACCATAAATCTGTGATAATTTAAAACAAAGTTATCGATTTTTTTTACTTTTAACAAAAAAAAAAAAAAACTTAGAAAAAAAATCGTTTTTTTTTTTTTTTTTTTTTTTTTTTTTTTAAACGAAATTTTACCAAACTTGGTATTTAGTTGGTCCCCGACATAAACTGGTGCTGATTATATTTGCGGATCAATAGCTCAACAGGAGGCGCTGTGATAGCATTTTATCTAAATTTTTAACATGGCAGAATAAGACAAAAATTCGTATAAATGTGCATAATAAGAGTTATTTTACACTTGTGATTGTAAAATTAATATGAATTATTGATAATAATAGTACGTAACTAGGAAAAAATTTTGTGCATGGGGGGGGGCATCGCTTCCCCCCTGGGGGGGAAGTACCCTTAAAAAAAACAAGTACCCCCCCCCCCCCCCAAAAAAAAAAACCCCTTAGAAAAAAAAATCGTATTTTTTTTTTTCTTAATATTGTTACTGATTGAATATGTATAGGAAAATATAGAAGAAAGTCTTGTGGTGGCCACAACATACTAGTTGAAAATGTGGTCCCGAAAACAAGATAATTTTTTATTTTTTAACGTACTCCATTTCTCATGAATTTTTTATTGCAGAATATTTAATCAACTTAAGAAATTAATTTTAATTCCATGCTTAATAATTAAATTATTATTTTAAATATAATATTTCATAAAATTCAAAATGTTTTGTCTTTCTAAATGAGTATGATTTGAATGTGCCTTAAACAAGAAAATGTATAAGGAAGTGTAAATTTTAAAACCCGAATAAACTACTACGTCAGAAACGCCAAAGAAAAATAATTGAGATGCATACAACTGTTTCGGTAGCCTTAAGCGTACCGTCTTGAGTGCAAAAAGAATTATGAATCTGGAGAAGTGCTCGTATAGATAGGAGAGGGACCGAATTCAGAATTCTTTTTGCAATGAAGATGGCACGCTTAAGGCTACTGAAACAGCTGTATGCATCTCAAATATTTTTCTTTGGCGTTTCTGACGTAGTAGTTTATTCGGGTTTTAATATTCCAACGCCAAGTCTCCTGTTATTATATGAAGTGTAAATTTATTGTTGTTCCGGATAGCGGACAATTTAGTTTTGTGTAACGCTTCATATTCTCATGAACGTTCTATTACAGAAAGTCTATTGTATATACTTACGAAATTAGTTTCATTTCCAAATTTAATAAATTAATTATCATTTTCATAAATATAATCTTTCATAAAATCCAAAACTTTTTATTTTTCTAAACAACAGTATAATTTCAAAAGTTTTTCGTGGTGTTGAATTTTGATATTCTATCCTGGAAGGAATTTATGCAGCTCTGAAAAATTTGCACTTTACAAGTTGAAACTATCTTTAAGT
Organism: Salticus scenicus; assembly: GCA_963930645.1. NCBI lineage: Eukaryota > Metazoa > Arthropoda > Arachnida > Araneae > Salticidae > Salticus > Salticus scenicus. The sequence continues at coordinate 17,894,426 of OZ005648.1, read as the reverse complement.
AGAAAATCTGAAAACGTCCGGGGAAACTTTCAGCATTCCAGAAGATAAAGTTTCCTTACTCCCCCCCCCCCCCACTTCCTTACATCACTTTGGAATTTATTATTGGAGGAGAAATCTGACAGACAAAAACGCATAGTTATCTGAAGTAAAATTAAAATCGATATAAAATATTTGGCACTTGGTAAATTTACTTCATTATTTTCAATTTGAATTTAAAGTTGTGTATTGTTTACAAGAATTTAAAAATAATTTGCATTATACCAATAATTGCGTTCATAATGTCATATTAAATCCTATTAATTATTTCTGTACCCATATAGCGCACTTTCTTCCCAGGATAACATCCTGAGAAGTGTATTTTATATATATGTGTGTGTGTGTGTGTGCATGTTTTTATGCAATTGTTAATCGTTGGTTCTGAAGAAGAGTTGTGTAATGTATGCATGCTTTCACGCTTGGTGTGAAATATATAGTATCTTTTTTTTTTTTTTTTTTAATTAAATTTTCCCATTCCTTCATGTAATATTTTCATTTCTTCCTGTGAAATGTTTGAAAAGATTTTGATATATTTACCATATAGAGTTGAACTCAATTATAATGTTCAATTTGCTTTTAACATTAAAAATATTTGCCCCCGCCCAACTATTCATAAACATTAATGTCAACACAGCTTGTGTATAACGTCAAAAATATACGCACGTTTATTCGTTTGTCATTATAGCCTACGGACTCAAATTTATTTAACTTGCGATAACGTCTAAACACCTTATTCAAATGAACTGAAAATTTATATACATGTTATAGATCATCGTCACACGAAATGTATGTATTTTGGAAAATCTAGCACTTACAGATTTTACAGAGATACAATAAAAATTCTTTATCATTGTGGCGTCTGGGTGCAAATCACTTAAATTGAAATAACGTCTAAACGTCGTATTCAAATGAACTGAAACTTTATATTCATGTTATAGATCACCGTCACACGAACTGTATAGATTTGGTGAGTGTAGCACTTCTAGTTTTTTTACAGGGATGCAAAAAAAATTTCTTTATCATTATGTTCTATGGGTTCAGATTATTTGAAGAGCAATAGCATTAGATTAAACAACCTGCTATATAGAGAAAAATACTCAAAACGTCTTAATAATTTTTTCTTTTGTTTATTTAACGACTTCTCTTACTTTATTTATACAAGCGTTAATCATTTAATTTTCGGAAAGTCGAGTGGAGTTACTCCAGATTCTTTTCCTTTTCGAGAAGAAGACAGAAAAGTAAAACCACAAATTGAAATTACTTTTTATCTTACTTTTTAAAAATACTAGATGTTTACGGAAACAATACACACATTATCTCACATTATGTTTATCATATGTAATTTTGATATTAATAAACACCCTATCTAATCTGAATTACTTTAACTGTGAAAAGCTTTTCTCTCTGTAGAAAACAGTAAGTGCATTTTAATAGTATTTTAACAGCAATCCTTATGTTTTCTAAAATAGATGTTCTTGGCTTTTTTTTTTTTTGTTTTGTTGTTACATATAGCTGCCAAGTTTTTTAATTTAATTCCGGAATGTTGTTAGCCCCGCCCTTTTTTCACACCGTAATATTTGTAGAAAAGTTTTCTTCAATATATAACAACGATTAAATATGAAGAAACTTACACTAAAAAGATTACGGTGTGAAAAAAGGGCGGGGCTATTAGCATTCCGGAATAAATTAAAAAACTTGGCAGCTATGTTGTTATATTGCTTAAAAACCGTGTCACATAGTGTTATTATTATTATATCTTTTCTAAATAATTTCAGTATTTTGCAGTTTGTGTTTTTAGTTCAATATTTTCTTAGTAGGTTCAAGTATTCTATTAGTTAAGTTCCGTGTATTCTTTTCTATTATTGATGAATTCATTTAGCGTTCTAGAATTTAAAAAAAAAAAAAAATTGCAGTTATTTTTAGTGTTTTGATTACAATAGTTATAGCATTTTCTTGCATGATATGATTTAAAAATATTTCATATCTACATATATCTAATGTATATTATTATATATTTAGCTATTTATTATATACTAGCAAACCCGTGCGAAATTTTTGCACTTTATTTCTTTTTAAAATTTGAAAGTCATAAATCTTAAACCAATTTCTCCACCCAATTTTAATTCATCAGAAGCCAAGTTATTGTGAAAATCTAATTCATATTGTGGGACGAAATGATAATGGTGTTAACCAAAAACATCCAAAGAAAGGTTTCAAAATAAAATTCGTGTTGGACTACCCGTTTTCATACTTCGACAGGCAGTACAACTTTAATATTAGGATCGCCATGGCGACTTTGTCGCCTTGTTGGTAATACATTTTTATAAATTTATTTATTTTGTCACAATTTTTTTGTTAAAATATATATATATATATATATATATAGTACCTTATCTATTTTTTGTTATATTTTTTATTATTGCGTTTTTTATTCAATTCATGACAATAGTTCATATTCTGTTTACATTTTAAAAATATTGCTATGTTTAAAATGATGCTTGCAAAAATTGTAAAGGTACACTCATTTTACTTATAATTTATTTTACTATCGTATCGTTTCGACAAAATTTTATCATAACTGGTCCACGTTAGAGAAATATTTATATAGATTATCTATTAACTTATAATGTTTTATATTATATACATATAATGCCCATAAAAATTTAAATTAGTTTCTCAAAGCTATTTTCAAAATTATGCTGTTTATTAAGTTCTGACCCCAGATTGCTCTCGCTGTAACAGTGTCTTCTTTGACAAAAAATTTCATGTGTTAATTAATAATTTACTTTCATGTGTTTTTAAAGACTGCTTTGATAGATTTGAGATAGAGTTTTAAATAATTCGTTCTGGACAAGCATTTTCTAATGCATAAGAGTAAAACAATTTTAGCCTTATTCCCCCATCATGCACTGCAACAGAAAAACAAATTGTTTTGTATTTCATGCCTATATGACTATTCTCGGAGTCAGTAAGTGGAAGTCCACTCAGATAATTTTAATAAATGTTTTCACTAATGCGTTATTAATTTAGTGATTAGTTCGTGATAATTGTTGAAAAACTTTTCATTCTATTATTCGGTTGATTTTCATATAACTATACTTAATATATTCGAATATTAGTATATAATTATAGTATACTAGTGTATAATACTAATATCTCTATCTTAGTATATAAATGATAATAAATGTTTCCAGTAATGCGTTCTTATTAATTTAATAAATAGTTTGTGATAATTGTTGAGAAAACTTTCATTTTACTGTTAGTTTGATTTTCATGCAACTACTTAATCTGAAACGTATTATAGTATGTCAATGATAATAAATGTTTTTAAAATGGCTGTTACACAACAGGTTCAAAATAGTTGCGTGGTTAGAAAAATTAATGATAAAAGCATTGCATAATATAAGCTAAGGCAAAAATGATGAATAATAATGTAACAAGTTTTTGCTTTCTAGAAAATAATAAACAAATAATAAATAAATAAAGTAATGTCACTAAAAAATTAAAAATGAAAAAGAAAATAAATAAGGGTTCTTATTTCATACCTATAGACTATTTCTCTGTAGCTAAAAGTTCAAATGTGTCCAAGTAATTTTAATAAATATTTTCACTATCCATCAGTTTTTATAATTCGTGATATCAGTTTCGAAAATTTTCGTTCTATTATCCATTTAATTCTTGTCCAACTATTTAGCGTGAATGATAGTATATACATCGTTTAGTGTATAATTGATATTAAACGGTTTTCAAATCGTCTATGACACGACAGATTCAAAATAATGCATGAATTACACGCTGTAAGTATTGCGTGATATAGTATAAAATCGCCTAATATAAAAATAAGTAAATAAGAAGACGATGGAATGTTGCTTTCTAGTAAAAAAGAGCTGTAAAGTATTGCACTAAATTCATGTAAACATAATAATGCTTTTCAACCCAAAGAAAATACATTTAAAAAAAAATTAAATGTTTGGCCCAATACTTTTTACCAAGGTTAAATTATTAATGGTATTCTGTCATGTTTGTTATGTTTTTCATTCAAGGAGACATGCATTCAGGAAGCAAATATTTACTGTTTTTCACTTATTTTAATTATACTATTTACAATATTAATGTTCTGCTAATGTATACAGGTTTCTTATTCTGCTGTTTCTGTATTATATGTTTCTTTATTGCGTTTTATGTTTTTCTAAAATGTACTTGTAAAAAGCTTTATAACTTTTGTTATTTCAAGGCTAGAATATTTCTCAAATCACACCATTCTTTGTTTGTAAAATACACTGTTTTAAGCTATAATCACTTAACCCTTTATAAGGCCGTGGGAAGTATACTTCCCACCAACTTTATTAGTTTTTAAATGTTGAATCCTATACTTCCTAATTGATCTGGCAATTGTAAATGCCTTCATTCTCTGGGAAGTAAGTAGAAGTGATTCGGGACCTAGAGACCAATTAAATTGTCTACTTCGGCTAGCACGACAACTGATTTCTGGATTTTCAAGTCGTAAACGCAAAGGACGGCCTGTAAATTTCCTGGGCAGTAAGAAAACTGTTCCAGATGATGTACGATTGACTAAAGTGGGTGACCATATGCCAACTTTACAAAAAATATGTAATGCAATGCGAAATAAAAAATAAATGCAAAATGTATGATGTCTTACCTTTGAATAGCTCCTAGTGAACGGTGAGAAACATACTTACCACAAAAAAAAAAAAAAAAAAAAAAAAAAAAAAAAAATCTTAAAAATCAAATTAATTTTAGGTAATAAGCTAAATGAATTTCTTTTTATAAATAAATCTCAATCCCAAAAATATTTTTACATAACATTACTAGAAAAAAATGGCCATATAAAGGGTTAAATGATTTTTATTTACGTTTGTGGAACATCGCTTTTTTGGATTCCTAAACATTGAATTGTTTTTATATACACAAAATCTCTATATCTGAAAATAATTCTAAAATTTAAACTTCCAGACTTTCCAAAAACTAATTCCAGACCATAAAAACTCTTAAACATTAAAAATGAGATGCACTATAATCAAACTTGTATCACAAAAAAAAAAAAAAAAAAAAATAATAATAATAATAATAAGTAAATAAAAATAAAATAAATAAATGAATTCCAAGATTTTAGAATTACTGAAACTGAATCCCGGACACATGGGAATTCAGCTTTTTTCTAGTATCCGTTTTCATTATTATTATTATTCTATAACTAAAATATTTCTGACTTTATAGGATTGACGTTAAAATAAAATTTAATTGAACTTAATTTACTTATGGAAAAGTTATTAATTTTAAATGATTTATATTGACTGGAAGGTATATGATACAAGTTTCCGAATGCTCTTCTGTACATTATGCTTTAGTATAAGTTTGTAATTGTGTACTTATTGTAACATTACGCTTTTTAAGTTTTCTAATTCGAGATTTTTTATTGCTGCTTGTTTAATTGCGAAAATATCTCTTTTCAAAATTACGCAGAAGAAGTATTCAGGAAATATTTCTTAATCTCTAAAAAATGTCAAACATTAGCGAGGTTTCATAGTCATTTTGTCTGGCAATTAGAATTATTTGAATAAATAATGTCCTCAGTCTTAAATTCTGAGGACTCACAAAAACAAATGAAATACGGAAAAAAAAACTGGTGCGAAACAACCACACGACTTCCATTACCCACTATTACACGTATTATATGCATTTTTGAGACATAATGTGATCAGAAAACATAAAAGTGACCTAAAGAGAAAATCGTTAGAGCCGTTTTTGAGATACCAACTTTTACAAAAAATCAATTATTGACCGGAATACAATAATTACATACAAAAGGATATTTAAAAGTGAGTTAATAGGACGAGTTTGAAAAAAATCCGTACAGCCGTTTTTAAAAGAACGCAATTGCAAGACCTCAAATTGAGCTATTTATACAAGACGCTTATCAATTTTCCTGAACTAACCAACTATATCATTCGAAAGGACATCTAATAGAGTGTTTATATAGCAAATTTGAAGAAAATCGTTAGAGCCGTTTTTGAGATACAGACTTACGGTCCCACTTACGGTCTCCGATGTCCTACTTCTGGTTTTTCAATTTTCACCAAAATTTGGAAGATTCATCTGTACACCAGACATGTCTTAATTCTGAAGTTTTGGAGTTCTATCTTTATTAGTTTCGGAGATATGATAGCCAGAAGATTCCACACTTACATACACACACGCACACACACACTGACCAATTGCTAACAACCACTTTTTTGGACTCAGGGGACCTTAAAACGTGTAAATTAGGTGAAATCTCGATATCGAATTTTTGGACCAAATGCAATACTTCCATTACAGTAGTAGGGTAATGGAAGTAAAAAAGTATGTGCGTGTGTGTGTGTATTCAAGAGTCTTTGTCCCAGCAACTGAGAATGCATCTGTTTAATGAAATATTTTATTATGTGCTTAAAATATCTAGATACAGTTTATTCACTGAGGCCAAAAAGACTCTTAGAAAAGTACAGTGAGAGCTACGATGACTGGGCGAAAGATGCTGAGGAAGAACCAGGGTGTAAATGATGAATATAGAGGATACCCTCTAATATCATGGTGGAAATACACATAATTGTACTAGACAGCAGCTACACGGTGTAACCACTTTTAAAGTCATAATTTTGGCGCTAACCGTTAGAGGACTTCAACTCCTCTTTCACTTGTCTATTGATGATTATTAATTTTATGATTGGCACGTGAGCTGGATTCCTGATATCCAGGATTAATGAATGTGCAAGAGTGTCACAATACAAGTGTAGGGTAAGTGCACCAGTGATTGACACCTTTAGAGCAATCGCTGATGTGTTTTTAATGTTCTAGTCATTAGAAAATATTTTTAGAAATCTTAAGTTAGTACATAGGGTATGAAAGACATTCAGAACCACATATATGTTAAAATATATACACTTGATAAATATTATTATTATTATTATTATTATTTATGAATTTTTATTTGACACCCACTCAATGTTCCAGTAATTGACACTACCAGTTTTTCATTTTATCAGTAAATGGCATCCTACGTTCCAGTGTTTGACACTGCTAGTTATTCATTTTACCAGTTATTAGCACCCTATGCTCCAGTGTTTGACATAAAATGTTAAAATTCTTATATGTAAAATATATGATTTTATTATTTTTCTTATTTATTAATATTTTCGGGATATATGTCAATTACTCGAGCATACCAATCACTGGAGCACCTACCCTATATTAAAAAAAAAAAAAAAAAAAAAAAAAGACAATAGTATCTTTCAATATATATGTCTCACCATTTGCCTAGAAGTTCTGCTAAGCTAGTATGATCGGCAGAATAGCTGTTCGCAGTTTTCAGTAGTTTTCTTCGTGTTATTAAGATCTAGGACCCCCCCCCCCCTCCCGACTTTTAGCAACAACTTTTCAGCTACAGAATAATTTTTATTTTCTGTCATTTAGAACATGGATTTGATTATGATTTCGGAAATATATTCCAACCGTTGAAAGAGGATTGAATAAAATGCTGAAATAATTACATATAAGGATGTATCAATATAAACTTTTAAAGAAATCTGTCTTGTATGCAGATTCCAATAAATCACCGGTGGAGAAAATACGTATCTTAAAAAAAAAAAAAAAAAATTAATCACCACTTATATTCATTTTTAACTTTGGAATTTTCTCTTTGTATTTGCTAAATTGTGTCTCCGAATAAGACTGAAACAAATCAAGAATCCATTTCACTCAAACAAATTTAATGAGTTTTCATTTATCTTTAGCAAATCTTCTAAATTAATGAAGTCATAAAAAGAAATTTGAAATTTAATCCGCATTCGCGCATAAATTAAAATAAATGAGAAAATTAACTTTTAAATTAGAGATTTAGAAATTCGGATAATATATTTCTTTTTCTTTCTTTAAAGTCTAAAACAGACTTATTTCGTTGGAAAAGTAGCAAAAATGTCAGTTTTCTTTATTTGTTTTTAGATATGGCATTTTTGAATAAATGTATATTTAAAAGTGTTATGAGCTCAAAAGTTAAATTATAATAATTTGACAATGAACTCATGGTTTAAAATGTTTTAGGATATCCATATAGATCTATTAATCTGAAACCCGGTGTAGATTGAATAAATAACTTTATTAATTACATTTAAAATTATAAATGTGCGTGTGTGTGTAATTGGTTTTAAAAGCAAAAATAAATATATAATAAAAATAAATAAATAAATAAAATAAGTTTTTATAAAAACTTAATTTATAATTCATCAGAAAATAAATATAAATAAATAAATAAAGCTTTGAAATGTAGCCTTTTGCATAATGCCAAATTTTAGCACTTCTGTTTCTAAAAATAATCTTTGAATTACTCAATCATAGAACATTTGTACAAATAGGTTCGCTTTCAGGGAAAAAAAAAAAAAAAAAAAAAAAAAAAAAAGATATTAAATTACTTGTTTAAAGTGGAACTTTCGACAACGCTTCTATATTTTTACTTCAAAAGTTTGTTAGTCATTTAAATATCCTGAACCTAATCCTGAAAGCGGACAAATCATTTACTTAGTATTCCCAACAAAGATATTACAAAATGCAATTCTTATGTGAATACAAAAAAGTACATTTCATTAGTTAATTGGATTTTTTTTTTTTTTTTTTACAAATATATTATTTAGTTCCGCCTGTTTTCACAAGAATTAAACGAATATATTATTTATTTCTCTGATATTGCTTTGAAGGGGTTTTTTTTTTTTTTTTTTTTTTTTTTTTTTATAATTCAGTATCAGTTTTACTGTTTAATCTTTGATTAATCAATTATTCAACGTATAATGAATATTGAAAACCATATATTCATTTTAAAATGACAGGGAAAAGAAAGAAAGAAAGAAAGATACGTACATTCGTTTCTACTTTTGTTAGTTCACAACTTTTATTGTCTTTTTTTCAGATAACTGAAATGAGCCTATGTCACTTTATTCTGTAAAGCGGACATTATGCATAGTTAATAAGCTGCAACAATGTTTTGTTAGGTGATGAAATTATTAATTCGCGCAGAAAAAAAAGTTTTTAGCTATTTTTTATGATCACAAGAGTTAATCTGATATTGCTTGTTTTACATCATTTATTCTTTTTTTGTCACTTTCTTTTCTTTTCGTTGTGATAAAGCAGATTAAAAACTGAATACGTTTTACTACTACTCTAATATGTATTATTTTAAAATAACATAATTATTGCTGATATTACGAAACTTACATTTTTAACGCATATTAAGCTTTTAGTTATATATTTATTTATTGATCTTGGATGAATAACAGATGAAATTTTATAGTGTTTCTTACAATCCCCAACTGAATATCAAAGCAAAATTTTCTTTTAAAAATAAATTAATTCCTCCATAGTTAATATTACATGCATAACGCGACTCAGCAAGAAAATGGACACAACTCAAACTAGTATGTTGTGGCCACCACAAGACTTTCTTCTATATTTTCCTATACAAATTCACTCAGTAACAATACTTAAAAAAAAAATTTTTTTTTTCGTTAAAAGTAAAAAAAAAATCGATAACTTTGTTTAAAATTATCACATATTTATAGTTCAACCATTCGTTTTAAAGGTATTGACGAGACCTTTCGAAAGATACCCGTCTTGAAATTTTACCCCCCCCCCCCGATGCCCCCACATGCACAAATTCTTTTTCCTAATTAACTACTACTATTATCAATAATTCATATTAATTTCACAATCACAGGTTAAGAATAACTCTCATTATGTACATTTATACGAAATTTTGTCCTATACTGCCATGTTAAAAGTTTAGAAAAAATACGATCACAGCGCCACCTGTTGAGCGATTGATCCCCAAATCTAATCAGCTCCAGTTTACGTCAGGGGCCAACTAAATACCAAGTTTGGTTAAATTTCGAAAAAAAAAAAAAAAAAAAAAAATTACGATTCCCCCCCCCCCCCCCAAAGTTTTTTTTCCGTTAAAAGTTAAAAAAAATCGATAACTTTGTTTTAAATTATCACAGATTTATAGTTCAACCATTCGTTTTAAAGGTATTGCCGAGACCTTTCGAAAGATACCCATCTTGAAAATTTAATGGCGAGGCTCCTACACATACAAAATTTTTTTCCCAGTTGACTATCTCTATTATAAATAATTCTTGTAAATTTCATAATGATTACTAAAAAATAATTCTATTTATGCACATTTATACAAAATTTTGTCCTATATCACCATGTTAAAAATTTAGAAAAAGCGGGATGGCAACGCAACCTGCAAAACAATTTTCACCAAAAGTTGATAGACACTAATTTATGTCAAGGTGCAACTACATACCAATTTGTATGAAATTCTGTGCAGTAGTTCCTGAGATACAGTTGCCACAAAATTTTGTCACACACACACACAGAGAAAGATTTTTCAAAATGTTATTCTAGATAAATAAAAAATTTACAATTGCAATATTCACTTGTGAATGTCAGTGTTTGGGGGGGGGGGGCTTCAGCCCCCTAGCCCCCCCCCCCTTAAATCCGCCACTGTTTAGGTATTCATGAAGCTATACATAAAATTATTCAAAATTGTAAGGAAAAAATTACTTTGCCGTTAGGTTCTCCATAATTTAACAGAATCCCAAAAACCAGACTGTGTCAGAATCTGTAAAGAAGTCTTAAAATTAATGATGGTGAACTCGGCCTAATTTCTAAAATAATAACTGATGAGGAAACGTATATATATCGTTTTCTGGAAGTTCTTGCACGACAAAAAAAAAAGTAAAGAATGGATCTTTGAAGATGACCCCCAAACAAAAATGATAAAACGATAGCGATTAATGAAAAAAGTAATGTATGCCGTTTTCTTCAGAAATACAAGACTGATCAACGCCATCAAGCTAGAGGAAGAGAAGGCAGTTACACTCAGCTTATACCCCACTGTCCCCAGAAATTCTTTTAAGAAATGGTTGTAAGAGGACTCATGCTTCATCATGATAATGGCGGCTCCTACGGCAAGATTAACAGTTGTATTTCTTGAACAAAATTCTATCAAAGTGATTGAACATCAACCCCATTAACCTAAAGAAAAATTTACGTGGTTGTCTATTAGAATCCGAAATTGAGATTGATGAGACTACAAAAGCATACTTTTTATCGATTGCAAGAAATGGATGGCTTGAAGCAGTTAATCTTTGGAAAGTTCGCCTACAAAAATGCAGTGATGTTAAAGGGGGACTACTTTGAACACTTATAAGATTTGATAAGCCTAACCTGCATCATTTAGCCGCATCTCAAAAATTTCAGAATGACTCTGGTATACTTTGGCCTATTAATACTTAAATAAATTTGATCAATATATATATTTTTTTCATCTTAGGTTTTTCATTACTAACAAAGAGCTTTTTCAGAAGTGATGAAGTATTGTTTTCCTGGTTATCATCATCGTCTGTATCTTCAACTTCAAAGTTAAATATTGCCTGCGTAAGGCTATTAAAAACAAATATTGCAGATGCTTACTATATCAAGTTTTGTTCTTTTTTTTAAAATTCATGTTCCCTTTTCTTTTTATGGAAGGGTTTGATGCGCTTCATAAAAGTAGAATGAAACCATTCACCAGCTGCTTTTGCAAGTTTATACCCGACAAAAATATGATTTTTTTTTCTTTTCTTTTCTTTTAATTCATTCTGTTACAGCACAAATTACTGTGATTTTTTACGTTTCTTTTTTCTTTCCATTTACAACCGAACAAACGACAGTCATTCTGAATTCGGAAAGTAGTTATCTTTGTGACTCACTCAGTTTGAGAAACGATCCCATGTCATGTGTCCATTAGACTGAAATGAAAGGGGGGATAATTCTATATTTATTACAATCTTCATTCATTATTTCTTTCTTGTAATTTAACGTATGCGGAATAGAGGCTTATTAAGAATTTATGAACAATAAAGATAATTCATTTAGTTAGCATATAGTATAATTTCACACTGTATTTTCCCTTCAAGGCCGTAGTAAGTGTTTTCAAGATGTTATTCCAGATTAATGAAAAATTTACAATTGTAACATCCAATTGGAAATGTTAGTGCTTTTTTTGGGGGGGGGCTTCAGCCCCCTAGCTCTCTTCCCCCCCCTTAAATCCGCCACTGAATAAACGGATAATTAATCGTGCGGATTTCTAACAAATAGGACATATCAACTATAAAAAGCATTTTTCTAGTCTAAATAAATAAAAAATATGTATATTGCACAGTCTAAAAAATAAAACTGCTTAGTTTTTGCATGCAAATCATACGTACGCCAAAGCAATAATGCGTTTTTTAAGAATCGTCTTTATGAGTATGAACATTGATCTGATTTATAATAAATTAAATACTGATTATTTACAAATGGAAAACGTAAACTTCTTAAAATAAACAGAAATTTCTGAAATGCCTTATTGAAGGAATTAAGGGACGGTTAGGAGATATCAAACAAACTATACCATTTAATGTGCTACTTCCAAAAAATATTTGTAAAAATGTTAGAAATCTAGACTATGGAATAGACAAAATAAAGGAAATTTGCAAAATTTTCCAAACTAGTCCTGTACACCAAAATACATTTATTAAAAATCAGATGTTGTCTGAATGGAATATTTTCAAAAAAGTAATAAGTGTCAGATGTAAAAACTATACTTTTTTGCAATTATTACAATTTCTAGATGAAAATAAAATGCATGATGAATACCCACTATTATGCTCTGTAGTGGAATATGCTGCGAGCTTACCTGTACATACAGCAGACTGTGAAAGAGCTTTCTCCCAGATGAATTTAATAAAAACAGACATAAGAAATCGTTTGACAACAGAGAATTTAAGCAAATTACTTATGATAAATATTGAAGGACCTCCAAGAAAAGACTTTAATTTTCAAAAAGCTTTCAAAAATTGGTGTTCTTCAAAGCCAAGGAGAATTGTATCATAATCCTATTTAGTTCTAACATTTGTAATGTAACTACCTCGTTTAATCCACAACACAAATTTAGAGGTAGTCTTGTACTTCAGTTGAAAAAATTCAGTAACAACCTTTTTTCCCTCCATGCAGAACAATGATATCTCTATAAGGCACTCTCTCTTTGGATTAGAGGAAGCTGATTTTATATAGTGTGTGTAAAGTATGTGTATGTGAAAATAAAAGTAGAAAATCAGAATTTTAGATTCAAGCTTTTTTTCTTAAAGTATTTAAATATATTTTATATCCCCCCAATCGGCTTTCCGCATAAAAAATAGCTAAAAGATTTATGGAAAAGCTAAAATACTGATTGGTCATTTTAGCTAAAATGCTAAAGAAAATTTTTTGTTAGGTTAAACCCTGGTGGGTCGTGTTCAAGTCGGGTCGGCTGAATTTTTTTCTTGTGGGATCATATTTGGATCGGGTTAACATTCCCCCCCCCCCCTTGTTGGTTGTGTTTATTTATTTTTTATTTATTTATTTATTTATTTTTTATGGATCGAGCTCAGTTTTTAACAAGTCAGGTCGAGTGAGTTGAGAGCATGTTTAAAAAAAACAGTACTATAATAAAAAGAAAATTTTTTGATAGAGTATAACTGACGCAATTAAATATATCCATAACTAAATATACGCAGAACCAATTTACCATAGTAGTAAAAAAAAAAAAAAACTTCATATCGGACACCCCAAATATCGGAGATCTTTATTTAACGGACACTTTTTCAATCTCCAGTGTAAATCTTTCTTAATTTTCTTATCCTTCTGAATAATTATTTTTCTTCTCTTTCTTTCTTTTTTCCAGGTTTCGGGTCGGATTCGGGTCAAATTCAGGGATGGCAAAAGTTTCTTTCGTGGATGCGGTTCGATGAAAATTGCTTGTAGGAATTTTATGTTGACCCCCAAGTTTAGCTGTTAGGTTTGGATGACCAGTGTGAACATGGACCTTTCATTTTCAGAAAATTGAAAACTATCATATTCTCTACGCTTAAACTGCTGTTTTAAATTTGTCAGATAAGTTCAAGTCTGAAAAAAAAAAAAAGTATAAAAAAAGTATAATTAAAAAATTTTCGGGAAATCTACGAAATTCTCTTCTTCGATTATAATATTTTACTAACGATATATATAAATATATTTCCCCCCCTGTTGCATATGCTTAAAAAGAAAAAAAGCCGCGTGAGTATTTCCCCCAAAACGTTTTACATTTTTTTTTTTTTTTTTTAAACCACCTGTTGCGTATACTTTATTTTCCTGAATCTGGATGTGCGATTCTCTAGAGACTAAGAAGGAAGTCAAGGAAGATAAATAGGCAAAAAAATGCCTTTCTGAGGATCATTTTCTAACTCACGTATAATCGTCGTTTCCATCTCCATCTCCTTTCTTTTGTTTTTCTTTCTTTCTTTTAAGTCTGAAATACGCACGATAGTAAACACCTGATATGAAATCACATTTAAACACCTGGAGAGAACAACGGTATTTCACAAGTAAAGGTTTATTACCTATCACTGCGCTTCCACTTATATCTATCATAAAATTTGCTTTTTCGTTGTAAAATATCATTACTATTTTCGATAAGTCTAAATTATTTAAAAAAAAAAAAATCTGGAGTGACTCCACTCTACTTTCCGAACATTGAGTAATTAACAGTTTTGTAGATAAAGTAAAGAAAGAGGAGTTGTTAAACAAACAAAAGAGAGAAAACCATAATAGAGAGTTTGAGTATTTTTCTCCATATATTACACGATGTTTTATTGAACGCTACTGAACTTTGATTCCAAGATCATAATGATAAAGAATTTTTTGTTGTGTCCCTGTAAAAACCTATGAATGCTAGATTCACCAAAATGCTTATAGTCAGTGCAACAGTGATTTATAATATTCATATAAATTTTCAGCTCAATTGAATAAAGCGTTTAGATGCTATCGCACTTTTAAAAATTGGGTCCCATAGGCCATAATGATAAAGAATTTTTCTTTGTGTCTCTGTAAAAAAAACTGTAAGTGCTAAATTCCCCAAAATCTATACAGTTGGTGCAACTGTGATCTATAAAATGTGTACAAATTTTTTGCTCAGATTAATAAAGCGTGTAGATGCTATCACACTTTTAAAAATTTGGCCCCATAGGCCATAATGATAAAGAATTTTTCCTGGTGTCCCTGTAAAAAAACTATAAGTGCTAGATTCACCAAAATCAATAAGGTTCGTACTATAGTGACTTACAATATACGTACCAACTTTCAGCTTATTCGAACAAAGCGTTTAGACGCTAGCGTGTTCACTCACAGACATACACACGCACACACATACATACATCATCGTAAAAATAGTGAAAACGGTCTCAGGGGACCTCGAAACGTTTAGAAACATCAAAATCTCAAATTCGGATTTTGGACATGATTACAATACTTTCCTCACTATAGTGTTCGGAAAGTAATAATCGAAGTTTCCATTTCATATTATTATTTCTAAGAGTATCTAAATATCTCGATTTTGTTTATACTCATTATACATCTAGTTTTTTTTTTTTTTTTTTTTTTTTTTTCTCCAATTTTAAATCTTCCTGAATGTTGAAATTTAATAATGAATCAAAAATGATTAATTTATGAAATATGAAGGCTATTTAAAAATCTAAATTTGAGAATTTATTTTAAACTGAGAAAATCTTACGAAGATTTAAATTCATCTTCGATTATTTACAAATTTAATTTCCTATCTTAAAAATTAATTCTTAAATCATTAAATTTAAAAAAAAAAGTTTCTTTAAATATTGATTATAAAAATGTTCGAAATAATGTCTATCCAATAAAAATGTCTCTTTTACATCGGATGTTTGGAATCGTCTACAGGGTGATCCATTTATTATGCATATAACTGTCAGTAGTGGTCAGATTTAAATCCTTTATGTATATATGAAATGCATAAGTCTTATCTGATGGTTGAATTAGAACTTCTTCAATACAGGTTGGCTCATCAGGCATTTTGTTTCCCACTCAGCGATTGTTGCCCACGCGTTCCGAATTTCAAGTGTTATCAAATCACATAAAATGGGGGTTTTGCAGCCGAAAATTGCTCAAGTCATACCAGAGCTGCTTTTAGAACGTTTAGATTTCCAACAGATCAAGAAAGGCGAAAGAAATGGGCTATTAATTGTCCAAAAGAAAATTGTTACGCTTAGCTTTCAATCACAAATATGAAGTGTAATTATGATATGTTTCCTTGCATTTTTTGTATCAATTATTTGTTTTTATTGCTGTTTGATTATCTAAATGTTGAATTTTACAACCTACACTACTTTTCAACGTGTATAAATATTTAAAATTAACTAATTTAACAGCAACAGTGATGGCTACTTTTTACAAGGGTTATAAGAAAATTTCGCCAAATATGACCGCCAAACTTATCAAGTACAAACTATAATTCGCTCTTCTGTTTAGGCAAACTCGCCATTTTAGGCGATAAAGACGCTGAGTAATACGTCTGCAACTAAACATCGCCAAGCTATATTTCTGCTGGGCAATAATGATCAGCTGTGAGTCAGCTCGTATTATAGGAGTCTAGGGTTGAATGTTTAACACTCTGACTTTTAGTCAACTGGTGCCTGACTCGAGTCCAGGTTTAAGCATGGATGTTCGCAGTGATTCAAAATCCGTTTTAAGAAGCAACGAGATATATAAAGTAGAGTGATAAATGGTAACCCTTGAGAAGGTCCAAGATGTGTCATGTGACATGCTCTCCTTGCACCTGCGTATTCGGTGGTTCCCTTGGTAACAGCTATTTTTCAATAAATTTCTATGGCAACGGTTTGGAGATTGTTCTTCGCATAAGTCATAACCGCCAACGTTTTTGTTTACTTACGTAGTTTAATATTCTTTTGTTCTAAATCATTTTGATTTTACTTCTTTTTTATTTCGTGTAGTCGAACTTTAACCGACAAAATGCTTAAAAATAGTTGAAAAATTATTATTTGTTGTTAAATTTAGCTCTTTAAAAGTTTAAATTTTCTTTTATAAACACTTTTAAACTTTGTTGGGAAACGATGAAAAAAAAAGGTATTTTATTATTTACTAAAATGTGAAATATGTGTAAAATCATTTTAAAAACAATTTATTTCGGTCGTAGGACTGTCATGTTACCTAATAATAATGATAATTTGTCGAACTGATATTTTAAATGCCAAAATAGCGATAAAGGGCCAAACACAGGAACCTATTGGAGCATGTCACGAGATTCATCTTGAACCACGGAAAGCTAATCCTTCATTCATTGAATCAGCACTCTAATTTATATATCTCGTTGTTAAGAAATAGGTCCCTATCTAACTGGTGTCGTGCCCTTAGCGACCGTGCCTTTAGCGGAACGTGCCCTTAGCGGAATGGGGTGAAAGGGAAGAAGAGGAATAGAAGAAGACGTGCCCTTAGCGGAAATAAGAAGGTGTACGTGCTCTCTATGGAAAATAGAAGAGGACGTGCCCTTAGCGGAAATAACGTGCACGTGCTCTCTATGGAAAATAGAGTAAATATTGTTATTGGTTTATGTACAAGGATAACCAAAAGTATTTCAAAGCATTTCGTTCTATGAAAGGTATTTCTGTAAACCAAATTTAAATGAAATTGAAATATGTTATTCAAATGCACAAAAGAATGCTTTCTATAGAATGTAGTATGATTAGCATTAGATTTACAGAGCCACACAAAAATATTCAGTTACACTGAAGGTTATTATTGGAAATTTGCTGAATTGCATTTTCGTTTACATTAAGCGTTTATTCTAACTTTTTTTTTTTTTTTATGTAAATATGATTTTAATTAATGTATTTGTCTATTAAACTGTCCGTTTGTCTGCCTCCAGCGTCCGTAAATATTTTAAGAATTTTTTATTTTTACTTTCATCTATGTTCAATAGAAGAAAGTACTGGATTCGGAAAATTTTTAGACTTCCGGTTTTCGACGGATTTACACGTTTTGAGAGATCTAGGACACGATTTGACTATTTTTAGAAAATGTCTGTCTGTGTGTGTGTGTGAGGAAAATTCTGTGGCAACTGTATCTATGGGACTACTGCTCAGAATTGCATATACATTTACATGTAGATGCACCTTGAGCTAAATTAGTGACTATCAACTTTTGATGCCAACTGCTCAACAGGTGGCGTTGCTATACAGTGATTTTCACAATTTAAGGGGAAGCTATATCTCATGTTCTTTGCGTATACTTCAACAAAACTTGACATGTGTGAAGACCATTATGAGACATCAGGCTGATTCAGTTTCAGTTCCTTACCGGCGAACAAGTGGCGTTGCTATACAGCGATTTCTGCAATTTAAGGAAAAGCTATATCTCAGGAACTACTGCACAGAATCACATATAAATTTATATGTTTATGCACCTTAACCTAAATGAGTATTTGTAAACTTTTGGTGTCAACCGCACCTCAGGTGGCCCTGCTATACAGCGATTTCCGCAATTTAAGGGGAGGCTAGGCTATGTCTCAGGTTCTATTGCGTATAATCAAACAAAACATGATATATGTGAAGGCCATTATGAGACATTATGCTAATTCAATTTGAATGCTTATCGGCCAATAGGTAGCATTGCTATACTGCAAATTTCCTCGATAACGGGAAAGCTATATCTCAACTTCTATGGCATATGACTGTACGAAACTTGATATGTGAGATAACTATTAGAGAAATGCATTTTTTAAAATATCATTTATAGACAATAAAACTGTCTTTCTTTGGATATTTAGTGTTAGTTTTCTCTAAGATGAAAATTAATTATTTGCACATAGTGCATTTGTATAGGAAAATATAGAAGAAAATCTTGTGGTGGCCACAAAATACTAGTTTTTCTTTCTTTCTTTCTTTCTTTTTTTCTTTTTTTTTAATGATATGTGTTATTCAAACTCATTATTGAATATTCCGTACTTAAAATGGCTCTAATAGAACCTATGCCACTGGTTTGTGTACATGGACATCCAAAAAATGCCAATTCATTGTGCTTTAGGAGAGACATTTTTATAAATCGCATTTAAATAACTTCATCAAAAAATCATAAAGAAATTCGCATTTATTGTTTATATGCTAAGAAAATGTTTTGTATAAACTATGTATGCAATGTATGATATGCTTAACCTCCAGGGCTATGCAGAAATGTTTCGATACATTAAGGGGTGCAAATAGGAAATTAAGGGCAGCATTTCTGTTTGTGTTAAGCATTTTTAACACTTTTCAACAATGTTTTCGAGTGATTATGAATTCAATTAATCTATATGTCTGTCTTTCTGTCTGTCCATTGTGTGATAATATAGACAAAGAACATAGAATGTTATAAGATACAAGTACGTACAGTTGGAAAGTGTTGATAATCAATGTGTACCTCAAGATTTTTCGTTTTTGTTTTAGTTTAAAAAAGTGTAATGCTTAATTATATTTCCAAAAACTTAAATACAATCATAAAAGGGCAATAATGTACGTTTTCGTATGGAGTACTGTGATTCATTAAACTTTATGTGGTTATAGATCACCGTTCCATCAAATAACGGATATTCTACAGTACGTATACCTATTTTTGCGACTGGTTACTTTTGAAGCAAAATATAGCCAGTGCTAAATGTGGGTAAAGTGTGGAGGGAAACTGAAGAGTTTATTATTTTTTTTTAATTTATTAATTTATTTTAAAATTTATTATATATTTCCGCTAAAGGCACGTATGCTAAAAGCACGCCACCGAGGGGGGATAACATTTCCGCTAAGGGCACGGGTTTATAGATTTCCGCTAAGGGCACGGCCCCATCTAACTAGCCTTATTGTGGGGGGGGGGGGGGGGAAAGTTGAGTGACAAATTAAATTAATCCCTAAAAGCCCAATATATTTTAATGTGACTTACTATGTATATATTACAATTTACCTGTACATAACCTTCAGATATAAACGGATCAGTAGATGTTCTCCCCCCCCCCCCGGCCCAACACGCTCTCCAATTACTTTTTTTTTTAACCACCTGTTGATGCCGTACTTTTGCTCTCCCTAAGATTCTCTTCAGAACAAAAAGTCTACTCGTACGCGAGATTTTTTTTATGTCTATTAAAAACTAGAATGTTGTGGCTACCACGCGACTTTCTTCTATATTTTCCTATGCAAATTAACTCAGTAAAAATAATTTATTAAAATCATTATTTAATAAAATTATCTTCCATGATAATGCAGTACGATTTCCATATTAGAGAAGTAGTATAACCCTAAATATCCAAAGATAAAGTTCATTTTTTTTCTCAATATTACATAAAATAAAATCTTTTTGTAAAAAAATAGAACCGACTCCAAAAAGCATGTCTCAGCAATGTAGCTCAAGTGTGCATAGTGTAAGAAATGGCGAAGAAACAAATGCACGTTTTTAGCATTGTATTTTTAGCATCAATGTCTAAACTATCTTTTCGTACTAAATCGATGATGCTCTGCAATTTTATAATTCACTTTTTCCCCCTGTCTTGAAGCGTTTCCGAGATAGGAACGCTAGCATGAATGTCTAAACAACCTTTTTGTACTAAATCGATAATACTCTTCAACTTTGCAATTCACTTTTTTCGTTAGAACCGTTTTCGAGATAGGAACACTAACTCCTCTATTTTTCACCAGGTGGCGTTGCAAGCGGTTTAACCTTGTACTGCATGGCCACTTTGCTATACTTACATACCATTTTTATCACTATAGCTGCAGCCGTTTAGCAGTTAAAAGAGTTGGGACTGATTTTTTTGGGCACCCTGTATTTTCTTTAGATCGTAAAGATATTACAATGGGACCTATTTCAGACCAAGACCTTTTCAACAAAACAAAAAGTATCAAAATCGGAGTATCCGTTCAGAAGTTATGAGCTAACAAACATAAAAAAAACATACGGTTTGAATTGAGAACCTTCCTTCTTTTTTGAAGTCGGTTAAAAAGAACTAGTATCTCGTGGCCACCACATGACTTTCTTCTATATTTTGCTATACAAATTCACTCGGTAAAAATAATTTATTAAAATTATTTTAAAAAAAAATATCTTCCATGATAGTGCAGACGATCTCCATATTAGGGAAGTAGTATAACACTAAATTTAAAAAAAAAAAAAAAAGTCAATTTTCTCATTACATTAAGAAAAAAAAAAAAATATATATATATATATATATATATAACTTTATTTTAAATTATCGCAGATCGATGGTTCAACCATTCCTTTTAAAGGTATTAGCAAGCTCTTTTGAAAGATACCCATCATGAAAGTTTACTTCCCTCGAGGGGGGACTCCCCCCCCCCCAGGGAGGAGGCGAGGCTCCTAGATACACAATTTTTTTTTCCCAGTTGACTATTTCTATTACAAAAGATTTTTTTAAATTTCATAATGATTATTAAAAAGTAAGTCTCTTTATGCACATTTATACAATATTTTGTTCTATACCACCATGTTAAAAATTCAGAAAAAACGCGGTGGCAACGCAACCTGTTAGACAATTTTTATCAAAAGTTGATAGGCACTAATTCATGTCAAAGTGTAATTACATACCAATTTGTATCCAATTCTGTGCAGTAGTTCCTGAGATACAGTTGCCACAAAATTTTGTCACACACACACGCTTTCTAAAAATGGTCAAATCGTGTTCTTCTACAGTTTCGCTGTTTGCAAAAAAAAATCATTCTCGTGAAGGTTTTTTTTTTTTTTTTTTTTTTTTTTTTTTAAGGAAAAAAATATAGTTAAATTTTTTGTCGACGATAGTTAGACAAATAGTTAAATTTTTCGCACGGATGTGAAAGAAAAATATGCCAATGAAAGTCCTATAAATTGCAAAATTCTTCGATTAGAACAGCTTATTTCTTATTTTGGCTCCTACTTGTTTGTGCATACATGAAGTTTTAATTGCGGTGCTGACTTGGTGGATAAAGGGTGAAGATGTTTTCCCTCAGGTAAGAACCACCGACTGAAGCTGTCGTTAGCAGTGTTATAACTCGTTTGTCAACTGTAATTTGTGGTGACGACGGACACATAGATTAGGATTTATATTCCTGCAAACATTTGCATGGGAATAAGTACAGTTTTTAATGAAAATGTGTAGCGCCCGCTATCGACAAATAGCTTAACTATTATTTTTTTTCTTTCCCCTTTACTAGAATGATTTTTTCGTGAACCGCGTTTAATTCTATCAATTCATTCAATAGTTATGAATTTTTAAAATGTCTGCAGACTTATGGAACACCCTGTGTGTGTGTGTGTATATATATATATATATATATACACCTTGAATTTAATTAAATTTTATCTATACAATCTATAATTTTTAAACGAATTTAGAAATTCTTTGGACTGTACGCAAATTCGCTGGAGGAAAAAAGAAGCTCTTTTATACTTTAATCTAAAAAATCCACGTTATTTATCATCTAATATGAGAGGGAAGGTTTTGTAACTCGCAAATTTTAAAATATCAATGTAAAGTGGTGGTCTGGAAAAAAGAAGAAAAAAATCGCATTTTAATTATTATTTTTTATTTATTTCTAATATTCAACTGAATTTAGAGATTTTTGGACTGTGAATAACTGATAATTGCTATTTATGGCCAATTTTTAATTTTTGTCGCAATCAGTTGAAGATTCGCGATTTTTAGAAAAGGCTATTTAATATTCTAATGCAAAAACTATATGACTTATCATGAAACACAAGTTGGAAGACAAAAAGC
This sequence comes from Salticus scenicus, assembly GCA_963930645.1. NCBI lineage: Eukaryota > Metazoa > Arthropoda > Arachnida > Araneae > Salticidae > Salticus > Salticus scenicus. The sequence continues at coordinate 17,871,691 of OZ005648.1, read as the reverse complement.
TCGTAAAATTTAAAATATCAATGCAAAGTGGCCTGAAAAAAATCGCATTTTAATTAATTAAAAAGAAATTATTCAAATCGCATTTTAATTAATTAAAAACAAATTATTCAACGGATTTTCATCAAACATGGTAAAAAATCATCTTAATTAAATCAGGTTTAAAAAGAAAACGAAAAAAAAAAAAAAAAACATTGAAATGGGTGTATTTATTTGAGAGTAATGCCACAGACACACCCAAATCAAACATATATGAGTAAAAAACAGCTTCAAAATCACTCCACACCTCTTTTTTAATTGGGGGTGGGGTTTAAAAGAGAAAAGTTTTTCAACTGTGAGAATGAAATTTATTACTTTCAACAGCTGTTTAATTACATTAGATATACTAAAATAATGTTTTTTTTCGCAATTGTTTTCAATCAGAAACATGATAACCTGTTTCTCTAAGCCTATTCTTTGTTCTGTCACGGGATTAAAACTTTTCAATTTCTTTTGGGAAACAAACTAGTCCTTTCCTATCGACAGATTTTCGCCTCGCTTTTAAACTCAATCTCTTAAATTAAGTTCTCGGTTCGAATTATTCGCTCCAACAAGTGTTGGATTCGCCTCGTTAACTGATTCATTCTGGACAGGAAAGACAATAGAAAGATAATGGTTCTTAAGTTTCCGATGAAAATTAATTTTAATTCCAAATCAAGGTTTTCTTAGTTTTTGCAGACGATAATAATAGCGAATTGCTCAAATTGTAATTTGATGAAATAGAGAATCGAATATCCGTCTAATTTTCCATTAATATAAAACGTCATTTGTGCCGACATAGATGAATGGCTAGATTGAGAGATTTTTTTTTTTTTTCTTGTGAAATCAGTAATTATTTTGGAGTATTTTCTCTCTATTAAATCTGATAAGTATATTGAGAATAAATTATATACAATGTTGCTATATTTTATGGAATGAAAAGATATTTGCACGCTTATTTTTAAAGTGACTTTAGCCAGTGAAACTGCCTAAGACGCCATCTATGGTGCCATAGAAAATTAGCCTTTTAGAGAGATGGACTTATTAAAAGAAAGAAAAGAAAATGAGAAAATCATAATCCACCCAACAAATACTATAAATTCAATGGTTTTAATTCTTCAATTTACAGTCGGCAGCAAAATTATTCGAGCGCTAGCAATAATTCCTATATAAAAAATGTACACTTAATGCTGCTTTGTTAAATCAATCCTTGTCGAGTCATGTTCTTAGTCAGTCTAAGAACATGATTTGACAAGGATTTATTTAACAAAACAATAGTGTACTTTTTTTATGTAGGAATTGTTGCTAGCGCTCGAATAATTTTGCTGCCTACTGTACATCATTTGTCTATTGTCTATACTGATTTGTGACAGTCATTAATATCAGTTTGAATTTTAAATGTTCTTTTAGTATTGATTTTGTTTTATAAGGATTATTTTATCTCCTAAAACATATAGGGCAAAATTAGACTGGCCACGCGCTCATTTAATGCTAAAATATTGCCACTAATGAATTTGCTATTTGGTGGCCATCACAGTGGCAACTTTTCTAGCTGCCTGTTGTATTGTTTGGAAAAAGTATTTGTCTGTTTCTTACCAATGATTGATTGAGTTGGGCTGAAACCTGTATATTGATATAGTTATTTTCAGAAGAAAGTTCTATCTTTTATTTAAATTATTTAAATGACTGACATACATTTGACATACTGTCATATATACCTCTGGACTAGTACTTTTTAAAATCCACGTATTTGGCATATTTGATTACTTTATAAAATATAGGGCAAAATTAGCAGTAGGCATCGGCCACATGGATATTTACTGCTATATAGTGCCCACTAATAAATTTGCTATTGGTGGCTACTATAATGGCCACTTTCTTGCTGCCTGCTTCATTGTTTAAAAAAAAAAAAAAAAAAGCTATTCTCCAGTTTTCTATAGTAGATTAATTTGGATTGAAACCTGTATATTGAGGTGTATAGTTACTTTCAGTTCTAGCTTCAAGCAATCAATTAACCACATTAGCATTTCAAATTTTGAAGATTGTTACAGTGTTTAAAATCAACTTCCTTATTCTATTACCCTCCCTACTTTTCACAATCTTGTAAAGCCTTGGTCTACTAATTTTATAAAACAGCCAAAAAAGTATTTTTAAAATTTAATTACACTATTGAATTCAGCAAAAAAAAAAAAAAAAAAAAAAAAAAACCACATTTTAACTGAGAATATTTTTTGTGTAGTAATTAATAAAATACTTGTTTTGCTTTGTTAATGTCAGTCAGTTACCTGTGGAATTATCCCTTAATAACATTTTATAAGTATTCATAATTTTATTAATACTAGCATATTTATTTGGATTGTAGCTATAATTTTATATCGCTTTTAATCTATACAGAAGTTTTTAAAAACATATCGTTTTCTTTATCATTTCTAATTTTAAAAAAAGAAAATGGTCATTACTCAAAAAAAAAAAAAAAAAAAAAAAAAAAAAAAGTGACCAGTTAAAAAAAAAAAACTTCGAATCGGCTATTGGTCACTGATGAATTTTCCCAATTTTGCCCTTTACTAAAACACATTGTTGAACTTTGTAACATTATTGGGTGGATAAGGTATCTCTTATTTCCCACTAAAATTCTTGGCAGGAAATTTTAGTGACCCTGATAAGGTTTACAATTTTCATTTTGTCATTTAAACTGAATATTACTCTGTTATAGGCTTTTTAATTTGTTAATTAAAAAACGGTTATGACCAGGGTTCCAGGAATTGGAAAAAAAAAAAAAAACTAGTCGCCATTAAAAATTTCTAGTAGCCAGTAAAAAATATCTCGCTTCTTCCTTTTTTTTTTTTTTTTTTTTTTTTCCAAATTTGAAATTTATTTGAATATAGAAATAAAAATTCTATGCATAAAAACCAAATATTTACTAAACTAGAATGGGATTACATCAGGAAACACCTGTTTAAATTTAACATCATGAAATCGGTTTTATTATTTTCACTAAACAGGATATACCATCGGCACTTATACATCATTACACCGGCCAACGATTCAGCACCAGGTCACTAAGCATGAGCGTTTTGTTTTACTCATGAAACATTTCAAATATGTACTTGATATATAAAACGTGAATATTTTCTTTTTATTTTTTTAGTGGACAAATTTTGTCTTTTGTCTTTTTTACTTATTTCTTTATTTTATTTAAGTTTATAAATAACTGAAATAGTACTAGTTTTATAGATACTTTTACTCTATTAAGAATCTTAACTTTCGATAGAATTGTTTGTTATAAATTTTATTTTCAACCCATTTTAAATTTCCAAGGCTAATCGAAAACCTGATGTCGAAATTTTTACAAAGTCAATACTTTCTTGAAAAAGTATAGAAGGATTAAAATATGTACTCTGATTTCATATTTTAGAGATTATTTTTTTTTTTTTTTTTTTTTTTTTTTTTTTAAGTAGGTAGTAAAAAATAAGAAATAAATAAAGGAATAAAACCTCACTAAGCCCACTACTAAATATTATTATTAAAAGTGAGACTTTAAAGTATATTATTCTGAATAATTTGAATTTCACAAAAAAATATTGAAAAATATTTTAAATTTTTTTAACGCAGTTATCAATAATAATAATAATGATGATAAAACAATTTTCAGAGATTAAAAATTTATTCATTACAGTAAAATAAGAATATAAATCCGGAATATTCGTAGAGGTTTTAATATTTGTAAATTGGTATAATTTATTTATTGAAATTTTAAAAATTAACATTGTCTTAACTCTTTTAAACAAACATATTCTCATATATATATATTCTTCCAGACAACAAATTTCGTTTTTTGTTCGCACTTAGGGCGAATAATTACGAACTATCTCGAAGAAAAAAAAACTAGTATGATGTGGCCACTACAAGACTTTCTTCTATGTAATTTTATACAAAATTCATGAATACAAATTTTTTATTAAATTGCTTTCCTGATTTTCTCTAACTAGGTTCTCAGATACCACTATTTTCTAATAATAATAATTTCCTAATTAAAGAGCAGGATTTCTGACAGAAGTAAATCAAATTTCATTGTTAAAAAAATGGTAATTTTAGTGTATCCCGGTTTTAATCAGGCTATGATTGTGATTTATCATCGTTTGACTACCTGGACAAAAGTAAACAAATAAATAAATAAAATATTCTACATACATAATTTTTGCTTTCTCTTTTCAGGATGATCGAAGCCATGTCAGGTTCGAGAAGATTTTTGCTGCTACTCCTGCTGGCTTGTGTCACTTGTGTCGTTTTAGTGCAGGTGACTCTAGACGGATGGAATTTTTCCTATGGTGTACATGAGGAATCGAAAAGTAATTATTGTTTTTTTATATAATCATCCCCTTCTTATACTCGCCCAGTATTGACCGAGAGGTTCTGCTCTCAAAGCTGGAGGTGCTGGATTCGAGTCCAGGTCACGCTTGTCGGAATAGCCGTTCAGAGTTTTCTTCAGTTTTTTTCAAGAAATTCTTGTGAACAGAGCCTGACTAAGGCAGGGGCATACGGGGCAGTTGCCCCGGGCCCCCACATCAGAGGGGGCCCCCAAATCGAATAGAAAGTTTAGTTTACGTTTCCTTCTTTAATGAACTTTTTTAAAACAAAATATCAGTACAGCGTAAAATCCGGCTTAATTGAGCCATCGTAATTGCGAAAAATTAGCTGAATTCCGCCCTAATGTCAGCAAGGATATGAATTTTCGCAGCTAGATGACAAAGTTAACAATCAGAAATAAAATGGATAGAACGATATTTCGTCTGACCATTGGAGGGGGGGGGGGTACTTTATAGCTATTTTAGGTTCTAGTCAATTTTCTTGTTATATATCTATAATGAGGTGAAAAATTTAAATACCTCCATAAAGTTCGGTTCTTCATTACTGAAATAGTGAAGCAGAGGGGGCGCCAAAGAAGTTTTTGCCCCGGGCTCCAATTAGGCTAAGTCGGGCCCTGCTTGTGAATACGGGCAAGGATTCTTTTGAAAGATCCCACACTTGCCTAAATCTATCGTGAAGACAACTGGTCTTAATTCATATATCACCACCCTCTCTAACACCTGATTATATCTACAGACGAGTGCATTTTAAAATTACAATATGATGGTTCTTATTTTACTTTTATAAATACACGATATTTATTTTCCCCGGCTAAATTTGTTGGGAACCATTACACAAAAGTTTTTGAAGTCAACACATTTTATTTAGACAAAGCGGTACAATAATTATGTACTTATGTGAAGCAACCTATTAATTAATCTGAAAACTTTATTTAAAAACGCAATTCAATATTCAGTTTTTTAAGACAAAACAATGCCGTGACTGTGTATTTAGTATTTGAAACCTAAAATTGGCTATGTTAGACAATGACATGCGGTTATTACGAAAGTACCCAATAATTTATTTAGAATACTGAATAATTTTTAACTGTCTACAGATATTGAACAAATTTCGCGATCCGACTGGCTTTATACTGCAGGTTTTTTACATATTTTTTTGATTTGAAAAATTTTATTGAACTTTAACCCTAACATTATGCCCTAGAAATGGAACATTTATGCTTTAGATGAAAACATTTAAACCACCCCTGATATTTGTGCAATTGCACTTTTACTTTCGAGTAACGCTTCTTGAGGTGAAATGTCACTGGTTAAGATCTCTCAAAATACGATAGGTGTTATTTTCAGCAAGTTAAAAAGTGTTTGGAGCTTTCCTGGACCCCAGGCTCATCGACCTAGCCGTTCGGAGTTTTCCGTGGTTTCCTCCGAAACTCGCGTAAATACGGGCTAGGACCCCTTAGAAAGACCCCCACGGAGGGCATTCCCCCTATAGGCCTAGGACACTTAAGGAGTCAATCGGCCTTAATCCTACAACCAACAACCAACCTGGACCCCAGGCTATAGTGATAGAATTAAATGCATCATGTGCCTCCAACTGGATGATGGTACAAAATAAAAATTGGTGATTCGAAAGTGATAGCACTGTAGTAATTTTTTATGTTTTAGATAAAATTGTAAATAACTCTAAAATATTGAAAAAAGGAAATAGAAAATAAACTTTTAACGAACAAATTTCTTTAATAGATCATGCAATAAATTATATGCACTGTCTGTGTTTTAATACTTTAAAGTATCAATATTTACCCATTAAATCCGAAAATTTCGCCAACAACCTTTAATTATAGATATTCCTGGTTTAAAAATTTATGTGTACGTATAAATATGCAAGATCCAAGATGGCTAACATTAGAGTTTTTCCAAATTTCCTGATTTTTCCATTACTATTTTTCAACATTTTTCCTGAATGACGGTATTTATTTTCCCACAAAAATTTCACAAAACTAGCGAACAATTCAGCAATTTACAATAACGAGCTTTCAAATATGGCTTATTTCCGCAAAACGTCAAAATTCCCTGACTTTTCCGTGATTCCCTTACTAGCGGTCACCCTGATATGTCTTTTGTCTGTATAATTTATACACAGTCGAACCTCGTTAACGTGAATCTCAAAGGGGATAAAAAAAATTGTTCATGTTATCAGTAGTTCATGCTATCAGTAACTAATCTTCATATAACTAAATTAATCTTCATTTTGACGGGGATTGTGTAAAGAGTTCATGTTAAAAGTAATTCGCGTAAACAGTGTTCACGTTAACGAGCTTCGACTATATATATATATGTGTGTGATTATATCGGTCAATTCAAAAATACATTATTTTATTCACCTCTAATATTTGCGTAGTATGAGGTTAAGATCTACTTTAGGAACTTATTAGACATGGAGAAGGGAACGCTGTCTTTCGGGGGTTCTTTCTAGGAGATATTATTCCGTATTCACGCGAGTTTCGGGGAAAACTAGGGGCAGTTTAGAGCTCATCATTGGCCGAGAGTCTGCTCCTAAACCTGTTAGGTTGGAAGTGCAAGGTTCGAACCAAGATGACGCTCGTCAGCCTAACAGTTTGGAGTTTGTCGTGGTTTTCCCATCGGCTTAGGACCCCTCGGACTACTCCCACAAAAGACACTGCACCCCGGTGCAAAAAAATTGACCTTACTTTCTACACTTCAACTACACTGACCAATTTGGTTGATGAACAGTCTGGATTCGATCCCTTCACCTCCCGTATACAAGATATTTTTCTTTTTTTTAATATAAAAATGCTATAAGCAAATAATATAAGGTGAAAAGAGCGAGGTAATTAATAATAAGGTAATAAAAGTAAGCGAGTTCTCTAATGAATCCTTCAATAATTCGGGGGAAAATATGTATATATATAGAGAGAGAAAATTTTACATAACTTTTAGCTTAGAATTCAAACAGACGCTTTAATGCACGAGTTAACGGGGGTTGCGTAACAACGTTTATACTGTAAATTCGCGATGGCTTGAATGCATGTAGTTATGAAAAACAAATGTAATATCCAAACGATGTAAATTCTCAAACAATTTTTCCATATAAATATTCGGAAAGAATTGCTATACAAAAATGTGTTGGTATGTTTGATGTTTGTGTTCATCAATTGTGTACGCGAGAAACTTGGAACACAGAGAAAAGTGCTTTCAGTTTTTTTTTTTTTTTTCTCTCTTATTGGATTTCTGTGCCACTAATAGCTGAGCGGTTCTGTGCTCAAAGCTGGTAGACGGGAAGAACCGGGTTTGATCCCAGGTAGCGCTCGTTGGCCTAGCCGTGCTGAGTTTTCCGCGGTTTTCTCCGAAACTTGCGTAAAAACGGACTAGGACCCCCTTAGCAAGACCCCCTACGGAGGGCCTCCCCCTCAGACCTAGGACCCTAGAGTTGTCAATCGACCTTACTCCCAAACACCAAAACACCTTAATGATCCCTAACCCCATATTCACATGAGTTCCGGTTTGTGTTTTGGGATTAAGGCCCAGTGGCGGATGGATTTAAGGGGGGAGGGGCTAGGGGGCTGAAGCCCCCCCCCCCCCCCCAAACACTGACATTCACTATTGAATATTGCAATTGTAAATTTTTTATTGGTCTAGAATAACACTTTGAAAAATCTTAGCCCCCCCTCCCCCCCCAAAAAAAGTCAAGTTCTGGATCCGCCACTGTTAAGGCCGTTTGACTGCATAGGAGCCGTAGGTTTGAGGGGTACGCCCTCCGTGGAGGATCTGTCTAACGGGTTTTAGCCCGTATTTACTCTAGTTTGGGATGAAACCACGGAACACTTCTAGCCAAAGAGCGCTGCCTAGGATCGAACCCGGCATCTCCTGTCTTCCAGTTATCAGCGCAGAACCGTTTGGCCATTGGTTGGACCCGTATGAGTTTCGGAGAAAATCACAGAAAACTTCGAACGACAAGATCGACCTTGTCATACTTTAGAAAGAGATACTCAAAAGAAAAACGAAAAAAGATAAGCTTTCTAAAAAGTCGTAAACTCCAATAAATCAATCATTGAATGCTATCCTGATAAAAAGGAATATTATCTCGGATTTTACAAAATACAAGTATACAGATTTTATAAAAAATATTTTATGTATTAAAAATGTTATAATAAATAGTGAAAGAAAAATATCAGGTATTTTTAATAAGCATTGTTTCTGGATGAGAATTTATATAGTATTTATCTTCTTTGATTTTTAAATTTGACGTATAACTTTTGAGATCGAAAATATCAAGTAGAATTTTCAGATTTAAAAAAACAAATAAAAAATGAAGTATTGTTAAAATTATTTGAAGCATTTTATGAAATTCTTGTTGTTAATTTTTTATTATTTTACTTTATTTATTATGGTAAAAAATAATTAGTACAATTAATTTTAAAAATTTTGAAAGGAAAGCAAATAAACAATTATAGTTCAATTATAACATTGATTTTGTGAAATATTCATGAAACAAATTTATGTTTGTGTAATAGTTTATACAAGTTAAAAATTTTTTAGAAATTCATCACTGGCTGATTTTAAAATACATTGATATTTTTATTTATTTTAAGCCAAGTAAAATAAGATAGTAATTTATTCTCTTTAAAATTGAAAAAGATTGTTTTCTTTAATATTAAACCAACAGATGGCGACACTAAACAATTGACTTTTTGATTCCAGTCGGAGTCGAAACGTCACTGTTACGGTGCCACGTCTAGCTGCTGCTCTCGATATCGATAATCACTTTCGTTTTAAATAGGCTTATGTGTTGTTTTCAACATGGCGAAGTCTGATGCTTCTTCAAATTCTGAAATAATTGCTTCTTTATATTCAGAATTATTACGCACAGGTGATAGTGGTGAATATGATAAAGCTTTGAAAGTTGTTAATAAAATTCTCCATGAGAATAAAGACGATAAAAAAGCTCAACATTGCAAAGCAGTGTGTTTGATTCATCTATCCGAATTTGAAGAAGCCTTGAAAATATTGGATAAACACGTGAGTGACTCTCACTTTGAAAAAGCGTATTGTTTTTATAGATTAAATCGTATTCAAGAAGCGTATGATACTTTAAAAGCAATTAGTAATTCTGGTTGGAAAGAGAAAGAATTATTTGCCCAAGTTCTATATCGATTAGAGAAATTTGAGGAATGTTTTGATGTTTATAAAGAATTGATCAAAAATTCCGAAGATGATTTTGAAGAAGAAAGAGAAACAAACTTGGCTGCTGTAGTGTCAAACTTATATGCTGAGAAAGGAAAAGACTTTAAGAAAGCACCACAATTAAGAGAACATACTTATGAACTTTGCTATAACGCTGCTTGTATTCTAATTAATCGAGGTGAATATAAAGCAGCTATAGAAAAGCTGAAAGTTGCTGAAGAATTATGTAAGAAAACTCTCGAAGAAAACGATGCTACTGAAGAAGAAATTGAAGCAGAACTAGGTGTGATTAAAGTTCAACATGCATACGTCCTGCAACTGCTTGGGAGAAATGAGAGTGCAATGAAATTGTACAATCATGTTTTGAAAAGTAAGCCATCAGATTTAGCCATAGCAGCTGTTGCCTCCAATAATATTGTTACTATAAATAAGGATCAAAATGTGTTTGATTCTAAGAAAAAGATTAAAACTGCTACCGCAGAGAGTTTAGATCAAAAGTTAACTTCCAAGCAACGACAAACAATCGCTATCAATAATTGCCTTTTACTTCTTCATACTAACCAGATTGATCAATGTCGTAAAAGTATACAAGCCTTTTCTAAAAAGTTTCCTTCCTGTGCTGCCGAAGCTGCTTTATTATCTGCCGCACTGCATTGTAAAGAAAAGAAAGTTCAAAAAGCTGTGGATGTCTTAAAAGAATTCGGGGCATCCCATCCTGATCAATCCCAATTGCTATCTTTTACTCTTGCTCAGTTATTACTTACTCAAGGTCATATTAGCCAAGCGTGTGATATATTAAAATCCATGGGTGATGTGTCGTATACTCCTGGTGTAATATCTGCCCTTGTTACTCTGTATCAAAGTTTGGAAGATAAAGATTCAGCTGCAGCTGCTTTACAATCTGCCATCAAGTGGTACAGGAAAAATATGCCTACATCTCAAGCCCTTAGTATTTTTATTCGAGAAACTGCCAAGATAGAATTGAAAAATGGACATCCCCAGGAAGCTGCTAAACTGTTAGAAGAGTTACGAAAAGAAAATCCTGGTGACTTAAAAACTCTAGCTCAGTTAATATGGGCCTATTCGCAGTTTAATCCTGTTAAGGCAAAAGAAGTGAGCAAGCACCTACCTCCTGTTTCTGAAGCCATTCTAAAAGTGGACGTTGATAATTTAGAATCTACAAGTTGGACGATGGGTGCTAAATATATTAAAAAGGGTGGTAAATCAGATACACCATCGACGAAACAAGACAGCGGTGATGGCCTTATCCAGAAAAAGAAAAAGCGTCGCAAGAAAGGAAAGTTGCCTAAGAATTATGACCCCTCTGTAGATCCCGATCCTGAAAGATGGCTACCTCGTAGAGAGCGTTCTTCTTACAAGAAGAAAAAAGACAAACGAGGAACTGCTATTGGTAAAGGAACACAAGGTGCTGTGTCTGGTTCAGAAGAAGTATCCAAAACAAATGTTGCTTCAAACGTGCCTTCTCCAAATCAAACTACAACCCCTACTTCCCCGAACGTTCAAGGACCAAGACAGGTTAAAGGTGCCCAAAAGAAAAAGAAAAAAAATCGTTGGTGAAATTAGATACGTAAATGACCATCAATATATTTGTTTGAAATTTCAGTAATAAGGAAATTGATGATAAAAAAATATTTTGGAAAAAAATCGGTGGCTTGTTTTTTTTCCTCATTTTAAAGGAAATTTCATAATTCTACTGACAGTTTTAAACGAAGCTTTGTTATGTTTCATTGGATTTTTCATAAAATTTAGAAATTAAATAAGATTTAATGTTATGTTTTGAGAAAATGTCTCACTTGACCTAAAAAATCACTTTTGTAGTTATTTTTAAATAAATACAAGATATAATAAGCTATGAGTGGTCATTTAGAAAAAAAAATATAAGAAAATAAGTGTCTTTTTACTATTGCAAATTTTTTAGTATGTAGGTAAGTAACTTTTTATGGTTTTTATTTAGCATTATTAAAGAAAGATGAAAAGTTGTAGTGAATATTGTTGTTGTTTACTTGTTCGTAATTATGAATTGTGCTTCAGTCAAGAATATCTGTTTCCAAGCTCTCTAGGTCGTGACAACGTTAAAAACCTAGTAAATTGCAACATGTTTAGTTTTTAATATCAATGGTTATTTTAGCTTTTGTAAAATGTTTTAGGTTTTTTTTTTTTTTTTTTTTTTAAGAGAAGCTTAATTATGTTAGTTACTTTATTATTAAAAAATTTTTTTTTTCTAAATATCTGTTTATATAAGCAGTAAGCACTCATTATATTTTTAAAATTTGTTGAGATAGTTATGTTAATTAAATAAATATAACATTGTTGTAAATTTAATAAGATAGAGATTTGCAACCAGGTACTGGCTCATTTTTGGTCAAATCAACACAGTTTTAAAATAATTTATACCTTATCACTTCAAAGTGGCTAATCGAACCGTCAGTGCAGTTAGTGTACAGGTTATTCGGACCATCTTTTCCAAGGAGAATAAGTTGGCACTGATAAAAAAGTAAAATTTAGAAATAATATAATGTCTCGTCCCCGTGCATGAAAAATTATCTTTTTTTTTTTTTTTTTTGAGTGTGGGAGTGGGGTAAAGATTAATTATTTTCACAGCAATTTTGTACTCTAAATGATGCTAAAATTCTTCATAAAAGGGCAATAACTCAAAATAATTTTTATAAAGCAAAAATGAAATTAATAAAGATTTCAAAAATTGAATAATAAACATTAAAAATGCAACATGAAAACAGATCTTAGTAAATGAGTATTTTCAATCTTTGAAAAAATCTTTGAAGTGTGTTTGTTTATGAATATGTATAAATAAATCTGCATATGCAACTAAAATAAATATTTTTTTTTTTTTTTTTTCTTCTTTCTTTCTTTTTTTTTTTTTTTTTTTAAAGAATTAAACCGTTCCAATCCAATATAAATCGATGCAAACCAAACCCAATTTTCTATACAAATATATGTGATTTTTCTGAAAATGACTTTTGTACTTATTTTGTAATGTTTTCTAACAGCAATGTTGAAATAAACATGGATTGTAGATCAATCACATTATACACTTTCAAAATGTTAAAAGTTTGAATTTGCAGTTGAAACCAGCAAAATAATTAGTATATTACAAAGAAAATTCAAGATCAAACAAGCAAAGTCATTATTATGACCAGCGCAACAAGGAAGCAGTCTGAATAGCCTCCACACTAATCGCACCGATGGTCTGAATAGCAACGGCCTAATTCGTATTCTCAAGAAATTTTGCATAGATGTATTGTTCATATGGATTTTAAAAATATGTGTATTGGGATATGTTAACAATTCTTTGTGCTACAGCTTTTCAAAAATTTACCAAAAAACGGTTAATTTTTGAAGATGAAAAGTTTTTCTGTAGACTTATTACTGTATTGTCTTTCAATATCTGCTAAGCAATCCTATTTAACTTATACAAAAGTGTAAATAGTGTGTCATTAACGTTCATTAATCCTTGTTAACGTCCCTCTTCACTTACCGTTGCCGAAAGCCCGAGCCAATGTTATTCTATGGGGAAATTTTCTTTACAAATAACTTATTAACTAATACATATTTTTAAATTCTGTTTTCACATTCAGAAAATTCCCAACTGTTAAATGGACAGACCTTTTTTAAAAATGTATTTTTTTTTAATTTTTAATATTTTATTTTGAAATTGCAAAATGAAAAAATTTCTCATATTGAAAGTTCGTGTTTTGCAGCTTCAAAATAAAATATAAAAAATTTAAAAAATATTTTTTTAAAAGAGGTCCGTCCATTTAACAGCTGGGAATTTTTTGAATGTGAAAACAGAATTTAAAAATGTATTAGTTAATAAGTTATTTGTAAAGAAAATTTTCCCATAGAATAACATTAGCTTCGGGGCGGCGGTGAGTGAAGAGGGCAACTGATGCTTATCAGTTTTAAATTATTTTTAATAAGGATCATCCCAAATTTACATTTTGCAATGAGATTTACAACAATACTAAGTTGTATATTTGTGGAATTAATTTTTATGTACTTTATGGAAAATTTTAAAATTAATTCTTTTAGGTTTTGATTTAAAAAAAAAAAATGCACATTAGCTAACAGTATGTTCTATACCTTAAAAAAGATTATAGAAAATGCTATAAAATGACACCATTCTGACTCAATTATTAGGATCTAGAACAATTCAAAAAATTTCCATTTGTGCTTTTGGTAAATTTTTGAAAATTTACTTAGCTCATAAGCTGTAACTCAAAAAAAAGTTGACATATTTTAAAACTTTGGGTGTAAGGCTATATGAATGTTATTTTTCCTCTAGGTGTTAAGGTTAACAGATACATTCGAACCTCATTAATGTGAATTACTTTTAATATGAACTGTTTCCACAATCTCTGTCAAAAGGTTTCCGAGTTACTGATCACATGAACTACTGATAACATGAACAAATTTTTTATTCACATTAATGAGGTTCGACTGAATTAACAAGTTATACCAGAAATTTTTATTCGACAATACCTTTTAAAAAAGAGCTATTTTGTTCAAACTTCATGTAGTAAATAAATTATGAAAACAAAATTTTCTTGTATGACATTTTAATTTTCTGGTAGACGCCTAATATATATATTTGTATGTAAAGTATTTAAACACTTCTGAATTCAGATGTGTAGTCAAGTATCTAGAGCAGTGGTCCACTAAAAAATCTGGATGTTATTTTCAATTTTTAATGTTTTATTAGAAATTACACAGTTGTTAACTTCAGAATTTTCTGAATCACGTGTACTCACACTGTTAAACTTAGAATTTTCCATACGGGAAGAAGATAAATGGAATATTTTTTAAAGCTTGTACAACTAATATTTGAATTGAAATATCAGGCATACTGTAAAAGCACTTATTTTCGCAAGCCCATCATAATCGCGAAAATTTATGCCTTGCGAAATACTTTTTTTTATTTGCCGCAAATAATAATTAAAAAAACAGAAATTTTTCAATTACCAAAATTCACATGCATTGACGGTCCGAATACGAGAAAAGTGGAGGGGTTTTGGTGATTACATTTTCGGTGCAAAAGGGGGGTTCAGAATCAGAAGTCCCTCGTTTGATAAACAGCATGAGAAAAAAGGGATTAAGAAAAGAAAATTGTTTGGGGTGGAATGTGCGCGTTGAGCCAAAGTCAAAGTTGATGTATAAGCACCGTTGTAAGCATAAATTGTTTTTAGAGCAATGAAGAGGTGGGGACGAACTTTTCGGGCAAAAGGAAATTTCTTAAAATGCCTTATGCAAAAGGAGTTCTATATTTAGGTACTTTTCAACATTAGGATTTTTCAACTTTCGGTTCTGTTCATATAAGATTCGTGAAATCACCGATATCTTCATTTTCGCGAAAATAAGTGCTTTTACAGTAGTTATTGCTTTGAATTTCCGATATGCATTTGATACTTTGGTAGATTTGTTTTAAATTTATTAGGTTTTTTGAATTTGCCAGAGGTTTTAATTATACATAAAATTTCCAATTTTTCCCAATGAATTTTAATAATGTAACAATATACAGATTCTTAGATTTAGTAAACTGAACTGTTGATTGCAGAAAGGAGACATGACCACAGTCCATGCAGACCAATTTTGAATTATTGAATTTTAATTAAATTGTGGTATTTGTGATTGAGATTGCAATATGAAGGCTGTGTAATTTTTTCGAAATTT
The DNA here is from genome assembly GCA_963930645.1 of Salticus scenicus. NCBI lineage: Eukaryota > Metazoa > Arthropoda > Arachnida > Araneae > Salticidae > Salticus > Salticus scenicus. Next base: position 17,856,395 of record OZ005648.1, on the reverse strand, counting down.
TAAGTTCACATAAAATTGGTAAAAACACTTTTTTTGTGTCTTCTGTAAAAATTAGATTTTTTGTAACATGTCTCGTTTCTGCAATCACTGATTCACGTGGTAAGCAGTGCCTGATTTAAGGCAAGGCATTTGGGGCCCTCCCACTGAGGGGGGCCTCCAAGAAATTCATCATATATTTAAAAAAAAATAGTTAAAATGAAAAATTTCCAAATTTGTTATAATGACTCTTACTAAGGCTAACTAAATCCGAAGCACACATTGCAGAGCAGATATACAGGCTATGTATATTGATCCGAGAGACAAGCATTGGATCTAGTTAAGCCTTACTCTTACCAATAAAATGAAAAGTGAAGTGAAATGAAGAGAATTTTTAGGCACGTGAATAAAAAAATATGTGGTTTGTTGTAATATTAAAGTACGATGAAAAGGGGCCCATTGAACATGAGTGCCTTGGGCCTCCAAGTGTGTAAATCGGTCCCTGATGGTTGTACTTTATAGTTAAACCTTTCATCTGAGTTCTTATAATATGGAAGTACTAAAAAGAAAAAAAACATGTTTCTTTTTCCTTATAATAGTTTTACTATAATCGGGCGATCTTTAAGAATTCTTGATTGTTCTCATGATGAAATCACTATTTATGTTTTACAGCTATTTTATGTTATAAAAAAACATTTTAAATGTTTTATAATAACAGATTTCTTGCAAGCATAAAGGCACTTTTTTCAAAAACCTTCCTTTCAAAAAATATTTTACTACTTTAACTAACATGATGTTGTAAAATCATTTTTAAAAACTTTATACAGTATGAAGCTGAAAATCCAGGATCGCGGCGATTCCGGATTTTTGGTCATGCCTAAAAAATATAATATTTTGGTTCAAGTACTTGGATAATATGCAAATTCAGGTAAAAAATAATATATTACGATTTTTAATTATCAACTTTAACAATAAATAAATAAAATTAAACTTGAAAAACAAAATAGATTTATTAAAATATTTGCATACAAAAATTAGTACAAGTTACAATAAAAGAAAATAAATAAGAAAAACATACCACTTTTAAAACATTTCCGTGATTTATTTATTTATTTATTTTATTTTATTTTATTTTTTTTTTTTAGTACTTTAGAGTTTTCAACTAAAAGTTTGAGCATAATTGTAATAGACTGTAGAATTTAGTTCTCAATTTGATAAATGTTTAAGAATTGTTACTATTATCATAATCTTCTTCTCCCTTCTCTTTCAGACTTTGCAAATGCCGGTTTTGAAGATTACTAAGAAATAAAATATTTTTTCAGTTCTTATTTAGATATATTTATACTTAAAAAAAAAAAAAATTCACTGTTGATGATGATGATCAACGCCACCAAAATTGTCTGGATTTTCGGCTTCGTACTGTATGCTGTGGATGTACAGGTGTTGGACAAAATAATGGAAACATTTTATTTATTACTTTTTTTTTTTACTTTTGTTGAATATCTTGAAAAATACTTAATGTGTTGTTCTTGAATTTTGGTATTAAGGAAAACATGTCTTTCCTCATATTTTTTAGCAAAGATTTTGTCACGAAGGCCCTTAGGGGACGAACAACAAATCCAATAAAATAAAAAATATTCATGATTACTCTGTATCTGGAAGTGTGTTGATTCATCTGCAAATTTTAGATATGGTTATAAATGTTATACTTTATACGTGTGTAGAGTTTTGTGAGGATAGCTCAAATATTTTAAGGAGGTAGATATTTTATTAAAATATGAAAAAAAAAAATTGCAAGTTTTTGCTTTATAACTCTAAAGGATTTTATTTTTCCAATTTTCATGAAACTTTCACAAAACATGACAACGTATGGCTAAATCATTATACTGTAGTACAAAACAAATACATTTAATTTTCAAAGAGATATGGACAGTTGTAGTAAATAATTTATTACTGTACATACACAAACTGTAGCAAAAAAACTTTGATATAATATACTACTCAACTACATAGAGCACCTTATATAAAAAAAAATCCAGTTGAATATCATGAAAATTCATTGATATATATATAGATGATTAAATGAGCTGTTTTCTAAAAAAAATCTTTACGATTAGGGATCATACACAAATAAAAATTTGTATCAGAAAAAACATTTTTTTTTTTTTTCAAACAATTCATTTTTCTGTTTTTTTATAGATACTTGTTAAAAAAAAAAAGAAAAATGAATCACAAATATTGTATAAAGTTTCATTATGTAACATAGTTTTTTCTGATACAAATTTTCATTCGTAAATGACCCCTTATTGTAAAGACTTTTATAGAAAACAGCTCATTTAATCACTGATATCTATGAATTTTCATGATATTCAACTGGAATTTTTTTACAAGGAGCTCTATGCAGTTAAGTATTAAACTATGTCAGGTTTTTTTTTTTTTTGCTGCAGTCTATACATGCACAGTAAGAAATTATTTACTACAACTGCCCACATCTCTTTGATTATTAAATGTATTTGTTTTAAACTATAGTACAATGATTTAGGCATATGTTGTCAGGTTTTCTGAAAGTTTCATGAAATTTGGAAAATGAAAAAAAAAAAACTTTTACAGTTATAAAGTAAAAACGTACAAAAATTTTTTTTCATTTTTTAATAAAATATTTATTACTTTTGAAATACTTGAGCTATCCTCACAAAACTCTACACATGTATAAAGTATAACGTTTATAATTATATCTAAAATTTGTGAATGAATTGATGCACTTCCAGATACAAAGTAATCACAAATATTAACTAGTTGCAAAATTACCTTACACAACATCCTTTATAATTTTTTGCACAAATATATTTCGAGCAACTAGCTCATCATCAGTGCCAAGTGAAACTGGTTCTTTGGAGGTGTTTACTTTGTGGTGTTGTGGCTCGTTTCTTTTGTCTTGAGTATATGTTGCTTTAACTAGTTGCAAAATTACCTTACACAACATCCTTTATAATTTTTTGCACAAATATATTTCGAGCAACTCCGTGCTCATCATCAGTGCCAAGTGAAACTGGTTCTTCGGAGGTTCAAGACAAATGAAGCAAGCCACGACACCACAAAGTAAACACCTCCAAAGAACCAGTTTCACTTGGCACTGATGATGAGCACGGAGTTGCTTGAAATATATTTGTGCAAAAAATTATAAAGGATTTTGTGTGAGGTAATTTTGCAACTAGTTAAGATTATATATATTCCTTTCTTAAACATTATAAATAATCACAAATATTTTTTATTTTATTGGATTTGTTGTTCGTCCTCTAAAGGGCCTTCGTGACAAAATCTTTGCTGAAAAATATGATTTTCTTTATTCCCAAAATTCAAGAACAACACGTTAAGTATTTTTCAAGACATTCGACAAAATGTAAAAAAGTGAAAGGGTTTCCATTATTTTGTCCAACGTCTGTGTGTATACTATATATATATATGTCAGTAGTATTTATGGCATATTGCTTAGGATGAAATTTAAATAATTTATTCACTAATAATGTTAGATAAATACAATAACATATTACAGGAACACCATAGGGCAGGTCTCACTATTCAAAATAGAAAAAACTTCCAAAGATAATGTGTTACATTATTTATTTGATATTTATAATATAGGTCTTTTCTGTTTATTATTCTAAAAATATCTTTAGGTTACTTAATCCTATTAGTGGTCTCTGGAGTTGAAATGGTTTGCGATTGCTGATCTAGAGAATAAATTACTTAGTGGATTCTCTTAGGTCATCTTCTTCAGGAGTGTAAAAAACATGCTATATCTGGTATATTTGAAAGTTTAGTCCTGAAGCGAAAAAGAGGATCAGAGTAATAAATTAAAGGAAATTTTGGCATTGCCCTGTAAAAAATGCTTGAAAATCACTGTAGCTGTAGTATATTAATAGAATATGATGCTTTTTTCAATTATTTATGTTCATTTTTTATGAGAATAGCATGTATGATGGGATGGAGATATAAAGGTTTCTTTAACACCATTCAAAATATTTCTTATATATTTTGCTTAAAGGGTTTTTGGTTTTTGACCCAATGCAATTAATGTCAATTTTAGATAGTCTGACCTCTGACGGCAGATATAACATTCTGCAATCCCAATGTAAAAGTATTAAATATTCAAACATTTTTACTAAATGCATTTGCGAGCATTGTTAACAAAATTTCTTCACATAATCTATTAACTAAATGTATGTATAGAGTTACTCTTAAAGGAAAAACACGGGAAAATAGCATATAGATTTGGAAAGATGTCAATAGAATGAGTTAAATTCCAAATACAGTATAGGATCCGTTATCCAGAAAGCTTGGGACCTGGGATATTCTGGATAAGGGGTTTTTCCATAATTCGGAACACTTTATTATATGTATAAAAATGGTACAAAATAATTTTATAAATAGCAGTGATAAACATGAATAATATATATAAACACTTTACCTATATATTTGTTCATTTAATAAATTGTTTTCACGAAATAAAAAAAATTCTTAATTAGAACTTTAAACTATAAATAGTAATTAATAGTAATAATAAATTAAAAATAAATAAACTTATATAAAATTTAATTTTGGACCTGTGAGTAAAATCCTTTCATTTGGATTTTTCAAATATTTCTATGATATTTTTTTGCTTATAGTGTGTGTTGACGCATGCGCGCCACCCCGTCGCGGATCACCGGCAGAAGGCTATGAGAAGCCAAGTACAATGGACGTGGGCAAAGAACTTTAAATTTATTGACGCCCACAATTATTATTTTATGTTCTACCTATTATAAATCTTATTCTTCGTTGTAAATAGTGTAAATACTTGATGTATGTGATCGTACAAATTAAAAATGTTAAAACAACGAAGATGGTCCGTCGAAAATTAGTTATTTGTAGTTAAGTTCCTACAAAAAGTGGCTCCGTCGAGAAACCGGAGCTTGTAATAAGCGACTTATGGATAAAAATAATAAATTGAAATCTTCCTTGAAAGGGAAGATAACTAGAATTGAAAACTATGTAGAAGGCACGAATGCCGAAAATTACGATATAGACGTAGTGGAACTAAAAGTGAAATTAAAGAACATAGAACTGCTACAAACAAAAATCGATGAATTACGACAAAAATACTACGAAATTCAAGATTTGAAAGATGCTGAACAAGCGACCATAGATGACGATCTTGACTCATGTGAAGAACGTCTGGAAAAATTAGAGGTAAGAATTAATACTCTTATTAATTCTTATAAGAAATTTGATTCTCATAAAAAAATAAATGCGACTGAAAATGCATCTCAAGATAACTTTGAAATTAAAACTCAAATTCCTCCTTTAGTATTACCTGAATTTTCAGGAAAATATGAGGAATTCAGTTCTTTTAAAGAACAATTTGATGATTTAATAACCAATAATGTTCACATTAATCAGTCGCAGAAATTATATTATCTTAGATCTTGTCTCAAATCTGATGCTAAAAATCTAGTTAGTAATTTTGATACATTTGAATCATTATATAATGCATTAGAAAATCGCTATGATAACGAGCGATTAATTGTTGATATTCATGTACAAAATATTCTGAATTTTGAGAAAATTCAAACAGAAAATCCCAAAGAGATAAGAAATATGATTGATTGTATACAGAAAAATCTGCGTGCCTTGAAAGTTCTGAAATATGAGCAAAATAAATTATCAGATGTTTTCATTGTAAATATTCTCGTAGCAAAGTTAGACAGAGAATCTAGAAAGAATTTTGAGTTATCCCATAAATCAAAAAATGTTCCCACCTTTGAAGAATTTATCAAATTTTTGGAACAACGAGAATCAGTTTTATTATCTATTAATAGAACGAATATGACTAGCGGAAATAAAAATACTAACAAAAACTTTCCGGCTATTAACAAATCTAAAACTCTTTTAATGCATGAAAATAAAAACAAAAATTGTGTTGTTTGTAAAAATACTTATCACCCTATTTATAAATGTGATGCATTTTTGAAATTAAACATTAACGAAAGATTAAGTATAATACGCCTTCACAAGCTTTGTGAGGTTTGTTTTAGGCAAAACCATAAGAAAAATGATTGCTTATCAAAATTCAAATGCACCTGCGGAATGAAACACAACAGATTAATATGTTTTTCTTCTGGCGCCAAAACCCCGGTTCCAGACGCAGATGGAATAAATTCATCCAACTTACCAGATATAGACAAACGGGTTGCGCAATTAAATGCTTCCGTTTTGAGTAATAATAGCAGATATTTAAAAGAAAATAGAAAAAGTATTCTGTTTTCGACAGCTTATATTTATGTTCAATGCGAAAACAAAAAAAGAATAAAAATAAGATGCGTTCTGGATTCGGCTTCAAATGTGTGCGTTTTAACTGAAAAGATGAGTGAATGTTTAGGAATTAAAAGAGAAAAAATAAAAACTCCAGTTTCAGGTTTGAATGGATTGACCCAAAATATTAAGTGGAAATTAGATACCTTTATTTCAAATGAAGATTGTTCCTTTAGTGAACCAGTAGAATTTTTGATTGTAGATAAAATAACTGGGCTTACACCATGCAATAAATTAAACATTTCAGACATAAAAATTCCAGAATTTTTGAAATTGAGTGACGAGACATTTTTTGAACCGAATGAAATAGAAGCGTTAATCAGTGCAGATATATTATTCAAAGTTTTAAAGGATAATACTTATAAAATAAATGACGATTTGTTTTTTAAGGAAACCGAATTTGGATGGCTAGCGTGTGGAAAGGTTGAAGAAACAGAACTGAATAATTCGAAACAGTGTTTCGTTTTGTCAGACGATTCCCTTAGTAGCACTCTTAAACTCTTTTTCGATCTAGAAAGCATTGGAATAAGAGACGATCCAATTCAAAAAGAAAGTGATAAAGCTATAGAAATTTTTAATGAAACGATTCAGTTTAAAAACAAACGCTACGTTGTACACTTGCCCTTTAGAAGACCCTATAATGAACTTTCCGATAATTACACGTTAGCGAAACAACGATTTTTAAGTTTATGGAGACGTTTTAAATATGATAGAGAATTATATGAACAGTATAGAGAGATTATTCGTGATTACGTAAATCAAAAAATAATAGAAATAGTTGAACCCAGTACAGCAGAAAATAATTTAAACAAACCTATTTATTATTTGCCTCATCAGGCAGTAAGAAAGGAAGGTCGCTTAACATCCAAAACAAGAATCGTATTTGATGCAGGGAGTCATCAAAGTAATCAGCTGTCACTGAATGATTGCCTATGGCAGGGGATAAATTTAAATCCGAATCTTTTGGATGTTTTAATTAATTTTAGATTAAACAAAATAGCATTTTGTTCTGATATTAAACAAGCCTTTCTACAAATCTGTCTCGCTGATGAACATAAAGACGCTGTTCGTTTTTTCTGGAGTGATGAAGAACCGCATGCACATAAAAAACCCAAATTACAGATTTATCGTTTCAATCGAGTTAATTTTGGGGTGTGTTCAAGTCCATTCTTACTCGCTGCTACTATTAGACATCACATTGAGAAGTATAGAGAAGAATTTCCCGCTACTGTTCGACTTTTAGATAAATGTTTTTACGTAGACGACTTAATTTCTGGAGGTAATGATTTTAACGAAGCACTTGAATTATCACGAAGTGCAAAATATATTATGGAAGCCGCAGGAATGTCCCTTAGAAAATGGATAAGTAACGATACCGAATTAACAGAGCAGTGGAAAAGCGAAAAATTTGATACATACCCTGTAGAATCTACCATCAGCTTAGGTATAAATCAGACAAAGATCTTGGGACTATCTTGGGATACTAATAAAGATAATTTGATTGTAGATATCAAGAGTTTGTTGAACTTTATATCCATAAATAAAATTACAAAACGTACCATTCTTCAAGCCGTAGGGAGAATTTTCGACCCCTTAGGGTTAATTTCTCCATTCACTGTCAGGGCAAAAATTATCATTCAAGATATCTGGACAACTAAAACCAAATGGGATGAATCATTATCACCAAATATCGAAAAAGAGTGGATGAAATGGTGTTCGGAATTACCCTTGTTAAAAGAGCTTGAAGTCCCTAGATTCGTCCTTGATGCCACTTCCCCAGAAGATGTAGTTGAATTACATAGTTTTTGCGATGCTAGCAAAAAAGCATATGGCGCTGCCATTTATGTACGAACAAAATCAAAAAATGGTATTTCAGTAAAACTTTTGACTTCCAAGAGCCGTGTAGCTCCCCTCAGCGGTGTTACACTACCTCGCCTTGAATTATTGGGTGCCCTGGTCGCAGCTCGTCTGATCACCAAAGTGAAAAATACTGTAAACCTTAAAAGACCTTCTGTTGAATATCACTGGACTGATTCGCAGATAGTGCTTTTCTGGATAAAGGGTACTAAAACCCGATGGAAGCAGTTTGTCGCCAACCGTGTTCAAGAAATTGCCAGCCTGACAAACCCTAACTCTTGGTTCCATTGTGCAAGTAAAGAAAATCCTGCTGACCTGTTGTCTCGAGGGATGACTGCTGAAAGCCTAACAAACAGCGCCACATGGTGGACAGGTGCTGAATTTCTGAAAGATCCTGAATTTCCGAAAAACAAACAATCCTTTATTGACTTTTCAGAACTAAATGAGGAAGACTACACTCCTGAATTAAAATCTGAAAATGCAGTGACTCTAAATTTGAAAAAAGACTTTACTATTTTGAACTATCTGATAAATCGTAGTAATAGATTTTTAAAAATATTACGTATATGTAGTTTTCTTTTCAGGTTTCTTCACAATCTAAGAAATCCTTTAGAAAAGAAGAAAGGACCGCTGATGCCTGAAGAGCTGACAAAGGCAGAAGACTTCCTACTGAAACAGCTGCAGGAGGAGGAATTTCATACTGAAATATCTGCCTTGAAAAGTGGCGGTAATGTATCGCATAAAAGTAAAATTTTTAATTTATCCCCATTTTTGGATGAAAATGGTTTAATAAGGGTAGGGGGGAGACTGCAAAATTCGCAGTTATCTTATTCGATTAAGCATCCTTATGTACTTCCTTCAAAAAATAAATTAACGGAATTAATTGTAAAATATTATCATGAAAAATATTTTCATATTGGTCCCCAACATCTTCTGTTTCAGGTTAGGCAAAAATATTGGCCCATTCATGGGAGAAATCTTTGTAAAAAAATTGTGCACAGATGTTTAGTCTGTTTTAAAGCAAATCCGAAAGTATGTGTACAAAAAATGGGAAACTTGCCAAAACAAAGAATAACGCCAGATAAAACATTTAATTCAACTGGGGTAGATTTGTCTGGACCCTTTTTAATCAAAAATAAATATGGAAGGAAAGGTCCAGAAATCAAAATTTATGTTTGTATTTTCATTTGTCTAGTAACAAAGGCTATACATCTTGAACTTATCAGTGATTTAACTTCACAAGCTCTGATAGCTGCGTTAAAAAGATTTATTTCGAGAAGGGGCAAGTGTCATAAAATATTTTCGGATAATGGGACCAATATGGTAGGCGCCAACAGGGAACTAAATGCCTTGTATAAACTGGTAAGAGATAAGGAAGAATCCTTATTCAAATTTTTTGCAGAGGAAAAAATAGAATGGGTTTTTATTCCTCCAAGGAGTCCAAATTGGGGTGGTCTATGGGAAGCAAATATCAAAGCGTTTAAATACCATTTTAAACGGATAGCGGGTAATTCAAAATTTACATTTGAAGAAATGCTTACACTTGTTACTCAAGTGGAAGCGATCTTGAACTCGAGACCACTGACTCCGCTAACTTCAAGTATTGAAGATTTAGAGATTTTAACTCCAGCCCATTTTCTTATTGGAAGGCCAATAACGGCTGTTGTTGAACCCTCTTTAATCAATATTGAGAAAAATCGCCTAAGTGCTTGGCAAAATATTACGAAGTCAGTTCAGGCAATCTGGAAAAGATGGAGTCTTTCTTACTTAAATAACTTACAACAGCGCAGAAAATGGATAATTGATAAAGAAAATTTAAAAATCGGAGACATGGTTTTAGTCAGGGAAGAAAATCTTCCACCATGCAAGTGGGTTTTAGGGCGTGTAATAAAGCTATATCCTGGTCAGGATAATAAAGTTAGATTGGTAGATATAAAAACTACCAAGGGGATTTACAAAAGATCCATCTCCAGATTGTGTGTGCTGCCTATCGAGGAGTAAAAATGAATATGAACATTTATTATATTAATTTACTGTATTATATATATTACTCTAAATTTGTTAGTTAATTATGAAAATTTCTGTTTATTATAATCAGTTAATCTTTTTTCTAATTCTATGTGTTGTGCGAAATATTGATATTATGTTACATTCATTTATTTGTTATTATTTTATCTATTCATGTTATGTGAAATTGTAAATTTGAAGTTTTGCAAAAAAAAAATATTGTAAGTTCTTGCATGACAACATAGCAAGGCCGGGCGGGATGTTGACGCATGCGCGCCACCCCGTCGCGGATCACCGGCAGAAGGCTATGAGAAGCCAAGTACAATGGACGTGGGCAAAGAACTTTAAATTTATTGACGCCCACAATTATTATTTTATGTTCTACCTATTATAAATCTTATTCTTCGTTGTAAATAGTGTAAATACTTGATGTATGTGATCGTACAAATTAAAAATGTTAAAACAACGAAGATGGTCCGTCGAAAATTAGTTATTTGTAGTTAAGTTCCTACAGTGTGTCTCTGATACTAATTGTTCATAAATGTTTCAAACATTTTTAGCACATAATGCTAAATATTTTATAAAAAGAATTCTAAAAATAATGGAAATTAGTAAAAACTATTTAAAATTTTTATAACAATTGGGACTTCATGCATGCAACCTGAGTTCAAGGATAAAATTAATCTGCTATTGGACTGTTATTAATATTTATCTATTAAAAAATACCTTAAAAATTCATTTTCTAACCTAAATTTGCAAAATTTTCAGTAATTATTTATATACAGTTTTGTACTCACCATATTTCCTCAGATTAACACCATAGCATTAAAGAAAGTAGGTAGTGAAACTATAATTCTGACCGCTGCTATTGTATAACTTTAATTGTTAAATTTTATGATAATTAAAAATTTTGGTAGTTGGTATTTTGCATTCTGGTTTTCGGAACATTCTGGATAACAGATCCTATACTGTATTAAGAAAAAAAAATAAAATACTCATCAGATATTTAATATTTTCCTACCCATATTGCAGTATGCTATTTCTATTGTAGTGTGCCACGTTTTCTAAAAATGATGTTGGATTGATTTGTAAATTCTGCATATTAGAAACAAAAAACGTATGAAACATTTTCGATGATGATACTATTAAAGAAATCTTTTATAATCTCATGAATATGTTGTTTTTAAAATTATTCGTTGAATAATTAAAAGAAGCAACATAATCATATGCTATAGCTACAAAACATTTCAAGCATTTTTTACAGGATGGATCATAAAACTTCTGTTTTTCTTTAAATTGTTATTGGTTCTCTTTTGGGTTTCAAGACAAAACCTTTGCTTAGACATAATACATTCTTTATATAGCCTTGGTGTTTCAAGCGATTCCATCAAGTATTTCTTCAAATAATTGACAAAATATTTAAATTAAAAAATGTGTCTCCAAAATACTTTAATCCATACAGTGTATATCATAAATCATGTATGTTGTTACTTTTTAAAAATATCTTATTTTGTGAAAAGTGATGAAGCATGCTTTGTCATGTATGAAATTGGCTAAATAGGTATTATTTAGTATTTTCCCACTGCATTTCAATATGAATAAAACACTTTTTATAAATATATAAAGTCACAAATACATTTTTAATTTGTATGCTTAAAAAATCCTATTTTTTTCTTTTGATTCAGAATTAAATATTAAGTAAAGGGGATGGAGCCTCGGGTGAAAGAACAAAAGCACATTATAAAAATATGCTAGAAAGTTAAACAAAAAAAAAAAATAATAATAATAATAATTGTGATGCAGAATTAAAATATAGGCAAAATTCTCCATTCCATAACAAATATTAATATTTAATTTTCTCTTTTGTTAAAATAAATAAATATAATAATAATATAAATACAATATCATTTATTTCTAATTCATTATATTAAATCTAACCCATTTCCTGTAATCAAAAAGTGGTTTAATCTTTCCTACTTATTTATTTAGTAAAAAAAAAAATATACATTCATTTCATTTAAATTTTTTATTTATTTCCCAATGGTCATAGATGATGCAATCGAACAGTGCATTTCATCATGTTAAAACCATAGATATAGTAATAAGATATAGATTGATCAGCGAGAGGGAAAAAGTGATTCCTTTTTTCTTAGGAAAAGTCACTCTAATGGCCGTCTTTCCCTGAGTAAATTACACACAGGAATAAACATGGATAATTTTGTAAATAAAATTTATGAATAATTTATTTACTAAAGGTAAGGGTGAATGGAAAAACTCCAGATGCAGTTTCAAATTCATTTTTCTTTTTTTCAATGCCCTCTAATGGCTGGTTTTAAAACTTTTTTTCGGCATCAAAAATTTTTGCTTGATAACATGGGGATGGATAGATCTATATATATTACTATATCTATGGTTAAAATGGATGTATTCTAGATAACAACCTTACATCCCCTCTCAAATATATTTAAAAATCTCTGCCAATAAAAATAATTTTGCCAATTTTTTTAATATAAATAAATCATAAAATTTCAATTGTAATATTCTCTGGCTTCTCTAGTATGCTTGGCATGAAAAAAGACATTCCAATGTTTTTTCACATTAATTTTTATGCAAAAAAAAAGCTAGTTGCACTGGACCCCATTGCTTAAAACAGAACTCATCTTCTTTGTATGTTTTTTTTATATTTTCTCCTGAAAACCAAAATGTTGAGTTTACGCACTTAGTCAAATTTTTATAAAGATTTTTTATGAATATGTCTGTTAATTTTAGTTCACCATTTATGTATATTTTATTGTTGCAGTTTATAAACTGAAATAAAATATCTGATATTCACCTTCAGAAATGCAACTACTATTCATTTAATTTCATGTGTGTGTATTTCTTAAAGTATAAAAACTTATCTTAGTTAATTTTTGAAAAATAGACAAATACCATCGAGCAAAAGGAAACTTTGATTCAACAGCAACACCTCCTCCTTGTTATTTTTGCCAAGCATTGTTTTCATGTATGCAAATTTCTATGAATATGGGCCTCTGTGGTCCAGACATATTCTAATCAACAGCCTGTTTTAAGAGTATATCATCACAAATAATATAAACATTTATTATTATTATTGATACATCTATAATACTTGACAATTCATCCTTGAGAACTACTACTACAAATGAATAAATAAAAATTCAAAAAATAAAATATTGCCATTGCATTAATTTTTTAGATCAATTACTGTTTTGTTAGAAGAGTTCCCCTTCTCCATTATTTGCATGCAATTCTGCAGGTTTCAACAAACACATGAAAGTGATATTCTGCATATTACATGAAAATTGTTTAGGTTCATTGCAGATAAGAGAGTAATTATAAAAAATCATCCAGAAACTTTTACCTAAATTATAAATAACTGCCAATTATGATAAACAAATTTATAATTATTGTTCTTTTATTTCAGATTTACAAGAACTGGAAGTAAAAGAAGCTATGCAACTATCCAAAGTGGAAGTGAAATCTCGATCCACAACAACTGCTACACCAAAGAAAATCCCCTCTCCTAAACCATCATTAGCAAAATCAACTCATTCGAGTTCTGTTTCTTACAAAAATATTTCTCATCATTCTGTAGGAACGGGTCAAGTAAGACGTATACCACTTGGTAAAAAGCCATCAAAACTTATTAAAGAAAAACCTCTAGTGAGCAGACAAGATCGAATACAAGAAATTATAAAACAAAGCAGTGTCATTCATGGAAGATCTACCATTGATCCCATGAAGTCACTTAAATCCATGCCACTTGTAAATCCACATAATGTGACAAGAATTGTGATATTAACTTATTTCCGTTCCGGATCTTCATTTTTCGGTGATCTTCTTCAGCAAAACTGGAAAACATTCTATCATTTTGAGCCCCTTCACTCTATGACCTACAATAGTCGAATTGGCGATGATAAAATTCAAAAGGCTTTCGACTTGTTTAATGGAGTTTTTAATTGTAATTTTACTGAACTGAAAGATTATATGCAGTGGGTTAAACAACCTCACTGCCAGTTTTTATTTGCTCATAATTTATTTTTGCGCGTTACTTGCCACAGTAATCCTAAAACGTGTTTTAATCCCACATTTGTCAATGCTGTATGTAGTAGAGCTCCAGTTCATGTTATGAAACTGACGCGTTTGAATATGCGTCATCTAAAAAATTACTTGGAAGAAAATCCTCAGATGAAAATAAAAGTTGTGTATCTCACAAGAGATCCAAGGGGTATTGTTAGTTCAAGGTGGTCTTTAGATTGGTGTAATGGTACAGAATGTTCTGATCCAAATGTGCTTTGTCACGAAATGTCGGAAGATATAAGAATATTTGATGAACTTCAAAAGCAAAATCCTTCAGATTTTATAAAAGTCAGATATGAAGATGTAAGTCTGAATCCTGAAAATGAAAGTCGCAAGTTATTTAAATTTCTCAAGTTGCCCTTTTCGACATCTGTTCAAAGATTTTTGAAAACACATACTGTAGGACGAAGAACCGATGACAATAATCCATATTCTACAAGGCGCAACACAACAGCCATGGCCAATTCCTGGCGTGAGCGTTTTACATACAAGCAAGTTGTCGACGTTCAAAATTCCTGCGAAGGTGTACTTAAAGATTTAAATTATTCTCTTATAACTGCTCCCGAGCAATTGCCTTTCCCCAATGGAAAAGTGAAACCAACGACAAATAATTCATCCCAGTCAAGAATTACCAAATTTAATAAAAACCCGTTGTTTTTAAAATCTCAAACATTAAACAAAACTTTACCAACTGAAGTAGTTAATAATAATAATATAAACTTTGTTACAAACAATTCTTCCATACCAATCTGGAATAATACTAATATTGAAATCCATAAAACATTATCGAATGGTTCTTCGATAAATAATACTAGGACAGACTATATCCTTGTAAAGCAAAGCGTAAAAAGATAATTTATCTTCTTAGTTAGTGTTTTGCAAATTTGTGTTTGAATAAGAAATTAAGTTTCATTTTCTTATTCTTGTGAAACAATGAAGTTCCTAGACAGTTCCTTTTTATTTTTTTTATAAAAAGGCGCATTTCTAATTAGGAAAAAAAACAAAACAATTTAAGGAAAATGTGATACTTGAACTTGTAAATAATGTTATTTTCGCACTGAACTTATTTAATGCCTATTTATATGAAAATGAATGAAAAATGTCGCTGTGTTTTGTAAGTGGAAATTGTAGTGGAATTTTATTGTAAGTTAATGATAAATGATTATGGTAAAAACCCATAATTAAAAGTGTGCTATAAATGAATGTGATTTATGTAATATATGTTTTTATGAAAACTTAGCCTCATAAAGTTGCTTTTGATTTTCTTATAATATTTCTTATTTATTCAAAATGGTCAGGCAGCTGTTAAAATATGATTTCAATTAAAGATTAAATAAATGAACTTAACATTTTGTATATAACAAAGTCATATTTAAATTGACTTTTTAACAATATATTTTTTTTATTTAAATAAAAAGATTTTATTTTTTTTAATTTTATCTATGAATCTTAACAATTTTCTAACAATAAAATAGTGCAATAATTAACAGGTTTGCTTCTTTTAACACGCATACATACAAAAAATATTTTAATGTAGATATTGTAACAACGTATTAATATTTGCTAGTTCAGACTCAATGTATTACTTAAAAATTACTTTCTTCAAAAATCAACTTTGTGCTTTTTATATGAATATTTTTTGATAAATTTTAACCTTTTCAGAGAAAATTAATCCACCCAACATTAGAATTTATTCCTTGGTGTACAGTGACTATATCAGGGCTGGCACAGACAACTTCTTTTTTTATGTTCTTTTTGTACAACTTTCCAAACAATAAACTTTATAATATATTTTGACAGGTAAATCTGCACAAATTTATTTTAAATTTTATGTTATGGAAATAGTGGTACAAAAATAATAATAAAGGGGTTGCCTGCTAGTCCTACTACATACAGAGTTCACTACATCAGGCGATAGCCAATATTTATACAGATATTATAAGTATTGGCAGTTTTCTGGTATATGAGAATTCTATTACACCTAATAAATTTCTAAAGTTGGTGGATGTACCTTTCAACCATTCCTCTTGCAAGGGTTAACTGTATTTTATTTTGTCTTGATAAAATATTATAGCTCAAATGCATATTTTAAAGGCATTTACAAACTTGTAATTACATAATATAATTGAAAGGATGATTCATAAGTTTTTAAAAAAAGTGATTTACAGTATGCCCTGTTTATTGTAGTACATACTTCTTTTACGACAATGCACTGTATGAAATTTCTGATAGTTTAAGAAATTAGATAACCTTGTTCCAATTTATTGCATTGCACTCATAAAAAAAATGTATTTTATTAGCAGAATTGTCTAAACTAAAGCTCACTGTATGACTTAAGTCTGTATGTAAATAACACTTTTTAAAAATAAAATATTTCAAAAACATCTGTTGCAATTTTTCTGTTCTCATAACAATTAATCTTTTTTTTTTTTTTTTTTTTTTTTTAACTGTGTTGTTATTATTTTTAAATTTTATTATACATCTATATTTTATTCTAGTGAAAATCTAATAATATTGGCATATTTCATAACCAGCATTTAGAAAAGGAAGAAAGGAATAACATAAAATGAGTATTGTGTTGCAATTTTATACTTTTGTCTAACAATTACAAAATAATTTTAACCATAATATTTTTCAATAGTAATGTTTTATGGATTTTTTTTTTTTTTTTTTTTTTTGAAAGACAAAGTATCAACTCAACAGATATTAGACTGTTTTTCTTTCTTTTTTTTTTTTGGAAGTTACATGTATGTAATATCGTAACATATCAAAGTAAATGAGATGCAAATAAACTTTTCTATCCAATTTGAAAGAAATCTCAAATTACAATGTGTTTCTGTTAAAATTGGATTCTATTCATAATTTAATGGCCATGTCATACGAGAGATTTTCGCTCAACTTTTTACTAAACACAACATTACTCAAAAACACGAGGCAACACACTCAGCCTGATCTTTTTCAAGGACAACACATTTTCAGATGATCAACACAGTCTACGGCCTTTTGAAAAAGTTGACTGTGTTCAGCATGCTCATCAAAATTGACCAATAGGAGGGAAAGACATTTTTTTCTGGAATACCTCACGCTATCAGTTCAGGGTAACCCTACAGACAGCTGCTTAGTTTTCTCGTTCATTCAGCTTCCGCAACTTCGAATGACACTGAGTGAACATGCTATGGTCTCTGCACAAATTGTATTTAAATAATGTTAACAAAACCTGCATGTATTGTGCTTCAAAAAGTCGTTTTCCTGCATTCATCGTTGTAAAAAATTTTCTCCTGAAGCTGCTCAAGCAGGTTCCATATGGCATACAAACTGGAATTACTTCTTTCATCCTAAAATAACTCTTTTCCCCATTTCCATGGAGGATCAAAATTGTGATGCTATGTCTCCGGACTGACTATTCATTTTGTAATTTCAGCATGGCAGGAAGTAACCTCTTTAGTAATCTAGAAAAAATTTTCATGGGCATGCGAAAAAATGATGATAATGATGAAGAGTGGTTACGTGTAACAGAGGATACGTCTGGTACAAAATTTAGTGATAATATTTGCATTAATCAAGATGTTGCGACATGCAGTATCCTAGATCATAGAAGAAATGTGTGATTTCAAAAAATGAAAGTAATGCCGAAGAAACAGAGGATAATTTTCACGCCGATGACTCAATTATGGCATTTACAAATGCACGAACTTTGATGTAAGCAAATGAAATCATGGGAAAGGACCAGAAAAATGTTGCAAATCTGGATAAGTTCCTGTTTAATTAAAAAAAAAACCAACATAACTTTTGATTTTTAAAAATAAATTTTACTTAATATTCTACAACATTGATTTATTTCTTTGATAGTCTGGAAAGTAACAAAATAATTTTTATTAGTAGTAGGCTGTATACGTTGTGTATATTAATCCATAAACATTTTTTTTCTTCGTGTTTTGACTATAACACAAATTCGTTTTCCCGCTTTCATTTTTTTTCATGCACCTCATGAAAATCGATGGATCGGGTTTCTACTGTATATGCTTCCGTGTGATATGGCCATAACAGTATTATTTCCCCATCATTGAAAAATCCCCAAAAATTTTGACCGCATTTTTTTTATATTTTACATGTTTTGATGTGTGATGAATCTGAAAATCACAAAATAGATGCGATTGCACTCTGTAGATTAGTTAGTTTGTGTCTGTGTTGATCATAAGAGGCCATATATGATACTGGCAAGAACCCTATTGGTTTGCAACATTTTAATTTGAAAACTTCATAAGTTAGTCTAAATTTACTATTTTCTTAACATAGGAGAATACGCAAAATTTTTCTTAAACATGTATTTTGAAGATTATTATCTAAAGATGTTGAATCGCTTTTAAATGTCATTTATGATACTGGAATGAACATCGTAGACTATAAATATCCTAATTTGGAAAGTTATTCTAAATTTAAGATTTTCTTAACATAGTAAAATAAGACAATATTTCAGATCAATTGGCATAAAGGAAATCATCCCATTGAAAACAGTATGGCATTATACAAAAACTAATATAACAGTCATCCTAATAAACTAATCAGGAAATTAGGATAAGGCAAATGTATTGATTCCAATAGAGGGTACACTGCAAAAAATACCAATGCATTCAGTTTTAGGACACTGATTTTTAACATGCTTTTATTAGCTTCACATGTATGTATGTTTGTAACCGCTCTGGGAGCAAACAAAAAATCTATATTGTAAAAAAATACTTTCCCTATGTGAATGCCATGGCTGTGAGGTACAGCTCTGCGCTACGAACCTAAAGGTCTAGCGTTCGAGCCGAGTCAGGGAAGATTTTTTAAAAATGGTTTTTGTTTAATTCTAAATTATTTTAATTAAAGATTTAAATGTATGTAAATATTATGGTGTGTCACTCACACGATTTTCTCTTACCCTGCGTTTTAATACCAAGATAGATATTTTGTGCTTTTTAGTTCACATTTCTATAAAAGCGTGTTCTTTAATTTTTTAAAACTATAATATTATTATAAATAAATTACATGTAAATAACTTTCTTCTGCAAAAATCATAAAGGAAGTGAATTTTATTTTTAATATGCTAAAATAATGTTTTGTATAGAATATGATATGGTTAACTTTCAGATTTACAGGGCTACACTAAAATATTCAGATACATTAAGGGCTGAATTTTCTTTTGCATTAAGCATTTTTAGCACATCCAGCAATGTTTAAGAGTAGTTATGAATTAAATTAGTCTATCTGTATGCCTTTCAGTCCTATCTGTGCGCTGTGTAAGAACGTTGAAAGTTATACAAGTACATACAGTTGGAAAGTGTTAACAATTAATGTGTACTGCATGATTTTCCGTTCTTGATTTAAATAAATTTAACTAAGAGAAGTTGTCAAATAAACAAAATAGAAAATTATGATTTATATTTTGTGTGTTTCAGCATTTTCCAGCAATTAGTACGTTGGGTTGTTTAATGACATTGCACTTTAAATAATTTGAGCCCATAGCTCATAATGATAAGGAAGTTTTTCTTTTGTCCATGTAATATTCTATAAGTCTAGATTCACCAAAACCCATACAGTTTGAGCGATGGTGATCTATAACATGCATATAAATTTAAAGCTCAATCAACTATGGCATTTAGATGCTTTCCACTTTAAATATTTTCAGCCCATAGAGCATGATAAAGAATTTTTCATTGTGCCCCTGCTAAAAAAAAAACTGAGTGCTAGGTTCACTAAAATATATGTATAGTTCATGCAACGGTGACTTATATAATATATATATAAATTATCAGTTCACACTATCACACTTTAAATAATTTGAGCCCATATGTAATGATAAATAATTTTTCTTTGTGGCCCTGCAAAAAATAGAAACTATAAGTGTATACCCCCACCATTCACCAAAATCATTAGGGTAAGGCTCCTATATATAACAGCTGGCGCATCAGGCATTTTGTTGCTTTAGGGTTGCCATGTGTACCCAGTGCGTTTCTCTCAAACAAACGACAAACATTTTTTAATTATCGTCTTACATTACTTTACAGTAACTTGTTTTATTATATTTCATAATTTTAGCTAAGTAAACTATGATATGGAAGTTTGTTTAGTGATTAAACTGCTATAATCATCCAAGAAATGAATATAAAGTGTTCACAGACCTTCTGTTACTGTGAATCTGAGTATTGGCGACATTTTGTAAAAGAAACAGAAACCGCCCTAACAACACATCTTACCCCAGTACATCCATAAGATATCCTCAGAATAAAATGACATCCTGAGAATGTACCGTGAAAAAAATGTGTTTTCAGGAATATTATTGTTGCTTATTGCTCTTATCTTGACCTGATTAGCTTCAGATCAAGATTTTTTAAAATCATTAGGGAAGCGATAAGGACATCAAGCGGGAATGCTGTCTTCTTCGGAGGCAAAAAAATGGCAGTGATGCTGTGTATGAGCAGTGTACTGAAAATATCGTTTGAAAAGTTTTAAAAAGGAAATACTTTTATAAAACAAAGTTTTGTGACAGTGTCATTTTTATGAATTTGATTTTTATAATTGCCTTTTTTTTATAGAATAGATTTTATTAGGGGCAGCTGAACAACCCTAATTTTTGCCTGGATCGATCTCTGAAGTACCAAAATATAATAAACCTTGATTATTTTCAGACACTTACTAATCAATTTTAATTTTTTTTTCTTTTTATGCCCAATTTGAACCAACTTAAAGCTATGTGACTGCAGGGTCTCATATTTGACTATGTGACTGCAGGGTCTCTGATTTGCTACACAAATCAGAAAAAATTCCCTGAGTTTTCCCTGTCTCTTTTAGAAGTAAAATAGATGACACGCAATCATGCAGCATTAGAATCTAACATGTTTACAAGTCAATTGAACATATTTAGGGTTTATTAATTTTATTAACTTACTATAATTGGAGAAAAAAAACCATAATTGACTCATTATAAAGAACGAAAATTAAAAAAAATATTTCATTATGAAAAAATTTTCCAATGTTTTTTCAAAAAATTTCAAAATTCCCTGATCCCTGTTTTTGCAATAAATTTTGAATTTCCCCAAGTTTTCCCTGTTTTTTAATAGATTTTCAAATTCCCTGAATTTTCCAGGTACTGTAGTAACCCTAGACTGGATCTTAAAATTCAGATTGATCAGTGTGTTTCTATTTCAAAGATTAAATTTATCTCCACAATGGAATGTCTTCATTATATCTCAAAGCAGTTAAATAATTTATTAAATCACCGACTTTGATACAAATTTCTGATTCTCCCTATATTATTTGATTTTCTAATGAAATAGAAATACATATCAGTTAAAAAATGTGTCAACATGTATCCTTTAATTTTCTAATAGCAGAAATAAATATAATTATTATATACCACAAGCTTTTAAAATAAACAAAATTATGTAAAAAAAAAAAAAAAAAACTATGAATTTAAGAGCTTAATAAACCCTGTGGCAGAATATTTTTTGGCTTTCTGCGACAAATTTTGTTCGTTCAAACCTTTTCTGCAAGATATTTTATAATGACATATTTTCTAATTTACACATAGTATTTAACCCTACAAGGCACCCAGTTCCATATGTGGAATACCGACTGTAATCGTTCCTATAACTATAAAACTATTAGTAGCGACATCTCTTGACATCTTGATAGAAGCTACTGACATTTAGCAATGTAGTAATATGAATCTTACCTAAAGATGTCGTTCGTGTTTTTATTATAGTGCACTCAGTGTGAAATTTGAATGAAAGTGATATGTTAGTCATTTGTCTGAATTCAAAAATAAAAAAAGAATAGTTACTAACAGTTTTGACTCGAAAAAAATACTGTGTTGTTCTATGTATGTGTGTCCAATATACAATACTTTTTGGTATTAAACTAGTACTATTGAATTGTTTTGGAAATAGTATAGTTAAGGCTCAGTGTACCGTACATGGAACCGAAATAAAAAGTTGATTTTTCCGTAAAATATGATTTTATTTTTATAAGTTTTCCTTATCTTCTGATTATTAATTACAACCTATATATTTCTGTTGTGCACTAAAAAAAAATTGAGCCTTGTAGGGTTAATATATGTATATTAATGTGTGTAACAATACACATTATAAAGATATCAGTATTACATTCACAACTGCTGATGTGAATTCACATCATTTCAACTTCTATAGCTAGTTGCCATTGATGTCTTTTCAGGTTCTGTTCTTGGTTACTGCTGATGTGAATTCATGTCATTTAAAGAATTTCTATGGAAAGAATACACTGTAGCACACACTATGTACAATATTTCTGCTTTGGTTTGGGAACTGCACAATTATTTAGGCAGCTATATATATATATATATTTTTTTTTTTTTTTCTCTAAAAATTACTAATTTTTTTTACAAGTTTTTTGCTTATAACTAGAACGGATTTCCATAAAATTTTACAAAACTTGCTGAAAAATTGATAAAACATTTGAAAAGCATTATTCTGAAACATAAAATTCACAAGTGTAATATTTGTTGTGATATGAGCATTTTTAGTAAATATTATTTTACTGTGCATGTGCAAAAGATAGAAAAACTTTTATTGCATAGCTAGAAGGCTAGATATATATAAATTAAAGAAATATTATTAAACAATATTGTTTTGCAGAAAAGATCTGCACTAATGTGGCTTGTCACAGAAAGCATATAAACATTCTGTCACAAGAGAGAACTATATATATATAACAATATCCAATTTTCAAATCCTCATATCAATATACTTATATACATTGAAAAACGTTTAACACGAAACTGAGGGGACCGAAATATTTTTTCGTGTAAAAAGATTCGTAAAAAAAGTACAAATCTGGCCAATGTTTTCCATGTCGTCAATTATTATTTCCATTTCCTGTAAAACTACTACTAACTTGTATCCATTAAGATAAAAATCAAGTACAAATATTATTGATTTTGGAGGAAAAAAAAATCGCATATGTTTTACTTCTTTTTCAGCACCATATTGTTCAAAAACTGATCGTGATCATACATTGTTTTATTCATCTCTGAATTTGAATGCACATCTAAATAATTGCGAATATACTCATTATTTTCTTCATTTCTGAAGCAGGGGGGGACAGGAACTGCGTCGTTGATTCAGTTGTCAGATTTCGATTCGTCATCAAAATTTACATAAGTGAAATTATTTTAATGATGAACGATGTCAAAAATCCCATTGTTGGTGCTGTAAACACATGATCATTGACGGCAACATGCAGTAGCATAGTTACCAACGTTTTAACTTATTCCAGAGCATTTTTAGCCCCGCCTTCAATCAGTACCACTTTATTTATAGACTATTTTCCTTGAATATACGAGTATAACTATGATAAAATAAGAAAAAATTACTCTTAAGAAAAATATGGTATGGAAATAAAGGCGGGTCTAAAAATGCTCCGGAATAAATTAAAATGTTGGCATCTCTTGTAGCAAACATGCCACTGAAGATCGAAAGCGAATTTTTTTCATGTTAAATGATTTTTGTTTTGTGTTAAAAGAAAAAAAATGTATTAAATAGCATAGTATATTGTCCGGACCGTTGTATTATTTCGTGTTAACCGATTTTTCACGTTAAACATATTTCACTGTATTTTAAAATTTTTTGCTTCTTTGAATAGCATTCACAATCTTTAATTTTTTATATAATTGTTTATTTGTTAAATACTTAATGAATTTTATCGATAACAATAGAGAGATTAAAGTTTTTATTAGCATTATTCCTTAGTTTCTGCCAGTTTTTGCCATGCCGGTTTTAACCATCCTGGCAGAAACTTGCCAGCCCTGAGTTTTACCCTCACCAGCATGGCATGCTTGGCAATATTCTTTATTTAATAGGGTCTTTCAAATAATATATTACTGCAATAGCAGATTCTAATGTAGCAATAGAATCACCAAGGTTGCTGCTACACAAATCTGGAAAGAGAGAAAAAAAAAAACTGAGTTTTCACTCTCTCTCTCTTTTAAAGTAAAACTGAGGGCATGCAATTATGCAACATTAGCATCTAACCAGTGTTAGAAATAAGAATTTTGATACTAGGCGTCAAAATGATGCATGGATTAAATTTTTTGGGCGTCAAAATGAAAAATCTAGGTGCCATCTATAATTAAATGTGCATATTAAAAATAATAATAATAATAATAAAGCATCAACTTGTAAATAATCTATGCAAGATTATATAAAAAATATTTATGTAATGAATGTAATTACATTGACAATATTAAACGTATGTATTTTAAAATGCAAATTCATTCTTCACCCAGAAGATAAATCATTCACCACAATTTAATAGCATTTTCTGGGCAGAAATCTTCCAATTTAGGGCTGTTTAATTTAATCATTAACAAATCGTCAACTACTTTCATAGAGATATGATTTCTTAAGTCAGTTTTTATAAGGTTCAATTGACCGAAATAAACTTGTTTACGGTCTGATGGGATTGGAAAAATTATTAGGTATAATGAGGAAAAAATTCAGGCATCAAATATGGCACCTACGATTGGAATTGTAGGCGTCAAAATGAAAAAACTGGTCGCAAAATGCGACTAACGACTGCTTATTTCTAACCCTGCATACATATCTTGGCTATACATTAATTTAGTATAATTGAGAAAAACCATATAATTGACTTTTTCTTCTCCATTACAAAGCACTAAAATTTTAAACAGATTTTTTTATGAAAAATTTTTCCCAAGTTGTCCCAAAATTTCATGAATTTTCTTTGTTTTTGTAATAAATTTTCAAATTCCCTGTTTTTTTTTTAAAGTCATTTCAGAATCCCTTGAATTCCAGGTACTATAGCAAGCCCTGATCACTTATATCGCTACATTAAATAATGCTAATTAAATAATAGTAAAAGACTGGTAAAAAAAGCTAATGAAATACATTTTATTTACTTGATGTTGACATTTTATAATACTATAAATAGTAAAAGGAAAATTTTCAAAAATATAGTTTTTAACTAACAACAGTTCAGTATGAATTCATCTGTGCAAAACAAAAATGCTAAAATACAAAATCAACAAGTGATTACATTGCATAGATTTTTCTAAATTCATAAACATTATCAAAATACATGACTTACTGTACACAGAAGATTGTCAACATAAAATCATCTTAAAACCATTCGGACTTTTATATATATACAAAATATTGACATTAATAAATAAATTTACTCTTTCATATATGTATAAGAGAACAACACAGTTTATATTAACAAATCTATTGATAACAAATAGAAAACAAATAGTTATATAACAATTAACAAGGAAACAATCAATTTGTTTCTAAATAATAATAATAGTTCATGACTCAAGCACAAAGGTGAAAATAGGTTCAAGTTCCTATTTATAATATTACATATAAACATTTTTACATAAGCTCTTAAGGCACAGTTTATACAAATATGAGCAGTATCAGGTCAATATGCAGCATTTTTCATTGTCATGTTAATCATTTTGCTCAAGTGTAAGGCAAAAATTATAGTCCATTTTTTCATATGAACAAAATGTATGAACCAAAGTATAATTTATGTACAGATAAAAACAGATCAAGGCAAAAGATTAAATGAAATTCTTAGAAAATATTACAGGGGTCGATCCAGGTTTTAATTTTTGGGTCCCTTTTTTGCGAAAAACAAATTATTTTTGTGAAATATAAAATATTTTTGTGAAAAAGTAAAATATTGTGTAAAATCTTCAGTTTTTACAATCACTTTATGTAATGTTTAATATCAAGTTAATAGAGTTTCGTTCGGCCAAATTAAGGCATTAATTAAAATTAATACTGAAAATATGAAAACATTTAACAAAAGGATCATTTTTATGAAACAAAATCTTGTGAAGGGACTCATTTAATAAATTTGAATTTTGTGAAGGGTCCCTTTTTTACTATGTGGAATTTTGTGAAGGGACCCAAATTTTGCCTGGATCAACCCCTGTATTATGAAATGAAATAACATTCATTTGCATCTATTTAGAGGCTTTAGGTTCAGTTTTGATATTCCTATTCATGTTTGGACTCGGAACGATTAAAACATAACTACCTTGAGAGACAGAATTCGAATTGATGACATTGGTGACAGGATTTGATATAACATACTGCTGACTGTTCACCGTTTTCATTTGAAGTGGATTTATGAAAAGAACAGTTCCAGGAGGATGGGTAGACGTTGTCGATGTTGTAGTAGCTGGAGGTGGCACAGTTGCTGGGGGCTTTTCCTCATCCAGTACCTTCCCACTGCATATTTCGACACATTCATTCATACGTTTCATGAGGGAATTCAGAGCAACTCTATTTAATTTACATTTGTTAGCTTGGATCTGTTTGTACACCTCATGAGTTTTCTTCAACAACTTCTGAAGAAATTCAGAACTAGCATCAAGGGTTTCGTTATTTTTATCGAGAAGTGGAACAGGAGATGACGGAGGCGTAAAATGTGGCGTTAAAAGATGCCAAACCACCGCATGAATATGTTGACACAGATTAGCATTAATCAGATTGTGGATACAGCTACAAGTGTACATATGAACACAAATATCACATTCTGAACATTTCAAGTTGCAATGTTCTGGACATGTTGGATTTTCCAACATAACATAGTAATTCTCATCCTCCTCGTTGTCTGTACGAATAAGCCAAGTCTTTTCCGACAATGCTGTAATGTGCTCAGCGGAAATTTCTAAACCCAAATTATGACACACATTTATAGTTTCAAGAGCTAACTCGATTCTGTCACTATCCATCATATTAGTTAACCGGTCCAGCATTTTATCCCGCACAAGTTTCATAATAGCAAATATGAATTTGTCTAATCTTTTCTTTCTTCCTTCCCGACAACAATAACGAAAGGTTCTGTGCATTATCTCCAGATGAATATTAGTACCTAAGTCAATTTCTTTTCTATAACAGTACGCCCAAATTTCAGCATTTGGAGCATAATGATTCTTTACGATAGCACTTAAATCCTTGCTATCAGGATCATTTCTAAGACTTTCAATGAAATTTTCCAGCATACACTGAAACACAGTTTGATTCTGGCATTCTAGCAACATTCTCATAGTTTTATAGGCAACAGCTCTTTTAGCAACATTTCCACGAAATACACGCAACTGTATCCTAAATCTACTATCGACATACCACATGCTCCAAAGCCACTTTGATTTATCACCCATCACTTCTTTCCAAGATTCGTAATAAAATGGTTCACTGTCAGACATGAAAAAATTACACTCTAACGGACCAGCCGATTCATACAGGGCACGGAAAAACATTGTAACGACATTTTTATCCACCTTATTACTGACACAAAATGCTACAGGAAAAGCGAGTTCATTTTCGTCCATAATAAATAACACAGTGAGATAAAAACGCCCACCTTTCTTTCTGTACAGGGAATCAACACAAATGACGTTTTTATCGGATGACAGGAGAATGTGTTTTTGGAACTCTGTCATTATGATCAACAGAAACTCTTCTTGGTCTCCTTTTTCTGTAGGATATTCCTCTTTTCTATAATATAAAATTGGAGAATTTTCCATCTGGCAACAAGAATTCACCCAATGATCAACGCTCTCGGCATCACTCATTCCAATATTGAAATCTTCGGAATTATATGAATTGTTAATGCTTCGATAATCTTTCTTTTTTAATAAATGCAATTGAAAGTGATCTTTAGATGATTGGGAATCCCTTATATCATCAAGTAATTTTTCATAAGGTACTCCTTTTGATACACTCTCTAAATAGTGAAAAGAAAGAAAACATTGGTATTATTTGATAACAAATACTGAAAAGCATGACACTAATAGAAACTTTTAAGAATAATTATGTAATTTATATAAAAAGTAAATTCAATATATTTTATAAACTTTATTTCACATGAAGATTTAAATTAATTATAATAAGAGAAAACCTTTTAAATATTTCCTGATTTGAGCTGTAAGGCGTTTTCACCAGGGCACCCCCGGCTTGTTCACCAGCACTAATGGTGTCAGAAGCTTTGCACTTGCAGTTTTCTTTCGCTGCTCTTTTAAGCATGCTTCTCCACTGGTCATCAAGCCCAGCCGCATCGTTGCTACTACATGAATTATAAAAATAAGCAATCTCTACAGCTTCGCGGTATGCAGCATAACTATGATTGTGGTTATTTGCAATTTTAGTGACTTTTTAAATTGAATATTTATATTGTCTTCTTGATTCTCTTTCGTTAACGCAGTGGTGATTTTTTTTGTGGCTATGTCATGGCTGTGTTCTTTAATCCTAGTTTTTATTTTTGATTTACCAATATAACATTTATTATTTCCTTGGCTGTCAGTGTATGGTATTTTATATATTCCTGCATTTTTTAACGGATGGATGGGTCTTTACCATTCCTTATGAGTTAGTATATATTAGGGTTGGGTTTAATGGGGATTTTAAGATTATTTTTAATGGCGATATTTTTAATATTGCAAGCTGCTCTGCAGTCATAGAGAATCAAAGTTGTGAATTTTTTGGAGGGCTTTTGATAATCAGGAATATATTAAGAGTTGATTATCAAAAGTCTCCCCAAAAATTCACAACTTTGATTCCCTATGACCGCGGAGCAGCTTGCAAAATTAAAAATATCGGTGTTAAAAATAATCTTAAAATCCCCATTAAACCCAACCCTTAAAAGTGAAGTATGTAAAAGGTTTTCTCTTATTATAATCAATATATTTTATATAATACATGATGTATCAAAAAGAATCACCTGATTAAAAACCACAATATATTTTTTAAATGGAAACATAAAAAAATAATGAAACAAAATGAAAAGAACCTCCCAATGTTGTAACGTTTTACAGGATTCACATTGGAAAAAATATTGGGTAAGATTTTCCAACTCCTTTTAATATATACCAACTCATAAGGAATGGTAAAGACCCCATCCAACTGTTAGAAAATGCAGGAATATATAAAATACCTTACACTGACAGCCAAGAAAATAATTAATAAATGTTATATCGGTAAATCAAAAATAAAAATTAGGATTAAAGAACACAGCCATGACATAGCCACAAACAAAATCACCACTGCGTTAACGAAAGCGAATCAAGACAATATAAATATTCAATTTGAAAAGTCACTAAAATTGCGAATTATCACAATCACAGTTATGCTGCATACCGTGAAGCTGTTGAGATTGTTTATTTTTATAATTCGTGCACGGTTAATAGAAACGATGCGGCTGGGCTTGATGACCAGTGGAGAAGCATGCTTAAAAGAACAGCTAAAGAAAACTGCAAGTGCAAAGCTTTTGACACCATTAGTGCTGGTGAACAAGCCGGAGTGCCCTGGTGAAAGCGCATTATAGCTCAAATCATGAAGTATGTAAAAGATTTTCCCTTATTATAATCAATATATTTTATATAATACATGAATGTATCAAAAAGAATGATCTGATTAAAAACCGCAATATATTTTTTAAATGGAAACATATAAAAATAATGAAACAAAATTAAAAGAACCTCCCAATATTGTAACGTTTTACAGGATTCACATTGGAAAAAATATTGAGTGAGATTTTCTAACTGTAACAAATAATTAAGTGGCATTTTTGAAATTTAAGTCAATAAGTGCATATTTCACATTTCAGAGAAATCTTTCTTTTCAAGAATAAATTACAAATATGAAAATAAAACAGCTGTAAAAATTAATCAAATGCATTCCTTCTCCCATCCCCTTTTCTGGTTCATGCTGCTTCTTCCAAATCAATATATTCAAAATTTAAATTTTCAACATGAATACTTTTTCTTTTGAGGGGGGTAATTGTTTTCTCAAGGAGAACATTCTTACTTTTGATTCAAGAAGTTCTACAGAAACTAAAATCAAAGGATCATAGACTTCAAAGTAAATATTTTACCCAAAACAACTAAAAAAGAATGAAATAATCAATGAACAGTGTAAAAAAAATTGTAAGAAAAGCCTCCTTGTGAAATATTTCTAAGTAAAATATTTTAAAATATAGAGGAATTCTCGCAATCCCAATCCCACCCTTAACCCCTTAACGTGCGCTGTCCTCGCTGTGAGGATGCAAAAATTCATCCCGGAAATTTTTTAGCAAAAATTTACGTTTATAACATATCAGAAAAAGCTGTTTTTTAAACCTTAAAATAAAAAATTTCTTTTAGTTTAATTTAGTTCATGAATTCCGGTGGTAGTGTAATTTAAAGGATCCAAATTGTCTTGCGCCGCAAAGGGTTAAATGTGAACCCTGTTTTATGAATGGTACAAATAATGTTCTATGTACCCACTTCCAGCAGCACATATATAACATCAATGCAATAGCTAAATCCGTCTGATACTTTCTGCAAGATGATGGAATTGACAGATGCCACTAATTCTTATATCTTGCATTTTAGGCCCTTAATGGTCTTAGGTAAAGGTGGTACAAAACAAACTTTTTCACCATTACCTACACAAACATTAAGGACCTAAAACATGGGATATTAGAGAAGCAGTAACATCCATCACAATCATCGCCTTGCAGAAAGTGTGGGATAAATTTAATGACCTTGATGTTATACATACTGTTGGAAATTTTCACATAGAACATTTATAATAGCAATCATTTATAAAAATTTTAGCATATTTGGTAAGTATTTTGCCCTTTGTTCTGTTATTTTTGTATGTTTACATTAAAAAGTTATTACACTTCAAAATCTCATCATTCGTTTTAACACACTCTTTATTATTATTATTATTTTTATTATTATTTTTTTTTTTAATATAGTCATATAATCAAATATTTCTGTTATAATGAAACGACTTTATTGAAATATTTTTTTTATAAGCATATTCCCACTTTCAAAATTCGGTGAGCACCTTGTCAATCAATCTTATTCAACGCCTTCCCGAATTTATTTCTAATTTTTCCATTCGCCAGTTTGAGTTTTGAGTTCGCCTATGAAAAACGTAAATAATTATTTAAATTTGATTAGTAGAACTCTTTATACGTCATTTGGCTTGTTTTCCTAATTGGCATTAGTCAGGGTAACAATATATTTCTAAATTTCTCAATTTTGGCGATTATATAATCATTCTTTTCTTTTGTTTATAACATGTCCGTTAGCCTGTCAACTAGCTTTTCTGATCGTCTGCGTTCATCTCGCACCTGGCGATGGTCGGTGATTAAGATAACCTTTTCCCCCCACTTAAATAGCGGACACGCGCCGCGATCGGCGGTTTTGCTCTCTCTTCGGTTCGCTCTTTCTCTCCGGCTTTCTTCTTCTTTTTCTCCCTGCGTAAGTTAACGGAAGATGCCGGGCAGTAATTTTAACGATGTCTAATAAATGGGATGGAAGATTTTGGGTCTCGGATTTATATTTATAGTGGATGTCTGATGCCCCAAAGATAAATTGATATAAATTTATTTATAAAGAAGAAATATAAATAAAGGAAATGTAGATGTTCAGTGGAGTCTTCTTGCTTAATATTAGTTTCAATTCCTTTTTATATAGCAAAGAACACATGTGGTAAGTCTCAACAATATATTATTTTGATGATTAAAAAATATAGATTTCCAACAGAATGTGCTATTCAACCCCTGGGTTGATTTATTTCTTGGTTGATCACGGCGATTTATTTCTTTTAGTTTATTGCCAAGATTTGGCACGACAGGGTCTATGACAAGATTCATACTTGAGATTTTTGGCTTTTGATGGGCCAACTTTACCAACTGAGCTGTTCCAGTCAATGTCTGATTACTTATTCACTCATACAAAAGTTGGAAATTTATCATGCAAAATACCAAAATACAACTCTACAGATTATTATTTTGTATTTATTTAACTCCATAATTATCTGATTAAAAATGAATAATTAGCATAATAACTTTGATCATTTACATACAACATTTCTTTTTACCTTTGGAATCAGCTGAATTAATTTTTACAAGAGTGAAATGTGACCAGTCCTTTATGCTCTGATAAAAATTAAGTTGGTTTGAAAAAAAAAAAAAAAAACACTCAGACAGAATCTTGTGAGTAAACAGGTAAAAAAGCTCAAGACTCTTTTAAAATCATTAAACCAGTTTCACAAATTTTACATAGTACATAATTAATTACATTACTGAATGGAACTATTTATCCAAAAAACTAATTATTTGGAATCATATTTTTAAATAACTAACTTCAATTGAATTAAATATATATATATATATATATATATATATATATATTAAAAACACGATTCAAGCAAAAGAAAAAAAAAAAAAAATGATGATACATTTAAAGAACTGAAGTAATATTTTCAAAAAAAAAAGTCTTTTTAATGCTTATTATTATTAACAATACCAGTCATGAAAAGTTTATGAATATAGAAATTTTTATTCATGAATTCATCAACCGTGAATATTCATTTTAAGTAAATTGGAGTGTAAAAGGTTGATTTTTTTTTTTTTTTTTTTTTTTTTTTTTTACCAACTATGTGAAAAATGCCAGAGCTGGGAATCGAACCCGGGCACCTCCACTTAACGCATGGATGCTCTACCACTGAGCTACCCTGGCTGACAACCAGCTAGGCATTCTTCACAAAAAAAGAAGAATGCCTAGCTGGTTGTTAGTCAGGGTAGCTCAGTGGTAGAGCATCCGTGCGTTAAGCAGAGGTGCCCGGGTTCGATTCCCAGCTCTGGCATTTTTCACATAGCTGGTAAATAAAAAAAAATATCAACCTTTACACTCCAATTTACTTAAAAAGTTTATGAATATTCTTGTCTTTTATGCATGCTTGCTAACCTGAAACAGATGAATATAGAAAGATTCATGCTCGAAAACCCGAAGACTACAGGAAGATTGATTAAACTGCATAATAAAATAATACACTATTTTGCAATATTAAAGATATAATCACCACATTCACATTATGTATATTTATTAATTAATTTTTCCTCTTAAGGTAGTTAAAATACTTATAATTTTTTTTACTCAAAGTAAGTTTCTCTGAAGTGTCTTTTACTTGTCTAATTAATTGGCACAATATTTTGAACTTGAGAAGGAAAAATGGCAATAATCTATTCCATTAGAAGTCTACACTGTATGTAATGTATAACTCCTATCTTGCATTTTCAGTTACTTGAGTTATGTAGCCTACATAAAAACTAGCATAATTTTTGTTTCATAACAGAGCATTTTAAACTTATTGAGGAGGAAAACAACAGATTCAACAAGTTTAGTAAGTCTTAAAAAAATAACATATGTGAGAAATATTGTGCATTTCTATTGCTTTATTAACTCCAGAACTTGTAAAACAAGTTTACTTTTGGAAATTCAAAAAAGAAAATTTGGAACAGCTTTACTATACGGCACCCATTGCTTATTGCCGTTGCCGATGTTTTGATCACGTGGTATGATGGTGTTTTGATTCGGTTTGTGAGTCGGTACTGCAAATTGTTTCACAACGTCGTGAATCGAATCAAAATGTCATGAAACAATACTTTTCATTATTATGAAACATTTAAAACTAAATTTTAGAAAATAAATGATTATTTTACTTACCCAGTAAGAAAAAAATTAAAAAATAGAAAAATGCAGCAGCAGCAGGCTGATGAAGTCTTAACACGATGCAGCTATAAAAAATAATTTTTGTGAACTGTATTGATAGCAGGCGCAGGCCGCATTTTTCGTTTTTTGAATTGGATATTTCGATGTTTTTTTTTTCATTATTATTATTATTATTTTTTTTTTTTTTTTTTGTATTTGATTAAGAAATTAAGATTATGACTCTTAAAAACAAGCATTAATGGTAATGTACATGAAATGTAGCAATTTTACATAAGATAATTATTAAAAATATAGGGAATACAGGGATAAGATTTTTCAGCTGATTTCAGCTTTTTTGTACATTTGGTTTTTCAGCCTTTTTTTTATGTTTCACTATGTTTTCTGCTGTTTGCTCGCTTTGCGAGCATTAAAAAAAAAAAAAAAAAAAAAAAATCACTGGACACCCCTAATTCGTGGAGCATAAATCAGTAAATGCATGAAAATTCATGGAGCCGCGGTCACTATGTTTTCTGCTGTTTGCTCGCTTCGCGAGCATTAAAACAAAAGAAAACATCACTGGACGCCCCTAATTCGTGGAGCATGAATCAGTAAAAGCATGAAAATTCATGGAGCCTCGGTCACTATGTTTTCTGCTGTTTGCTTGCTTCGCGAGCATTAAAACAAAGAAAAACATCACTGGATACCCCTAATTAGCGATGCATGAATCAGTAAATGCATGAAAATTTGTATAAGCTGCGATCAGTACACTAGCTGCTGTATGCTTGCTTCGCAAGCATTAAAACCAAAAACAAACATCACTGGACACCCCTATTTCGAGGAGCAAGAATCAGAAAATGCATGAAATATTGGTAGATTGCTATGCAAGCATTATAAATAAATAAATAATCACTGAATGCACCTAATTAAAATCACGATGCATGAAAAAAATCTGTACTGAAGCAAAATATATAAAAATACACTGAAAAAATTTTGTTTTAAACTTTGTAAAATCATTTAAAAACAGTAAAATCTAGAATTAATCTTACTTACATATACCGCGGCAGCTTTAAAAAAGTAGAAGAGAAGATATATACGATCTTTAACAATTGAAGATCTTTTTGTTCCGTTTCGATACAACAGAAAAAAGTATCGATACTCTGATTTGGGTCTCGAATCACCATCATATCACGTGTTCAAAACATCGGCAACGACAATAAAGCAATAGGTGCCGTATATTAAAGCTTAGCCGAATTTATTATTTATTTATTTTTATTTAATGTATTTGACCTTTTTAGTCTATTCGCTGAAATTCAAAATTTTACAGAGGAGAAAAGAAGGGTACTATCGCAACCATACTGCCGGAGCTTATTGAATAATCAATTTTGAAAGATTCCTACATTTTTTACATGCTTCTAAAAGTAAAATAAATTTGAAAATAAAGTAATCATGCTGTAAATATTAAAATAGGGTTGCCAATTCAGAGCTTTAAACACGTGCAAAATCAGGGTTGCCAATTTGGTGAGTTATACCGAAGGTTGGCATGGTTGCGATAGTAAGTACGTAAGTACCAAAAAAAGCAATGATTTTTTTTTTAAATATATTTAATTTTACTTCTATTTTTACTATAAAATTTATCTTTAGATGATTAGATTATATACTGATATCGTATTCTTATTTCATATGCAATACATGTTAAAAAATAATTAATCTATTCTGGGTATGAAAAGATATTTACATTGAAATTTAAGTATACTTGGTATTCCATATTTGACAGAAATCACTATTTAGTATAGCTCTATTAAATACAGTGTTAATTATTAAAAAAGACATAATAAATAGATTACCAGCAATTGCATTTTGCTCCTCAGATGTTAATTGAATCAATGTAGTTTCTTTTCCATGGCCATAATGATGAGGACAGTACACTACAGAAACATGAGTATGATTGACTTGCACACTAATGGACGCAGTGCACATAATTCCCATTTTGCACGATCCCTGAGTCTTCATCATTCTCTGTCTCGGTCCACGAACTTTGGGAGAATACTTCCCAGAACGGTGACACGCATAAAAATATCTCGGGCCTTGAGGACCTTTTCTAGCCCCATGCCTTAAAGTGTAGGAGCATACTGATTGACGTTCAATCTCACATTTCCATTTCTTAAAAGCTATGGAAAGAAAATAAAGTTAGAGTTGTAGCTTTATATATAGAAACAGAATAGGAATTAACATTTAAAATCTAAAAAATAAAAGAAACAGTTTATCAATTGACTTGCATGCAATAAAATCCACCTCTTAAATAAATAACATGAAGTATCATGAGAAATTTTAATGCCCATATTTATTCACCAGATAAAAAATTTTGCTTAACCCTTTATCTACTTACGGTACTTTAAAGTACCATCACTTTAAAAAGAGTATAAAATTGAATTTATAGAAGAAATATCAAAGATATTTATAAGAAGGGAACAGGTGTAACTCCTTTTAATCTCACTACAAAGCATTAGACGATACATGTAGCCATTTTTGTTCATAAGGGATTTTATGGAGTGCACTTGCTGTTTTTGCTTGGTATTTTTCACGATCTTCATGTATGTTATAATTAATTCCTATATTATTTCAAGAATATCCCACTAATCTTAGAAAAAATATGAGGAACATAAAGAGTAAATATTTCTCTACACTTTTTTCATGTCGAAATAATATTTTCGACCTCTATGTACCCGTGGTACACTAAAGTACGACCTCACAAAATTTTCATTAATTATTATGATGAGGTGATATGCGTATTTTTTAACATATATATATCTTTAAGTAATGCACTTTAGTAACTAAAAATATATGTTTCAAACACAATTTTTGTCTGTATCATAATGCAGTAGATAAAGGGTTAATGAATATTTTAGATACTTTCATATTAACTGCATGAAAGACCGTAGCCAAGGGGGGAAAGGGGAAGTTCAAAGCCCGCCTTCCCTGAAATTTGCAAATCCGTGAAAATTTTTCAGTTATAGTTATACTTTATTTTAAACACTTAACATTGTGTACTATAGTATGAATGCCTTCTTTAAAAGTTTTCTGGCTACTGCCTTGGTTGCATGCCATTGGTAGGATACATTAATATAAATAAATTACACATAATAAGCATTTTGTATTTACCACATGTCAGCCATAAATCATTGTGTAGTAAAGTAATTAACGTGGTAAGACGAAAGTGCCATATTTTGACAATGTATGTTTGATTACAAGTTTTTCTTTCTTTTTTTAAATATATACAGTTATACCTTGTATAGGGTATACCTTGCAAGGTATACCCAGTATATACCTTGTTAACATGAATCTCAAGGGGAATAAAAAATTTGTTCATGTTATCAGTAGTTCATGCTATCAATAACTTATCTTCATATAACTAAAGTAGTCTTCATTTTGATGGGGATTGTGGAAACAGTTCATGTTAAAAGTAATTCACATTAACAAGGTTCGACCGTTTCTATAAAATGAAATTTGACTACATATACATAATATTAAGATGTGGTGCTAAAATCTCATTTATTTGTATTATGGCTAATAGAAACAACTTCCAAATGTAAATAAAGACAATTTAACAATACTAGCAATGATCAGTAAATGTAACATAATATAATGAACACTTATTGTAACGTTCTAACATACACCAACTGGCAGCATGTAATGAGGCATTAAGCAAAATATCATGTTTTACTATTATATCATGAATTAAAAAAGCTAATTTTTAAAAGTCAAACATGCTTATTTTACAGACATAAAAACCATGTCTTTTTAATAGCACACAATTACTGGCTGTGGCAGTGAAGAACTTCTTTTATCTCTTTTCTAAAGGACAGAAAAAAGAGAAGGTAAAAAAATGTCAAAATTTTTGCAAATTTACTTTTAGTAGTAAGCATTTTAGTTACCTTCCATACTAGGAAATCGAAGCTTCTGTTCATCCATTTCCAATTTATGTTCATAAGCTAAGTGGGCACGAAGTCTTGAAATTTGACTAAAATTCACATTGCACTCAATGCATCTGATACTTGTGCCATTCTGTCTTTTCACATCATGCACCCTTCTTATATGACGTTGCTTGTTACTTATTTTTGTAAACTTCTTACCACAAAAACGGCAGGTCAGTCGATCTGCTGGTGAAGCGGACTTGGTATTTTCAGCTCCTTCAACCGCTTCCGATTGATCTAAATTAGAAACTTCTGCAGAATTTTGACTTGCTTCATCTTCCAAAAGATCGGCCATTTCTTCATCAGCAACACCTGAATTTCCTTCACTAGCATCACATTTCTCAGAAGGCTGAGCATCATTTGTATCGTCGAAAGTAGAAACCAATTCTTCATTTTCTGCAACTTCAACGTCTTCCACAGCTATATAACTAGTAGCAATTTCTTCTTCATTTGCAGCATACGGAGTTTCCACATAATAAACAGTCTCGATTTCAGTTTCTGGTTCCATAGTAAATAAAGATTAAAAGAAGAGTTCTAAACAAATAGCACCAATTTAGTAAACATATGCGCCATAGTTGAATTTAAATTATAGACGCATATTGCAGTATATCACCGCTTTACAGTAGTATGTAACACACAAAAATATTTACACAGTTTAAATTACTTAACAAAATTTTTCATTCGTTGCATAAAGATATAAATACAGGAATTCCCATCTGAAATGTGTTTACAGAGAGAACAAGGCTTAATACATAAATAAGACGACCGTCTATGTCTTTTCACAAACGTAAAACACTTAAGCCAATCACATCGCTCCTGAACATGAGTTGTTCAGTGCGCAGGCAAATAAATACGTCATTCAAGTGCAGTAAAAGTTACCCAGTGAAAAATTCAGTGATCACAATCACAGGCGACCAAACGTCCCCACTTTAGTCACTGCGTCAGCATGGTCGCATCACATCACTGTTGTTAAACTTGATCGAATGTATTTATGATTTTAGCAGCACATTTCAGAAAATAGTGCAATTTTTATTTTAAATTAAAAGGAGAAAAAATAATAATTGCTGAAAGTTTTCAGATAGCATGAAGTTTTTTAAACTATCTTTTTTCTATTAAATTTCCTTCAGATTTCAAATTTAAGTTATAATTTTTTTACATATGCAAATTTTTCGTACTGCTTAGGAAATTCAGTTAGGCATAAATTAAAAAATTATAATTGCTGTGAAAATCAAATACGTAAAGGAGATAAAATAATTCCCTTCGCCTTCCTTCTAAAAAAAGGTTGTGGTTGTGCAATTTAAAAGCTATAGAGAACTAGGTTTAGGGTAAGGTGACCAAACGTCCTCGAATCATGAGGAACCTCGTCCTTGAATTTCGACCGACGTCCTCAGCAATTTGAAAATCATTTGAGGACAAATGTCCTCGAATTTACAAATTTGTCCTCAAATTAAAGCATAATTTAGCTCTGTCCTCGAATGGCCCTTCAATCTGAGGACGCTTCGATGATTTGTCCTCAAACTGGGTTTTAAAAATTTGGTCGCCTTAGTCTAAAGGGACTGCGCTAGACGGAATGCCATTTACGGGTGTCTTTCTAAGGAGACCCAAGTATGTATTCACACGAGTTTCGGAGAAATTCACAGAAAACTCAGAACGGCTAAGCCGACGAGTTATGACATATGATCCCATTAGAAAAAAGGAAAAACAATTGACATACTGTGAATAGCGAATTTTAAAGCAATTTTAATAAAAATCAGAATTTGGTTAAAAATATCGATTACGAGTACAGTCTAAAATTTGTTAAATTAGGTTGATGGTTGTGGGATTAAAAGCCCGATTGATTACGTTAGGGTCCTAGGCCTCGGTGGTATCCTTTCATGGGTATCTTAATAGAAAAAAATATTCTGACATGTTGTAAATCGCAAATATATAACTGATTTTGACAAAAATTAAAATTTTATAAAAATACGATTGTGAGTTCAGTCTAAAAATTGCTAAATTATGTTGATAGTTGTGAAGGTTATGGCCAATTGACTACGCCAGGATCCTAAGCCTAGGTAGATTGTCCTCTGAAGAGGGAAAAACCATAGAATAATAATAAAGGAAGAAGGAGCATATATGTTTTGGTTTCGGTTTGTAAAATCCAGGAATGCCGGGTATATGGTTGTAACTATGCTTCAATGTGATTGGTTGGCGACTTGTTGGCGAGATTTTTGAATCGTCTCGTCTTTTTGTCAATCAGTCAGCGAGGCAGCACCCACAAGAAATAGCGATAATAGCGCCGTAGATGGGTGCCCTACTTTAAGGTAATAAGGAGCATAAGTAGCTTTCGCTGGCAATTCACTAGAAGGAGTTTGTAAGCATTAGAGTATAGGCGTGCTCCTTCTTCCTCTATTATTATTCTATGGGAAAAACGCGCTTTGGGGAAAAGTTTAAAGGAATCCAGTCCGTATTTACGCGAGTTTCGGATAAACCATGGAGAACTCAGAGCAGCTAAGATGACGAGTTGTGATATGGCATCTCACTGGAGACTAGAGAAAAAGAAAAGGATGTTATGACATATTGTAAAGCGCGAACTTTTAACTAATTTAACAAAAATAAAAACTTGGTTAAAAATAACGATTATGCGTTCAGTCTAAAATTCGCTAAATCATGTGGATTTTGTTGAGAACCGCTAGGATACTAGGACTAGATGGAATGCCTTTCATGGGTACTTTTTTAAGGAGATTCAAGCAAATATTCTCACGAGTTTCCGGGAAAACCACGGAAAACTCAGAACGGGTTGATGAGTTGTGATATGAGTAGGGGATCCCACTAGAGAAAAAGAAAAGGCCGTGGTTAGAGAACCGGCAGCCGGGTAAGTATTATAGACCCAGCAGTCTTCTGCGCTTGCGTATTAGAACTTCCGGATATAACATACTTGATCTGTATGTAGCTGAAGTGCCGGGTGAAACAGAGAAGGAATATTTTTCGAATGATTCTCATCCCTAACAGGTAAATACATAAAAGTAAACAATAAATAGTGTCAGTCAAGCATATAAGTCTGATGTGTATTTTAACAATTAACAAACAAATGAATAAATAGCGCCGGTAGCGGTTTTTTAATCAGTCAACATTGTGATCAATCCAGCTGGTGCTGCCCTCTTTCGA
Source organism: Salticus scenicus (assembly GCA_963930645.1). NCBI lineage: Eukaryota > Metazoa > Arthropoda > Arachnida > Araneae > Salticidae > Salticus > Salticus scenicus. The sequence continues at coordinate 17,815,445 of OZ005648.1, read as the reverse complement.
AATGGTTTGAAACCACAGATTTTCTAAACACCTTTGGAGAAATAACGCAAATTTGAAAAATCAAATTACTTATATTATGCTGATTAAATTAAAATTTAGATTAATTATTTTTAAATAATTTAGTTTTTAAAAATCCTAATATAATAATAGAAACTATTTTGGCGAAACCATGCAAAGTTAAAAATTAAAATTTTTGTACGATACTGATTGAATTATTATTATTATTATTATTTTAATATATTTAGCTTTTAAAAATTCAAATATAATATATTAGAATAATCATCGGAGAGATCATGCAAAGTTGAAAAAATAACTTTCTTGTACTATATTGATTATTATTATTATTTATTATTATTTTTTTTTTAAATATATCTAGTTTTTAAAAATCAAAACTTAATAAAATTATAGAATAATCTTTTGAGAAATCATGTAAAGCTTAAAAATTAAATTTCTTGTACTGTATTGATTAAAGTTTTAAAAAATAAATTTTGTTTCTAAAAATCCAAATATAATAATAAATTTGTATATGAAAAAAACATGGAAAGTTCAAAAATTATTTATTTACTTGTTTACTATACTGATTAAAATAAATTTTTAAAAATATATTTATTTATTAAAATCCAAAATATATAAATATATTAAAATAATCTTTCAAGAAATCATGCAAAGTTTAAAAATTAAATTTTTTGTATCATACTGATTTAACTAAAATTTTTAAAAATATATTTAGTTTTTAATAATCTAAATATAACGTATTAGAAAAATCTTTGGAGAAATTTCACAAGTTTAAAAATTAAACTTCTTGTACTATGTTTATTACATTGAAGATTTAAAAAATATATTTAGTTTTTGAAAATCCAAATATAACAATGAATTAGAATGATCGTTGGAGAAACCACGAAAAATTGAAAAATTAAATTCTTTTCAACTATACTGATTAAATTAAATATTTTAAAAACATGTTTAATTTAAAAAAATAAGAATATAGTAATACATTAGAGTAATTTTTCGAGAAATCATGCAAAGCTCAAAAATTAAATTTCTTTTAATATACTGATTAATTTAAAAAATATATGTAATTTTTAAAATCCAAATATAATAATACGTTAGTAATGTGATGTTTTTTCTGTAATGTAAAATCCCCCCCCCCTTCCCCATTTTATACACGTATATTTCAATCATATGCATTATCAATTTTCTTAAATTTTTATTTTTTATTTGCATTCTGAAGTAATATAAGATCTCAGAAATATCTATAGCATTTGAGCGATTTATTTAGCTTAATTATATCAACTTATTTAACGAAAGACAACGTAGCAGATAAAGCAAGAAATATAAGAGAAAATAAAACTGAATAATGAAACAAATATTTAACGAGATAAATCAAGAGAGAGAGTTAAAATATAAAACGTGGTCAGTACCAATGAATGCGAATTAAAGCAGCAATATGAATTATCAAAAGCACGTGTTGATAAAAGTCGTTCACTTTACCGGCAGATGAATAATAAATCCCTCGGCAGTCATACTGCGCAAGCGTCAGAACTGCCGGGAATATAATAGACACCCGGCTGCCGGTTCTCTAACCACTGCGAAAAGAAAAAGATATTATGACATATTGTAAAGCGTGAATTTTTAACCAATTTTGACAAAAATAAAAACTTGGTTAAAAAAATAGGATTTATGAGTTAAGTCTAAAAATCGCCAAATGGTTGATGCTTGTGGGAGTTTACGTTAATGTTCTAGGCTTGGGTGTAATTCCCTTTGTGAGGGATTTTCTAAAAGAACATATCCCGTATTTTCCCGATTTTCGGAGAAATCCATGCAAAACCCAGAACGGCTAAAACGACAAGTTATGACGTGAGATCCTACTAGAAGAAAAGAAAAACTAATTATGACATATTACAAATCGTGAATTTATATCCAGTTATGACAAAAATTAAAATACTAGTTCAGTGTAAAAATCGTTAAATTAGGTTGATGATTGTAGAGGTTGGGACTACGCTAGGACCTTAGGTGGCCTAAGGCTAGGTGGAAGGAGTAAGAGGGCTGTGGAATGACACTGTGGTGGTCTTTCTAAGAGAGCCTAGCTTGTATTTACGCATATTTTGCGGGAAACTCGAAACGATTGGCAATAGAGCGCCACTTGGGTTTAAACCCAGCCCTAATGTCTACAAGCTTCGAGAACAGAACTTCTTGGCCACGGTGGGGCCTAATTAATAGTACTTAATTATGTTAAATACATCTCGTTGTATCCATATAATCATGTTGGTTTTAATTTATGCACGAATTCTACTATTTATTTATAAAGATAAATAATTTTTCACTTACAATTTTAAATTACATAAAATACTTTCTTTCTTTCTTTTTTTTTAAATTTCGATTTGTGATTTTTTAAACTTTTGTGCATTTTATAAACGAGATTTAATTAAACTTCAGTGTTACTTTTGGAACATTAAAATCTAAAAAATAATCAAATACTGTTCAGGACATCTTACAACGTATAAATCCGTCGAAAACCGGTAGTTGAAAATTTTCACGAATTCAATGCTTTCTTCTTGTGCAAATGGAGGAAAATAAAAATTATTTAAAATTACTTTATAAAGTTTTCCTTTCCAATAATTTGTTTCTTGTTTAGCTATTTTCCACACAAATTTTTAGCTGGTAAGAAATCTGTTTGGAAATTTCAGAAATTTTGAAAAACTTTGTTTTAGAAGAAAAATATTTAAAAATGTATCGATTTTGGTAATAGGGAATTTGCACGTTTTCTGATTTTATTCTTATACAATAGAATATGAAAAGGTAAGAAAATAAATACAAACATTTTCTTTATGTGAAATCTAATTACTGATTTATAACAATTTTAACATCGCACTATTTACTCTATCGAGAAAACGCAGTATAAAATATCGTGACGTCACTCTTTATGACAACAAACGGGAGTAATCGTTGTTTACATTCAATTTTGTGCTTTGCTTTGCTTCTTGAATGAGTGAAATAGGTTTTGTATTTTATAATAATGACGGATATTAAAAAATCATAGTATAAATATTGTATTGTACCACTCTGCACTGATACAAAGGCTAAATGTTTCTCAAAAGCTGTTCTTTAGCATTCCAGAGGATCCTATTAAACGAAAACATTGGACAACCGCCATGAAAAGAAAACAATTGAAAATAATGATAAGGAAAAATTATGATAATGGTATTAAATGATTATAAAATGAAAAAGAAATGCTCAGAAATCACATAACTGATTGATAATTACGAAAGTTAAAACAAATTGCTGCTTGTTAACTAGGCTAACAAAATGTAAACATTGAAGCATCATAAAGTGTGACGTCAGACAGCGTTTTGAAGTCACATGATTTTTGGTTAATTTTAAAGTTATTTTTGAAATTATTGAGAACTTTTTTTGCATTTTTAATAAACTTTTTGAAATTTATGAGCCTAAAACTACCAGAAATACAAGATTTCGTTCAAATCCCCCATGTGTGCAAATTGTCCATTCAAACTCATTTTTATTTTATTTTAGTTATTTTTTAAAAATCTTAGAAGGAGAAATCGTTGAAAGAAAGAAAAAAAGCATATTTACTTATCTCTTTTACAAAATAAATTATTTTCATTTGTAAACGGGATGATTTGGCATTGTAGTATTCTTATTGTGTGTTTTTGCCGAAACGTCAGTGAAGGCCTCCCTGTTGAGACTCAAAAAGATTTTGGGTTCAGTCTGTGTGTATGTCTGTCTGTCTGTCGCGCTATAGCGACCGCAATAATCACGATATTGACTTGAAAATTTGGTACATATATTCATAAGCCCAACAGAATTAACTGTTTAGTTTTAGGTGTGTATTCCATTTGTAGCTCGTGTACAGGGACACACCAAACTTTTTCTTATCATTACGGCCTATGGGGAGAATTTGCATGTACCGCGACAGCAAAATTCACGCTATTGACTTGCAATTTGGTACACATATTTATGAGCCACACGGAATTTTAGCTGTATAGTTGCGGGTGTGTATTTCATTTGTAGTTGGTGCACAGGGACATCCAAAAATTTTTCTAATGATTACGGCCTTTGGGCAGAATTTGTATGCACCGCAACAGCGGCCGTAAAAATCCTCCGATTGGCTTGGAAATCTGCACACACGTTCAGGATCTGTATAGAAAATAACTGTATAATTTGTTTATGTCTATATTTGTTATGGATTGTGTACAGGGACACGTCAAAATTCTTATCATTACGGCATATTGGGTGAATTTCGTTTAAACGTATTTTGACATCATTACCTTGTAATGAACAAAATGAAATTAGCGTACATTACTGAGATGCTTAAAATTATGTTTTCTGTAGAAAATATGTGTTCTTTGGCTTCCTAATTACAGGACCACACAAAAGTGTTCTGACAATGTATAGTCATATTACGTTAAATTTCGAACAATTATTCATGAAAAACGTAGGATAAACTGAATACTTTTTACTGGTGCATACAATGTTTATGGTTCGTTTACGGAGACACATAAAAGAATTTCGTGACATTAGAGCCTATGAACAAATTTTTATTTAAGCACACTTTAATGCGTTTGTACTGCATTCAACATAATGGAATTAACATACATTATAAAGATGCTTAAAAGCGTGTTTACTCTAGAAAAACGATATGCACTTATTTACGGGATCCCACAAAAGAATTCCGATGACGTACTGTAATCCTCCAAATGATGTCAAACTAGGTTGAAATATTAATGAGTTATAATTAATTAAATCGGTGTATTCTGTTTAGTGTATATAATTACTGTGGCTCCTTTTCTGGGATACATAAAAGAATTTCGTACTATTACGGTCTATAGTCGGTATTTCATAAAAGTATATTTTAACATGGTTACACCTCGTTAAATATAATGAAATTTTATTAGAATTTTAAAAGAATGTTTTTGAGTAGAGAAGTGTGGGCATACAATCGGTAATTGGTTTACAGGGTTACACAAAATAATTCCGATATGTTACGTAATCATTTTGCATGAAATTTGGTACAAGTATTTATGAATTACAGGGAATTAATACAAGACAATCAGTTATTACGAATACATATATATATATATAGAGAGAGATAGAGATAGTTATAGAAAGAGAGATACAGCGGGGGGGGGGGGTTGAAGGGGGCGGTAGCCCTTTCAGAAACGTGTCTGTGTATGTAGCAAATCAATCGAATTATATATATATATATATATAATAAGGAATAAATAAAAATGATCTGTTGAATAATGTGTGATGCAAATAGGACGTTGAAGCTCCTAATCTGCTGATCCACTAGTTAATTCGTGTTAAATTCAGAAAGCTTTACTTTATCCAATCATCCCTGAATTATTCAAAATATTTTAAATAAAACAAGTTCGACATTATAGCTATAAAAATTTTCTTCTGTTACTCTATATTCATTTTTCACTTTTATGGAGAGGAAAGGAAAAAATCGCAGGTGACACCTGACACCAAACGAAACGCTTACCGCAGGTGATGATTTTCGCCTGTCTGCGATGACGTTGTAGACAGCCGCAAGGTTATTTTCTCAATGGCAACACAATAATGCAGCATTTGTGCAATTTAAAGTGTAAAAAAACTAATAAACCATTCAACCAACTTGCAGTTAGCAGACATCAACAATCCAATCACCGTTAAGCACCTAATATTTACAAATACGATCCGTCAGCCAAGCTGAGCTGGATAACAAAAAAGTGTAATATGGTGTGTTATGTTAGACTTTTGATATGTTTATATGCATTTAAGAGTGTAATCTTATTAATTTTGATAGTTTTAGGTATATTTTAGAAATGTTGAAGAAAAAAAAAGGACGATATTTGTTAACTACAAAGTGTAAAGTGATAAATTGGTGTTGCTATTTTAATTTTTAAAATTAATTAGTTGAAGTACTTATTTTAGTTGAAATTGTGTAACTAGTCTTCTCACTGTAATTTATTAATGAATGAATTATTCTGCATTTTCATGCTATATAATAGATCCGTAAATTTTTTTATCTAACATCACACTATGTCTGAAAGGATAACTAAGTAATATAGTTTCTTTATATTAAATGCTTTATGGATGCTTATTCATATTCATGCTTATATTAGCATGAAACAGTTTTTTTTTTTTTTTTTTTTTTTTTTTTTTAAACTGCTGGCGGAGTGTTTTAGGGCATGTGCCAATCCTTCTCTATGATGGAATGTATCAATGTGATGATTTTTAAAAAAATAAGAATTGTTCTCAAGGAAACAGTATAAAATGCTTCAATCCCCCCTCCCCCCCCCCAAAAAAAAAAAAAAAAAAAAAAAAAAAAGCACTAGTAGATTTAAATATGCCTATCATTGGACTAATCGTTTTTAAACTAGATGGGGGGAAAAAGGTTATTGCATATATAAAGTGTTCAATCAAATTTATTAATTGATGTAGCTGTAGCTGTCATGCTCAGCAGTTATCAAGGCTTTTTTTTTTTTTTATGTGTGTGTGTGTATGTTTATTTTCTGGAAAAGGAATCTTTGTAACAATTTTTTTTTCTTTTTTTTTTTTTTTTTTTTTTTTAAATGATGAAAAGTAGAATTATAGGAAAGTAGGAAAGCGGAATATATTTTTTAATTTTTTTTTTTTTTAAATGCCAAAATTAAATAGGTATTGATCTAACTTCAGAATTTTGTAATTATTGCTGTATTTAAATGTTGTAATTAAAAAAAAAAAAAAAAAAAAAACACTGGAGACACCAGCAAAATTTTATCAGTGAATGTTTCTGCTTCTTATTTTCTTTTAGGAGAGTTTTGATGATTCCAAAAATGAATTCTGCTAGGGCCTTCTAAATTTCAAAATTTGATACTCTCAGGACTTTCATTTGAAAGGTTATTTTAAATGACATTTTTATTTATACACCCTTTAAGTTATATGTATGAAACTAGTAAAGCCGATAGGGAGAGGAAGGGGTATGTATGTGTTGGGACCCCGTCCCTGCTTTTGATTAATTTATAATACATTATTATTATTTTGTGAAGTTTTTTTCCTCTTAAAATGTATAAGGGAAATTAGATTACAGTATCAAATAGTGGTTTAAAATTAGTCATAAAACCCACATTATATTTTTTGGGATGACGAAAGCTACAACAATCTGGCGAGGTACTTTTGTTGGCACAAAGAAATGCTACAATATTGTTTTCTAATGTATTACCATTTTTTCCCCCTATTAGTAAAACTTTAACAGCTTCTCTCCAATCAATAGCAATGCTGTAAACATGGGGAAAAAATGTTAATTATTTTTTTCACTTACACATATAAAATTTTGACATGTTCTAGGTCTGCCCTTAAAATTTAATGACTTTACCTGCAACTGCAAAAGAAAGAGAAATACAAGCTTTTATTTCTGGATATATATATAATGAAGATGATCTATTAAGCATAGTAGAAGGCAAGCAACAGATACAAGATCACTGAAACACCAATGACTAGTAAGATTTAAATAAATAAAAATAAAAAAAAAATAAAAAAAAAATCATCAGTGGATGAAATGCACTAATGTAAAGAAACCAGATCTATTAATTAACAGCCTGCAAAACAAACAAATCAATAAAGTAAAACAACAAATCTTAACTTAAAACCATAAACTTATCAAAATTAATGAAAAAACAACCCAAGAAACACATGATAGGAAGAAGGAGGCAGGCGGCAAGACTTGTGACTTGCCTGTGGGGTTACACTAGTTTTACGCCGGCAACACTCACCCAGCCTGCCACAACCAGAACAGGAACCATATGGATTTAAAAAAGCAAAATTTCAAAGCAGATGAACACCAATGAAACCACGTAGCAACAATGAAATTCACCGATTGATCACATTGTGTTTAACAGTATAATTAGAATATTAAATATAGTTGACAACTCAAAAAGGAAGAATCTGAAATTTTATTGGAAAAAGAAAATTTGCATAGTAATACAAAGCAAATGCAACAAGCCTTCTACTTTTTTTTTTTAAATTTAATTTCACAATCCCACCCAACCATCCAGCCTTACAACACCATCCCACCTCCGTAATCAAACATCTGCCCACCCAACCACCACCTTTTTTATTGTCTTTTATTATTTTATAATTTTTTTGTTGATATACACAAAAGTGTACACAGTTTTTTTTTTTTTTTTTTTTTTTTTTTGTACTGACAGAGACATGGTTAAGAATATAAAATAGAAAATACAAAGTTTTTAGGAAAACCCATTTTAGCAGTGGCTGTGATCAGTTTATTAATATTCTTGTTTTTAAACTTTGCAGAGCATAAATTATTAATTCGAAATAAATGGTTAATGATGATGTTTCTAAATACCGAAAGATGCAGACATGAATTAAAATGTGTAAATAAGTTTACATTAAAACTAAAATTTTGCCGTTTGTCATAGATATCTGTGTAAAGTTTATTACCATCGATGATTATTTTGAGATCTATATACATATATATATATATTTTTTTTTCTTAATACCCTGTACATACATCTTAATTATGGCAATAAGATGCTATGTGATCTCCTAATTTCTTTCTGGGATGGTTAATAATATTTTTTCTTCAACATATAGCTACATATTTTATTTTATGATTTAATTTACAACTGTGAAAATGGCTCAATATCAATTTATATTTGATTTTTTTTTTAAATTATTTTTTTTTAAAGTAGAGAATTGATTGACTGATTCATAAGTGTATTCAGAAAATATTTTTTCATTATTCTCATAATTATTTTAAAAATGCATATCATACCAGAATATTTATAATAAAAATTACTGATTCCTTAAAAAAGATGTCTCAATGTTTTAATTTCAAACTAATATTATATATCTTAACCTTTTGAAACGGGCTGTGACAGCACCTGTCACGCTTCACCATAGGATTTCGTAAGAGCCCCTCTCAAAAGGTTAAGAGACACCAGTTTTTAGTTTAGTTTTTAGTGAATATGTTGTACATAGTGAATAATATATAAAGTACTCATAGCATGATCAAGGGTTGGGAATTGCTTGATTTACTAGCCACTACCGAGTAATTTTTCAGATATGATGATCTATTCATTCAGTTTTGTTGTCGTCGTCAATGTTCAACATGTAGTAAACAGCTAGAATTCAACAGTGTTTGAATTGGATTTTTTAACTTTTAAGCTGTTATTATTCTATACTGAACACTGTATTTTAAGAAATAAGAATTCTTCTAAATGGTCAATTTATCTAACAATTGGATAAATTTTGTTGTGGAGGTTATCGACTGTGTGTCACATAATGCTGGCTAGTATAAAATATCCCAGGCCTTGGTTGATAAGAATTTTTAAAAATTTCCTATCCCTAAGCATGATTATTTAAAAATATACATTTTGTGTTGATTGTTTTAACAGTTACAGCTCTTTATTTAATTATTTTTAATTGATGTGTGTTATATTTTCTTTACAGAGCATATTTGGTCTATTTACTGAAAAGTTAATTCATCTTCATAGAAGTTATACATTTGTTCAATGTTTGAAAGTTTTTTCTACAATTAATAGGTAAATCAATTTTTGGTTCTCTAATACACTTTATTCATATGCAGGATTAATTAATTTAAATAAATTTTTAGAAATAATTACATTTAAAATGTAATTATCTTATTTATAAGCTCAGACTATAGGTATTCTAATGTCGTTAAACTATGCACAGTTTCTATCGTTCTGCAGTATCTTTTATTATTTTGTGACATTCAGATTTTCTTTCTTTCTCCCCTATTTATTTACTTGAATTTCATTTTTTGTATTTTTAATATGTTTATTTCTGTATTATTTTTTATATTTTATTTCTTAATATTAGTTTTCAATCTATGCCAGTTTTATATATATATATATGATAGATATCGTAATAAAAGTTAATCTTAAAATTTAGCAATTAATAGATACAAAACAATACCAACACACAAAAATATAGAACTGATTTTAACGTAGAGGAAAGACTGACACAACATTGTTGTGATTTAGATTAAGAACCAATAAGAGACAAAAATAACTTAAATTACTTACGCCAACATGGATGATAATAAAAAAAAAAGGACCATTAAACTCAATGACTGAGAAAACAAATAAATAACCACAGAAATAATTGGAGCAAAAATGCTTAAAAATAGAAGTAAAATACTCTTCAGGGGGCATGTACTTCATAAAGCTGTGAAAACTGCAATGATTTCGTAAAACGATATAGCTAATCATAGCAATTTATATCGCTTCAGCCCCGATCGAAGCAGCAAAACCATATAGAATGAGAAATTAAAGGAAATATTAAATTAAATCAGTTATTTAATAAAATCATCATGGAAACCAGAGAGAAAACTAGAAAAAAAGCTTAGTATCCACATGTAAAACATTTAACACAAACTGGAGAATAGGATGATGCCAACAAAAAATGAAATTAAAAATAAAAGCTTTGCAATCAACGATTAATTGACAAAGAAAGAACAACAGAGCATTTTCATTAACGATCAAATACACTATATATACAGGGGCCAATCCAGGATTTCAAAATTAATACCTATTTTTGTGAAAAATCTTAACTATATTTTATTTTTGTGAAAAATTGCAGCACACTCTTTTTCTGTGTGGGTGGGGAGGGGGGAGTTCAAACTAAGTAAAATAATAAAAATAATGCTTAACCGTTGTTGTGTGGCTTATAGCATAACAGGAATCAAAACTGACTTCTCTCTGAAATAAACAGTTCAGTAGAGAGAATGTAAGTAGGAGTTGTTTTTATTTGTGCTATTATCACTGCACTACACATGAATTGTACAAGGGAGGATAGACACATCACCATACAGTCATCAAAGTGTCAAACCACCTGATGAATGAGCAAACAGTACACTATGACCACAACTCCAAAGCATGTCTGTACAGATAAATGCAAGGATCGTTTTGTTTACTTATGCTAAAACATTTCTCGCCCGTACAAAACACTTGTGTGTAGATTAAAACCAACATTGTGTATGATTCTTGCTTTGTGAATCGCATCAACAGAAATGCACAAATAAGTTACTCTTCTTTGAAAATGTGCTCATTTAAAATGCCAGATTTTGCTGGGATAACTAAGATTTTTGTGAAGGTACCGATTTTAGCTGAATGATTTTTGTGAAGGTACCTTTTTTGCAAGATTGATTTTTGTGAAGGTACCTTTTTTGCCAGGTTGATTTTTGTGAAGGTACCCATAAAAGGTAGTAAACTTGACCTGTATTAACCCCTGATATATATATATATATATATATATAATTTTTTTCCCTCTTAAATATTCAGGGCTCAAAGTGTTTTTATATTTCCTATATATTTCAAGAAATCAGGAAAAATGTCCTATATTTCATAATTCTTTACATTTTCCCTATATTTCCTATTTTAGTTTAAGTTCTTACTCATTTCCTGCTTTCCCTGCTAGGCATCCTATGTAAATTCTCGTATCTTCCCAAAATATCATTTATAGCAAAAATAATTGCTTTTTTTTTTTTTTCCGACATTCACTCTGCTAATGTGATTGAAAATCATATATCGCATAATTTATCATATGTAAATAATATTGCACACATTATAAGAAAATAACGTGATAATGAAAACTTTAATTATAAAATAATTTTATTTCCAATGTTTAATTTAAAATATACAAAAAATAAATAAAATTGAAATGAAATAAAGCTTTAAAAACAATCAGATTGAGAAATCTTGATATTTTTAACAAATAAAACAAAGTTTTTGTGGTATTTAAATTATTTGTTTATAATGTCAAGGCTGCCAACCTCTGGGAGTGCTAAAGTGTAGTTAAAAAATAAGAAAAACTGTAGTTTTAAGCTACAAAGTGTAGTCGCTAAAAAATAAGAAAATGCTTAAAATATAAATAAGCATAAAATCTTTTGTTTACATTAAAACTTATTTTCTGAAAATTATTGACTTTTAATAATCTAACATACAAAAATAATACATTGGCTTGTTGCAATATAACATGAACAATCATAAAGTCCACCATGATTTATGCGAAAATTGCTGTTACATATTGTACAATAATACGCCTGATGGGGTGATGAATCAACAGATCGCAATCAACAACGCGCGTACACAGTCACGCTATCGTCATAGTTTATGAGAAGGAAATGAAACAAACTACCAACCTTCGGAGTTTTCAACTGCAATTTGCAGATACGGTGCGAAATTTGAGTTCGCTTGTTGTAAACAAGATAATGATGAGGAAAGGAAAAGTGTAGCTTTAAATATGCGATGCGTAGAGTGTAGCAGAAGCAGGCTAAAGCATAGTTACTACACCAATTGCGTAGTTGTTGGCAGCCCTGTAATGTTGAAATATCAGGGTTGTTGATTTTTTTTTTTTTTTAATCTGTTATTTGTGGTTTAATATGTGTATATATAAATGCATAATATCCACCCACACTATCAATCATTTTTCTTAAATTTAAAAAATATAAATATTCCCATAAAAACAATGCGTGTAGGCATTCATTGCCATTATTTCATTCAATATAGTACTTTCATAATAAGAATCGACTTAACTTCACAGACAATTCCAGTGTGATCTAATGGACGTGAGACTTTGACTTCATTGCTATAACAATTTAATGATAAAAAAAAAAAAAACTTTAACTACGGTATGTAAGGCATAAAAGAATTTTTAAAAAGGATAATTTAATAGAAAGTATAGCAATAAATAAAGTAATTTTTACCCATGGCTTCAAGCACATAAAATAAAAAAGTAATTTAAAATAAAACTAATATATCCTAATGTAAGCATTTTGTTACTTAGAGATTAACAAATATAATTTGAAACAAGAAAATTTTTTCATATGATCATTAAAAAAATTTATAATTCCCTTACCATTTTAAACATTTCCACTTATTCTTTTACATTTTTTCGTAGGGAGGGGGAGGAGCCCAATTCATTAAATAGGCACTGACAGCAGTGTCAAAATATATTCAACCAATTACATGTACTTAAATTGAAGGGTTGTGATTTTTTTTTTTTTTTTTTTTTTTTTTTGATTTCTCATTTAGCGCTGACTCTAGGCTAATTTAACAGGGTGCTCCACCCTGCTGCCCTTTTAAACACATTTTAGCACCCTGTGGGCCAACAATAGTTCTACAGCATTCCTGGAAGAACAAATGCATATAGCCTATATATATATATATACACCTAAAATTAGTAATTTACTTTTGTCACATACATCACAACATAGAAGACTGCAAATAATGCTCTTATTGAAAATAGATGGCCCTTTTTATTGAATTCCCCCCCCCCCCCCCCCGGCGGCCCTTTTATTCTAGAGTCAGCACTACCATTATGATGTAAAAATGGTGTCATTATTTAAAAAAATATTATGGGGACTAATTTTAAATGATGTAAACTGGTATAAAAGCTAGATAAGCAAGATATGATAAATTTGGAGATATGTCCTTTTCTAAATAATGTGAAAAGTAAACTGTAATAGATCTGCTCTTTTATTTTACCTGTTAAATTAGATGAGATTAAATTAAAGTGTTTTATTTACAAAGTCATGTAATCATTCCGAGGATACAAAATAATGTTAGAGAAAATTTGTTTTTACTGAATCTCTCAATCTTCTCTTGAAATTATGTTCCTATATTTGTATGAAAAAAATTCCTATATTTTTCTATTTGATTGCTTTGACCCTTGAATATTTTCTCACTTGCCCAGTAGCAGAATTTTCCGTACCTATCTGCAAGAAAATAAAATTTATCTACGATTCAGAGGTGCTATACCAGTTCTGGTATCACAAGAAATACTAGCTAGCAATTCATAAAATATAAATAAAATTTATCTGCAAAGAAAATAAATTAAGAAGATGCAAGAAGAATCTAGAGACACTGCAAATTCCTATTAGAAGTATTTTTAAATCTGGCATTTATTTTTGAGCTACTAAATTAATATGCAGAAATGCTGAATTGTTTCTGTTATTGGGGTTACTAGTACTCATATTGTGTGTTATTTCTTTAACACTGCTCATGTGTTTACTTTTTATCACTTAATGAAGAGTGGAGATGAATTAATTCAACCCGAAACAATTGTTTAATAAATTTTTGCTCATTCTGTAATGTAGTTGAGATTTTTAAATGAATCTTCGCCACAGCAATCGAGGTGTGGATTAAAAAAAATCAAATAGATATTTTTCAGTTTGGAACTAGATTAAGTGTAAAGCAAAAAATAGGTTTGGCCGACCGGAACATTTTTACCTTAAAACATTACATTCTTCTGTTTTTGCCAGCTGAAAGAAAAATAAGGTGTACAACCATCATTTGTTGATTGAAAATAGTACTTTACACTTTGTGGGAATTAGTAGGATCATTCATTTCCTGTTTTTATTACATATAACTGTTGTAGATGCAAAAATGCATGTGGATATGTAGATGTCTAATCTACACAATTGTATAGCTTAGGTCAGAAAGGAATAAATAATAGGGAAAAAAAAACTGTTCATTTGTTTAAAAATTGCACAATTGATTTAAAAATTAATTTTTTATGGTGCTACTTCTTAGTACATTTAAAAGAGATTTTTATTTATTTATTTTTTTAATTGTTATTTAGATTTTCTATCATGGCAGATAATATGTCATCATTAGTAGCTGTTTGTCAGTTAAATTGTACTTCAAATAGGGAGAAAAACTTTGAAAAATGTAAAGAGCTAATAGAAATTGCGTCAAATCATCATGCTAAAGTAAGTTTTTCTTCTTCTTCATCATCTTTTTTTTTTTTTTTTTTTTTTTTAATTTAAATATTTGCTTTGAAGAAAACTACTTGAGCAACTCATTAAATAAAATATATGTTTAGTTAAAAAAAAAAAAAAAAAAAAGAGTATAATGTACTGTTTAATTGAATTTTAAAGATATATATGTATAATGCATTCTGTAATTATTATTATTTACCTAAAGTATATATATATATATAATACAAATGCACTATGCAATTAAGTTAAAAAGATTTTAATATTAAATTTCTCTTACTTTTAAAAATAAATTTGCTGTTGTAATCTGGGCGAATTTTCTCAAGTACTTATATTTTGCACTTAAATAAGATTTTACAATTTAATTTTTTTTTTCTTTCTTTTTTTTTTTTTTTTTTTTTTTTGTGTGTGTACTCCAGTTGTCAATCTATTTTAGATTACTATATAACTTTGTCAGATTGAAAAACATTTTTTAGAATCGTTTTCATGAATTTACTTTAATCTGTTTTCATAGAAACAGGATTCTTTTTATTTTTCGTCAAAAAGAAAAAAAAAAAAAAAAACTTGTCAGTAAAAATGTTAAACATTACAATTTATACATATTTTAAATAAAATCTTTTTAGCACTTTTGAAGATTACACAACTGGTCAAAATAGTTCCTTTCCTTACTAAAATTTACTCTTCTATTTTCTGAACATAAACTATATTACTAAAGTATTATAATTACAAAAAGACCTTACTATAAGATTCTGGTATATCTACATATTTGGAGAGATCCTAAATTTAATTAGCTCCGTGTTATCTCCTTTTATTTTTAGAATTAAAGCTTATTTTTCCTGGATGCTGCCTAAATAAACCTGTACTTTCAGTAATTGAAAAATGTTTTTTTACATATTGTTTTTTCCAACAATAATTCAAAATTATAAAAAGCATTTTGAATATCTGATTAAATCAGTAAACTGTGACTGATATAAATTGTTATTATGTAATCTATCATTAATATTTGCTCTATTAATTTATAAAACATCTTTATATAGCTAAAAAGTAATTGTATGAGTAAAAGAAGATATATCATTATATCTGTACTGATAAGTATAAAGGATTTAAGTCCAAAAATGTCGATTTTGAGTTAAGTACATTGTCAGACTCAGAAAACAATTCTCTATCAATTGGTATAAAGGATTTAAGTCTATGTCATTTAGTCTCTGAGAAAATCCATTAGTAAAAAAAGATTCAAGTCAGAAATTTAGCATTCATGTATGGTACAAAATATTGAATTCAATTTTTTCCCGTTATTAAATGAAGGTTGACAATCACTGAACGGTATAAAGGGTATAAGTCAACAAAATCCCTTTTTCGTAATCAATTCTTCTGATTAGATTTTAATTAGTATAACTTCATTTTTCGTCTCCTGAAAAATCAAGAATATTGACTTAAATCCTTTATACTTATCAGTACAGATATTTAGCTTACAATTTGAGGTTTAGCAGACAAGCTTCAATTAAAAAAACAAAGAAATTATATATTATCAAAGAGAAATTGTTGCATTATGTTATGAATACAAAGGAATAATTCAAGAAAGATGGTATTTAGTAAAACTCTAAATGATTATTAAAGTTTATTTGCAACAGAAATCTTTGTACTAAGTCTGGATAGACTAATACATGCTTTTCTTTCTGCACAGATGGTATTTTTCCCTGAATGTTTTGATCATGTTGGAGAAAGTAAAGATCAATCTATTCAACTGGCCGAATCACTAGATGGTGCTTTGCTATCTGAATATAAAAAGCTAGCTAAAGAAAAATCTCTGTGGCTGTCTTTGGGAGGCTACCATGAAAAAGTATGAATTGTGTACTTTCTATATTATTATTTTTCAATTTTTAAAATATTAAACTTAACCAAAAACATTATCAAAGTTGTAATAAGTTATTTTATCCAAAAAGGCAAATTTAGATTTATTTCCATAGTGCAAGATCAAGTTTTGTACTCCGAGAATATAAATATAGTAATCGACATCTTTATTTATAACAAATAAATGAAGACCTTACATACTTCTTGAATATAGCCTTAGCACTTTCGGGAAGGGGCCCCTCCCATCATCAGAGGCTGCACGGTGGCGGCTTGCTTTGCTTTGTTGACGTTCCTGACTTGATCTTTAGTAGTTCTGATGGTTCTACACCAGTTACGGTTAATTTCCTGTGCTGGGTCGTTGCCATTACAGGTAAGTGGGTTAAACAAAATTTCGATAGTTTCGCGATTCGCGGTGTATATTGCGTTGTTAAAATCTGCCAGTTTGCGAGTTTCGTTAAAATTAATTTTTATGGATTCGGTGGCGTTTATTTTGGTAAGTGCGGTGGTAGTTTTTCCAAAAGAAAAATAAAACCTTAATTATGTTTGGAAAAAAAAAAAAAAAAGAGTTCCATTTCTTATGATTTTTAATAATTATTTGATGATTTAAAATTTTTCTTACTTGTTTCATATTTACAGCCCAATTAAAAAGGTAACAATAAAAATTTTAAGTTATGTGAAATTGGCATTAGGCACATGGGATTGACACACAAATCATCTTTTCTAAAAAAATGATTTAGGTTTTCACCATGACAGGAATACTTCTTACTGTAAAAATGTTTGTGAATACAGTATACACTACCAGAAATCCACACAGCTTGGGACCACTAACTATGTGGATTTTAGTTTTTTTTTTTTTTTTTTGCATTTTAAAATTAGAATTTTAATGCTATAATGCATTAAAAATGATAGTGAATACGTAGAAATAAGCATATAAGATATATGAAGTATTAAAGGTAAATAAATAAATGAAGGCACGTAAAGAGTATTAATATAGTAAAAATATAATGTTTCATGTAAGTGTTTTTCTTTCCCTTAACAAATTAAAAAATTGTTCCATTTAGGAAAATAAAAATTTAAGCATATGAACATCTAATACAATAACTGTATTATAATTTTACAATTTTTATTACAGTATATAGGTAAAGGCAAATGATTGATTGATTTTATTTTATGTATTTGTTTTTTCAGTCTATGAAATCATTTTTCGTTCGACTATTGGGTTAGTAGAATTTAGGTACTATCTCTAAGACCTGAACTACAATTAAAATTGTCTTTGCTTAGCTCATTATATTCATTTTCTAAAATATCACCATTAAAATAAGTTCTATCTTGATTTTTTCCTTGAAGACTTTAACTTCAGTATATATTTCTTTGTTTACATTGGTTGTGATGGTTAAGATTTCTGGAGTTTGTGGATTTTGAAAGTGTGAATTTCAGGGAGTCTACTCTAATAATTACACGAGTAACTGGAGTTTTTCCCATTTTTAATTGCTGACTTTTGAAATAATTTTAAAATTGACATTAATTTTTTTTTTTTTCAAATATTCAATTTAGGGTTCACATAGGAGGAAAAAAAAAAAAAAAAATTTTTTTCAAAATTTATGTGAATATTTACATATTTTATATTTTGCAGGTTCTTTTTTTTTTTTTTTTGGGGGGGGGGGGGGTTGTTGTTCCAAAGAATTACAAATAATATGCAAATCAAACAATTGTCAAAATTAAATAAATACTAAAACAGCAAGTTTAAAAACATTCCCCCCCCCCCCCCTTTTCTAGTTAAAGACTGCCGTTGCTTCTTCAAAATAAAAAATATTCAGAATCTAAATTTTCATCAGAAATGCAGGTGACTTGCTCAAGCTTTTATTACTTATTCTGTTTAAACATTTATTTTTAATTTGATTTTGAACAGTTAAAGAGCACTCGACATAAGTGCAGTAACTGGAATAAACAAAATTATGTCATATATAATTGCATTCTTTAGCTTCCAAATTTTGTAATTGTTGTTACAAAAAATATATGCATCTTCATATAATCTCTCAACAAGTCTTTAGAATCAAGATGTGCATTGGAATTACTGTTCAACTTGTCCACTTTTTTAGGGACTCAAAAAATTCTAAAGAAGATATAAACAAACAATCATAGCAGGGTTGCTATGATACCTGGGATTCAGGGAAAACTGAGGAAAATTGAAAAACTATTAAAAAAAAAACAGGGAAAACTCAGGGAATTTCAAAATGTATTGCACAAACAGGGAAAATTTAGGTATATTTGAAATTTTTTGGAAAAACATTGCAAATGTTTTTCATAATCGTACCTTTTATAATGAAAAAGAAAGAGGTCAATTTGTGGTTTTTCCCAACTATAATAAGTTAATAAAATTAATAGGTACAACTATAGAGTTGGTCCACTACTGAATTTGGCAATTTTTCTTTGGCTCCGTTTTGCACGATAACGTTGTCGTTCTGGATGCTTTGCAATATAATATGGCAGCATATTATATTGCAAATTAAGCCTGCAGCAGCGGCAGCCTGCATGCTGTTTATCTTTGATGGCCATAGCAACCAGTTCTGTTGTTTTTTTATTACCATGGCAACCAGCATTGCAATTAAATATAAAGAAGTAATTCAGTATTCTATTCTATTTCAGCTGGTGAAGTACAATTGTATAAAACTGTCATATGTTTATTCAATTTATTTTGTTTAAGTATGGCATCTAGTAGTAGTGAATCAATGAAAAAAATTGTGAAAAGTGTGGGAGTGGTATGGTTTTAAGAAAGGAAAAGAATGTGATAGAAGGATTTGCATGGAGATGTGGTGGTTATGTTGTTGTGAATGATACACGTAAAAGATGTTTCGCCGAAAAATCGATTAGGTTTGAATTATGGTTCTCACCAGCAATCTGTTCTAAAAATTATTAATAGAAACGGTATACGGAATTCTAATTGATATAACCGTATTTAACAGTAAGTGTAGAACATTTAAACTGTATAAATGTATGGGAAGTATTATTTATATATTTATGTATGTTCATAACCTTTAAAGTACCGAAATTTATGAAGCTCTTTTATCGTGAATAGTGAGGTAAGTCAATTTTAAATATGTATTTGTTTTATTATTATTAAAAATAAGCTTAATTAATTTTTGTACATTAATAATGACGCCATTTTGAAAAACGCGTTTTGCTTTTATTTACACTTGGAATCTATGGCAACCATTTGCGAAAATGGCATTTCGCCATAATCACCAAAGAAAAATCACCAAGTGCACTTGTGGACCAACACTATAGTAGTTCCAATCAATATTACCTTAGATATGTTCAATTAACTTGTAAACATCTTAGCGATTCTATATGATTTCCATGTCATCTATTTTTATCTTTTAAAAGTGCCAGGGAAAACTCAGGGAATTTTTTCTCCTGATTTGTGTAGCAACCCTGCATAGGCATGAAAGCAATTAAAAGTTGGATGAAATATTCAATGAACTATGTGAAAAAGTTATGGGAAAAAGCCCCCTTGTGACCTATTTTGGAAAAGAATTAACACAGCAGGATTCTCGGAATCTTACCCTCTAATGTGAACTATGTGTATATCAGTGGCGTATCGTGAATGACGGTTTGGGTATGCTCCACCCGGGCGGTTAGAAACAGTACACTTAAAATGGATATTTCGGCATCTTATTGGTTAATTCCCTTATTTCTGGAAACAACGTAGGTATGACGACATTTCAACAGTCAATCAGAACAATGAGCTTTTCATGATAATGAACTTTTCTAGCCACCCGTATGGAGCATACCCAAAACGAATCATGTTCTTAGACTGACTAAGAACAGGATTCGACAAGGATTTATTTAACAAAACCGCATGAAGTGTACTTTTTTACATAGGAATTTTTGCTAGTGTTTGGACACTTTTGTTACCGACTGTACTTTGAAATATATTTATAAAAACTGGACTTTTGTTTTGCCTCTAGGATACCGCAGAGAATTCAAATAGAGTTTACAATTCCCATATAATTATCAATAACAGTGGTGAAATTTCTGCTGTGTATCGCAAAATCCATATGTTTGATATTGATGTACCTGGTGGTGTCAGGCTCAAAGAATCAGACTACACTATTCCAGGAAAAGAAATAGTTTCTCCAGTTAATACACCTATTGGAAAAATAGGCCTTGGTATTGTATCCTTTTTATACCTTTTCTTTTGTGTTTCAGTTTAACTTTGATTTTTAACTTGATAAATGCCGAAAAATTTCAAAAATTTATTAAAAAAAATAGAACAACAACAAAAAGATAAATTTTGGGAAAACATACTTTATAATCACTAGTTATGATGTCAGGGGTCGGTCCAAGCAAAAATTGGGGCCCATTAGCTGCCCCTTCACAAAATTCCACTTCATAAACTTTAAATCCATAAAATGATCAATACCTAGATTTTATAAACACTTAATTTTTCTTTCTGTTTATATGTGTATCAGATCCTTCCATGTTAAGTTTAAAATAAATTACAAGTTTTTATATATTAGTTGAATATTGAATTTAAAAGTTCTATATATGACTATTTAGAACAAAATTTAGTTTAATAATTTATTTTTCCTTGTTATTTCCAGTTAAAATACTTTTATTGTGCTTTAACTTTTATTAAAAAGAAAGAAATAAAAAGAAATCAGAATTTAATACAAGTATATATACTTAAATAATTGTGAAATAAAAAACACTGTAAGTGTAAGAAATTTATAATTTATCATATTTATTATATATATTATAAATTTATAACATGCTGTTAAGAGATTTTTAAATCTAAACTGTTATATAATAAAAAAAAAAAAAAAAAAAAGTCACTTCACTTTCTTTTTACAGTTTCTAAACTGTAAGTCTTGATTAAGAAAAGTTTTTTATGTTTTTTTTTTTTTTTTTTAATTGTTTGATGCTTCTCAGTTTTTATGAAATGCAAAAAAGTAGCATTAATAATTTAAGTAATACTGTTTTTACATTAAAGTGGAAATACATAAGATTATAGAATATAAGTAACCAAACAGAAGATAATAAAAATAAAAGCTACAAACTTAATAATAAAAATTACTAAAAAAAAAAAAAAAAAAAAAAAGGGAACATTTAAAAAAAATATTTTTTTTATTATGTTATTCTTGAAAAAGAAAGAAAAAAAAAAGTGTTTTTTATTGAATTCAATTATAATAATTGTTGACCCCCCCCCCCTTCCAAAAAAAAAAAAAAAAAAAAAAAAGAAAGAAATGAATGAATGTTGAATTAGGTACATTTAAAATAAAAATTATTTATATAGCATTTGTGTTACTTTTTTATTTATGAGCTACTTACTAAAAATAAACAATTGCAAAATGCAAAGCCTGAATTTTATTTGACTTAATAGGTTTTTTAAACTGTATTTTGTATTTAATTTTTGCCACCTAAGAATATCATTCACTGTTAGTTTAAGTAGAAAATTATTTTGTGTCTATGTGTACTCCCAGAATAATGTTTCAACAATTATTGCTTTTGTAAAACAAAATCTAGTTAATTTTTCAGTGGGCAGTATGATATTTTCCTTAATAAAATTTCAAACCAGTGCTATGATTTAAGGTTTCCTGAATTTTCACTCGCTTTAACAAAAGCTGGAGCTGAAATATTGACGTACCCATCTGCATTTACTCAGCATACTGGTATGGCTCACTGGGAAGTAAGTTGGAAATTCTCTGTACATCAGTAATTGTCAATGAGTAATGGGCTCTTCCCACCTGGTGTCAGAAGTCACATGACATAGACAAACAAAGAGCGGACAAAGTCTTCTATACCTATAGCGATTGCTAAAATGACACTTTTTCTATTCTTATTTTTGATCAATCCGATTTAATCTGTGTTACTTTTTTATACATCATAATTTTTTATTCCTTTTTATATCATTATTTATCATCTTTTGTTTGCTGTATACATTTACAACCATTATTTAGTTTATATTTGTTATTAATGTTGATGTTTGGTCTGGTACTTATATCATTAACGGTGCAACATCGTACGGTGTAAAACCATTTCGAAGAGTAACTAATTAACTTGTTGTAACACCTTTACACTAGGGCTGTGCCGATTAATCGGTTCGGTTAATCGACCAATGCTTAGTCCCGATCAATTTTTTTTATCGAGTTAATCAAATCGATTAATTCGATTAAAATTTTTCAAAATCAGATTAAAATTTTCAGACTACGAATTGAAGTAAAAATGTTGTTTTGCCTACAAAATATTTTTTCACATGTTTTGCTAACAAACATTCTAAGAAACATCCATCAAATAATGAAAAAGCAAAATAAAAATAAATAAATAAAAATAAAACCTCTCAAAAGAAGTTGTTGCACTTTTGTTGATAGAGAAAAGGGGGAGGACAGTTATTAAACAAAATGCTGCTTCATAGCTTCATGTGCATGCTAGAGCAACACCACCTGTCTGTAGCCGTCTACAGAAAGTGTTGGCTAGGGTAATAGTATTCTCAGAAACAAGAAGCTTTCAAAAAATGGAAATGCTAAAGATTAAAAAAAAAGGGGGGGGGGATTGAGATTTCCACTATCCCTCTGATGGGGGAAATGTCAACAGAGTTTCACAGTATCTTCAAGCGTTTATTGTCTTTTTTAAATTGCTGAAGGTAACTATTGAAGAAGAAACAGAAAATAACATTCTGTGTTCTAGTCCGAAGTGTCAAAGAAGAACTAAAATATAAGAATTTGAGATTTTTATGATAATGAAATGGAATTTTGAGAATTCATTTCAAAATAGTGACAAGCGAGATGGACAAGGCCTGCAAATATAAAACTAAAATATGTGTAAATTCATTTAATATTTCTTTCAAAATGAATCGAAAAATTAATAATAATTGAATAAGTGAAAATATTTATATAAAATTAACATAAAGTCACTAATTATTACTCTGAAAATTGATTTAAATTTCAGTTATGAAACAGATATAATTGATTAGACAAAAATTTTTGAAGAAAAAAATTTTTTTTTCAGTCAAACTTATGAATAATATATATATATATATATATATTATTCATATATTATATAATATATATATATATATATACACACAATATGAGAGTTTTATTCATCATTGAAATAAAATTATATACAGAAAAATGATAACCGATTAAAAATCCAATTAATCGATTAATGAACAACGATTAACCCAGTTAAAACTCTTAATCGATTCCCACCCCTACTTTATACAATTAAATTTAACTTAAAACATTTTAAATTAATTTCAAGTTATAATCCATAAACATTCCGCTATTTATTGCTAGATCGGTTAATGTAACAGTTAAAGTACAACATACAAAAATCGATTCTTACTTTTGAAAATATATAAACATATAAAGTGTTTTTTAAATTATTAAATTTACAAATACAATTATTCTACTGTTTACAAATGCACAATATTGCTTTTATTTTATATTAAATATTAACACTTTTGTTCTTAAAAACAATATTTTACTGAATTTGCTACTCAGAATTTGATTTTTTGTTTTTCTATATCACGTGATTGAGCAGACGATTCGGGGAAGAGCCCATTATGCTATTGTCTCTAATTTCTCAAGGAAATAATGTTAAATAAATAAATAATAAAAAATATATATACAGACACGACATTATTTCATTATTTAAAACATGAAAATCTGACATTGACAGATTTTAATTTAGTGCCAGAGGCCTACTGCTAAACTTGTTAATATCGACAAATTCTTCTTTAGTTAATTCGTGACGATCTAAATTCCATGATAAAGTTTTCATTAAATCAAACCAATGTGTTTCAGCTGCAGATATTGTAACAAAGAACGTTGGAAGTCCAAACTGTCTTATAGCCGCAAAACAACGTTTTTTCTCTTTTTCCCAATGAGGGGGAGGTGTGCCTTGGGGGGGACTCATGTCAAAGGTGTGCCTTGGGGGGGGGACTCATGTCAAAGTTGTACCTTGGGGGGACTCATGTCAAAGTTGTACCTTGGGGGGGACTCATGTCAAAGTTGTACCTTGGGGGGGGACTCATGTCAAAGTTGGGCCTGGGGGGGGGGACTCATGTCAAAGTTGTGCCTTGGGGGGACTTCATTCAATAAATCCCCATTCAATAAACCGACTGAAATAGGCCCTTAGCACTATTAAGAGTGTATTATAAAAATTCGACAACTGTACCGACTGAAATAGGCCTCTAGCACTAAAAACTTAATGAACTGACAGCTCCAGGCAATATATATATATATTTAGAATAAAACATCGAAACTTCTTAACAACATTAAATTAAAATGACTAAAAATGCCTACCCGAAGGGAGATCTCCTACTTCACGTGAGATCTTTTGTTTTGACACAGCAACATTTTCAAACATCCTCACATCGTGCTGTGTGGAGATGAAACTGATGTTTCCTCCACACCTTGATCTTCAGGTCTCAACAGGTGGCACCATTTCTGGTCTAAACTCGTTTTTTTTTTTTTTAATGAGTAATTGCAGTTACAACAAAAATGACCCTATAATAAGCTTACACCAGAAATGGCACCCATAAAATTTCAAAGTCTGAATGGAATTTGAATTCATTGAGAGTGTTGTGAATGGTTTGTAGAATTTTTGAGGTGATTCTGCATTAGAAGCCAGTGAACCATTACAAAAATTTCATAACTCGATTCCTATAGAAATTAGTTTCCAAACTTTGGAAATACTGAACTACCACTTTTTGCTTCATTTGAATGCCTAATTTGATGCTAAGTCAGTGCCCATTTTCGTAGAAATAAAAAACTACCATCTATTTCCACGTTTACTGTAATATCATATAGAAAGTAGCACATTAAGATATAGGCCAGTTATAGTCTTCAATCATCAATAATCACTCATCTTTTTTTTTTTATAGTTTTTTTTGTTATTTATAGAACTTTCGAAGAATTTAGTTCTGTGCTATAAACCAATGTATCTTTCCAGAAATTCCAGAACTCTGTTCTTATTGAAGTTAAAGCTTCCAAACTTTGCCAACGCTAAAGTACAAATTTTTGCCAAATCACCAAAATAGTAGCCAAGACCAAAATCTGTGTTGTCTACAAACTTGGCTACTTGGAGAGATTAGTGATCAAATTTGGCAGCAAATATTGTTTCAGGATAGCCAGAATTAGTAAACCCTTTCTCAATTTTTACGGAGTTAATTGTTTTGGTAAAATGTATCATTTTTTGCCATTCATTTTCGACAAGCAAAAGTAGGCCATCTATACTCAAATGATTTTCATTGTACTCTAAGCTGTGCATTTGTCAATGAGAGAATCTGTAATAAGCCATGGAGTACTATTCCTGAAAAAACTACTGTATTTGTCTCGGCAGTAGGATAGGTGCTCCAGTGATTGGCATGCTCCAGTAATTGACATCTATCCCGAAATAATTAATGAATAAGAAAAATAATAAAATCATATATTTTACATATAAAGCCACTATCAAACGAAGAATCATATGCACAAAATACCTCAAAAACAGGTTTTTCATGTGGGAAACGATCCAAATATGCCGTCTGATACACATTGCCGAACGTATGTTCGTCAAACACGCATTTTCGCCTGTTTAAAGCACATACGGTAGTCTTTAGAACGAAATCCTCCAATCAGAGAATCGCGATTACAGAACACCCTCTATTATTTTCCCTTTTAAACATCCTTGGGGGGAGAATAATAGCCAAATATTGGGTCCGTTGTTTACATTTCTGGATTTCGTTCTTCCGTTTATGCTTAAAAATAACCCTACTGAAGTCGTTTGGTCGCTTTTGAGCAACAATAGCTTATATTTTAGAATATATCGTCTTTCGTCTGATAGCACCTTAAGAATTTTAACATTTTATGTCAAACACTGGAGCATAAGGTGCTAATAACTGGTAAAATGAATAACTAGCAGTGTCAAACACTGGAACTTAAGGGGCCAATTACTGATAAAATGAAAAACTGGCAGTGTCAATTACTGGAACATTGAGTGGGTGTGAAATAAAAATTCATAAAAAAAAAAAAAAAAAATTGTTATCAAATGTATATATTTTAACATATATGTGCTTCTGGATGTCTTTCATACTATATGCACTAACTTAAGATTTCTAAAAATATTTTCTGATGACTAAAACATTAAAAACATCAGAGGTTGCTCTAAAAGTGTCAATCACTGGTGAACTTACCCTGTATACAATCCTATTTTTGTGACTTTTGTAGTTGGAGTAGCACATTTTCCCCTTGTTTTTAGGAATGTTTGTGGACTGG
Organism: Salticus scenicus; assembly: GCA_963930645.1. NCBI lineage: Eukaryota > Metazoa > Arthropoda > Arachnida > Araneae > Salticidae > Salticus > Salticus scenicus. Next base: position 17,788,589 of record OZ005648.1, on the reverse strand, counting down.
AACCTGCCTGTTTATTTACAAATCAATTACCTCACACAAAAATGTCAGTGTTTTCATAACAATATGTATGTTCCAGTGGATGTGTAAGGAAATCATGTGGTGACCACATTAGGTTTTTTTTTTTCATGTAATTTTACAATTTTAAAAATAGGATCACAATCAGCCTTGAATAAAAAAATCTGGAGTGACTCCACTCGACTTTCCGAACATTGAGTAATTAACAGTTTTGTAGATAAAGAAAGAGGAGTTGTTAAACAAACAAAAGAGTGAAAACCATAATAGAGTGTTTGAGTATTTTTCTCCATATATTACACGGTTTTATTTAACGCTACTGAACTTTGAGCCCATAGATCATAATGATAAGGAATTTTTCGTTGTGTCCCTGTAAAAACCTATAAATGCTAGATTCACCAAAATGCTTATAGTTAGTGCAACAGTGATTTATAATATTCATATAAATTTTCAGCTTAATTGAATAAGGCGTTTAGATGCTATCGCACTTTTAAAAATTTGGTCCCATAGGCCATATTGATAAAGAATTCTTCTTTGTGTCCCTGTAAAAAAACTGTAAGTGCTAGATTAACCAAAATCTATACAGTTGGTGCAACTGTGACTTATAACATGTGTACAAATTTTTTGCTCAGATTAATAAGGTGTTTAGACGCTATCACACTTTTAAAAATTTGGCCCCATAGGCCGTAATGATAAAGAATTTTTCTTTGTGTCCCTGTAAAAAAACTATAAGTGCTAGATTCTCCAAAATCTATACAGATTGAGTATCTGTGACCTATAATATGTGTATAAAGTTTTTGCTCAATTGAATAAGGCGTTTAGATGCTATCGCACTTTTAAGATTTTGGTCCCATAGGCCATAATGATAAAGAATTTTTGTTTGTGTCCCTGTAAAAAAACTATGAGTGCTAGATTCACCAAAATCTATAGGGTTCGTACTATGGTGACTTACAATATACGTACCAACTTTCAGCTTATTCGAACAAAGCGTTTAGACGCTAGCGTGTTCACTCACAGACGTACACACATACATACACACATACATACACACATACATACACACACACATACATACATCATCGCAAAAATAGTGAAAACGGACTCATTGGACCTTGAAACGTATAGAAACATCAAAATCTCAAATTCGGATTTTTGACATGATTACAATACTTTCCTCACTATAGTGTTCGGAAAGTAAAAATTATAGAACATGGACATGAAACAAATTTAGAGAACAACTATTCTTGAATATCTTTTTTTTTTGTGCTTTTCCCTTTAAAAAAGTTTGTAAGTAAGGAATACTTTTGTACAAACTGCATGTAATGAATTTTAGTTAACAAAGATCATCATTAGAATAACACAGGTTGTGATAATTAGAACATTACATAAGGGCAGTGTTCTCGTCAGAGGAAAAAGTTGCGTGAGAATTTCTCATCCTTCCTCAAAAACAAAGTGAGACTTTTAAAAATTATGCAAGATTTCTGAAAATTAATTGACACCCCCAAATAAACTTTGAAAAATAATAATAGGTGTTTTACATAGGCACACAGAATTCATATCTGGAATTAATGCGATTTCTTTCACGTTTTTCGAATTTTGTGGTTTTTACAGCAAGTGTAGAGCAGAGATAATTACAGTCTAATTCCGACTCATCTGAGTGGGTTTTCTTCTACAACAGATTTCAAAATACATTTGTGAAGTGTTAGACACATTTGTATATTTTAGAATAGCAGATTTTATAGCTGTATTCCATTGAATGAATTTGAGGGAGGGGGGGGGGGGGACCAAAAAATCATACATACTTGGGCATATTAGGATCCAATTTGTTTGTCACATGTTTTTTCTGTCATAGGACATATAAGTCTAAAAAGAAATAATTTAAAAAGTTTTTTGCATTTTATTTTTAATCAGTTCTTGAAAAATGAAAAAGTGAGCAAGTTTCTCACAATATTAAAAATTTGAAGTGAGAAAATGAAAAATATATGTGAGATTCTCCTAGTCTCATGCTCTAATGGGAACCTTGCATAAGGGATACCATTTTAAAACTGATCTAAATTTTTAAGCATCAACAAAGAAAAAATGTGAATATTTTTTTCACCATCTCTTAAATGGTAACTTTATCCAAAAAACATGTGCATGTATAATCAGAAAAAAAATGAATGTTTAATTTTCAAATATGTTTTAGCTATTCTCATTTATTGCTTCAAAAAAAAATAAATAAATAAATAAAACTTTTTTTTTTGGAGGGGGGGGGGTGTTATTAAAAAAAATCCCGGGTTTTTGTCAACCCTGATTATATGTATTGTAAGTAGTTTATGTTGTCATTATTGTAGGATAGATGTGTATAAATAAATTGATTGACAAATTACTTGACTCTTATGTTGGTTAAAAAAAACTTTTTTCATGGTACATAGATAAAACAGAAACAAATCAAATGTAAAATGTGGAATTAGATAATTTTGGATTTCATTTATTTTGTAATTTTTCTTTTTTTTTTTTGCTGAATTTAGTTATCTATGTTATCAATTATTGGCATAAAAAACCTAAAGAGTGACATGCTTTATATTTAATTTCTATTATTTTTTAATTCCAATTGTAACTCCCCCCCCTCCCCCCCCATTTGTCAAACATTTGTTATACATTGAAAATCTTACAGAAAGAATTTCTTTTGTTAAACTCTATTTTGTTTTGAAAATAGTAATACAGTAGAAGATCTTTATAACGCAATTCTATATAATGCAATTCTCTGTATGGGCTGTTCATTGTAAAAGGGAATTATCTCCTTGTAAATGGATTTTGAAATAAAGAGACTTTTGCAAATTTATGTGTAGGAAAAACAGTCGATTCAGTAAATGTTTAGTCGCTTTTTAATATTTAATACAAATCAGAATTAATGTCATTTTTACAAGGTAAATTTTAATGAAGCGGGAAATGTGATCTATATTATACAAATTTCTATATAACACACAACGATGTGTTTTCAGGTTTGCATTATAAAGGTCTTCTGTTGTAATATTTTTCTAATGTGATTGTCTTTATAGATTTTTTTTCCTGTTGTATAAAATCCATTTATGATAAATTATAAATTTTCAGCCTTTACTGCGCAGCCGAGCAATTGAATGTCAGTCTTATGTAATTGCTGCTGCCCAAACTGGTCGTCACAATCCTAAAAGAACATCCTATGGTCACGCTATGGTGAGTGTTTATCTACATTAAGTATTTATGGTAACAGGAGTGAAACTTTTCAGGGGATTCACAGTTTTTGAAAAATTTGATTTATCATGAAATTCAGAGCCAGCAAAGTTTTTCCCAAAACGTTTGTTGAGGGTGCTGCGCCCTGCCTGCACTGTGGTTGAAAAAAAGCACACTTCTTCCTCCTCAACCAACAAAATTGCACTCTTTACTGCTTTTTATTGAAAATAACCTTCAAATTAAAAATAGGTTATAAATCTGTACTGATAAGTATAAAGGATTTAAGTCCATATTCTTGATTTTTCAGGAGACGAAAAATAAAGTTAAACTAACTAAAAACTAATCAGCAGAATCGATTAGGAAAAGGGGATTATGTTGGTTTATACCCTTTATACCATTAAATTCAGTGATTGTCAATCTTTATTTAATAAAGGGGAAAAATTGAATAAATATTTTATACCAGAGATTAAGGCTAAATTTATGACTTGAATCTTTTTTTACCAATGGATTTTCTCAAAGGCTAAATGACATGGATTTAAATCCTTTTATACCAATCGATAGAGAATTTTTTTCTGAGTCTGACTATGTACTTAACTTAAAATCGACATTTTTGGACTTAAATCCTTTATACTTATCAGTACAAAAATATAAATAAAAGTTTTCTGTATAATGATCAACATTCATTCATACATTAGTAACAAGCAGAATGTAGCCATCTGGAAACACTGTTCATAATAGAAAAAAGGCTTTAGACATCTGCCAACAAACATTATGATTCCCGTAGCAACAAAACCAGAACTTTGATCAAACAATACCTGCTTTAGTCTATTAGTGATTATGTATTTTTAATAACTCTTGCTTATATTATTACTAATGCTACTACAAGAATTAATCTACCCTAACAAAACCAGAACTTTGATCGAACAATACCTGCTTTTGCCTATTAGCGATTATATCTGTACTGATATGTATAAAAGAATTTAAGTCCAAAAATGTCGATTTTGAGTTAAGTACATAGTCAGACTCAGAAAAAAATTCTCTATCGATTGGTATAAAGGATTTCAATCCATGTCATTTAGGCTTTGAGAAAATCCATTAGTAAAAAAAGATTCAAGTCAGAAATTTAGCATTAACCTTTGGTATAAAATATTTAATTCAATTTTTTCCCTTTATTAAATGAAGATTAACAATCACTGAATGGTATAAAGCATATAAACCAACATAATCTCTTTTTCCTAATCGATTCTGCGGATTAGTTTTTAGTTAGTTTAACTTTATTTTTCGTCTCCTGAAAAATCAAGAATATGGACTTAAATCCTTTATACTTATCAGTACAGATATATTTTTATTAACTCTTGCTTATGTTACTACTGCAAGACTTAATCTATCTTTTAAATCTGTAAATAGTGAATATATATATATTTATAACTGGAGTCTTATTTTAACAAGCAACACATATCCATAAAAATTAATTTCAAAATCAAAGTTAATAGTTTAAAAAGTTTTCTTGTACTTAAAACTGAATTTTGGAATTAAGTACCTAGATTTCAAGTATTAAATGTGCCTTTAAGAATCCAAAACTGCACCCAAAAATCTAAAGAGTGACATTTTTTACTAATAGCACCCTATCCTTTCTTAAACCTGTTGGTAGAGGTGCAGAATATGTTTGAATGCCAAACAAGGTTTGGGGGAAATTTTTTTTGAATGGAGAAATTTCAAATATTTTCTTAGGAGAAATAAAAATTTAAGCCTTAATAATAATCTGCTGAAAAAACAAACAGCTGTATTTTTATGGTACACAAAGAAGAAAGTTCCAATATTTTTTCTTTTTCTTTTTTTTTTAACAAACGAAGTCCTACATTCACACCGAATAAATTTCTCATTTAAGTACATTTATTTTAACATATTACCTCTGTGTTAATATAAATGTATTTATTCATTAAAAGAAAAAAAAAAGCAGAACTTTTATTCTTGGTTACTTGTTCTCTTAAACACTTATTTACATAAAATAATTAGCTTTGAATAACAAAGTACATAGGTTATTGAGGTAATTTTAGAATAAGTTTGGAGGAAATTTTAAAGGTCTGAACATTTTTTGTACCTATCGTCCAAATTTTTTTATACTGTCGATTGAAAACTTACTCAGTTTCAAATCCCAGTTGCTTTTTATATTTAAATTTGGGTTTAAAATTGAATTGTTTTTGAAATTTTAATAGGCTTATGAATTTTGTCTCTATCCGCACTTGCCTAATTGGTCTAAGTAATAAATAAGAACATCTCGTATAGTTACATGCAAAATTGTCCAGTCTGTCTGATCAATCGTACAAATACAGTCAGACCCTGACTAATGCCAGGACAGGCGACTCAGCTATCCCAGCCCCCCCCCCCCCCACAGGTGTATGCAGAATTTTTGCAACCTAAAGACCTCTTATGCCACTGCAAGGGGACCCCAGAATAGGCTTGCCCTGGGGTTCCAGGTAGTCAAAGTCTGGCCCTGAGTACAGTTTATATCCATGTGTTTCAAACCAGTATGGAAAATCCACAATGGGTCAAAGGAGCTTAGAAAGTGTTCTTAAATTGATGAAAACCCTTATCAATTTTCAGTTTTAATTATCTTTTAAATCGGAGTTACTTTTCAAATTTTAGCCATTTTTCAAATGTTGATCATCTCCATCAAACAAATATTAATCACTTGTAAAAATTTGGCACCCTTATTGCCCAGGCCTCGCTGGCTTAAGCCTAAATCCACCCCTGCGTTAGTTAAAATGATCAGATGATTTATTGTTTTTATTTTGAATTTGAATTATGGGCATTTTCTTGTACTGAAATTTTAACAATGTTATGAATAAAATGCTAATACATTTTAAGGAGAAAAAAATATGATGCATTTTTATTTGCTAAATAATTTTCACAAAATTTTGTTACATTTTTTAGCTGTTATTAAAAAAAAAAAAAATGAAAGGTGATAATTAGTTTACTAATTTAGATATAATTTCAAACATATGAGGGTTTGGAGCCCAGTCGGTAGAGTGCCGGCCTCGTAACTGGAAAATTGCGGGTTTGGTACTCGACCCAGCCAAAGACCGTCGTGTACACTAATGGTGGCTGGTGCACGTAAAATCTGTCGTGGCCGCAATGTCCTCCATGTTCCCATAAAAAATTATACCTCTGGGGGTCACCGAAGCGGGAGAGCCATCCCTTCCGTGGATGATCAAAATTGTGATGGCATGTCTCCGGACCACCTCTTGGGGTGTGTCCCAGACCGTTGCCAATTGCCCATCTGCGCAGCACTAGTGCGACGTAAAACCTAACCATCCATCCATTCTACATATGAGGGTTTGCTTATAGCTTAGTAACAGTAGTAATCCACACTTGTTATCAATGTATTTTGGAGTTTTTTATAACTCCAAAAAAAAAAAAAAAATCTTTCATTTTTTTTTCTTTATTTCTTTAAAACTCTGTTTGATAATGTTGCATTCAGAAAAAATGCTACTAAATTAGATTTACTACCCCCCCCCCCCCCCCAAAAAAAAAAAAAAAAACAGTGAATTTTTGTTAACTTTCATTTTGTTTTTATGAATATTGCTTGAAATAATAACTGAAAATTATAAAGTTTTTAATATGTCTTTTTAACTCTTTGATGACTTTTTTGAATTAGTGATCCTTCTTAATATTTTCTAAATTAGTGTTAAACATGATCTTGCACATTTTATTTTTTTTTAAAAAGCATATTTTTCTGGAACTTACTTTAGTCTAAGACAGAGGTGGCCAACCCGCGGCCCGCGGGCCGCATGCGGCCCACCGCGTAGTTTCTTGCGGCCCGCGAGGAGACTAACGATATTTAAAGTTTGACAACTTTGATTAACGAATCAAAAATTAATAAATACGTTCTGACTTTTCGAAGTGAAAATACCTTTCAACGATTATGGTAGCTAAAGAACTGTTGTAATGGAATGTTATTAGATCCATTATTCATTCTTTTTATTATAGTTTTAATATATAGTCGTAGTTTTTTTTACAATTCTATTGTTAATTTATGAATGAAAATAATTTAAATTAATGTATTCTTCTCCGAATTTTTACCCTGCCCTTCTCCGAAAAAAGTATATACATACATGAATCATATACTCACAAACATATATACACATATGCATATGTACAGTCATAAAATAATAATAATAGTAATAGTAATAATTTCCTCCCCGACTAATTTCACCGTAAATCATCGTAGAAACTAGCAGCTGATGCCTAACGATTGGTTATGACATCTAATTTTTAATCCAAAAAGCTTGTCAAAATTGTGGGTTGCCTTAAAAAAAAAAAAAAAAAAAAAAAAAAAATGAAGTTGATGCCAGTTTTAATATGTATACATCCCTTAAGCAAAATCTAACTAAACCGTCTAAACTAGAGCTGGACGATATCAGAAATTAAATATCGCGATATATCATCAAGTTAATATCGATATTAGTGATATATTGCGATATTTATTTCAAGAGAAGGAAAATAGATATTTGCTACTTTTTAAAGACAAATGAACACCAATTTTAATGTATACAAGTGGGAAGTGTTTTCTATATGTATATTTATATTTTCTGGTATATTACTTCCAAATCTTTTTTATTATAAAGAAAAAAAACAAAGAAAGAAAATGCATAAATAGCAACACAATGTTTTGTGTTTCTTTTAATTTATACCATTACTTTTAAGTATATTTCTGAATAGTTTGTCCTCCATTCTTTCTATTTTAAGGTTTATTTATTTCAAAATCATATTTTAAGAGAGCTAATGGGTGATATGTGTTTTATTTACACAAAGTATATCATCAAGATACATAATTATAATAAAAATATAAGCTTAAGAAAAATGAAGTTGTATTTAGAATGTAGATGATTAATAAAATTTTGCGCAGAAGTCGTAACTTAACTATCTATCTATCTCTCTCTATATATATATCAATGATTCACTTATATACGGAAATTTTAAAAATGAATATTAGTATGAGTTTGGCGCCTAATTCCCATCCCTGAGTATAAAGAATGTTCATTTACTAATAGTCCTGTCAGTCATTGATAGCGATATGGTTGTAATTAAATTAATTTCAGTGAATAAGAAATGCACAGTAGAAATACTGTTTATAAACTTTCTTTAGAATTGCCACCGAATAATCTTTCTCGGTTGTAGAGTAATATTAATTTGAGACGCTATAACTCATAGGTATTCTAAAGGTCAATTACCTGCCATTTTTATTTTATTTTTTCTCTACTTACCATATCATGATTTTTTTTTTTTTTTTTAAGATATATATATTGAATTCATATTTTGTAATGTTTTTATAACATTTGAAAATTGTATTATATTTATATACTAGTACCGCCCAGTGGTTGAAGATTAATCACTTTTTGCAAAGCAAAGCAAAACAACTGCCTTCTCATAAACGGAATTAAATTGCAGCACAGCAGCGACCCCTGTTGGCCGATAGGCACGAGTCGTCTATGAAATAGAGCATTCGAACTAAAAAAAAAAAAAGAAAAGAAAGAAAGAAAGGAAATCTTAAAAATGGTCAATTAGAGTTCAAGGAATCTCAAAACTTGTAACATCATCGAAAACTGGAAATCTAAATTTTTTCTGAATCTTATACTTTCTTCTTATATATGCAGAAGGTAAAATAATAGATCCACTTTTTTAAGAATAAGTAGTCAATTTCAGTTAATTGAAATGCAAGGAAATCTCAAAACGTGTAAATTCATCGAAAACCAGAAATCGAAATTTTTCCCGTGTCTTCTACTTTCTTCTTATGCATGCAGAAGCCAGTAATAAATCCACATTTTAAATAATAAGTAGTCAGTTTCAGTTAATTGAAAAGCAAGGAAATCTCAAAACGTGTAAATTCATCAAAAACTGGAAATAAAAATTTATCCAAATCTTATACTTTCTTCTTGTATATGCAGAAGATATAATAATAAATCAACTTTTTAAAAAATAAGTAATCAGTTTCACTTAAATGAAATGCAAGGAAATCCCAAAACGTGTAAATATATAAATATATCAAAAAACGGAAATCGAAATTTATTTCGTATCTTCTTTCTTCTTATGTACGCAGAAACTAGTAATAAATCCACTTTTTAAGAATGAGTAGACAATTTCAGTTAATTAAAATGCAAGGAAATCTCAAAACGTGTAAATTCATCGAAAACCGGAAAAACGTTTATCCAAATCTTCTATTTTCTTCTTATATATGCAGAAGATAGAATAATAAATCCAATTTTTAAAAAATAAGTAATCAATTTCAGTTAATTCTTTGCTTAAAAAAGAAAAAGAAACCCACTTGACATATTTCGAACAATCCATGCAATTCCGAACAATATATCAACGAACCGATAGCAAGAACTAAACGCGATATACTGTTTGCAGTGTTTTCACTTTTCACCTGCGAGCGAAGAGCAGCTTCGATATTATTGGTGTGAGGATGTGGTTTTACTCTTCTGTTAGTTAATTAAAAACCCAAATGCAGAGTAGCAGCAATAAGCTCCTTCCCAATGTAGAAAATTTTCTGCCACTGGACACGTGAGTACAAGTAAACTCATATCTCATTAAATAAAATGACATCCTAGTTTAAAATATAGACTGACAAAAGGATGAATGAGATTGAAAAATATGTACTCACGTGCCAGTAGTCGATGTTCCTGTACTGGTGTAAATTTCATAATGAAGGAAACAGTCTTGAAAACTACTATTTTTATTAAGATTCAACTTGAATCATGCAATTTAACTTAAAAACTTTAAACATAACTTTCAAAAAGAAAAAAGAAAACAATTGATATTTGTTTAATTAGAGTCATTCACCTATTACGACTATAAGCCGAAAAAGAAATTTTTAGAAAATGAATCGTGCATTACGCAACCGGCAGCATCCAAAAACATCGTCGAAAAGCAAAGCCAGCTGATGTGTCGTACACACCCCTTTTAAATGAACCGCGATGCTGTCTAGAAGATTCGCTGGCAGTTAAAGAAACAGTTAGCTGTACTGCCATTAATTTCATATGCAAATTTATGCAATTGCAAAAAATAGGAAAAATAGGTGAATGATTTTATATTTTGTACTCAAGTGCTATTTAATTGATTAATAGTTACAAATTTTGAATAGAAACTAAATTAGATAATTGCGATCGCAAGAAACCGAGTTGAATTAAAAATACTGCGAAAGCAGCGCCGCTTGCTTGGTGGTAGCGGTTAGCGTTTGAGTTAACTAGAAGAATATAAACAAAGCGGCATTTTTACCTATTATAGTTATTTTACATAAAAAGGAAGTAAATTAATTTAGCACTTTAATACATTTTGCTAGAAATAAAGTTACTTAAACATAAAACCTCCGGAGGTAAAGAAAAGAAAAAAAATAAGTGTTTGTAACGCTGACGGGAAAAATGAGAGAATGGCGAATTTAGCCAACAAAATGCCTCCCTTTTCCGACAGAGTTACAAAAAAAAATTTAGTTAGAAAAAAAATATGTAAAACCAAGTTCACAGATGACCTAGACATTTTCTAGGGTTTAAGCAAAAATTACAATTTTTTAATAATATGTAGTTTTTTTTCAAGTCCATTTGAAAGTATAAGTCCCAAAAGACAGTCTATAAAATTTATAGTTCATTAATTGTCCTTGATTTTTTTTTCAATTACATTTTATGCTAGAAAAGACTGTCTTAGTTTTAGAAAAGCGTCTTTGGGTAGAGCTTTCGTCATAATGTCCGCAATATTTTCTTTCGATTGGATGTTCTTAACATCTATCTCACCATTTTCATACATTTCTCGTACAAACATATATCTCAAGTCAATGTACCTATTTTTAATGTTTTCAGCTCTACATTTTGTAAATTGCACACTTGCAGTATTATCGCAGAAAAGAATTGGTTTTTGTATTTTTATTGTAGTAAATAGCTGAAGATCTTCAATTATGTTTTTAATAGTAGAGGTAAGATATTTTATGTCCTTTGCTGATTCGGAAGAGGCAATAAATTCGGACTCCATCGGCGAAAGAGCAACACAGGTTTGTTTAATTACCCGCCATGTTAGTGGCATATTATTGATGAAAATTATATAACCAGACCAGGAACGACGATCATGGGGATCACTGGCCCAGCTTGCATCTGAGTATGTAGTAAGCTGAAGAGGTTGCTGGTTTGATGATAAACTAAGTCCTAAATCTTTTGTGGAGGCTAGGTACTTCAAGATTTGTAGTAGTCTTTTCCAATGGATAGATCGAGGATTTTCTACAACTTGTGAGAGTGAGACGACAGCATAGCTAATGTCAGGACGGCATCTTCCGGCAATGTAGAGGAGGCATCCAAGAAGACTTCTATATGGCACCTTCTGCATTTGAAGACGCTCAGCATCAGTCTGAGGCATTTCCTGTAGAGAAGTTACTGTGCCTGCGTTAAGAGGAAGAAAAGTATTAATATGATTGAAAATTTTAAACTTTTTGAGACAGGAATTTATATATTCTGGGCAATTAATTATAATCTTTTCATCTGTGATATTGAAGTTTATTCCCAATAATTTTGTTATTGGGCCAAGATTTTCTAGTTCATAAATTGATTCTAGTAGCTTTATTACTTCTTTTAGATCTGTTTCAGATTTAGCAAACACAGGTAGGTCATCAACGTAAATTAAAACTATAGCTCTATTTTTATAATTATAGACACAAGTCAGACCTTTAATTTGATGGAATCCGTTTGTTATTAATTTATTGTGTAATTCCTCATACCAACACTTTCCTGCTTGATGGAGACCATATAGAGCTTTCTTTAATTTTAAAACATGATTTTCTTTTCCCTCTATTATATAATCTGTAGGTTGGGCTATATAGATATCTTTATCAACATTGCCATAGAGATAGGCACATTTAACATCAATTAAACTATGTTTCCACTTCAATATACAGATAAAAAGGATCATAAATAAACGGATTAGGACAAAATTGACAACTGGTGAGAATGTTTCCTCATAATCTTGACCTTCAGTCTGATTATTTCCCAAGGCAACGAGTCTAGCTTTAAACCTCTTGGATTTATCTTTATTTTTCAGGGTGTAAACCCACTTCGTCCCCAGAATTTTAGTGGTTGGATTTGGTTTTGGTACTGGTTCCCATACTTGCCTCTTTATCATCATGTCAATTTCCATGTCCATGGCTTTCTTCCATTCCTTTGCTTCTGGTAGTTTCTTTGCCTCCCTAGGTGAACGGGGAATTATTCTTTCAGCACAATTTGCCTCTTCTTCACTACTTACCTCTTCAGTGTCTTTTCTTTTAAGTGAAAAATCATTAGTTATTTGACAATATTTGGAAAAAACGTCTAGTGAAGGATCATAATTTATATTATGTTCTTTACAGTAGTTTTCAAGTTCTATATTACTTCTCAAAGTTTTTCCATCTGGAGCAAATACATTTATATCTTCCTGTCCTTTAGTCTTTCCCTTTTTTCTAGTTTTTGTGTATCTTCTAAAGGTTACACACTGGTCAGATTTTAGTTCTGTTTCACGACTCTTACTCGGCTGTGGTTCTTGTTCTGAACTTTCACTGCCTGAGCTTTGATCTTCTACATTTGTATCAGTTAATTCATCATCATCATCAAATTCTGAAGCAACCACTTGCCCGTCTTTTTCTATTCCTAGCTTTTCTTCATTGAAAGTTACATGTTTGCTTTCTATTATGGTGTCCTCCTCTGGTATCCAAATTCGGTAGCCCCTTGTTCGCATACCGTATCCTATCATTATTCCTTTCTTGGCTCTAGGTTGAAATTTATTCCTTTTCTGTTGCGGGATGTGGACATAAGCAATGCAACCATATCTTTTAAGATGTTTCAGAGTTGGTTTCCTTCCATACCAACGTTTAAATGGAATGTCATTTATAGACCGATGGAAAATTCGATTTCTAATATAGTTGATAGTATGAACTGCTTCTAACCAGAGATTTTCAGGAATGTTGGAGGACTGTAGAAGAGTTCTCATGCTGTCAAAAAGTACTCTGTTCAACCTTTCTGCAGAACCATTCATTTGAGGAGAATAGGTATTGGTTCTCTCATGTCTAATTCCTAGTTTTCCTAACAATTCTTCTATAGGGCGACAACAATACTCAAGTCTGTTATCACTCCTAATGGCTCTTATCTTTTTGCCAGTTTGACGTTCTATAAATTCTATGAAACTTTTTAATTTAGTGCAGACTTCATCTTTAGTTCTCATAGCATAGCAAAAGGATCGGCGACTGTAATCATCTAGGAATGTGAGAATGTATCTAAACCCATGCTTAGACGGAGTAGGGGCTGGTCCCCAAACATCTGTATGGATAAGTTGGAGTATTTCTGTTGAACGAATATTACTTGACCTTGGGTATTCTGCACGTGTATTTTTACCATATATACACGGTTCGCACCTAGATTCTTCCCCTTTTAACTTGACTGATGGCTCAACTAAACTTTCATTAAACATTTTCTTTATTGTAGGAATGTTACAATGCCCCAAGCGTTCATGCCAAATCATAATATCATTTTTATCTACTGAATAGGCAAATTCTATAGTTTCATTTTTATTTTCCTTTCTAGATTTAATGCCGTCTTTTTCAATTTTCCTTTTAGTTAGTTTTGGGGACATTTTGTTTTCTTTAATTTCATTTTCACCTCTCCTTTTCAATGGGAGCCCTTTTATAACATAAAAATTATCTTTTAATTTTGCAGACCAAAGATATTTCCAATGAGGGGAAAAAATTTTAAAACCATGGTCTAGTTTTGCGTGCATACCAGCTTTATCCATTTTAGACATGCTTATAAGATTTCGATGAATTGTGGGAACATACAAAGTATTAAAAAGGGTTACAGTTTTTATGTTTTGACCTTCTTTTATTGTAAATTTAACTGTCCCTATGCCTTCAACCTCATGGGGAGTGATACCCATTTTTACTGCCGAGTTGTTTTGAGGTTTTCTCATCTCTGTAAAGAATTCCCTGTTCTGGCAGATGTGCGATGTGGACGCACTGTCCAAAGTCCATTCTCTAGTTAATATTTCATTTGCCTGACCACTGTTTAAAAATTCAGAAACATTGCTTTCTGTTATAAATGCCCCTCCATGAGTTTGTTTAACTTTGTCTTCAATTCGTTGTTTCTTCTTACATTCTCGTATTGAATGGCCTAATTTATTACAAAATTCACATTTTACTTTAAATTTTACATTAGGTTTCAAGTTTTCAGTTGCTAAACATTCTACTTTAGTTTCTTCCCTCAAGTTTCTTCTTGTATATTCCTTCAGGATTTCACTTTTAATTTTTAGAAATTTAAAATCATTTGGCTCATAGTTCTCAATTTCGCGGGCTAAATAGTCGTATTCAATGGGTAAATTTTCAATTAAAGCATAACATTTATAGTCTTCTGAAATATTTTCCCCAATATCTTCTAACCTTCGGCAACTATCCTCAATCCTAGCTATAAAGGTTGGCAATTCTTCCTCAGGTAATTTCTTAAGGGATTTAAACTCTTTTAAACAAGAGATTCTATATGACCTATCTGAGGTAGTTCCCCCTATACTGGTTTTCAAGATTTGCCAAATTTCAGCTGGATCATCCAAATGATTAATTTCTAAACAAATATCAGGACTACAATAAGATTTTATTAATCCACATGTTTTAGCTTTGCTTTGCTGTAGTTTAAATTTAGAAATGGGAGGTAATTTTTCTTTTTCAGTTTCACTCTCTTGAGGCCAATTTTTCTTATCTATCCAAACAATTAAACCTTCACTTTCTAGTTTAATTTTTATATTTCTAGACCAAGAACGATAATTATGTCTAGTTAATAAATGCTGTGGATTTATGTTTGTAGCCATCTTAAAATTTATCTACTTCAATTAATTTCCTTAAACTAGGGAAGGGCTCTGGGCCCATAACCCTCTTTTGGTTTTACTCTTCTGTTAGTTAATTAAAAACCCAAATGCAGAGTAGCAGCAATAAGCTCCTTCCCAATGTAGAAAATTTTCTGCCACTGGACACGTGAGTACAAGTAAACTCATATCTCATTAAATAAAATGACATCCTAGTTTAAAATATAGACTGACAAAAGGATGAATGAGATTGAAAAATATGTACTCACGTGCCAGTAGTCGATGTTCCTGTACTGGTGTAAATTTCATAATGAAGGAAACAGTCTTGAAAACTACTATTTTTATTAAGATTCAACTTGAATCATGCAATTTAACTTAAAAACTTTAAACATAACTTTCAAAAAGAAAAAAGAAAACAATTGATATTTGTTTAATTAGAGTCATTCACCTATTACGACTATAAGCCGAAAAAGAAATTTTTAGAAAATGAATCGTGCATTACGCAACCGGCAGCATCCAAAAACATCGTCGAAAAGCAAAGCCAGCTGATGTGTCGTACACATCCCTTTTAAATGAACCGCGATGCTGTCTAGAAGATTCGCTGGCAGTTAAAGAAACAGTTAGCTGTACTGCCATTAATTTCATATGCAAATTTATGCAATTGCAAAAAATAGGAAAAATAGGTGAATGATTTTATATTTTGTACTCAAGTGCTATTTAATTGATTAATAGTTACAAATTTTGAATAGAAACTAAATTAGATAATTGCGATCGCAAGAAACCGAGTTGAATTAAAAATACTGCAAAAGCAGCGCCGCTTGCTTGGTGGTAGCGGTTAGCGTTTGAGTTAACTAGAAGAATATAAACAAAGCGGCATTTTTACCTATTATAGTTATTTTACATAAAAAGGAAGTAAATTAATTTAGCACTTTAATACATTTTGCTAGAAATAAAGTTACTTAAACATAAAACCTCCGGAGGTAAAGAAAAGAAAAAAAATAAGTGTTTGTAACGCTGACGGGAAAAATGAGAGAATGGCGAATTTAGCCAACAGAGGATATTATCGAATGGGAAATAATATACTACTGCGATGAACTAAACGCGATATACTGTTTGCAGTGTTTTCACTTTTCACCTGCGATAAGCAGCTTCGATATTATTGGTGTGGGGATATTATCGAATGGGAAATAATATACTACTGCGATAACTTGATGAATGAGGAATGAAACATTTTATATGTTATCGTTCAAGGTCATACTTTTTAAGTAGTGTTTCGATTTGAGAGTTCGCACAAATGAAGCAAAGGGACACATCGCAGGAATAAGGAAGAGAAAGTGTGTTCGGATCGTTTGCGGTTGGTTTTTTTTTTTTCGAGTTTAGTCAGTGAGTAAATAGGAGGGAGAGAAGGTGTATTTGTATAAGATATTCGGCGGTCTGTTTGTTGGGTGTTTATGGGGTGGTACGGGGTACGGTGAGGCGGGGAAGCAGAATTTGAAGATATGGTGGTTGGCGTTGGACGCTGTTTATCGGCATATGGATCGATCGCGCTGTGCGCACTAGGAACTATCGTTAGAGGGATATATCGTTAGAGCAAGAACTTAAATACTGTTATCGCAATATTAAAAAAATATCGATACTTGGGGATATATTGATAAATAATCCAGCCCTAAGTCTAAACTAGGCCGTATTACTAATCGATTGGCACCAGTCGCAAGTCTCTACATTAATTTACGGCGGAATTAGTTGGTAAAAGAGAGGGGGGGATTTTTTTATGACTGTACATACAGTGTGGCCCGAATGAATAAAATATATTTCTAATGCGGCCCACCAAGTATTTTGGGTTGGACAGGCCTGGTCTAAGAAATGCTAATCTGAGAATGTAAAAAGTAAAATTAATTATTCATTTGTTTCATTTTGTATCCCGAAAATAAGACTTGTTGATGCCAGAATCTTTACAAGGTAGTTTGGAGCAACAAAACAGAAAGACTATTGTGTAAATTAAATAATTCTGTTTATAGTGAAATAAAATATTCATGCATATAAATATGTATAAAATTCTTTTCATTCTTTTTTTAATATGCTACAAGTTTTTTTTTTTTTTTTTTTCTTATAAAATTACTTGATAGATAGTTGATCCCTGGGGCTGTGTTATTGCTTGTTGTAGTGAAGGTCCTGGAATAGCTTTTGCCGAAATAAATTTAGATTTTGTTAAGAAAACACGGGATCAAATGCCTGTGTCCATGCACAGAAGGAGTGAATTATATGGAAGTATAATTCCAGCAGAAGATGCTCAACGTAAGTATACAATAATATTCTCAAAGTAATTGCTATTTTAACATTTTTGTACTATTTTTTATTCATTTTGTCAAATATATCACTTTTATTAAGCTTATATTATGTACAGAAATGTATTTATTTCAATGAGTTTATTTTATCTTTTGCGCCTCACCATCCAAAATTGCAAATAAAATTTTTGCAAATGTTTTGTTTTCAGCACACTATCTATTTGCATATATTTTCAATTAATTTGAATAAGATGACACAAAGTAAACATTTACATGAATTTTATTTACAGTCTTGCATAGTGTGGTGCAAAAGATAAAATGATTCTTCGAAATAAATACATTTCAGTATATAATATAAGCTTAATAAAAGTGATATATTTGACAGTGTATTTGAAAATTAAAAGCAATATTTTAATGTGCAAATATACTTTAATATTAAAAAAACAAAATAATTGCAATGGAATTTAAAAACAAATCATTTAATGTAACACTACTGCATTACTTAATTTCGATATCGTTTCTTTTAAAACACATATTTTGATATTATAAGCGATGTGAATGAAAAGGCATCAGTGAGCAAATGTTATACATTTTTTACTTTCCGAACACTATAGTGAGGAAAGTATTGTAATCATGTCAAAAATCCGAATTTGAGATTTTGATGTTTCTATACGTTTCAAGGTCCCATGAGTCTGTTTCCACTATTTTTACGATGATATATGTATGTGTGTGTGTGTGTGTGTATGTATGTATGTATGTGTGTATGTCTGTGAGTGAACACGCTAGCGTCTAAACGCTTTGTTCAAAAAAGCTGAAAGTTGGTACGTATATTGTAAGTCACCATAGTACGAACCCTGTAGATTTTGGTGAATTTAGCACTTATAGTTTTTTTACAGGGACACCAAGAAAAAATCTTTATCATTATGGCCTATGGGGCCAAAATTTTAAAAGTGTGATAGCGTCTGAATGCTTTATTAATCTGAGCAAAAAAATTGTACACAGGTTACAGTTGCACAAATTGTATAGATTTTGGTGAATTTAGCACGTACAGTTTTTTTACAGGGGCACTAAGAAAAATTCTTTATCGTTATGGCCTATGGGGCCAAATTTTTAAAAGTGTGATAGCGTCTAAACGCCTTATTAATCTAAGCAAAAAATTTGTACACATGTTAAAAGTCACAGTTGCACGAACTGTATAGACTTTGGTGAATTTAGCACTTTCAGTTTTTTTACAGGGACACAACGAAAAATTCTTTATCATTATGGCCTAAGGGACCAAATTTTTAAAAGTGCGATAGCATCTAAATGCCTTATTCAATTGAGCTGAAAATTTATATGAATATTATAAATCACTGTTGCACTAAATATAAACATTTTGGTTAATCTAGCATTTATAGGTTTTTACAGGGACACAACGAAAAATTCTTTATCATTATGATCTATGGGCTCAAAGTTCAGTAGCGTTAAATAAAACATCGTGTAATGTATGGAGAAAAATACTCAAACACTCTATTAGGGTTTTCTCTCTTTTGTTTGTTTAACAACTCCTCTTTCTTTACTTTATCTACAAAACTGTTAAACTCAATGTTCGGGAAGTCGAGTGGAGTCACTTAAGATTTTTTTATGTTGAAAATAACGTCTACACTATAAATATAAATAGAAGAAAAAAGCAAATTCTGCAATAAGAAAAATCTATCTATATTTTAATTAATAGCAAAGCGTCACTGAAAATTTGATATCACTATTTTTAAGAACTGTATGTCAAATTCTTATAGCCATAAAGTACAGTGCTGCGTCACAAACTTTTAACCTGTTAAGTTTTTTTTTGTATTGATATCATTACTTTTTAGGATTTAATGATCAAAATGTTAAAATTAAAGGAGTTTATAATACTGTGTAAAAAGTGTAGTTTCATAGGTCATATTACATTAAATTTTATCTCAAGCAAAATAACAAACTGAATGAAATTTCAAAATTTTATGAAAAGTGATGAAATGAAAAACTTAATTAAAAAAAAAAAAAAAAAAAGATTTTTTATTTTATTTAATATTTTAAATAGTTCAACAGTTGGACAGAACATTCAAAATAAATATTAAAAAAATAATTTGTGTACGAAAGTTTTTGTAAAACAATTTTATGAATGTTTTTGTTTTTAAAGAGCTCGATTCACCACGAAGGACCGTAAAGCACATTCCAACCCAAATTTTAAATCATCAATCTATTGAACAAAAGATTAATTGTTATTTTTAAATTAGAGATGTATAAAGTAGAATGTTGTAAGGATCTGACAGTAATTTTCCAAAATACCTAGCACCATGGGGATGGGGTCCAGATCCTCCCTTGGAAACTCTGATTATTCTAAAAAAAAAGATGCTTAATCAATTTGAGGGAGATTTTGTTTAGTTTACAATTAATTTAGCTGAAGAAAATAAGAGGGAGCACCCAGTTAGACCACTTGAAATTTTAATTGGGAAAAGGTTCCTTGTTAGCCTGTAACAAAGGTCTTCTCAAGACAAATGTTTTTTAGAAAATGCTTTGTTGTGCATCTAGTTTTATTCTACTTGATTAAATATACTGTACATAGTCCCCATATTCTTCCTAGTATTTCAGAATAACATTAGAATTCCTGAAATTTTTCTAAAACATAAGGAGGGTATTTAAGAGTGGACTTTGCCTCGTTTTCTAAAATTGGGTTATGAGGGTAAAAAGTATACATAAGAGATCTAGCTTTCAAATTTTAAATGATAAGGATTTTTTATCACTTTGAGAAATCTTCTAGGTACAATCACTCAAAAAAAATTTCCTACAGTGCTTTTTTAAGGTTGGTTGGTAGTAGGGTTTAAGGCCTATGCTAGGGTTCTAGGCTTATATGTGGAATGCCCTCAGTGGGGTCTTTCTAAGGGGTCCTAGCCTGTATTTACGTGAGTTCCGGAGAAAACACTGGAAGAAACGACTAGGTCAAAGAGTGTGACTGGGATTGAACCCGGCACTTCCTATCAACCAGCTTTGAGCGCAGAACCGCTCGACTGCTGGTAGGGCACTTTTTAAGGAGGTTATAAGTAATATATATTTTTTTCTAAAAGTTCCATCTTCCTCCCCAAATCTATTGGAGATGCCTCAGAATTTTTGAAAACTGTAAAAAACATGCATATTAAGTATGAGTCTGTAAGTAGAACTTAAAACAAGCTCTTAATCCTTCTCCTAATAAATTGAAATTTTAAATTTTGTCGTCTAAGAATTTCCCTATCCCAATACAACTTTATTTTTTTAAATCAAACGTGATCAAGAATTTATTTATTTATTCATTTTTGACATATTTTATGAATTTCAATTCTCTTTTTAGGATTTTTCCAATCAATGGTTTAAGTGATTTATCACATAGGCATCATTGTTTTAAATAAATTACAGATATTTGCATATAATTATGATATTATCATTTTTATAAAAGTAAAGAAAATTTTTTGTTGCAGTCACTTTTCAAAATAAAACCAATTCTGAAAGTTAACAATGTATCAACTTGAATTCAATGAACATTTTTGATAAACAAATATAATATAAAATACCTAAGTAAATAACTTTTTTAATATATATATATATTAAAGAAAGAAAAATAATTTTTTTATATTTGTAAGTGTAGGATATTTTTACATCAATAGTCAATAGATGGAGCCAAAATGCCTATTTGAGATTAGATATTTTAGATGGAAGTGAAGTCTGTATGCTTACACATCAGTCTTCTCTGACAAAAGAAATTAATATCATATATCAATTATAAAAAAAATTGTTCAAGCCATTTTCGAGAAAAATTTATTACACCATTACCCCTGTTCTCTCTAAAGTCTTAATATACCATTTCAGATCTCAAAATGTACTGCATGTAGAAACGTAAAAATTTTAGGATAGGATCAGACAGAATATAAAAGGGTAGTTAGAAAAAATCAGATCAGTATATCTCATATTTGCTGAGATATTAAATGTCAGTGTTTTCAATTTCTTTTCATGTTAAGTTAGCTGTATATATAGTGTCGCGGCTAAGCTTCGTTTGAGCTTCCCTGCATCACGGAGACACTGCCTCATGATAGACTAAACAAATTTTTCAAACTAAACTAAATTATTAAATAAATTTAACAGTTATTTGTAAAGAAAAAAAAAAAAAAGAAAGAAATTCAATTGAAGAAATCATTTATTTTTTAAACAGTGCTCATTTTGAAATAAATTTTCTTATTCTACAAAAATGCTAAATTTTATGCTAAATTTAAGTGGCAATGGAGTAAAAAAAAAAAAAAAAAATCCTTTTGAGATATTTTATATTTTACCTAGTTGTTAATGCTCTATTTTTTTATTTACATATATATTTTTATTTTATTTTTTTCGAAATAATCTGTAAAGGTGAAGGAACATACTCAGTCTGGGGTGAGATGGAATTACTCAAAAGGGAATCTTTTAATGAAAAATAGCGTATTCCTGTTTGTTTATTATTTTAAATGCAAACTGATAACAAGTGAAATCGATAGATCTTCTTTACTTCATAATGAAGAATATATTTTCTTCATAGATTATACTAAAATGTGATGAATTACTTTAAATTATTATTTGTGATAAATTTATTTAATAATCTTAGTTATAAATTTGTTTAGTGAAGTTTTGTTTTCTCTGAATTAATTCAAATTAATTTTTGTTTGCTTCTAATCTCTCTATTAAAAAAAAAAATCACTTTCTCTCTATATGTAGAATGAAATGTTTAAGTTCAATTTAAATTTATTTCTTTATAGATAGTGCTGAATCTACTTATATGTTTGGAAATATCAAACTTCCAAATACATGCATCTTTTACACGACAAGATATTCTATGGCTTTTGTTAACAAAAAACCTGTTCTTCCTGGCCGTATCCTTTTTTATAAAAAAAAATATTTTTATTTTACCTTAAAAAAAAAAAAAATATAAATAAATAAATAAAAAAATAAATAAATATGCTATGACTTATTTGAAATGAATCTAAGTTATTTAACCTTTCTACCCTGTATGGGTCGATTCGACCCATTTTTAAAATTGATCTTTCGATATCTTCTACAGATTTTAATTTTGATTGTTCAAACATTATGTATGCCTCAAAAATATGCATTCGTTTAATATATGATGTTTTCAGAGTCATTGGTTTGTTTTAAACCACCCCCCAAAAATATGTGACATATTACCTGTCTGGGTCGATTTGACCCACATTATTAACATGCATAGAAATGCTTAAAACACCAATTTTTTCTTTTGAGTAGACTTCATTTTCAGGAATAGTCAATAGATGGCGATAGTTGTCAGAAACGTAGATGTAAAATGAGCTCCATAGAAATTCTTTCTTGAGACCTAAATTCAATCCATACAAAGTAAGTCGATTCGACCCATACAGGTAAAACGTAAAATTTTTTCAACAGGGTAGGAAGGTTAAAAATATTATACAAAATATACAGATGAGTCAAGTATAAATAAGACTTTTTTTAATACCACTAAACAATATATTGCTATAACAACCATGGTTAAGCATTTAGCATAATTTTGTTCTTTATATGTTAATTAATTTATTTGCTGATGCAGTTGCATAACCATTAAATTTTTAGACAGCTTTTAGAGAACACTGGAGTAAAAATTGTTCATCACCCCTGAGACCCGTGTTTTATTTTGAGACTTGAAATTTCAAATACAAAAAGTGCATTTTTTAAAATTTACTTTTGAATTAAAATGCTTGATTCAGGAGTTGATCCTGATTTTTATTTTTGGGGCCCATTTTTGTAAAATTTTTATTTATTTTTGTGAAAATCTGTTTCTTTTTACGATAAAAAGAATTATCACATGAAACCTTTCATTTTAGCAGTTACTCTATCTAATCTTTAATATCAAGTTAATAACATTTTATTGAACCGAATATAGAAGAAAATTTTTACAAAATTATCATTTTTAAAAAACAAATCTTGTGAAGGGGCTGTTTTTATGAATTTGAATTTTGTGAAGGGACCCATTGTATGGATTTAAATTTTGTAAAGGGGCCCATTTTAAAAAATTGAATTTCATGAAAGGGGGCAGCAAAAGGGTCCCAATGTTTGCTTGGATCGACCCCTGTGATAGTGTACTGATAGAATTGAGAATATGAAGATTGCAATTTCGATTCTTAGAACAGCTAAGTGTGGTATTGCTTTGAAATTAATTATTTTGTAAAAAGTGGTTCTTAAACTGTGCTGAATTAATAGGAATCATGCTTTCATAACTGTGGTTAAATCATTTTCATTTAAATGAAAATATTTAAGCACACTTTTTAAATACGAACATATAAACATGTAACATATAAAATATGCAAAAGCAAAAATTGTCTTATAGATTTTTTTTTTTTTTTAATAATGAGTACCATTTTAAGTATTTTTAACGATTATTTTGAGCGATACTTTTCCTGTTTTGTAATAAATATTCTATTTCTTTAAAATAGGAAAATATAAAATATCATTAAATAATTATACTTAGAATCTTAACAATGATAGATGAATCCCCTTTTGGTTTTCAAAAAGTTGGCATATGTTGTTTAAAAAAAAAAAAAAAAAAAAAAAAAGACAAACATCCTCTAAAAATCTTTAAAAAAAAGAAAAAGCATTACTTACATTAAAACATTCAAAATATACAACCTTTTTTATTTCTTCATGTCATACTGTCGGCTAGTTTCGTATGGGGCGCCCCAGCTTGGTCTCTGACGACACGGTGCTTGAAGTCTGTTGAAACTGTTGTTCCACACCTCTTTCCTCTCTTTTAAAGACTCGGTGCCATTGCCGGTCGAGTAGAGCCCCATCGTTGCCATTGCAATTATTAAAACTTGTTTGTTATTATTGAAACTTGCAAGTTTTAATAATTGCAATGGCAACGATGGGGCTCTACTCGACCGGCAATTGGCACCGAGTCTTTAAAAGAAAGGAAAGAGGTGTGGAACAACAGTTTCAACAGACTTCAAGCACCGTGTCATCAGAGACCAAGCTGGGGCGCCCCATACGAAACTAGTCGACAGTATGACATGAAGAAATAAAAAAGGTTGCATATTTTGAATGTTTTAATGGATGTTTACTTCATGGTTTAATTTTTTATAAAGTATTAAAAGCATTACTGTTAGTTTTTTCTCAAAATGTGATTTTAACTCAAAAAAGAGTTTAAAAAATGATCTTGTATCATTCGAGGGATCTGCTCCTCTCAATATGATATATATTTTTATAGAAAATAGAAGTAACCCCCATCTGCCTTCAGGAACTGACATACAAAAATTGGGGGCAGGCCAGTATCATTAATTGGGAGATCTCCTTCTACCATGCAATGCACAAAATGAAATTTTACCTATGTAATATATATTTAATTATAAAAGGCAGATTTGGGAACCTTCTTATAAACAGGGATCAGGGTACTTGTCCCATTTGCCTTGGGGAAATCAGGCCCTGTCTGCCTTGTTTTCTGATAACATCCAAACCATAGAAAGTTGAAGAAACTCTACGAAAATATTTAACTGTAAATAGTGACTATCTACAGTAGTCTTAAACACTGCAAATAAAAATTAAGTTTCTGTTTCGATTATTTCTTACTAATCAAAATACTTCACAATAGCTCCAGGTAACTGTGATCAATATTACATATCTAGTTAATAAAAAAAATATTCATGATAAATAAGATACTTGAATAAGTAGTGTGTTAACAGAAGATAATTGTCTGAGAATATAATTGTCTGATAATTGTCTGAGAAGTGAATGACTATGAAAATAAATAAATAAATAAATGAACATGTGTTCATTTTGCACCAATACTTATTAAAATAACAGGTAAAATATTAAATAGTTTAAATGTCATTTCTGCTTCCATTTATTTCTTAACGAGCTTTTATGTAGATGTACTTGTATGTCCTTTACGTTGTGCCAAACGGTTTTCTGATCTGCATCCCCATGAAGTTGCAGATCTATTCAATTGTGTACAAAGTGTGCAGAAAATTATTGAATTAGAATATAAAGCTCCGTCATCAACTATCACAATACAGGTAAAAATAAATTAAATTTATATATGTTGTTTTACAAATATAAACTAATATATATATATAAATATTAAATAAAATCCAATTATTCTTTTAATCCATTATATGGTTTTATAATATTGAAAAATTATTTTAAGTGCTTTTGAAAGGGAAACTTTTGAATTTCATTCCTAAGTAACATCTCCAATATCAAAATAATACTACAGCATTATTTAAAATGATATAGATGTTTTATGATAACCTGATAATTTTTTAAACAGAAATGAAAAAAAAAAAAAGAAAATGCTTCCCTAAAAACAAAAACTTGGGACAAAAAATAAGAGTATGAAAAGAAAATAACAGTACACAAATTAAATTTAGGGAAATTAACCAAAAAAAAAAAAATAAAAAAGCTTTCCTATCTAAAGCAATTTTACTATAGTTGGTTCGAGTTCAATTTTAAACAAGTTGGATCAAGTTCAGAACATCTATTCTTTTTTTTTCCCATTAATAAGCAGAAACTTGTTTCATATAATTATAACTGTATAGTTGATAAAAACATACTATATATATCCTTGATTAAAATACACAACAAATACAAATGGTTAAAAATCATTATTAATCCATTTTTCAATTTTAACTTGGTGTATTAGCAATTACATTTTCATTCCTATTTAAAATGATTTACTAATTGTGTGCAATAAGATTTTACTTTATTTCATAACTTAAAAATGCTTTGCATTTTTTATTTAAAATTTAAATTTAACAGTAGCACTCCAGAGAGCTTTTCCCCACTTTCTTCATAAATTTCACTTTCATTACTATTTTTATTCTTTTGCCGTTTTATACGGAAAAAAAAAAAAAAAAAAGCAATGTAGTTATATATTTTTGACTTTCCCTTAAACATATAGTGGTAAAGACATAGCTGCCAAGTGCTCCGATTTTTATCAGCGTGCTCCGTTAATCCAAAAAGTATTGAAAAACTCAGATTTTTTAAACTTGACATTTCTTTATT
The DNA here is from genome assembly GCA_963930645.1 of Salticus scenicus. NCBI lineage: Eukaryota > Metazoa > Arthropoda > Arachnida > Araneae > Salticidae > Salticus > Salticus scenicus. Next base: position 17,762,214 of record OZ005648.1, on the reverse strand, counting down.
TGTTATTTTCACTTTTATTCATAGCTGCCAACATTTCTATTTTTGGCAGAAGTTTTCTGATTTTTAAGTTAATCTTTTGGCCTCCGATATTAAATCGATTTCTTCAGTTTTTTTAAAAGTCGTAAATATTATCGTTCGTTATTAAAAAATAAAAATTAAATAAATAAATAAATAATGGGAATCAATCACTTCATGGAAGCCTTCTGATTCCCAATCTTTTTCCATCCACAACATAAATGTTAATATTCATTTTAAACTTACTTTGTGAGATTCTGGAACGTATAAAGAAATATAATTATTCAATATTACTTGCTCATATAATTATTTTTTATCCTTCCCCATCTTTTTTTTTTCTTATTTCGAACTAGCTATTAGCAATTAAATGCTTCGCGGAAGCCATTTATTACCCAAACTTTCTTCCATCACAAAATAAATGTCAGTATTCATTTTAACTTTATTAGACTTAGAAACCTATAAAGAAGTAAAATTATTTCTCAATCATGTATTTTTTTTATCTCTCCCCCCCTCACTGATTTAAAGAAATCTATATTAAGATTGTGTAAAAGTAGATTATACATAGAAATCTTATTTAAAATTTTCATATCATAATAGTTGTTCTGATTTTTTCTATTTTGCTCCGATTTTTTAAGTCTCTTGCTCCTAAATTTTTAGTCATGAGGTTGGCAGCTCTGTAGAAAATTACTGTCTTTAAAGCTTTTCCTTTTTTTTTTTGGGGGGGGGGGGAGATTTTGCTATATTTACATGCTTTAAGGTTTCCTGAATCTGAAAATTAGAGTTTTAGTGGTTGGTCTGTCTGTGAGTATTTTATATCAGCATAACTCATGGAGAAATACTAGCAAAGAAGTTTCAACTCAGTATTCTAAATCTATGTCATACAAGGATGACACTTGAAACATTTTATCGAAATCAGAAAAACATTTCCTGTACAGGGACATCCAAAAGAATTCAAATACATTGCTTCTACGGGAGAAGTTTTTTATAGATACAGTTTAACATCTCATGAATTCATTAAACAAAATGAAATTAACACATGCTTTTAGTAGTTGGTCTGTGCGCTTGTCTATTATCAATGTTAACTGAAGAAAAAATAAATAAATGTAGGGAATTAAAATATGTTATTTTGAAGATTATATGAAATTGCTACTTATGAAGTTTGGTCAAGATTGATGTGATGGAGAAGTAGGATTCCTTATAAAAACACTGTATTGTGGCAGACAGAATAGACTTTCTCTATAGAAACATTTCTCTTTTTGTCAGGATAAAGCCTCAGTATTCATGTTCTAATCATAGAATTTTATCTATAATGTTTATTTCAAAGTTTTTTATTTATATAGTTTTTGATTATTTTAAGTATAGTTCTTGTTTTTTATATATTTATTCATTTTTTTTTAAACATAATTTAATGCTTTGAAAACATTGAAGTTCTTAAGTCTGGTTGAAATAATTTTTTTGTTTAATACTAGATGATTAGAACAAATGTGGCACATGTCATTTTAAATCCAAAACTAATTAACTTTGCTGTCAAAGTGACTGCTCTATTTGTTCTAGTGTTAATATTAGCATTAAAGCATATCAAAGAAAATATTAACAATACATAGTTAAGAAACATTAAATAAAATTGTGTAACATCTGCATATAATTTAGGGATTATTTGTAAACATCAAAAATTTTAAGTACTACAGATTATCTCCAAAATTTTTTTTAAGGCAGATGTCTCATGACAGATATCAGAAATAGTGGCCTCTGTTTTCAGATTATATTTTTCTAGCCTTGTGACAACATGTATTTGGTTTTGTTTATTTGGGGGGGGGGGGGGGGGGAAGAAACTAAAAAACAGCTATTTTTATATTTATATTATAATTATCTTTTAAATAAACTGTTGTGCTGAATAAAATGCATGGCAGTTTATCAATATGCTGCATGTTAATAACAATTTGTATACATCGGTTATATGGCAGTGCAAATTACCCGATATATATATTTTTTTTTTCAGGAGCTAAAATAGCTCTATGGATTATATACACAGGAAAATATGGTACTAATAATTCATTGATATGATTGGTTTGCTATGGCATTTATTTAAAAATTCTATCATATATTTCAGTACCCATGGTAACAAGTGAATTGCAGTTTTTAAAAATATGAACATATGAGAAATAAAAATTTTCTTTAAAATTATTGTGATATTCTCTAAAAATATTTACTTGTATTGCATAATTTTTTTTTGAAACTATTATTCAATGCTTTTTGTTGTCACTCATCAGGCACATGATAATTACTGTATTAGAATAAAATTACCAGTTTCTTGCCATTGATTTATAACTTTTTACAGGATGGACCTGAAGCTGGACAGACTATTCCACATGTTCATGTACATGTCTTACCACGGAAGAAAGGTGATTTTGAAAAGAATGATGATATATACGAAAAGGTAACACCAGCATTTAATATATATACATTTTGTATTAACTAAGTACTTAAATTTTGAAAAAAAATATATAGATAACATAGAATTCTATTTTATTCATTAAGATGATTTCCTAAAATTCCCAAAGTTACCTCCCCCCCCCCCCCCACACACACACGCACACACACACAAAAAAAAGAATAAATTTTTTGACAGGTTTATTTTTCCTTATTCTTTCTTCTATAACAGGATTTCTACTCAAAAAAAAAAAAAAAAGTTTTCAAGGAAATATTAACACATTATACAGGGTGATTCAGAAGTCAACATACAAACTTTTAGGGGTGGTAAGGCACATAATGAGGATTGAAAATGTATAGGAACCCAAGACTGCAAACGTCATTTTAACTTTTATGAGCCATATGTTTTTTTGCATAGATATAGATGTGGATCTCGAATCTCGCATAAAAAAAAAAAAAAAAAAAAAAAAAGTTTTTACATGCTAATGTTTACAAAACTAAATAAATTCTGTTTTTTTTATCAAGGTATTTTGTCACATGGATTGTATTAATGCAAAATAATTAAGCATACAAGATTTTAAAATTTACACAGTAGCCAAAAACATCCAATTTTTCTTAAAGGGCTAAAATGACGCTTGCGGCCATGAGTTCCTATGCAATTTTCAATCTTTATGATGTGCCCTACAACCCCTAACAGTTTGTACATTGACTTTTGAATCACCCTGTATAACCAGACAAGCAGTATCTGCTGAGCTTCTAGCATAGGATTGGTTTAGCCTAATATTAACTTTCTATTTTTTATCCCCTTTCAAATAAGGCATGATGAGTTCACAGAATTTTGTATATTTTCACAATATTTTATCATATGAATTGAGCTAAACATGAAAAATGTTGGAGGGAAAATTAGAAATTTCATTTTTCTAGAATTTTAATGTAAATTTTCATTTTCAAAAAATTTCTTTGAGATCTCTGAAATCCTAATTTTTATGCTCTAATCCTCAAGTAAAGATCATCTAGTGTTATTTCACCCCCCCCCCCCCCCGATATATTACATCATATAAAATGTAATAGTGTATTATGATGTATTTATGTATTTTTTATAATGGCAACAATAAATTCAATTAATCGTTTAATTAATGTGTCCCAATAAACTGTATGGTTAGTCCCATTAGATCTAGACTCTAGACTTAATGGGACAAAATTCTACATTTCAAATTATGATTTCTTTTTCTCTTTTACATTTTTGTGACTGCATGTTTTTGTCATTTTAATACTATGTTCTGCCTGTTGACATTTTTTTCAGAACAAGTTTTCTGTGTCCATATTTATATTACATATGAATATACATAATAATTGCACTCTTGTATCCATGGTATTTTGATTTTACAAATATGAATATAGAGAATATTCTTAAGAAATATAGCAACATACAAATTTGCAAAAGAAACGCCCACTGGTGGAATTGCAGATTTCCAAATGACATGAATCTACACCAGTGGTTGCGAAAGTGTTAGTAATTAATCTCTCACTAACATTTTATTTCCATGAATAGAAAACTATTTAAAGCTGTTGTATGTTAAAAACATTCTAGGAATTTTATAAATTGCATGTTTTACAGTAGAAAAAGGTGAACAAAAATTTCATTGCAGCTCTAAACCTAATGTACAAAATTTTACGAAAGCTTCTAATTATTCACACTGTAACGGTAACATAAATCAATGTGCCCCAAATTTTGGTATATACAAGGTCTGTCCCAAAAGTAATGCGCTCATTTTTATTTTAAGAAATTTATTGAAACAATTCATATAATTACTCAATATTCTTCGAAATACATCCCTTCTGCTTCAACACACTAGTTCCAATGCGATTTCAATGCTTTATATGCGTCCTGGAAGTCCGTCACAGGGATTCCATTAATAACCTCATCGTAACCGCCTTGGGGACAAAAAAAAGTCGGGCGGAGACAAATCAGGACTGCAGGGCAGCTTGGGGAGTGTTGAGATGCTGGCCATGGTCAGGTAGTCGGTCGTCATAAAGGTGGTGTGGCTGGGAGCATTGTCATGGAATTCTTGATTTCGCACCTGACGCGGTTGACTCTTTTCAGTACTTAGACCAGGGCCCGAAATTTCAACTTAGATTGCACTCGCTGAAAAAAAATGTTACTCGCCACAAAATATGATTAATTTACTCTATTTTTTACGTATAACGTGATCATAACTTTTTATTAGAAAACGAGGAGAAATTACGCAACGTCTTTTATTTTATAAGAAAATAGAAGACATTCAATTTTCAAAAAGAGGTCATTTTACAGGACACAAAGTTGAATGCAAATGATTATAAAAACCGATTCAAAATCTACTTTAAGTGGTGGAAACATTTTTATCTCAAATGATGGGGGACGATGTCGTGTGCCACTCTGCGCTATGTCTTTTTGTTTCTGGGTCGTACAAGAAGATCTAAGATTTGTCACCACTTACTACATTGTCCAATAAAGTCGGATCGTCCTCCCAACACTGCAACAATTCTGCTCGAAAGTTTTATCCATCTTAATTTCCACAGAGCACTCACACATGGGTTCACTGAAACAGGCACTGTGACTCTGCAGGAGCTCGGAGCTGACTGGCACTGGTGGCACTGTGTTCCCAAGACTCCACCGACCCTTCCGTGCAAGTGGCAACCCTGTGCAACGGATAGTCACGGAAGAAGAAAATGAGGCGCATTACTTTCGGGACAAACCTTGTATTTATCAACAGATAGTTTCTTTTTTTCTAAATTTTTGATGTGGCAGCATAGTATGGAATTTCATATAAAAGCACTCAATGAAGATTACTTTCAACCAAATACTGTGAAATAATTTTCAAAATAAATATTAACAGCTTTAAAACAGGTTGTTGAACCATATACAGTGGTGGACATAATTATAAGTCACCTATCTAATTTGACAAATAGTGAAAGAAAAGATTCAGAGCTTAAAAATGTTTTATCAAATACGTCAAAAGCATAAATTTATTCTGTTATCACACGTAATTGTTTTACAGAAATGATATTTTTATAGAGTTTAATAAAAAAAATTAAAAATAACATGGACAAAATTATAAGACACCCTAATATTTTAATTAAAATACATGCTTTTTTTTTGAAAATAATGTGCAATATGCAAAATTTCTGCATGCTGTTATGACATCAGCAGTTTACTAAAGCAGACGATAACCGACTTCATGCATTTACAAACATGCCACGAGGTACAGAATTAAAAGAAAGTGAAATTCGCGAAATTTGGAGATTAAATGGAACTGGTGCCTTAATTAATAATATTTGAAAAGTTATTAAATGCTCTAGATGTGCAATTAGAAATGTTTTGAAAAGAGAAATTAATGGATCTGTGATTAAAAGATCTGGACGTACTCCTTCCTTGTCCTCGAGAGACAGACACCATGTGCTTTTGCTTGCTACACAGAATAAGATGACCACTACAGGCATCAAAAATGCTTAGAAACTGAATTGCTCAAGAACCATTCGCAGGGTGTTGCACAATGCTTCCTAGGTGAAATATAAAAAATTGAATAAAAAACCACCGCTTATTAGCCGGCACAAAATGGAGCATCTAAATTTCGCTAAACAAACTATGGCCTGGACCTCCAAATGATACTCTGTGTAATTTTCTGATGAAAAATAGTTTAACCTGCATGGTCATGACAGGTTTCAATATTATTGGCATGGTTTACGGAAGTCTCCTCATGTACTAATGAGCCGCCAAATGGATGGAGGCTCAGTAATGTTTTGGGCTGGTTTTTCGGCTCAAGGGAAAATGGATATTGTTTTTGTGCATTCAAGAATGAATTCCAAAAAGTATAAGAATCTTCTTAAAGATCAACTAGCCATATACAGTGAACGTCTTTCTGGCGAAAACTACATTTTCCAGCACAATAACATGCCGATTCATGCATCACACAAAACAAAAAAGTGGCTTTCAGAACAAAGTATCAATGTTCTCCCATGGCCTTCTCGCTCCCCAGACTTAAATCCCATCGAAAACTTGTGGGGGATCTTAGCTTGAGTGGTTTACCGAAGTGGGAGGCAGTTTATATGTGTCGAAGACCTAAAGAATGCTATAAAATGTGCTTGGGAAGAACTGTGTTGCGATATTTTGTTAGAATTGATAGATTCGATGCCGAATCACATCTTTCATGTTATAAAAAACAATGGCAGCTCCACCAAATATTGAATAACCATGTTAGAGGATTTTCTTTTAGACCATTAGTGTCTGCTAATTATGTTGACCACTGTATTTCAAAAAAACGGTTGGTATCTTATAATTTTGTCCATTATGTTTTTAAGTTTTTTCATTAAATTGTATGAAAATATCATTATTATAAAATAATATATGATAACAGAATAAATTTATGTTTTTGACGTATTTGATAAAACATTTCTAAGCTCTGAATCTTTTCTTTCACTATTTGTCAAATTAGATAGGTGTCTTATAATTATGTCCACCACTGTATGTATAACTTAGAAAAAAAAAACTGTTTATAGGTATAAAATTGGCATTTACTGTCACTTTTCTGAGATGAAAATTGTCTGCACTTGTACAAATTCAGTAATCTGGAGCTTTCCTGACCAGTAATGTGAAATTTTGATTGCTAACTTACTTATTATTATTTTCTTTTCTTTGTAAGGTAAAAAATGATTTAATAATACAATGTTGAAACCCCCTCCTCTTCTTTTTTTTTTATGATTTTGTCAGCTTACTACTACTATTAGTTTTAATTATTTTTCAACGTGAAAACTGTCTGAAGAGTGTAATACATTACTCCCTTCCCCAAATATACACAGTGACTGCGAAAAATAAAAGCCTAAGTGTTCTGATGGCTAATGTTAATAAAAAGTTATGGTTACATTTAAAAATAAAATCCCATTGTATATTAAAAGAAATTATGAATGTTACTTTTTTCTCTTTTGACTCTACCATATGGGATACATTAACTCCCCCCCTCACCTTTTTTCCCCTTCTGAAATTAACTTATACAATAAAGTCTATAAATATATAAAATAAATGATTTTTTGGAGTGAAGACTTTAGAGGTTGCCTGCAAAGTAGCAATCTCAGTAAGATGCATATGTTCACACCTACTCAATTCATGTTTAACCTATTATCACCCTTAATTCTGCATATTGTGGTACACTAGTATCCACATGAAAATTTATTACTACTTCAATATGAAGTTATAAATATGTGTAGTGATGCAATACATATTAAATACAGTAATTTTTATTTTGAATCAGCATTCATCAGAATACAAATTTGGAAAAAAAACTATGGGTTTTCTTTTTGAAAACATCTAAAATTTTACTCATTCTATTGTATGTATCTTTTTTGAATTTGTATTGGATTTTTCACAAACACAGGATTCCCAACATGAAATATACTCAAAAATAGTTGCTTTAGTAGCTTTGGCGTAGAAAATAGTATCTTTTATAGTACAAAATAGTAGCTTTTAGAGTAACCATGGTTCCCAGCATGAAAGACTATCAAAAATAGTTGCTTTAGTCGTCTTTAATGTTAAAAAAAAAAAAGCATCAAAATAGTAGTCACTACGATCTAAGTAGTAGTCTTGGATTAAAATATATATATATGTATAAATATTTAAGCAGTTTTTGGAGATAATGTGATCAGAAGATATAAAATTGAACTAAGAAATAAGATACCTAATAATTTTCTTGTAAAAGAAAACTGACACAGATGTAAAGACATATAAAACAGAATTTACAAATCAAGATTAATATATATCGGTAGAGCCGTTTTTCGAGATTTAAAACTGACACACCTAATCAGGGTAATTGTTAATTTTCCTGTAATATCCACATAATATATAGAAAAATATATCTAAAAAAGGGTTTATTTAGCAATTTTTAAGAAAATTGTTAGAGCCGTTTTTGAGATACTATCGCCAAAACGTGGCAAACTCAATTGTTGACCGGAAAACAACAATTACATATAAAAGGATATCTAAAACAAAGTTAATATGGCAAATTTTGAAAGAAAAAAAAAAAAAAAAAAGAAACATACAGCCGTTTTTAGAGGAATGCACTTGCAAGACATCAAATTGATGAACTTATACAGGATGATTATCAATTTTTTCCCCCTGAACTAACCAATTAATACATGCAAAAGGACATTTAATGTTTATTATACAATCATACGGTCCCACATTCAATTTCCAATGTACCACTTCCGATTTTGCAATTTTCATCAAAAGTTGGAAAAATCATCTGTACACCAAACCTGTGTCAATTCTTGATGTTTCATAGTCCTATCTTTATTAGTTTCGGAGATATGATAGTCAGAAGATTCCTCACACACTAAGTAGTTGGTGAAAACCAAATTTTTGGGCACAGGAGACCTTAAAACATGCATATCGGATGAAAACTCGACATTGAATTTTTTTTTTTGACTAAATACAATAAATACTCCCATTATCTACAGTAGAGTAGATGGGTAATGGAAGTAAAATGCAGTGAGGGAGCAGGTAAAAAAAAAAAAAGGGGGGGGGGACAATTTTTTGTTCAAAATAGTCTCCATTTTCCTGAAAATAGTAGTTTTTAAGCCAATTTTACATGAAAATAGTTGTCATAGTAGCCTGGGGTTGATTTTAGTAGCAAATAGTTGATTTTTAGTCGCCACTGGGAAACCCTGCAAACATAAACTGCATACATTTGATCAATAAAATATGTAAAAAAAAAAAAAAAATGCTTAATTTGCATAATTTATTGACCAGCACTTGTCCGATTAAACATTTTATCATTCTGTTTGCAGTGTATCAAAGTTTTTAAAAAAGATGTTGCATTGATTTAAAGATTCCGCATATTATAAACGAAAATTTTATTAAAACTTTTTATATCTCTGCTATTCTTATAGTTATATTATTCTCTATTATTATTATGTGTCAATAAAAGTTAATACACTGAAGACACATACAAAATAGGTTAGTATTTATATATTAATTTGAAACATGTTTTTGTCTTTATTACTTACAAACTTTGAATAAACACCATAAAATGCAATAAACTCGCAACAATTGTTTCGGGTCGAAAAACACACGACCCTTCATCAGGCGAACAAAGTAAGCACGAGTGCTGCAGTCAAAGCGGCAACGCACAAAATCGTTTAAAATGAAAAGAAAAAGTTTATAAAGTAGAAAGTAAATATAGCTACTGGTGTGAGTAGAATTGTACAAAAAAACAAGAAAATAAATAAATGAGTGAGATTAAACATATAACAGTCTAAGGATAACAAAAATTAAACTAAAATCTAAGTTACGTGAGTAATTTCCAAGCATCAGAGAAGAAAGGAGTGGAAGAAATATCATTAACAAGATTTTTCGAATTTTTAAATATGTAAAATGCTTCATGAATATCCAAATGGGAGGAATAGACAGGAGATGAAATTATGTTAGTTTTGGAAAAATCAATTACTCACGTAACTTAGATTTTAGTTTAATTTTTGTTATCCTTAGACTGTTATATGTTTAATCTCACTCATTTATTTATTTTCTTGTTTTTTTGTACAATTCTACTCACACCAGTAGCTATATTTACTTTCTACTTTATAAACTTTTTCTTTTCATTTTAAACGATTTTGTGCGTTGCCGCTTTGACTGCAGCACTCGTGCTTACTTTGTTCGCCTGATGAAGGGTCGTGTGTTTTTCGACCCGAAACAATTGTTGCGAGTTTATTGCATTTTATGGTGTTTATTCAAAGTTTGTAAGTAATAATTTTTACAACGCCAGTTTTGTGCTGCTTCTTTATTAAATGTTTTTGTCTGTCTCCACTATATTGAGGGAACTACTTGGTGTAAAAATTTGGTTGAGGTGTGTAAAAAAAGATCTTGGTCTGTAGATGTGCTATGAGAAGAGAAAAATAAAAAAAAAGTCGAAAAAAAGTCCCCCTGGGGGGGAGGGGAACCGTTTCCCACCCGTTTGGGAAAATGGGTTAAAAACACGTTTACGAGCTTAACTAAGCTTCAAATTACTTCACGGTGAAGAAATTGTACATATGGGGACTAAAGTCGAATATTAAAAAATCACTTTCTGCGAATTTGGAATTTTCGATTTTAAAGGGGGGAAAGTAGTTTGAGAGGGAAATCAGTTCTAGACCCACGCATGTAGCACCTCATTTTAAAGGTCTTGAAATTTCATGTCGACTGGGTATGTTTGCATACAATATAGTGCGACCCCTGGTGGTGAAAAATGGAACTAGGTGATTTTGCTACAGACCCTATCATGTTACATCTTATTTTAAAGGTCTTGGTATTTCCTGACCGTTGGTGATGTTTGCATACAATATAGTGCGACCCCTGGTGGTGAAAAATGGAACTAGGTGATTTTGCTACAGACCCTATCATGTTACATCTTATTTTAAAGGTCTCGGTATTTCCTGACCGTTGGTGATGTTCGTACAGAACACACTGCGCCCCCTGGCGGTGGAAAGTGCAACTAAAGGATTTTGCAGCTGACACCTTATTTCAAAGGTCTTGGAAATCCAAGGCGATTGGTGATAGAGGTCTTGAAATTTCATGTTGATTGGGGATGTTTGTATACAATATAGTGCGCCCCCTGGTGGTGAAAAATGGAACTAGGTGATTTTTGTAGTAGACCCTATCATGTTATTTTAAAGGTCTTGGTATTTCCTGACCGTTGGTGATGTTCGTACAGAACACACTGTGCCCCCTGGCGGTGGAAAGTGCAACTAAAGTATTTTGCAGTTAACACCACCATTTGACACCTTATTTGAAAGGTCTTGGAAATCCATGGCGATTGGTGATAGAGGTCTTGAAATTTCATGTTGATTAGGGATGTTCATACACAATATACTGCACCCCCTGGTGGTTAAAAATGGAACTAGGTGATTTTGCATTCGACCCTATCATGTTACACCTTATTTTAAAGGTCTTGGTATTTCCTTACCGTTGGTGTTGTTCGTATAGAACACGCTGTACCCCATGGCGGTGGAAAGGGCAACTAAAGGATTTTGCAGTTGACACTACCAGTGACACCTTATTTGAAAAGTCTTGGAAATTCAAGGCGATTGGTGATGTTCGTATACAACATACTGCACCCCCTGGTGGAGGAAAGTAGAATTTGCAACGCGTGTATAGCATGCATGCCTGCTATACAGTGCAGCAGTCACAGGCAGAGGTAACACGAGTCAGAGGTTCGCTAATTTTTCATGTTATTAGCGGCCTGTATATACGCTGCCGCAGGCAGCGGGTCACAGATGATTTTTGTTACAGATGATTTTTTTTTTTTTTTTGTGATGCTTTCATTTAAAAATAGAAATTCAAACAAAATCGAGTTAAAGATGTAAAACCATACAAATTTAAGGTTCATTTAAGGTTATTATCATGGGCCCGGTCATTGCCGGTCGGGTTCGTTTGGTTCCAGGTTAATTTTTTGGAGTATTTTTATGTTATTAGCGGCCGGCGTATGCGCTGCCGCAGGCACCGGGGTCACAAGGCAGAGTTTCGTTTGGTTCGAGGTAATTTTTTTTGTTACAGCTGATTATTTTTTTCGTGATGCTTTCATTTAAAAACAGAAATTCAAACTAAATCGAATTAAAGGTATAAAATCATACAAATTTAAGGTATCATGGGTCGGACAACAGCGAGAGGGTTCGTTGGGTTCTATGTTAATTTTTGGGAATATTTTTATGTTGTTAGCGGCCGGCGTATGCGCTACCGAAGGCACCAAGGTCACAAGGCAGAGTTTCGTTCGGTTCGTGGTAATTTTTTTGGTTACAGCTGATTATGTTTTCACGATGTTTTTATTTAAAAATAGAAATTCAAACAAAATTGAGTTAAAGATGTAAAACCATACAAATTTAAGGTTATTACCATGGGCCCGGGAAACGCCGGACGGGTCAGCTAACATGTAGTCTTAGTATTAAACGAAATGGAAAATGAAAGATAGGAACTGTTTATTTGGAGTCAGTTTACGTCACATTGACTGTTCTTTATGAAAAAGTAATAAATAACTTTCAGCATATCAATCTTATAAACTTTTATAAATTTTAAATCCAACGTTTCGGCTAAATTCCTTCATTAGCCTTCCTCAGGGAAAAATGATGTTAAAAAACACATAAACATAGAATATTTAAGTACATGATACCACAATTACAACTTCAAAACATTTAACAGATGATTACACAAATTGTAAAAATATACTATATACATTTTTAAAAATATGCTAAAATACTCAAAGGAACATGAAACATGATCACCACAAAACAAGGATAAAGAGCTACTAAAGCAAAGGTTAAAAATATCAAAATTGCGGGGTTGCCAGAACTAACTTAAAGCAGGGTAACCATAAATTAATTTAAGCCCAAGAAATGAAGCCAAATTGATGGGGGGTTTACGGATAAGGAATCGTTACAAATTTCTGATTTTCTTTTAATAATTTCGAATGATTCATAAAGAAGTGCTTGATTTCTATTGTCAGTATTGTAAATTATTTTGGCATTTTCAAAATTGGGGTCAATGGGATTAGTATTATAATTTCTAGAAAAAGCAGTGTTGGGTCTATTATATTTTAAATCTGCAATATGCTCCTTCATTCTATCACAAAAAGGTCTATTGGTCATACCTATATAGTAGTTAGTTTTATTATCAACTTTATATGGGATTTCATAAACACCAGATTTTAATTTGGGGGGAGGAGGATCAAGTTTTTTAGAAATTAATGAATTTAATTTTAAAGGAGCTTTAGCAACCAAATTAACTTTTTTATGTTTAAATAATTTAGAAATTCCTTCATGAAGAGATGGCAAATATTGAATTTTCTTAAACTTACTATTAGAAGATTTATTATCATTAGAAGATGAAGAAGGGGGAGGAGGGGACATAATTTTATAAATTAATTTATTTATAGTCTTTATTTTATAACCATAATTAATAGCCAAATTATAAATAAAATCGATTTCATGGTCTAAGGCCTCAAGGGTAGAACTATGACTAAAAGCACGTTTAATCAGAAATCTAAAATTAGCTATTTTATAGGACCAGGGTAAAGGATAATTGCTATGAAAAGTATATGGAATAATATTGGGCTTTCTATAAACAGAAGTTTCAACATATTGATTAAATCTTTTAATTTTAATATCCAAAAAGGTTAAAATATTATCGTTATTTTCAGTTTCTAAAGTATATTGAAGGTTAGGTTTTACGTTATTGATTATATCTAAAAAATCCTTAGGGGAACTAGATGGATCTTGCCAAATTATAAAAACATCATCTACAAATCTTTTCCACAATTTAATACAATGCATATTTTTTTGAACAAAATTATTCTCAAAATCTCTTAATTCAAACTCAGCTAAAAGTCCAGATATAGCTGAGCCCATAGGTGCTCCGTTAAGTTGTTTATAGATATTATCGTTAAATTTAAAATAATTATTATATATTACCAATTTCAAGGCTTCTTTAATAGCAGTTTTTTCAGATTGAGAATATTCAGTAGATAAATTGAGTCTATTACTTATTATATGAAAAACACAGTCCAAATCTATTGAGGGAAACAAGTTCACAATATCTAAACTAGCAAGGACTGTGTTTTTCATATAATAAGTAATAGACTCAATTTATCTACTGAATATTCTCAATCTGAAAAAACTGCTATTAAAGAAGTCTTGAAATTGGTAATATATAATAATTATTTTAAATTTAACGATAATATCTATAAACAACTTAACGGAGCACCTATGGGCTCAGCTATATCTGGACTTTTAGCTGAGTTTGAATTAAGAGATTTTGAGAATAATTTTGTTCAAAAAAATATGCATTGTATTAAATTGTGGAAAAGATTTGTAGATGATGTTTTTATAATTTGGCAAGATCCATCTAGTTCCCCTAAGGATTTTTTAGATATAATCAATAACGTAAAACCTAACCTTCAATATACTTTAGAAACTGAAAATAACGATAATATTTTAACCTTTTTGGATATTAAAATTAAAAGATTTAATCAATATGTTGAAACTTCTGTTTATAGAAAGCCCAATATTATTCCATATACTTTTCATAGCAATTATCCTTTACCCTGGTCCTATAAAATAGCTAATTTTAGATTTCTGATTAAACGTGCTTTTAGTCATAGTTCTACCCTTGAGGCCTTAGACCATGAAATCGATTTTATTTATAATTTGGCTATTAATTATGGTTATAAAATAAAGACTATAAATAAATTAATTTATAAAATTATGTCCCCTCCTCCCCCTTCTTCATCTTCTAATGATAATAAATCTTCTAATAGTAAATTTAAGAAAATTCAATATTTGCCATCTCTTCATGAAGGAATTTCTAAATTATTTAAACATAAAAAAGTTAATTTGGTTGCTAAAGCTCCTTTAAAATTAAATTCATTAATTTCTAAAAATCTTGATCCTCCTCCCCCCAAATTAAAATCTGGTGTTTATGAAATCCCATATAAAGTTGATAATAAAACTAACTACTATATAGGTATGACCAATAGACCTTTTTGTGATAGAATGAAGGAGCATATTGCAGATTTAAAATATAATAGACCCAACACTGCTTTTTCTAGAAATTATAATACTAATCCCATTGACCCCAATTTTGAAAATGCCAAAATAATTTACAATACTGACAATAGAAATCAAGCACTTCTTTATGAATCATTCGAAATTATTAAAAGAAAATCAGAAATTTGTAACGATTCCTTATCCGTAAACCCCCCATCAATTTGGCTTCATTTCTTGGGCTTAAATTAATTTATGGTTACCCTGCTTTAAGTTAGTTCTGGCAACCCCGCAATTTTGATATTTTTAACCTTTGCTTTAGTAGCTCTTTATCCTTGTTTTGTGGTGATCATGTTTCATGTTCCTTTGAGTATTTTAGCATATTTTTTAAAAATGTATATAGTATATTTTTACAATTTGTGTAATCATCTGTTAAATGTTTTGAAGTTGTAATTGTGGTATCATGTACTTAAATATTCTATGTTTATGTGTTTTTTAACATCATTTTTCCCTGAGGAAGGCTAATGAAGGAATTTAGCCGAAACGTTGGATTTAAAATTTATAAAAGTTTATAAGATTGATATGCTGAAAGTTATTTATTACTTTTTCATAATTATTAAAGCAGCATATATAAAAAAGTGGAAAAAATATATCTGACTGTTCTTTGTTGAAAGTGATGTCATATATAATATTTCTATTTATAAGCATTTTTCTGACTTTTTTAAGTGAAATGTCGTAAATTATAATAGATGTTTTAACTTGAAATACATTTAAATAATGATGCGATGTTTTTTGAAACATTACGGTCAATAAAATGATCGTCAAATTCGACGGGTTCCAGCTAGTTGTGTAATTTAAAGGAAGTTTTTAAACAATTTAAGAATAAGTATCCAGGTCTTAAAAAATTCAATTATCTACTTTTGCAGAACTAAAATAATAAAAAAAAACTGCATTTTGGCTGTTGAGCAATAGAACATGTTCTATCTATTTTTATCCTTTAAAAGAAAATTAATGCTAATTCGATGCAGTTTGTAGGAATTGAGTAAAGAAGGAAATATATAAAGAAGGAAGCATCTTAATAGTATATCTATAACAAATTTCTAGCATTTTTTTTTTCAGGATTCATACTTAAATGTTGAAATTTCCTGAGTTTTCCCAAATAAATTTCCCAACACATTACGTAATTCTACAAGAGCAATGTGCATTATTATCACAACATACTATTGGTTTAGCCTGATATTAATTTTGTATACTTCATTCACTCTCAAATAAGACATGAGTTAATTACACTAGTCGACAAAAATTTTTTTTGGGGAGTTAACAGAAATGAAATTAACTATATTTAACTAATTTTGTAGTGCAGAATTGAAAAATAGTGAAATATCTGTAACACATACAGTTTTTTTTGTTATGATTATTTTATCTGTACTGGAAGCAGTGTACAAAAATCTTTAGAAGACATGCATTATTACTATCAATATTATTAACTAGACGCCTTCGGTGACCAGCTGGTTTGCGATCCCTGAAAAATCCGACTTTACGAAAATCCCGCTCGGTGGCGCCTGCGGCGCCTTTTTCTCGTTTCAGGTCTAATAACAGCTTATTGATATATCGTGAAAATAGCTTATTGAAATCGCAGTAAATTCCCGTGCGGTAGCGCCTTTGGCGCCCTCTTCCCTATTCAATATCTGAAACAGCCTGTTCGCTCACCATGTTATGATCTTTCAAATTTCTGACTTCATCTAAGTCCCGCTCGGTGGCACCTGCGGCGCCTTATCCCCGTTTTAGAACATGCATTACTTATGAAATTATTTTGATTAGTAGCTGAGATACAAAAGAAAACCTAATCAGGACACCTTAAAACCTGTAAATCAGGTGAAATCTCGAATTCCACTTTCGATAATATAAAAATGAAATTATACTCATTAGAAGCTGAAATACAAAGATAATACAAACATTTTTTTTAAAGATTTGTGTCTGACTTATCTGTGGTTTTCTCCAAAACTTGCTTAATTCCGGGCTATATACCGTTAAAAATTATTAGTACGAAATGTGAGCGAAAATCTGAATTTGAAACTGTAAAATATAAAAGAATAAAAATTTTCTGGATTTTCCGTAGTTTTCTCCGAAAGTTTCGTACAGAATTTGAACGGCTTATATCATTTTAATAGCCAGCAATAAAAATACTTTAAAATATCTTTTGAATGATGTATTATGTATTACAATAATGAATATCTATGATATATTTTAGGCTCAAAATGGCTAATCTATCAAGGGCGATTAACGATTTCTATTGAAATCCATCTAAAATTTAAGAATTCCAAAACTGCTTTTTTACAACCGAATTCATAAAAAAAAGGGGGAAAAAAATCAACATTATTCTGTTAAAAGTAACTCATTAACAGATGAAATTGGTGAATGGTGTCATTAACAGATGAAATAAAAATGAATTTAAATAAATATAATAAATATGTCTATTTATTTTATTTTTAAAGCTATACTTTAGATTTTTTAACTGCATACAGGTGAGTCATAATGACGGGCAATTTCAAAGTTCTGCTTTTGATCGATTTTAAATTGAAAAAATTCAAAAACTGCTTTTTTTATTTCCTGTACTTTGTCATGTGGTCAAAAAAAGAAAAGCAAATTTTCCCGACCGGAAGGAATAGTCTAGCCAGCATGTCTAGCACCTGGTGCTGAAGAATCTTTGATAAATGAAATAATTAAGTGTTCTGCCTGTTGCCAACTAAATTTCATACTTTAGTTTATTTTAAAAAATCTAATTGCTGTAGAGATAAGCCACTTCCACTCTCAGATTCGGAAAAAAAATCCCCTTTCATTTGGTACCAAATTCGTAACGATCGAACTAATATTTCTAATTTATTTTCCACTTTTTCTGATTTTAACTCCGTTAAAATATCTATTAATTGAGATCGCTTTTTACATTTTAATTAATATCTCCAGAACTAATTAAAATTTTTAAATTCTGTTTTCACTATCAACTCAGGAAAGCTTTTGAGCACCCGTATGTCAAATTTTATAATTCTGCGTTCAGTAGGGGCTGAACGTATAGATGCACAGACAGACAGACATCTTCTTTTATTATTATAGATTTAACATGGAATACTGTTAATATGGAGGTAATATACATATTGTAGACTAAGTAGAACACAAAAACATGGAAAATACACTAAATGATTGAATTGTTATTTTAAAACCAAAATACAAAAAATAGGCTGTTTTACATCTTGTGTTAAATGTCTATCTTGTGGTTTTATTATGAATAGTTCACAAATACAGCAAAACATATCGGGTACGGTTTTACAAGTTCTGCACTGAAAACTTGCCATTTCGAACATGAAACTTTAACTAGAAAACAGCACAATCATACCTAACAAGGAATATCTGTTAACTAGAATACCAGAAAAAAAAAAAAAAAAAAAAAAAAGATAAGGAACAAATACAGGGTTGCCAGCATAGAGGATGGCCAGGAGGCAGGGTTGATACCACGAAAGGTTACCATGTATGATACAGTCGGCAGCAAAAGTATCTGAGCACTAGCAATAATTCCTGTCTAAAAAAAGTACACATAATACTGCTTTGTTAAATAAATCCTTGTTGAGTCATGTTCTTAGTCTAAGAACATGATTCGACAAGGATTTATTTAACAAAATAGTATTAAATGTACTTTTTTGATATCTGAATTATTGGCTAGTGCTCGGATACATTTGCTGTCGATTATATTGTAAAAATCATAGTGAAATTTGCCTTTTTCTGATACTTTAACAAAAAAAAATGGAACAAACATGGTTGCCGGGACTCTGGGTTGCCAGCAGGAAAAGTTACCACCTGTGATACTGTGAAAATGATGTGAAAATTGCCATTTTCTGATACTCTAACAGAAAAATGTGACATGGTGGGATTTTTTTACTTGCAGATATTTAAATAAAAACTGGAATTAATAATAAAAATAATTTGACCGTTGTTACTGAACCACTGTTGACCAGTGTGTGGTAAAATTATTAAAAGACTCTATGATACCATGTTACTAATCCTTTGTAGTAACATGAATTTATCATTTGAATTGAGTTAAACATGGAGTAAGAAGGAGAAATTTCAGTTTCCATGAGATAAAAAACTAAACAAAATTCAAATTTCCTTTATATTCCAGATTTTCATGTAGAGTATGAACCCTAACAACATTAAATAAAAATTCAGTATTTTATATTTCAAAATAAATGAAAGTGGCTTTTTTTTTTTTTTAAACATTACTTCCTCAATACGCACTCTTTCTTTGTAAAATTTCTTTATTTAATAAGATATCTTTTTCTGTTTTTCAGCTTTATTCTCATGATAAAAAAGATGATGATAAATGGCGGACGGAGGAAGAAATGGCAGAAGAAAGTTGTAGATTGCAAAAATATTTTACGAAAAAATATTAATTAAAAGAATGAGACAACCATTAAATTATAAATGTAAATCAAGAAATAACTTTAATATTCCAAATATATATATATATACTCTTCAAAATACAGAACATAGATATAAAATATAAGGCACATCACAAGAACAACAGTTTGTTCTAGATAAAAAAAAAGAAAAGAAAGATATGACATGAATATCACTCAAAACCAACAATAGAAACTGGCATTTTAATATCTGTCAATCATTTTTGTGTAAATGCATATAAGTGTATAAGAACAAGACAAATTGTGTTGTAATATATATTCTTTTTGTATTAGATTTTTGTACATTGGAAATAAAGATTTATTTTGTGTTGCAGCTTTGAATTTAATTATCTCAATTTTTTTTTTTTTTTTTTTTGGAAGAAAAATGATAAAATTAAAATTTCTTAAATAAATGCATAAAACAAAATCCAGTAAAAGTTTTTGTTCTTTTATATTTCACAAAATTAGTTTTATGATTAATAATATCAATTAAGATTGTAAAAACGTTATATTCAGAAACCAAATTTAAACTTTTCTTACAGGGGTTGATCCAGGCAAAAATTGGGTCCTCTTTGCTGCCCCTTCACAAAATTCCGCACCCTAAAAGAGGACCCTTCACAAAATTCAGATTTATGAAATGAGCCCTTCACAAAATTTGTTTTAGAAAAGTGATTTTTTTCAAAAATGTTTCCATGTTTTCTGTATTATGTTTAATTAATTGGTTCAATGAAACTATGTTATTTTGATATTAAACATTATTTAGAATGGCAGTTAAAATGGAAGGTTTTATACACGTTTTTTTTTTTTTTTTTTTTCCACAAAAATAAATAAAAATTTCACAAAAAGGGGACCCAAAATTTAAAACCTGGATCGACCTCTGTCTTATGAGAAACTGTAATCAGGGTTGCTACGGTACCTAGAAAACTCGGAGAATTTTGAAATTTTTTGGAAGCACATTGGGAATTTTTTTTTTTTTTTCATAATTAAATCTTTATATTTTAATAATTTATAATGAAGAGACAGTCAATTACATGGTTTTTCTCAACTACAGAAAGTTAAAAATAATATGTCCTAGATATGTTTGATTGACTTGTAAACATGTAAAATAATACATGATTACATGTCATCCATTTTACTTTTAAATGATAGAGGGAAAACTCAGGGAATTTTTTCTCCTGATTTGTATAGCAACCCTGGAAAAACATTTTCTTGCTGATTACTGAAATAAGAATAAGGGTGAGTTCATGGAAGAATGTAACATCAGTCACAAAAAATGATAATATTTCCTCCTTTTTTGCCACCAGTATCACCATACAGATATTTTGACTGCATATTTGCTGTGATTTTTATGATTCTATAGGATAGTGCAGGGGTCGATCCAGGTTTTAATTTTTGGGTCCCTTTTTTGTGAAAAACAGAATATTTTTGTGAAATTTTTATTTATTATTTTGTGAAAAAGTAAAATATTGTGTAAAATCTACTGTTTTTACAATCACTTTATGTAATGTTTAATATCAAGTTAAGAGAGTTTCATTGAGCCAAATTAAGGTATTAATTAAAAATAATACTGAAAAGATGAAAACATTTAATAAAAGGATCATTTTTTTAAAACAAAATCTTGTGAAGGGACTCATTTTATAAATTTGACTTTTGTGAAGGGTCCCTTTTTATGAATTTGTATTTTGTGAAGGGTCCCTTTTCACTATGCAGAATTTTGTGAAGGGTCCGCAAAAGGGACTCAAATTTTGCCTGGATCGACCCCTGGGATAGTGATTATATTTAGAAAACATTTGTGGAAGGAGAATTATCGCTATGTGTGACTGACGTTACATTTTTCGTGAAATATCCCATAACTACTACCAGACTAACTACTACCAGACCCCTGGGATAGTGATTATATTTAGAAAACATTGGTGGAAGGAGAATTATCGCTATGTGTGACTGACGTTACATTTTTCGTGAAATATCCCATAACTACTACCAGACTATCTTGTCATAAAATATTATTAAAAAAAATTGTGTAAAATCTACTGTTTTTACAATCACTTTATGTAATGTTTAATATCAAGTTAAGAGAGTTTCATTGAGCCAAATTAAGGTATTAATTAAAAATAATACTGAAAAGATGAAAACATTTAATAAAAGGATCATTTTTTTAAAACAAAATCTTGTGAAGGGACTCATTTTATAAATTTGACTTTTGTGAAGGGTCCCTTTTTATGAATTTGTATTTTGTGAAGGGTCCCTTTTCACTATGCAGAATTTTGTGAAGGGTCCGCAAAAGGGACTCAAATTTTGCCTGGATCGACCCCTGGGATAGTGATTATATTTAGAAAACATTGGTGGAAGGAGAATTATCGCTATGTGTGACTGACGTTACATTTTTCGTGAAATATCCCATAACTACTACCAGACTATCTTGTCATAAAATATTATTAAAAAAAAAACTTTAGAATTAGTCTCTTTAGGAAATATATCACTATCTTTATTGGTAATTTTTCTTGGTTAAAAAGAGAAGATCACTTCTAATACTAGACATTAATAGTTTTGTTCAAATTGTACAATAATCATTTAATAAAAATATCAAATCTTATGCCAAAAAAATATGTTTCTTTAAAATTTTTTTTATGTTTGGCACCTCAATTAACTTTCTAAGAATAGGGCAATATAATATTTGTCAAATTCTTCGTTATTATTTACTACAAAATTAATGAAGGAAAAAAAAAAAAAAAAAAGAGGTTGAATGTTTATTTTTTTAATTCAATAAAAGTCTTGAATAATTTTTTTTTTTGAAAGATCTGCAATACGTTTCTATAATTAACATTAATTACCGATACTTTTCACAATTATCTTTCTTGAGTAAGTGTTTGTGGGCACCCTCTTCCTCATCACTGCTATTGTCCGAATCTTCTTCACTTCCAGAACTAGATGTATTCTCACCTTCGGAATAAGAGTCATCGCTATCAGATTCCAAAGCAAAAGAACTACTGCAACTGGAACCAGATGAGCACGAACTGCAACTACCGGCAGAGTCATCGAAAATTTCATCTAACATTATGTAGCGTTCGACATTATCAGAATACGTTTCCGTATCACTAGATTTCTTTTGGAGCGATAATTCATCCATGCCAGTACAAAGGTCATCTGTGTCGTTTTTAGGTGAATGGAAGCTTGCTTCGTTTTTCACGGCATCCGTATATTTATCTCTTTTCATGGGAGTGGGAAATTCTTTTGCAGAAGGATTGTGGCTCATCCATGCTACAGCTGCAAAGCTTTCTACGTCGACTAAGTTAAAACCAATGTCTCCTTTAGTTAAAAGAATCTAAATAAATGAAATTGAACCATTTAAATGTCTAAAATAAATAGTTAACGTAATAATAATAATAAAAACTACAAAATAATTCACAATAATTGAAAAAGTAATACAGAAAATCAGAAATTAAAGTTCATGAAGTATTTCAATTGGTATAGAAATTTTTCAATTAAATAAAAGTGGTGGGAGGGAAGGGGGAAAAAAAAACAAAAACAAAAATGGAATGCTGTTTTTTGTTTTTGGTTCTTTAAATCAAAGGTTGAACATGAAATTATCAGGGGTAATTGTGGTTTAAAATTAAAAATGCTGAAAATTAGTTTCAATTAAATAAAAATAATAATAATAAAAAAATTACATTGTCAAATGATACTCAAATTATTTAGATCAGAAGTCCCCAATTTCTTTTAATTTTATATGAGCCAATCACTAAAAATATAGAATTTATTCACATATTGCCTGAATGTCAAATAAAAGCAAATGGAAACTATAAGAAATATAAAAATGCTTGGGAATTAGATTAAACCCCCTGAAATCAGGGGTAGCACCTAAACACCCCAGTGGCAGAAAGTTTTGTAGCTGTCTGCGACAGGCTTTTAAAATTTCATAATCTGTCTGCAAAATTTGTGTGTAATCATCAGGGGTGAAAATGGCTTACACTCAAAAAGCCTGAAAGCTGATGGAGGGGGGTTAACATCAGTGGTGATCTCGTGCAACAATACACGAATACAATTTTACTTCCGAACAATATAGTGTAAACAATTGTATCCATTCAATTCATCTCTTTCAATTAAATATTTTATAGCAATGTTTGATGCAACACAATATAAATAATTATAAATAATAAAAGTATTAGTTTTGATACAGAAATTTTTATAAGTGAATTGTTATCCGGAAGTTGCGGACAAATTTTTTTTATCAGTACAGACAAAAACTGTCTGCAAGCCGTTTTTCTGCGTCCGCGACTATTTCACCGTGTCACGGTGTTTCTGCCACTGGGCTGAACACAAACACCCCTTAATTATGGTTATATTTTTTTAAGATGTGATGATTAAGATAGAATATTTAAAGCAGCAAAAGCAAAATTATGTAAAAAATATTAATTGCTCCATTGTAATCAAAGGTTTATCAAATTGGAAAAATTTCATTATCTAAGATTTTGTTACTTTCCCCTGTTTAGTGTTTTATTCATTCTATTCAACTGAGCAATTTTTATGATTTTATTAGTCCTTTTGTTAGTCCTTTGTGGTCTTAAGGAAACCACTATAGAGTGATTATACTCTATTTATTGTCTACTATCTTTTTGAAATGTGTCAGGTCAATTTCTATTTTGATTATTCAATATTTTCCAACTATAAAAATGCAACCCACTTTCATTTAAACGCTTAGTCAATCACAAACAAAAATAAAGCAAAGTGTTAAAAAAATAAACATTTTTAAAAATCACTTATTGTAAATATATATACAGTGAATTCTCGTTAAAACGGACAACCAAGGGCCTGCAGTTTTTGTCCATATTAACGAGAGTCCATTATAGCAGAAGTTCATAAACTGAAGTTCTATATGAACTCTAAAATCACTATTATGTACACATACACAGTATAACACAAACGAAAATTTGTTTCCTCAAACCCTTTTATTCACTAAAAATATAAAAGCATGAAAACTGATACTTACTTTCAAAACTTCTTTTCTTCAAATAGTACAAATTGATAACAAAATCCTTTGCTATGTCTCTGCAATAGAAGTGGAGACAGGTGCTGCAAATTGTTGACCTCAACTGTCACTGTCAATCAATACTATTTACCTCCCACAGTGTCATAGCACAGAGTGAAAGAGATTAACCCTTTTATTAGTGAACCTTTTCATGTTAATATATATATATATATTGAATTTGAAAAGATTTTGGGAACTGACTCTTTTTCGAAGAAAGTAAGCTTTGAAGGAAAAAAATGTCCATCTTAACGAATGAATTGTACGCATAAAGCGATGTTTATTACATGCAATTCCTATAGACCTTAGCGCAGCGGGGGATTCTGGTTTTGTACGTAATAACGAGAAATCCATCTTAAATGGGGCTGTCTTAACGAGAGTTCACTGTATATATATATAAATGACTAATTCAGGTCTCAAATTTTTAAAAGAAACAATTTAAAAAAAGGGGGGAAGGGAAGCAGTACTTTATCTTATTTAATGAAACCAAAAGAATAAATATAGTAAAAATTGATTAAAAAAAAAATAATAATAATACTTACTTTACCCAATGCATTAGCTAAAGGAATCAATTTTTTTGTTGAACACCTAGAGATAAAATTATTTCATTGATTAGTCCAATTTGTGTTACACATGAATGTTATAATACAATTACTGCATTATGAATCCCATATTGTAAAGGTTATGAAATGCTAAGGCCTTTTAAGCTTTTCTTTGAAAACTATAAATTAAGTGGGGGAAGTTTTAACATTTTTTCTACATAACTTTAAGACCTACCTGTTTTGTTGATATTTCATAAAATTTACAAAAGCAGGGGACCACTTACGTGCATTTTATTACATTGTTAAATATGCATATAATAAAGGTTTTAATACTATAATATTATTTAAAAAATGATTGTTCTAAAACAGTGGTGACAATATAATAAAATGAGCATACAATTTTAAGGAATGCCATGAGCCCTGATAAACAGGGTTGGTTTGATTTTGCCCGACACGAAAAAACCCGGGCGGGTTTTTTCAATAAAACCCACTTGAAAAAAAAACCATTTAAAATTATACTATTATTTAACTTACAATAAACATATAAATATAAAACAAATATTATATACATTATTAGAACATGAACAAAGAATTTTTTGAAATATATAAAGTGTTCAAACTGCTTAAAAAAAAAAAAAAAAAAAATCATCATGAAATTTTTTTAAAAAATATTTTTACAATAAAAAAAATATTTTTAAAATATAAAAACAAGAAAAAACAGTTGTTTGCAAATATAAAGAAAATTATGGGACTTAAGGAATGCAAAATAGAAATAATTAAAAATCAAATTAAAAAAAAAAATTCTGAAAACTTTAACAGTGCAACACTGTTGAGTAATGTAGAAGAATTAAAACTATTTTATGGAAATCTATTCAATATGAAAAATTTAATGAAGCAACACTAAATAATTATTAAAATCTAGTTTTTTTTTTTTTGTAAAGGGCAGATAAACAGAATTTTAGAATAATTAAAGTACAATTATTTAATTTTTAAAAATTTCTGTAGAATTTAATATAAAAAAAAAGACTAGAAATTTTTAAATTGTCCTATTATAAAGATATACTTCATGTTTAAAAATGGCAAGAAAGAAAATATTCCTGAGAACTCTGATAAAACCTGAAAATACTCTGAAAAACAAAACCCTGATAAAAACCCACTGGGCTGCGTCTTTTCTGAAAAGAACCAAGTTTTTTCCAACCCTGCTGACAAAGCACAAATATATTATAATAATTCAATAAGTATTGGTATAAATAAGTAATTAAGGAACAAAGGTAACTGTAATTTCTTTTCTCCTATCAAATATAGCATTTAAAAAATTTTAAAATACGACTCTTTTTAAAATGCATGCACATTTATTCATTTAATATGCATCTAAAGTATCAAGTAAAAACACCTACAAATAATATAATGGGTGCATTAAAGAATTAAGTTATTCAATTAAACCTGTGATAGTTACACATTTTACCCACACAGCCACTTACATTCATGACATCTATAAACATGCATAAAAATTAAAAAATGATCCATTAAACTTCTATAAATATCTTAGATATCTATTAGCACAACAAATGTCACTATTTTTCACATCCATTAGATGTCTGTTAAATATCTGTTAAATATCCAATAATTGGACTTGTTAGATCTAATAGATATTGAAAATATCTAAATCCTGTTTTGATCTAACATGTTACATCTACTGGACATCAAAAAAGGCACGTTTAAATTTCTTCTACATTTAAACATCTAACAGATATCTATAATTAGTACAGGATATCCAGGACTTTTGATGGACATTTTTTAGATATTTTGTACCTTTTTATGGATCGTTTGGATGTGATTTTGATGTCTAGTGTAGGGGTGCACAACCTTTTTGGCTGGTGGGCCACTCTCGCTGTTGAGTGGGACATGAAGGGCCACAGACGAGGTAATATAAAAGAACGGAACTGTGCAGATGTATTCGCCGTATAACATATATATATATGTATGTGTGTGTGTGTGCGTGTTTCTTAAAATGAGTATCATAAAAATCTTACAAAAATTTTTCAATCAGCGAGTCAAGTGAATCTGAAAGTGCAATAATCAAAGTTATTGAATAGTAAGCAAAAGAATTAAATATATCATATGTATAAAATACAAAAAAAGGATACATAAAATGTATTGCTTTGCAGAGAGAGGGGGGGGGGAAGTTTACTTAGGGATTCTCAAAAACATCTAGCACAAATGTAAAGACAGATAGATGGTACCAAAACAAGCAGTTTTAGTGTAGGTAAGTGGGTGTGAAAATGACGCTTTGAGGTATTAGATAGCACTGGCGAGATCTACATGTGAAAAAGCTTCTCAGGGTTTTAATTGTTATTTTCCACATGAATTTCAAACAATGTATTGTGTCACCTTCCTGTTCTGGCGTAACAGAAAGAACATGGTCTGCAAAAGTCTTAATGAATTTAATGAGGATTTGGTTACTAAACTATTATGACAGCAACCAAGGGGACCCTTTAGGCAAACTACGAATTCAGCCTCAGGCTCCTACATGCCTCCTGCTGGTAACATCTGTAGTTACGTCCTCGTTAGCAATCATCTAAATTATCATAATAGTTACCATTAGCAACTGAATATTCTGCTGAAATTCTGATATATCTTATATTTTTGCAAATGTAACCAAATGTAACGACCACTGAAAATCTTGGTTTTATCTACACATTCTTTTAGCCACTGCCCCATTTCTGTTTGCAACTTCATAAATCATAAATGATGGCCACCATTATCATGGTTGGTGTTTTTATCAGTTTCACAAAATAATAAGAACTCACCGGACTTGTATTTTTTTTTTATGTCTCCGGACAGAAATAAATTCTACTAACTGCACATTTGAAGTTTTTTGATAGAAAGTAATTACTATTATAAATCTACGTTACTTCATTAATTTTCAGACATAAGAGAAAGATTTAAAAAAAAGGGGAGGGGAGGAGCTTTTACTTACTAATTGTTACATTTTTCTGTTTTTAATCTTCTCAGGTAGATAAAGATCACTTACCAATAGATTATTCCATGATTTTTCCAATAAAAAATGAAGGAACCTACTGTGGGTTACATTATTGAGAAATTGAATAGAAGGCAAACAACAACAAAGTTTTTCTAAATGCCAGTTTTGCAAATGGAATAAATATATTTTTTTTTCTTTTTCATTTTTTCTCTACTACTGATGACTAATGCGAGCTAAAATATCTGTACTTCCGCGGGCCACAAATTGATGGCTAGTGGGCCGCATGTGGCCCCCGGGCCGCAGGTTGTGCACCTCTAGTCTAGTGGATATAAGTGAATGTGTGGGTATAACTATTCTTTTTACAGAAAAAATAAATACCTTTTAGTTTGCATCCATACACAAAAATCTGTTATATAGAGGTCATTTAATATGTATCTTGGTTCACTCGTACAAAACAGCTCATGGATTTCTAAAAGGCATTTTAAGACGTACTTCCTGCCTATAATAATAAATAAAAATTGCAGTGCAATGAAAATCATAAAATTGAGTGCCTGTGAAATTACCCTATAATTCGTATTACAAAAACATCCATTACCCAATAATAATATCTTTCTAACATCATCTAAGACTGTAACAGACAGTTCAAAGTGCCGATACAGAGGATAACACAGAGAACGTCGAATGCATGTTGCAGCAACATCTGATACTGATGAGAAAGTCTAAAAGAAATAGGGCAAATAATTAATGCATGGAAACAAACACTTTCTTTGAGATGTAAAACAATTTAAAATTATAAAAAAGTCATTCTAAAATGCAATGAGAGGAAATTTTCAAAGATTTCATTCTTAATTTTTTTTTTAGAAAGTACAATAGCTTCCAATACAATGTGTGAGATATATTTCATGCAATAGGAAATTGCATTACATTTGACATGCATTATCAACATCATCCATCATTATTATTATTTATGGGAGTTCCATTTAATCCAGAAAAAATTTACAATTTATTTTTTGTGATTTTCACTGTTTTCTAAGTAACGTTCTGATGTTTACTATACAAATTAATTTATTTTTGTAGAATTAACTCATTGCTGATGAGATATTGGTTTAGATGCTTAAAAATTAATTTGCTTACTGTAAATGGTAAATATAATAATAGCTATGATATAAATGGAGACAGACAAATATATTTCTATATTATTTTATAACAGCATACTTTTGTCGTGTTGTATTCCCATACCAACAAACATAAAATCTTTATTTGGACAAACAAATTTAGTCTATAATACATAAATTCGCCATTGTACATTACAAAAGTATAAATCTAAATCACTGTTAAAGGGACCAGGTAAGCAAAAATCAACTAAAAAATTGATTTCTGCTTTTTTATATCATAAAACAGTTTAAACTTTTACCTTTCAATTGATGTATTACACATGTTTATGTATGTAATGAAATTTTCATTCTTTGTAAGTATACTTCATAATACTGTTGTCAATTAAATTTTCAAATGATTTTTTCTCAAAATGTGGATTTTTCAGGTTTGTGTTCCTTTTTTTTTTCAGTATCTGTAAAACTTAAGAACTCAGATTTTTTAATAAAATTTACTGCACAATTTAACACAGGGATTTGATGATTTGTTGAGAACTATTTATTAAAAGCAGTGAAATTTTACCAAAAATATTTTACCGAAATATATACGTTGCTTTTAAAGGATAAATTTTAAGGTATCGAATTTTTTAAAATATTTCTTTACCATTTTAACTAAAATGCACAAAGCAGTATTTTAGCTTTTTGAATACTGTTGATTTCTTTTTCTTAATCTGGTTGTTTCCAAATTAAGCTTTCTATTTCTTTTGTTCACTGATAATATTAACTAAGAACCGTACTTGTGATTTAAGAAATATGGATCGGTAAAACTTTGTTTATAAATTATCCCTAAAAAAAGGGTTAAATTGAACACGAACTTTTCTATTATACTGGACAAACTAAGAGGCCTTTTAAACAAAAGAATACAAGAACATATACGTTATATCAAAGAAGGAAATAGTTCTACTCTGGTTGACTTCATTTATGCCAACTCAAATGCTAACCCTATATCGGATAAAGCCAAAGTTATTACAGCAGCACCTACTATCCAAGAACTTTACATTTCCGAAGCTATTAATATAATTAAATGCAAAAATACAATAAATTCTAATGACGCTGCAATTTTGCCAATAATTTGGCACATTATAAAATAGGAAATAGTTTATTTCTGCTAATTCATGATGGTTTTTCTACTGCAATAGCCTCGTGTGATTTTTCAATAGTTCCAGCTTCTCTTATTTTTCTTAGCTCACTGATCCACCTTCACCGGACTTCAAATTGACTTTGCTGATATTCATGTTATTAAAAGACTTAACTGTTGACTGTGAAAGGAAAGATATTTAAAAACTGCTCATTGGAAAAGAGTAATAAAAATTCCTGATGATGCTTTACTATTTAAAAGTGAAAAGCTTCGGATAAAATTTTTAACATATTTGAAATAAAATTTAATTTTACATGTTTTTAATATAATATAAATAAAACTTTGTTTACTTTTCAACAATAGGAAAATAAGCAACTATGTCATATGTGCAAAATGAAAAATCTGGGGTGACTCCACACAACTTTCCAAACATTGAGTAATTAACGGTTTTGTAGATAAAGCAAAGTAAGAGGAGTTGTTAAATAAACAAGACAGAGAAAATTATAATAGGTTTTAATTTAGAAATTTATTCATCAACCCTGAAAGTTCATTTCAGAAAAGTTTGGAGTGGAAGGCTGATTTTTTTTTTATACCAACTACGTGAAAAATACCAGAGCCGGGAATCGAACCAGGCCTTCCGCTTTACGTGCTGATGCTCAAACCATTGAGCTATCCTGGCTGATAGGGTGTTTGAGTATTTTTCTCCATATAGTACACGGTGTTTAATTTAATGCTACTGAACTTTGAGCCCATAGATCATAATGATAAAGAATTTTTCGTTGTGTCCCTGTAAAAACCTGTAAATGCTAGATTCACCAAAAATGCTTATATTTAGTGAAAGAGTGACTTATAATATTAATATAAATTTTCAGTTTAATTGAATATGGCATTTAGATGCTATCGCACTTTTAAAAATTTGGTCCCACAGGCCATAATAATAAAGAATTTTTCTTTGTGTCCCTGTAAAAAAAAACTGTAAGTGCTAAATTCACCAAAATCTATACAGTTCGTGCAACTGTGCTAAATTTTTTGCTTAGTTTAATAAGGCGTTTAGATGCTACCACACTTTTAAAAATTTGGCCCCATAGGCCATACTGATAAGGAATTTTTCTTGGTGTCCTTGTAAAAAACTATAAGTGCTAAATTCACCAAAATCAATAGGGTTGGTGCTATGGTGACTTACAACATACGTAAAAACTTTCAGCTCATTCGAGCTTTTTTACCACTCTAATAGCCGTTGCCTCTTAGAATGAAAAATATGTAGTCGATAGTTTGTGAATGCTACATCTATACAAATCACTGTGTCCATGGCTTTATTTGAATTTTAAGTAAATTGTCAGATTTAACAACTTTCTTCTTTAGGATTTAAACAAAAAATTAATATAAAAGAACATGTGTAAAAAATGATCTTTTACACATTTAACTTTAACAAATGTGTAATATAAAAGAACATGTGTAAAAAATGAAAAAGTGCATAAAAAATAAAAGTATTTTAAATTACTTTCTTGAAATCGTAAGAAAATAATTTTTGTATTCAGCAAATCTGGCTAATCATACCTTTTGAATGATACCACTTTCAACCCTCCACTTCCACAATTAATATGTTAAATGTGTACCAAAAATTTCATGTTTGCCTATTAATGTATAGATAACAACAGAATAAAAATAAAACACTTCTAGAATCTAGATATATAGGACTATTACATTGTAGAATCATTTGCATTATTTTCCTTTCTAATATTAGTACAAATTTACAGCGATCTTTATCAATATCTTTACTTAATGGGCTATTACATTAACCTTTATAAACAAAAAAGCAAATCTAGTAAACTTACTTCTAACCAAGATAAAGTTCCGCTGAGCTTATTGATGGTCCAACCAGATTCCACCTAAAATATTAAAATGAAAATCAATTTTTTCTTTTGCGTGAAAAAAAAAAAGTATGATTTTTTAAATAAATCATGAAAAGAAATACTAACTGTATTTTCGCCTTCTGTTGTTCTTTTATTATAAGCATATGCAAATAATATATCCATTAGACCTAAGAGGGCAAATTTTACTTGATTCTTATCAAGTATATGTGTTTTGTATTAAGGAAAATAACTACACACACAAACATTATCGTACTTATTTTAAATCAAATTGGAGTGTATAGGTTGATATTTTTATTTTTTTACCAACTATGTGAAAAATACCAGAGCCGGGAATCGAACCCGGGCCCTCTGCTTAACGCACGGATGCTCTACCACTGAGCTACCCTGGCCGACAACCAGCTAGGCATTTCTCACATAATATACGTTGGCAAAGACACCGAGTCTGCAAACGCAGATATATCAGGTGAGACAATTATAATCGTAGCACAACTCCATAGACCACGAAATTTCAATTTAGAAATTTTTATTCATGAACTCATCAACCGTGAATATTTATTTTAAATCAGATTGGAGTGTATAGGTTGATATTTTTATTTTTTTACCAACTATGTGAAAAATACCAGAGCCGGGAATTGAACCCGGGCCCTCCGCTTAACGCACGGATGCTCTACCTCTGAGCTACCCTGGCCGACAACCAGCTATATTATGCTAACCAGCTTTGCCAACGTATATTATGTGAGAAATGCCTAGCTGGTTGTCGGCCAGGGTAGCTCAGTGGTAGAGCATCCGTGCGTTAAGCGGAGGGCCCGGGTTCGATTCCCGGCTCTGGCATTTTTCACATAGTTGGTAAAAAAATAAAAAAATAAAAATATCAACCTATACACTCCAATTTGATTTAAAATAAATATTCACGGTTGATGAGTTCATGAATAAAAATTTCTACATTATCGTACTTTTCAAAATAGTCCTGCATTAATAAATCTTAACTGTATCTCAAGAAATCCTTTCATTATGTAATGCAGAATCAATTCCAAGTAACTGACAATTGGTATTTTCTAAACAAGAAAGTCAATTAAACTTTTACTAAAAATAGTGAAATTTTACAAAACAATCAAATGCAATAAAAAATGGCATGAAAAAAAAAAAAAAAAAAAATTAGTTTTCTTAGGCATTAAGTCCCCCCCCCCCCCCACACACACACATACTTAATTCATAAAATAGGAGAAGGATGGTTATGAAATAGGAAATAATAATTATAATAAATAATTAAAAATTGCAAATGTTTTTTTACAGCAAAAATGCATCTGATTTGCTTCAGATACTTAATCTCAGAGATTCAAATGACACTTTTACAAGTTAATATGTAAAAATCATTTTCTAAACAGAATTTCACGATAACCTTAAAGCAAGCCTAAAAAAAATTTCTGAATTTTTAAAAAGTATTCTGACATGTAAACTTACTTTTGCATCTAAAATTACTTAAACTCTCTTTTATGAACTTACATTTTAATACTTTGTTTTACAAAATCATAATTTTTGCTAAATATCTCATTTAAATCAAAAATATTTTTCAGAAAATGTTTTAATTTAAATCTTAACTGACTAGTTCTACACATTCTGAATGTAAGCTTATAAGAAGCTGAACAGTACAATATTCTGAGAGGGAAGAAACCCTCAATATCCAATAGGATAACTAACTCTATTCAATGGCAGACCTACAACTCTTGAGGCTCGGGGCCAAAAATTTCTTTGGGGGCCCCTTGCATTTCTTCACTTAATTTTACTACTATAAAAATGCAATAAAGTAAGTCTTAAGATTAATTTAGAAGCCAAACCTAACAAGAAAGCCAGGGGCATTAGTCTTGCTTGCCCCACAGTCGGCAGCAAAATTATTCACGCGCTAGCAATAATTCCTATATATATATAAAAAAAAAAAATACACTTAATACCATTTAAAAAAAAAATAAACCCTTGTCGAATCATGTTCTTAAACTGACTAAGAACATGATTTGACAAGGATTTATTTAACAAAATTGTATTAAGTGTATTTTTTTATATAGGAATTACTGTGTTTCGTGTTAAAATAATGGCACAACAACTTCTCCAGGTATATATACGCAAGGTTAATTTTCTTCGGAAGGCCCTGAAGACCAGAGGCCTGGGGTGAACCCTCCCTGGTATGCCACTGACTAATATCCAGATCCTATACATATTAAAAAATCCACAAAGTTAGATAACGGTTTCCATTAAATTCCACATATAATCCAATGAATTTTCAGATTTTTCAAATCAAAGGAACTTGTTATATTAGAATGAAATAAATTAAACTGAAAATTTCTTTGTTTATAAAAAAAATTACAGCAAATAAAATTATTTCTATATAAATTTCCTTTACACATAAATAGGTGATCAAAATACACAAATTTTTACGAGTAATTAATCAAGTAAATTTCATCAAATATTAAGTAAAGGATATATTCTTTTTTAGGAAGCTTTAGCAGCCTTTCTTTTTCTTTAGGAGAAAACTCAACTGTTGAGAAATTAAAAAGAACATATTTAAGCTTTAAGGAATAAAAAGTCATTAAATATTTAACACACATACATATATACACCCAACAATAAAATAAACTTTACACATTTGAAATAAAATAGTCTTACTCAAATCATCAGGAGAAGTAATAGACGAATCAGACTGTATTTTATCATACAAATCTTCCCACTCAGGGCGAAATTTTAATAATGTTTGAATTTCTTCATCTTGATACAAGTCAGCTCTAAAATATATAATAGCACACAAGAATTCAAATCATCATAATATCAATTAAGTATATTTTATAAGAAATATGCCTTTCTTATGATTGATAATATAATATGTATTTTTTTTACATAAAAGATTACGCATACTTTTTTTTTTTTTTTTTTTTTTTTTTTAAACAAGCACATATTAAGATATGATCTATTATGATACATATTCAAGATACACCGGTGTTCAAAATTTAAACAACAACCTGTTTTCTCATTTTCTTCTTTTGCACATAATTTTTAAACAAATAAACATATGAACATAAAATTTAGATAGCATGTTCATTATCATACCATTAATCAAAGTTTCTATAATTTTAGCATGAGTAATAATTTTTAAACTAATAATTATTCTTTTTTTTTTTTTCAAAAGTATGCTTTGGAAAAAAAGAAAACATTTAAAAATTTTTAGAAAAGAAAACTTAAGGAAAAGTGGTGTTAAGGATGCATGACAGATAGATAAAGACGCATATGCCTTGAAATGTTACTCTAAATCTCAATTTTTCTTTCTGTATGAACTTTTCTATTACTTTTATTATAGACTTACAAAAAAATACATATAATTAATAATTTATAAACTATGGGCATCCCCAGAATAATAAAAATGTCAATAAATAGTTTTAAAATGAACATCTTATCCAATTTTTATGTTTGTAGTTATTCACATGTGAAAAAAAGAAGAAACACAAAAGTGAATACAGGTAAAAAGATCCGGTTTTAATCTAACACATGAATGCATCTTCACCTATCTGTAATGCATTCTTATGACCCGTTTTCATTCAGTTTTCTTTTCTAAAACTGTTGAAATTTTTAATTTTTTTTTAAAGCTTATTTTTAAGAAAAAATGAATATTTATTAGCTTGAAAATTATTACTTATGTTAAAGTTATATAAAATTTGGTTAATGATAACAAACACGCCACCCAAATTATATGTTTAAAAATTATGTGCAAAAGAAGAATATGAGAAAACAGGTTGTTGCTTAAATTTTGGACACCAGAGTATTATATACACATACCTGCCAACATTGAATGATCAAAATAACAGATTTTATAAGCAGCATTTTCAGTCATAAACAACATCGATGATTTTTCGACATATGATTTAAAAGTTTAATCCATTGCTTAAATTGTCGAAAATCTATGTACGCATAAGTTCATAAAGCAAATCTTGCTTAGAAGATTTGTTGAAGTTTTGAATAAATTATAGATATACTTTAAAATGTTCAGAATAAGAGAGAGTCGAAGAGAGTCCCAAAATAAGGGAGTCTCCCTTGAAATAAGGTAGAGTTGGCAAGTATGTAAACAACAAAATATTAAATAAAATTTACTTGGAATTCAAGAGCCCATAAATTCATGAACAAAAAAGTTTTGTAAACTAGTTGGCAGAGGTGGAAAATCTAAACATGCATTCAAAAAAAAAAAAAAAAAAATTGATTCATAGTGAATTTTCTTAAAAATCCAATACACAGTACAAAAATTAATAAAACAATAGTGTGATTTTTCTTCTTCTTCTTTTTTTTTTTTTAATGTGTTACTGTTAGAAATTACATGCTATAGTTTGATTTCAGACTTTTTAAATAAAATTATAAAATTTACATTAACTTTTATTAACATGAACAACATGCAAGTTATTTTTAACAAAGGTGTGTAAACATACTTTTTAACTTTATCAATAGAATTTGATGAATTCAAGTTGTTTTAAACTTTAAATTACTTAATGCAATATTTTTGGATTGTAAGCTGCAAATTTATTTTTTCTGTTCACTTTTTGGATTGCATCTAGCATTAGATCTAAATTAGATCTTCAAAACCTAAAGGCTATTAAATGGAAAAAAAAAAAAAAAAAAAAAAAAATCAACAGCACACCAATTAAAATTTCCTTTGTATTATTCGAGAAATCATCTACAAAAAATTTATTGCACTTACTGAAAAACACATTAACAGAAACCACACTAGTTGAGGGTTACCATTAACATTTGTTATCATACTGTGGTTGCAAACAGGGTTCAAAATTAGCAGTCATTATGTGCATTTTGCACCTAGAAATTTTTAATTTGGTGACTATAAAATCACACCAAGTTGTCATTTTTGACATCTAACTTTTCACCAGATTAAAAAAAAAAAAAAAAAAAAAAAAAAATGTTTTAATGATTTTTTTTCTTTATAATTTACCAAATGCTTGATTTTTATTATTTTTATAAAATTCTTGCATTGTCAGTTTAAACACAGATACATAAGCCCAGTAAAAACCAGCAAGTGCGAAAACACACAAATGATTTTGCAGAAAAATTTTCCAAATTGTCAAAAAAAATTCCACTATCTTTTTTTTTTCAAACTTTGTTATCTATTGCAATTACTTAGTTTATCTATATATGATCAAATATTGTCATCATGATAATTCCTGAAATAACGAATTAATTTAAACCAAACTTAGGTTTATAAAAATCTAAAAAATTAAAAAAAGAAAAGTTTAAATAAATATTTTCTGGTAGTTCTTATTTTGCTTGAAGATGTAATAATACTTGGTATCCAACTGAACGTAAAAATAAGTTGATCAGCAGATAATTAAAAATTAGTTTTTTTCTTCTATTTGTTCTGTTGTAAGTTTTTAATATACATATTTTTTAATATAAATATATTCATGTTTTAAATTTTGTGTTTATTATTTAAATAAATAATAATGATAATAATAAAAACCCTTAAGTTTTATCCCATTATGATCCCAATAAAAAATTTAAAAATTACACCTGAGTAGATTATTTTGGAAACTAAGAAAAAATAATTAGATGCTATTGATGCCTGACTTTCGCATTCTAATATCTAACCTTGGTAAGCAAAATTATTTGTGAAAGGGAAACTTCTTATTTTTTACATATATTTAAATTATATAGCATATCCGGTTTGACTGAGTCTATTTTAAAAATCTTGATTTTATATATGTAAAAAAAAAAAGGGCCAAAGTGTGATTAAAATTGTTATGATTGAAACCAATAAAATAAATTTTCCATAAATTAAAAAAACAACACACACACACACACACATATATGTACTAGTTTAATACAGAAGATAGTTCTAAATTTCCACAATACAACAATTTTCTCTTAACAGACACTGAAAAATAATTGAAAATCATTCTGAAAAACAGGAGAAAATCTTGTACACAATCAACTCTGGTACATAAATTATATTTTGTCTATACTAACATAAAAAAAAAAAAAACCTCTAGGGATTAATAGTTTATTGGGAATAAAAACATCTTTAGCACAATTCCCTTTATTATTATTATTTATTTATTTATTTTCGAATTAAACACGACGCCTGATCCTTTTCAGGAAAGTTAAATAACTGATTCAATAATAATAATCAGAAAATTAATTAAATATTGAACCTTAACATTTTCATACAAATTTTGATAGTTTTGCTTTTGCAAAAAACAGAAGATGTTTTCAGGAAATTTATAAGCAGCAAATATAAAAACAGAAAATTTGCACACTAACAATAACTTGCATGTTTTTCCTTTCCCTTAAACAAGTGACTTTACTTATATTCATACATGGTTCATACACTTAATGGTAAAAAAAAAATCAAGTACTTTTTAAGTACTTTTCAAGCACTTTCCAGGAAATTTTCAAGCACTTTCAACCAGGATTTTAGATGCGTCCACACACACACCTTTTTTTGGTGTGTGTGTGTGTGTGGGGGGGGGGGGGGGGGGAATTACCTACTTAAATACTCCGTATCAAATGTATTTATTTTATTTATTTATTTATTAACATAACTAAGGGGCTCTGCCTCCTGCTCGTTCACACACCCAACCCCCGACTCACCTTGCTTTTTTTTAAACCCCTGCAGGGCTCTTCCTACCTGTTCGCTGTTTCCTATGCAATAGATAGGAATATAAATAGTGCATTTTATAAAACACAAACAGAAAAATATTGTAGAAATCCCCATATTCAATGCCGGATTGAACTACATAACATTTAATTGCATTTAAAAAATAAATAAATAAATAAAATAAAATAAAATATGTTAAAAATCAGTAACGTATTTTTTCAGAATAGAAGAAAATTCGTTATGTCTAGACCACTTTCTACTACAGATTTAATATATGACCCCGTTTGGCAACTTTTAATTTTTTTTTCACTATTTGACAATGACTTTTTTGATAACTGTTTAAAAAAATCTAGTAACTATTTTTTCTAATGCTTATAACTTTTTAAAAATTGAAATTCAAGTACTTTTTAACATATTACAGCAATTTTCAAGCACTTTTAAGCACTTGAAAATGAAACTTTTTTTTTCAAGCACTTTTCAAGGATTTTTAAAAGTGTATGAACCATGTCATAGTGTAAGATGTTAGAAATAGTTATCCAAATAAAGTTCTTTATTGCTATCGGGTTGACATATTTTGTTGAATACTTTTTTCAGACATCTTGTTAATTTCTATTTGAACCCTCATTGTTCTTATTACAATTAATTGATTTACCCCTTTCAAATTTTAAATTTAACTTTAATCTGCATTTATTTTTTCCTAGTTTAAGCACATACTGCATTTGTAAACTTACGCTTAAAATGTAATCTTAAAAACACATTTTGTTTATCTTTGAACCATCACTTTATTTTTATTACGGCTCCAGTCGTTGTACGCATGCATCATATGGCGTATGCTTCTAACAGTTCTTGGGGTGCTCAGTTTTTCTTCTCCATGGTTTTGTTTTGTTGAGTAGGAGTCATCAGTTGAACGGCTCTGTGCCGGTATGAAAAAAAAAAAAAAAAAATGCACAGTTAATTTTAAAGCCAGTAGGGAGTTTGGTAGCAGTTTTCATCGGACTCTTTTTTTTTTACTTTCCGAACACTATAGTGAGGAAAGTATTGTAATCATGTCAAAAATCCGAATTCGAGATTTTGATGTTTCTATACGTTTTGAGGTACCCTGAGTCCGTTTTCACTATTTTTACGATGATATGTGTATGTATGTGTGTATGTCTGTGAGTGAACACGCTAGCGTCTAAACGCGTTGTTCAATTAACCTGAAAGTTGGTACGCATATTGTAAGTCACCATAGTACGAACCCTATAGATTTTGGTGAATCTAGCACTTATAGTTTTTTTACAGGGACACAAAGAAAAATTCTTTATCATTATGGCCTATGGGAGCAAAATCTTAAAAGTGCGATAGCATCTAAACGTCTTATTCAATTGAGCAAAACATTTATACACATATTATAGGTCACAAATACTCAATCTGTACAGATTTTGGAGAATCCAGCACTTATAGTTTTTTTACAGGGACACAAAGAAAAATTCTTTATCATTATGGCCTATGGGAGCAAAATCTTAAAAGTGCGATAGCATCTAAACGCCTTATTCAATTGAGCAAAAAATTTATACACATATTATATGTCACAAATACTCAATCTGTATAGATTTTGGAGAATCTAGCACTTATAGTTTTTTTACAGGAACACAAAGAAAAATTCTTTATCATTATGCCTATGGGGCCAAATTTTTAAAAGTGTGATAGCGTCTAAACGCCTTATTAATCTGAACAAAAAATTTGCACACATGTTATAGATCACAGTTGAACTAACTGTATAGACTTTGGTGAATCTAGCACTTACAGTTTTTTTACAGGGACACAAAGAAAAATTCTTTATCATTATGGCCTATGGGACTAAATTTTTAAAAGTACGATAGCATCTAAACGCCTTATTGAATTGAGCTGAAAATTTATATGAGTATTATAAATCACTGTTGCACTAACTATAAGCATTTTGGTGAATTTAGCATTTATAGGTTTTTACAGGGACACAACGAAAAATTCTTTATCATTATGATCTATGGGCTCAAAGTTCAGTAGCGTTAAATAAAAGATTGTGTAACAGATGGAGAAAAATACTCAAACACTCTATTATGGTTTTCTCTCTTTTGTTTGTTTAAGAAGTCCTCTTTCTTTACTTTATCTACAAAACTGTTAATTACTCAATGTTCGGAAAGTCGAGTGGAGTCACTCCAGATTTTTTTTTTAACGCTGGCCGGCTGGGAAGTAAGACGGGCAATTAAAACGAAGGGAAGTCCATCATGTCCAGTTTAAGATAGTAAGATTGAATAATAGTGGAATTAGTTATTCTATTTGCCTCCTCTTCATTTTTAGAGAGTTTCTACTAATATTCTTCCATTACAGCTTTTAAGGAATCATCCAGCTTCTCAACTAACAGGTCGTATATATTTTTAAGTTTCCTTTTTTGGGTTATTTGCATTTTTATTGCAAGATATTTCCTCTTATTTATAAAATTATTTCATTTTACATTCAAACAGAATTAAGTTTGTCTTACTATACCATAATACCTTTTTAACAATGTAAGTTACATTATGTATATTACTTTAACATAGTTCTTAAATTTAAAAGTACTTTGATGCTGTAATAATAGAAATTTAAATATTATTTTAAACAAATTTCAAAAGAAAATTTAAAATGACATTAATAACATAAATTAACAAATATTGGCGTTAAAAAAAAAAAAAAAAAAAAAAAAATGCAGACTCTTTCAAATAAAGGCTGGCTCGGATGAAAAAAAAAAAAAAAAAAAAGGCTTTTTTGCAGCTTTGCTGTTGCATTTAAAATGACTATAATGACAATTTTCAATGCAAAGTAATTGTACCACTACCACAAAGTATCTGACAGCTTTATCAATTCCTTTCATTAGATACTTCCCCCTTATTTTGTTTTGTCAATAGCATTGCCAACATCCTATTAAATTAAAACAACATTGTTTAATAGGATTTGTTTTAATGTTTTTAATTGAGTCACATACTATTATAGTAGTCATACTTTTAAACTAGTTATGTTCATACCCCATATTTTCAACTGCCTGGCAAAGTAACTTTGTTATTTTGAAATTAACTTCCTTTCTCTTCAAACAATCATAAACCTAATTACAATTTTAACAACCATTTCCTAAAATAATTTGAAACATTCAAAAATCACTAGGATTTGTGGATTATCTAGATTATAAACACCAATGAAATAAGTCATAAAATATCTGGTATTTATATTTAATATTGCATTATAAAATTAAAGAATGAATATTATAATTTCTGACACAACTCACATATAATGGTCTTCGTTAAAGTCTTTAGATTCAGTTTTTAATCTTTCTTGTCTACGTACACTTAGTGGCATATCTTGTGGATTTTTGATGTCAAATATTTCTTCTACTTCCTCCTAGAAATACAATTTCTTTCAATACAAGTAGGAATTAAAAAAAAAAAAAAATCATTGAAAATAAAAAGCAAGCTTAAAAGTAATATTACCTTCATTTTAAAGACAGCATAAGAGTATAAATTTGCAAAACCACACTGCTGACCAATGATATTTAAGCTATTCAATTCTTCACAAGGTATTTGCTCAATGCTCCAGTCGAATTCTTCTGCTTCGTCATCTTCAACATCATCAATGCTGTCTATTACAAAACATAATCAAAAATTTTTTTAGAAAAATGAAAACAATAAAAAAAAATTATAAATAAAATTGTTAGGTTTAGTATTGATGCAAGAAAATAATGAGGAAGATAATGAACAGCCTTGCTAATCTTCTAGCACACATGTCTGTGCAAAATTTAATGACAAATTCGGTTTTTACTGCACTTTTTTCACGTATCGCAGCTGGGACATCTGAAGGTCTTTTCTTTTCTTCCTTTCAACCCTTTCCAGCATCATGGAATGTGTCAACTGGAAATCACATAACAATTTAAATTTTTAACCAGGCTTTTGTGCTTAAGCGGTAGCTTGTTTGCAAAATTTATGACATGTGCGTGGTTATGGTTGAAAATTTAGGAAACAGTTTTTCTCAAGTGTTTTGTAATTTTGTATTAGTAATTGACGTGTATCATTATTTTAATTTGTAGAAAGCCAATTCCATAATTTTATATCAGTTTTAATAGCAAAAATAAAAATATACAAAATCAGCTGATTTTTACCATGTTCTTCAAGAATTATCTGTTGAAGAGAAAGAAAGGCAGAAAACATATGAATTTGAGAGTGATAGTGTTTTGATTTCATTTGAATGTGACATTTCTATTTTGGAACAATAATGCTAATTTTTCATTTCTTAACAAATTTCCTATCACTATTCATTATTTTTTGTCATTTTTCATGCCAAAAACAGTATAATAGCTGCCGTAAAAGATACAGTGTGCACACAGTCATTTCCTGACTGCGTGCTGGAAGGTAAAAGACAAAAAAATTAAAATTAGATTAAATCGTTGATTAATGTGCAATTTTATCTCTATGACAAATAAGGATAATTTTTTTACGAACTGGATGACTTCGACTAAAACCCAATAACAGTTATCTGATTCTGCTAAAATAATAGTAAATTAGATTTTCCCCATTTTACTTTTATATATAACTTACTGTTAAGCATTAACTTTTAATTTTGTGTATTTCATGCAAGGAACTGTTACTTCCTTTGCATGAAATAAATAAAGTTAATGCTTAAAAGAAAGAAAATATAATATGGAAATAAGTAAAGAAAATATAATATGAAAATTGTAAATATTCTTTTTAATTTTGTATTTTAATTCAAGTTTTTTACGATTAATACATAAAAGTTTAAGAAAATGAGTAGAGAGTAATGATTCAAAATGTACATAAATTTGTCAATTTTTTTTAAAATGGCAAACTATTAATTTTAATATATCAAAATAGAACCAAAATTTTGTGCAAAAATTTTAACTATATAATGCTGTTCATCTCAGACACCTCTAAAATTTTTTTGCATATCTGGTGACCGAATAATTAGTACAGATGTTGGGTTTCAGCTCAGTTCAATCATGGATGTTCACTGGTGGTTTGGAACCCACTTTAAGCAACAGGTTCTCATCTAATGGGCTCTTCCCACCATCGTCTGCTCAATCACGTGATAGTGGAAAACGAATAATCGAATTCTGAGAATTGAATTCAATTAAATATTGTTCTTAAGGACAAAAATTTTAATATTTAAAATATAAAATAAAATAAAAGTAATATTGTGCATTTGTGAACAGTAGAATAATTGTATTTGTAAATTTAATAATTTTTTAAAAACACTTTATGTGTTTATTTATTTTCAACTGTAAGAATCGATTTTTGTAACTGTTACATTAACTGATCTAGCAGTAAATAATATCTTGTTCTTGTGGAATGTTTATGGATTATAATTTGAAAGTTTAAAATGTTTTCATTTAA
This sequence comes from Salticus scenicus, assembly GCA_963930645.1. Taxonomy (NCBI): domain Eukaryota; kingdom Metazoa; phylum Arthropoda; class Arachnida; order Araneae; family Salticidae; genus Salticus; species Salticus scenicus. The sequence goes on along the minus strand of OZ005648.1, from coordinate 17,718,106 downwards.
TTTAATTGCATAAAGGTGTTACAACAAGTTAATTAACTTAGTTACTGGTCTAAATGGATTTACGCAGTACAATATTGCACTGTCACTGATTTAAGTATCAAAAATCAGAGTATTAAACATGTTCTTCATGAACATCAATAACAAACATAAACTAAATGATGATTGTAAATGTATACAGCAAACAAAAGATGATAAATAATGATATAAAATGGATTAAAAATGATGATGTATAAAAAATAACACAGATTAAATATGATTGATCAAAAATAAGAATAGAAAATATGTTATTTCAGCAATTGCTATAGATAAACAAGACTTTGTCTGCTATTTGTTTTTCCTCTATCATGTGACCTCTGACGTCAGATGGGAAGAGCCCATTAGTCGTAGAGTACAAGAAGAATGATAACCATTGGCATAGTAATTTATATAGATCTATCATCTCTATATTATCGACCAAAAATTTTTGATGCAGAAAAAAAGTTTGGGCACCAACCATCAGGAGTGCAGAAAATGTTCAGACCTTGGAAATTTCCCCCAAACTCTATCTAAATTTTCCTCAATTATGTAAAATTTTGTATCTGTTATATAAAGCCATTTATTCTATGCAATACGTGTTTAAGGAAATAAGTATACACTGTAACATAAAAATACAGCTATATTAGTTCATAAATATAAGCATTGCAAAATAGCAAATTGTTATTTTAGACTCTTTATTTTTATTTTTTCTTAAGAAATTTTCCCCTGAGCCTGGTTCGAGCATTCAGACGTATTCTGCACTCTTGTCAACCATCACAGGAGATTGAAATTTGGCAATAGGAATAGAATATATATATTGATGAATTTGGATTGAAAATGACGAAATCATATGCGGATTTTAATTGTACTCATAAATATATGAAAGGAAATGGGATAAGTTTTCATCAGTAAGTTATATTTCACTAATTCTATGTTAAAATTCTCTTGTTATGGATGTCTTTCTCCGAGTAAAAAGGAATCACATTTTCCTCCACGATGATCAATCTATATCTATGGTGGCAACACCAAAAGCAAATTTTTTATTTTGCCAGGAAAGAAAATTTTAAATTCTGATATTAAGTTAATTTCTTTTTAACACCTACTCTAATTTTTATATGTTTTATAATAACAGATACACACATTAAAACATGATTGAAAATTTTCATCCCCATTTAACGCTATTTTTATAATTCAAAATTCACATATAAAGAAAATTTTAACGTTTACAGTATAAATAACTAAACAAAATCCACAATTTAGGGAAAATATAAGAAAAAATATTCACCTATAACTTCAATTTTGGGAGTTGCCGACACTTTAGTTTTCTTCGGAGTAAGTAATTTTGTAATCAAATCAAGTCCTTCAAACACTTGACCTTTTTCAGCTTTCTGAGCCTTAACGGTTAATACTTCTGTAAATTAAATTATTTATTTTAATCACTTTATTACACATGAAAAGATTTTTGAAATTCTACATACAGTTTTATGACGTCAAAATATAACACAAGAAATTAAAATACTTTAAAGAGTTTATTGATTGATATAAAACACTATGTTTTGATCCTAAATTTGTATTTTCCATAAGTATGAATCTTCCAAAACACAATAATGATAGCCAAATTAAAGCTACTATGTTTTAAAATAACTTTTCAGCTTATGAAATTGAACCTGAATGTCATGAACTTCAATGATTATGAAGTGGATTGAACCTTCACTTAATATTTAATTGAACATTAAATATTCATTTATACACACATTAAATGATATTTGGAGAGTTCTTAATACATTATAAGCCAAATTAAACACTCAAAGTGATATATATACATATATATAAACAAAACTTGACGTGAAAATTCAAAAACAGTAAAATGGTCAAAAACCTTGAGTGCAGGGGTAATAACGATTACCCTTAATAAAGATTTTATTGGAAAAATAAATCAATTTTCCAATTTCTATGCCAGCTATTTTTGAATATACACAACTGGTATAATAATATCAAATATTCAAATATTTTTTTAAACTTTTAAAGCAAAATAGTTTCATGGCTTTAATTTTATTACACGCACACAAATATTATATACAATTTATGATTGACAGAAAAACTTTATTACACAAATATAAATGATAATAGAGCAATTATTTACTTTTATCAACATCATAATCAAAGCTTGGTTCTGCTGAATACTGAACTCGGCCGGGTAAGTTTAATCTACAAAAGATATAAGACAAATTATACATAAAAAAAGTATAAAATACATCTTAAATTGCACCAAATCCTGAAATTAGTGATTTATCAAATATCTTAAAAATTTTCGTATAATTATATAATTTAAATTTGTAATAAATATGCAATATAAACAGGGCCCGAAATTTCAATTCAGATTCACTCGCCGAAAAAAAAATTTACTCGCCACAAAATAGGTTTGTCATTTTTTTTCTTCTTTTTCTACGTATTTTGGGTTTTTTTATTTTTTCCAAACTATTTGAAAGGCTTTTTCATGACTTCCCTATACACCTTTAGAAATATACACATAATGTTAAAAAGAATTGTCATCTGACCGAAGCCATTTAGCAAAAAATATTTAAAAGATACATTTTCACCGTGTTCTGAGCTTTTCTGAAAATTGCAAATTTCAGCTAGTCGGGAAATCAGTTAAAAATCGATTGCAAGATTTGTACTGGTAACGCTGCCGAAAGCAGCAGGGATCCGAAACAGTTGGCTAATAGTAATAAAAAAATACATTTTCGCCGTGTTCTGAACTATTCTGAAAGTTTCAAATGTCTAGCTGGTGGGGAGGTTAGTTAAATAATTTTTCTGTTGAATCATATAAACGCTGCTGAAGGCAGTAGTGACTCCGAAACAATTTGCTAAAAATATTTAAAAAATGCATGGTCAACGTGTTCTGAGTTCTTCTGAAAATTTCAAATGTGTAGCTAGTCGGGAAGTCCGTTAAAAATCGATTGCAAGATTTGTACTGGTAAAGCTGCCGAAGGCAGCAGATATCCAAAACAGTTGGTTAAAAATATTTTTAAAAAATGTATTTTCACTGTGATCTGAACTATTCTAAAAGTTTCAAATGTCTAGCTGGTCGGGAAGTTAGTTAAATAATTTTTCTCTTTAATCATATAAACGCTGCTGAAGGCAGCAGATATCCGAAACAGTTGGCTAAAAATATTTAAAAAATGCATTGTCAACGTGTTCCGAGCTTTTCTGAAAGTTTCAGATGTCTAGCTAGTCGAGAAGTCAGTTAAAAATCGATTGTAATATTTGCCCAAACCGTTTTTGAATTATTACCATTTTTTGATAATGGCCAAACCCTTTGTATTTTTGGTCATTATGAACCTAATTTTCCTGAATGTCTCCAAAACGGAAAATAATACAAACTCCAAAAAGGAGGTACACAACTAGATGTTATAAGAAACCTATGTACCAATTCGCAACTTTCTACGTCCAACCGTTTTTGAGTTATGCGAAATACACACACATACAGATATCACGAAAAATCGGTTAAAATCGCTTATATCTCTAAAATGAGAGCTCGTGTTAAGACGACGCTTGCAGGTGTACAACTAGACACCATGACAGTCACACGTATAAATTGGCAACATTCAGCGATCATTCGTTTTTTGAGCTATGCAGATTACAAAATCCATTTCGCAAATCGGGATTACTATACCTCCTTATACTTTGTATAAGGGAGTAAAAAAGTAGAAGAAAAAAAACTTTTGATATTAGAAATGTCTTTATTGTCCATTTTGTTTTTGTAATCAGACGGAATGTATTCTTCGATCAGTTTTCATGAAACCATGGGAGCATCTGCGCAAGTGGTAACTCAACGAGTCCCATGCTAAAATAGGGGTGACTCAGAGAAATGAGCTATAGCACACAGCGCGCTGATTTACTGGATGTTTTCCAAATTTCAAACTGTCAGTCAAGGTGGCATCCCTCCAACATTTTGAACGCGTCCTCACTGTTATTTTTAGGATATGTGGCTGGACTGTATGTGTATAACTCGTTCATAGTTGTCATTTGAAATAGCCATTTCGGAATAGCTTTTTCTATAAAATCGTTGCTTACAAATCATTACAAGCGGAAATCATTGGCGTTGCAGTAAAAAAACTTAAAAATATTAACTGTGTTTTTAACATTATTCGACAAAATAAACACAGGCAGTATCTTAAAAAGGACTCGAGCTCATTTTCATGAGGCAATATCGCATAGGCAAACTTTCCTCTATCTCCTCTCCCGGATAGTGGGCGACGGGGAAAGAAACTCTCTGCTCGACAATTCTCACTCTGCTTGGAGAAATAACAATGCGAGAAACAAAACTGCCGAAGAGATCAAAACTTTTATGTATGCACTATGCATTTTTCTTTTTCCAGGCCGGGGCGATCTCGTTCAACGCACCAAAGACACGGCTCACCGAGAGTCTAAAAAAGAGAGGTTAAATATGCGGTTATAAATGGCAAGATTTTGTTATACTTAAATCTATAAAAAGAATGTTTTTTGCCACCGTATCGAGTACGAATTCTTTTTATAACTTGACCAAATTTTTACTCGCCACAGTAAAAATTACACTCGCCAATGGCGAGCTGGCGAGCGGAAATTTCGCGCCCTGATATAAAGTTTATTTTTTTTTTATATTATATAGATATATATATATAAGCAAAATAATTAAAGCCAGATGAAAAATTAATCCAAAACACATGAGGGCCTCCATAAGGGGAGCTCCCCCATGTAGGGAAAGGAAAATGAGAAGTTTTTGAAGAAACGCTAGTAATTTAACCAAATAATACGTTTCTAGCCTTCAACTTCTCACGGATGGAAGCAAGACCATACAACAAACGAATTTTAATTAATACAAAGCATAAAAAGCAATTAAATTCAGAAATCATGTACAAAATATAATACATCAATATAAAATACAAGAATATATAAATACACACCAAGACAAAACTCAAATAGTCATTAGAATATGGAAAATTGAAAACCATCCCCCATTATAAACAGAGAACCCGCTTCAGCTAGTAGGGCCACTTACCAGCACTTAAATGTCGCTCAAAATTGAACAACAAACCTTAAGTGGGATTGTGATAAAAAATACTGAAATGTTTATTGATTACAAAAACAGGATAGCGATTAACAGTTAGTATGTTTTTAAGATTTTTAAAAGCCAGATTCAGGTCTAAATTGTTATTGCAAATCATTTTAATTCTGTTTATTTGGGTAAATTGTTAAATTACAAACTTTAAAGTTAAAATCTTGCCTTTTATCATAAATCCCAATAAACCAGTTATTATCTATGTTTTTAATTTTTAAATCCAGGAAAGAAGTTTGGTCCACATTTTATCTTATATATATATATATATATGACATTCTATAAATTAAAGAAACTAAAACTGATATTTATAGAATTTTATTGCAGAATGGTCGTTACTAGAAATTGCTTGCTTAAAATTTACACTCTCTTACAGGAGTAGAGAACAAAAGAATTCACACACATAACTGTCTATTGTATAAGCATTCAAACTTGTGGAAATATACTCAAATGCCCCACAGTATTTTTAATTATTTACTGAATTATATGATGATTTAAATTTATATAAACACCTGATCGCTATTGAATATTTGAAAAAACAAGTAGAGCCACTCCAGATTTATTTATTATTATTTTTTTAAATGTATATTGCTTTGCATTTTCATACAAGATACAAGTAATTAAATTTTCTATTAAAATATTATATACTATTCTGTTATTAGATGCCACTTCCGAGAGATGGGGTTTTTTACATTACAGAATTATGGGATTTTATGCTTCCTATATCATAATTGTAGTTTTCATTTTTTGTTTAATGTATTTGCATTAATTGCTGTATTGTTGATCTTCATGTTTTTATTTTTTATTCATGTACAATGAGATTGTGTTATCCAGTGAAGATCTCTTTAGATTTTCCGTCAGAAAGCCAACAACATACATATACTGACTGCTGCACTATTGTTTCCTAGGTTCTTTTGTGATTTATCATACACAACAAAATTGTGATATTCAGTAATTTTTTTAAAATCTATTTTCTGCGAGCAAAGCTCGCAACACACATACACTGACTTGTCAATTTTTATTTATTTTTTTTTTGAGATTTTATACACTAAAATTGCTGCTTACTGCATTTTTTTTTTTTTTTTTTTTTTTTTAATTTAATTTTTGCATTTAATTTTGTGTATTTTGAGATTAACTTTTTATTAAAATTGTGTATGATCACACAGTTTTAATAAAAAGTTTCACACACACACATACACAAAAAAAGAAGCCTGTAATTCTTTAATACTAGTAGATCTACAGATCTGGAGCCTCAACACACTATTTGCAACATACATTATTCAACAGATTAATTTTATTTATTATGCTTAATAGATCATCTTTATTATTATGTATTATATATATATTTACTCGATTGACTCACAAGATAAATAGATATGTTTCTGACACCCTTCTGTATCTCTCTTTCTATACCTGTCTGTATACATAGTCGAACCTCGTTAACGTGAATTACTTTTAACATGAACTATTTCCAGAATCCCCATAAAAATGAAGATATAGTTTAGTTATATGAAAATTTTTACTGATAACAAGAAATACTGATAACATGAATTTTTTTTTATCCCTCTTCAGATTCACATTAACGAGGTTTGACTATATATATTTCTAGTAACTGATGGCCTTGTATTAATTCCTAGTAACTCATAAATACTTGTACCAAATTTCATGCAAAATGATTGCATAACACATAAGAATTATTTTGTGTGACCCTGTAAACAAATTACCAAATCTATTTACCACAGTAAAACATGCTTTTAAATATTCCAATAACATTTCATTATATTTAATGGGGTGTAACCATGTTAAAATACACTTTTAAGAAATACTGTCAATAGACCATAATCGTACAAAGTTCTTTTGTGTGCCTCTGAAAATAGCCAGTTTTTTTTTATACACCAATAAAAAGAATAAACCTAATTAATTATAACTCACTAATACTTAAACCTAATTTGACATCATTTGTATTATTACAGAATGTCATCGGAATACCTTTGGTGTGGTTCTGTAAATAAATTATTTAGTTTATAAATATCTTTATCAGGAATGAAATTAGCAAAAATATAAAAAAGCTCAAACTGTACGCAAAGGCAAGACATTGAAATGAAATACTAGAATTTTGATGACAAAAGCTATTATATTAGACTAATAAATATTTATTTTAATCTTCAATGTATAATAAAAGAACATATGCACATCAGAAACATAAAAAAAAAAAAACTGAAGAGCTAAATGTATAAAAAAAGCTGAAATCAGCTGAAAAAATCTCATCCCTGCTTTATAATGTATGTTAATTCCATTAAGTTGAATGAAGCATAAACGTGTTAAAATGCACTTAAATAAAAATTAGTCCATAGGCTCTAATGTCACAAAATTTTTTTTGTGTGTCTCTGTAAATGAATCATGAACATTGTATGCACCAATAAAAACTATTCAACTTATCTTTCAAAATTTGACATAATTTGGATGATTATGTGACATTATTGGAACACTTTTGCAAGGTCATGTACATTAATTGTGAAGCCTAAGCACACATATTTTCTACAGAAAATATGATAGAAAAGCATCTCAACAATGTATGCTAATTTCATTTTGTTGAATGCAGAGTAACAATGTTAAAATGCATTTACACGAAATTCCTCCCACAGGCCGTAATGATAAGGAAAACTTTGGTGTCTTCCTGTACGCAGTCTATAAACAATATAGACATAAAATATTAAACTGCTACTTTTATACAGAACCTGAACATGTGTACCAATTTGCAAGTCAATTGTAGGATTTTTGGTGCTGTTATTGCAGTACATGCAAAATTTGTCCATAGGCCGTAATAAGAAAAACTTTGGTGTGCCCCTGTATACAAACTACAAATAGAATATACACCCAAAACTATACCGCTAATTCCATTTGGCTCATGAGCATTTGCACCAAATTGCAAGTCAATAGCGCAATTTTTGTGGCCGCTATCACGAGACAGAGCGACAAACAGACAGAACCCAAAATCTTTTTACCCTGTTTTTATTAACTCGCTTTCGTGTTTGTTTGTTTCTTCAGTACAAATCTTGCAATCGATTTTTAACTAACTTCCTGACTAGGTAGACATTTGAAACTTTTAGAATAGCTGAGAACACAATGACAATGCAATACCTCAAAACTTGATTTTCGAATTTTTTATTAGTTTTTTTTTAATCATTTATTTGTAGCATAGATATTAAAACAATGTATAACTTTAGTACAACTAATTCAAAACATCTTTATCAAAAATATCCAATTAGTTGAAAAATTACTTCTGAGCTTGACTCAATATTCGTAGAGTCTTCTTCAGAGTTTAAAACACTATAAAAACATTTTTGTTAAAAATGTATAAGATAAAAAATATAATAAAAATATAAGTCATAAAGTTCATTTAAAGAGTAGACCAGAATGAACTTTATATTTATGGACTTATATTTCGATTATATTTTTTATCTTATATATTTTTAACAAAACTGTTTTTATAATATTTTAAACTCGACCCTACAAATATTGAGTTGAAAACTCAGAAATAATTTTTCAACTAATTGGATATTTTTAATAAAGATGTTTTAAATTAGTTGTACTAAAGTTAAACATTGTTTTTAGCATCTATGCTACAAATAAATCATTTTATACAATGTAATCTACTTAAAAAAATTTTAATTAAATAAAATATAAAAATAATAACTTCCTAATAGCTTTAAAATTAGCCATTTAAATATTAGCTGTAATTTAATTGTTGCCAAAAGAAATTTATCTTTCATTTTCTTTCGACATAAAAATAAAATACATTTAATTAAACGTGACCATAAAAAAATTATGAAAACTTAAATTAGGCATCTCACAAAAATTGATGTCATTATAACTTTAAAAATTTTCTACACATTGATAAAGTGCTAATGTAATTCATGATGCTAATATATGCCCATTCTAAAAGGATTAATATTTTATTTTTAAAACCAACATTTCTTTTATATCGCTTTCAACATGCTTTCTTGTTTGTCTAGTACAAATCTTGTAATTGATTTTTAGCTACTTCCTAACTAGCTAGATGTTTAAAACCTTTAGAATAGCTCAGAACACGATGGCAATGCATTTGTAATTATTCGGGTAAAGTGTCAAGTTTATATGATTCAACAGAAAATTAAAAAATGTGGTACTTATGTAAAAAGATTTTTATATTGTAATTATTGAGTTTCCACATGGAGGCCTTCACTGATGGTTTGGCAATAAAAAACATCTCTTAGAAGTGGTGTTCCAATAATAGAAAAATACCAAATTACAATTTTAATTTTAGCAACCAGGAATGTGGAATGTACAAACACATGAGCGAGATTCAGAAGAAAATTCAAACATTTATCTTCTTAGAAGACAATAAAAATAAAAGCAAGAATAACAAATCTGCTGAAAAAACAAACTTTCTAATCTCTCTATGTATAAATGGCTAAGAGAGTTTTTTCCTGTAAGTCTGTGGCTGGACGCAAGTTGACTGGCTAAGAGAGATTTTCTTCTGTTTATCTGTGTGTTGTTGACACCAGCTTTTCATACTTAAGTTAATTTTAAAAAATCTAATTGTCTGATCGATAAGTTAAACCGACGGATTCAGAAAAAATGCCCCTTTCATTTGGTACCTTATTTGTAATGAAATTTTGATTAAAATTTTTAAAATTAATTAAAATGTGAAAATAATAACCTGGTAAAAGCCTTAAATGTGCACATTTAAAATTTTAATTGTTGCTAAAAAAAATAAAATAAAATAAAAATAAATTAAGTTTTTTTTTAAACATAAAATGAAAATGGAGTAAAAAAAACAATTTTGATAAAGTTGCACGAGAGTTCAAAAAATTAATGGAAATATAAATGAACGTTAAATAAATAAAATAGTCGTCTGCTCAATCATGTGATATTGAAAAACAAAGAATCGAATTCAGTAAATATGGAAAGGAAAGGAAAATGAAAAGAAAATAAAGAAACAAAAAAAATAATAACATAAACTAATGGGAAAACAAAAGGGGCTTTAAAGCAATTTCATGATTTCTTTAAATTTTATTTTTGGTTATAAAGCAATATAGGAAAGAGTTTCCTTTAAATATAGTGACCAGCGAAGAGAGAAAAGCCTTCGTTGATCCACTACCTTTATTGATTTCATGAATTAAAAAATGGTTTCGTTAACAAACTTTGATCTATTGGCACACAGGCAGCATCAGGCCAAGTTTTGTACATTTCGAGTTTGATTTTGAAATTTTTCCCGCATTCGGAATTCGGTTCGTTCCCGAACCGGGGCTTTGCTAGTAATGAATAATAAACTAAAAGTTGAACTTTTATGTTACAGTGTGCATTTTGCATTATATTATAGGAAATTTAGAAAGTGTTTGGAGGAAATTTGAAAACTCAGAAATCTCAACATTTTCTACACGTAGCAACAACTTATACACAAATATATCATTTACTTAACTACATTATAATGTAGATAAATAGATTATTAACTACAGAAGAAAATAATAGATTAATATAAGAAAGGCACCTCATTTACATACAACATTAGGAAAATTGCAGAAAATTAAAAAATGAAATACCTTAAATAATATGGCTTTGAATAGAAGATGAAGTCTGTATCTTCATAATGAATATCTATTTCAGACACCTGAATAATAATAATAATAAAAAAAAAAAGGTGAAGCATTAATTAATTGAAATAAAAAACAATAAATTTACTATATTGAGTTAAAGAGAAAGAAAAAAAAAATCACTTTTTAAAATTTTTAATTATTTTTTTCATTGACAAATAAATAAAGTTTAAAAAATAATTATATATATACTTTTTATTCACAAAAATTCTTTAAAAAAAGAAAAAAAAAAATAAGAAAATTAAAAAAAATATATATACATACATTTTTAGTATTACTCAAAAGTATGTTTTTACTTCCATTACCCTACTACCGTACATAATGGAAGTATTGTATTCGGTCCAAAGATTCAACATCGAGTCAGTGTGTGTGTGTATGTATGTATGTGCAGAATCTTCTGACTATCATATCTCCAAAACTAATAAAGATAGAACAACGAAACTTCAGAATTGACATAGGTCTGGTGTACAGATGAATATTCCAAGTTTTGTTAAAAAATGGAAAAACGGGAATGGGACCGTAAGTCCGTATCTCAAAAACGGCTCTCACGTTTTTTTTTTTTTTTTAATTGCTAGATAAACACTCTATTAGATGTCCTTTTGAATGATATAGTTGGTTAGTTCAGAAAAATTTATAGGTGTCTTGTATAAATAGCTCAAATTTCATGTCTCGCAAGCAGAGCTCGAAGTTAGCAGTCGTTAGTTGTATTTTACAACTAAATATTTTGTTTTGACAACCAAAATTTTATACCTAGTCGTCACTTTGATGCCTAACATTCTCTTTCCCCTTTAGTGTGCAGTTACAATATGCGATGAAATAAAGGCACTAGCAAAAAAGTAGTAGAATTAAATTCCTAGCTTTCTTGTAAAAATATTTGCACTAGCACATTTTTAAATTATTGCAGCTTAAGTACAACGTTTACACATATGTTTCTGTGTGTAAATAACGATTTTAAAATGGCACCTTAGTACAACATAATTGCAACTAAGAAAACAATGCTAGTTGCCATTTGGCACCCAACTTGTTGATTCTGATTTCAACCCCTATTCACAAGCACGGTCCATTAAAAATGCCAGCACAGATTTTTTTCAAACTCGGCATAATAACTCTTTTATATTTATCCTTTCATATGTAATTGCTGTTTTCTGTCAACAATTGTTTGTCAAGTTTTGGTGTATCTCAAAAATAGCTCTAACAATTCAGGAATGAAACTACCAAAACATGCAAAAACCCTGAGAATTGCTACTTGCATACAGATTGGGCAGACTTATTAATGGTTTACATCATCATATAACCTATAAAAAGTTATATTTAGAGAGTTTTTAATACATTTTTAGGCAAATTAAACATTCAAAATTTCTATAAAAACAAAATAATTTAACATGAAATTCAGAAACAGTAAAATTTTCAAAAACCTTGAATTCAGGGGTAGCTCCTGAAAAGTTTCACTCCTGAATTTTCTTGAAAATTGTTACATGAATCAGGGTTGGCAAAAACCTGGGTTTTTCTAGAAAAACCCAACCCACTTGGGGTTTTTCTGGGCTTTTGTGGGTTTTTCTGAGCTTTTGTTTGAATACGTTTGCATTTGGTCGTACTTTAGTGTATCACTGGTACATAGAGGTCAAAAAAAGTATTTCAACATGAAAAAAGTGTAAAAAAAATATTTGCTTTTTATGTTCGATATATTTTTTTCTAAGATTAGTGGGATATTCTTGAAATAATATAGGAATTAATTATAACACACATGAAAATCGTGATAAAATAACAAGCAAAAACAACAAGGGCACTCCATAATATCCTTTGTGGAACAAAAATGGCTATATGTACCGTGTAATGCTCTGTAGTGAGATTAAAGTGAGGTACATCTGTTTCTTTTGTATAAATATCCTTCACGTATCTTCTATAAATTCGATTTTATACTCTTTTTAAAGTAATAGTACTTCAAAGTACCATTAGTAGATTAAATGGTTTTAAAAGGTAAGGTGTTTTCTATACTTTATAGATGGGATTTGTAAATTATAAATAATTTTTAACAAAACCCCACTTATTTGCAAAAACCCAGTGGGTTTTTGTTGGTGGGCCCAGTTTGCTAATCCTGACATAAATCAATTTTAGATATCCTTTCTCATGTATTACATGGTTATAACAGGAAAATTAACAGTCATCCTGCTTAGGTAGGTTGGCTAATTTTAGATCTCAGAAACTGATGTTTCAAAAGATAACAATTTTTTCTGTTACTTTCTAACTTGCCATGTAAACTTTGTTTTATATTTAACGTACACAAGCATCAAACCGTCTCAATTATATATATTAAAAACAAAAACTATTTTATTTACAAGACAAAACATAAGTTAAAATACTTTTAAAAACAAAATATACATATAAAAATAATTAAAATCTAGACGTTTCAAAACCAGTCCGGGTTTCCTCATCAGTATCAATTACAACATAATATGTAAGCATTACATGAATACCCAAGGAATTTATAGAAGTACAGAATATTGAGCAGATGAGAAATAGGTAAAATTGGCTGTACAGCAAAAATTAGACTACAGGAGCACAGACGATCTTTTAAAAATTGCAACCAAAATTCTAAAATTGTAATCCATTCAATAGAAACCGATCATATTCCTGACTTCGATAATATAAGAGTTCTAAATTCTGGTTTTGATAATTATAAATTATGTATTTTCCTTGAGAGCTGGCACACAGCCAGGCATCTCCACACTATCAATGAAGCATGCGCACTGGCTCCTCAATATTCTGTACTTCTATAAATTCCTTGGGTATTCATATTATGCTTGCATATTATGTTGTAATTGATACTGATGAGGAAACAGGTTTCAAAATGTCTAGATTTTAATTATTTTTATATGTATATTTTGTTTTTAAATGTATTTTAACTTAAGTTTTGTCTCATAAATAAAATAGTTTTTGTTTTGTTTTATATGTCTACTTGTGTATTAAGTTTCTCATACTGAAAAAATTTTAAGTTTCTACTTCGTTAGGTCAATTTTATGCTGTATATTACCTCAAAAAAAAATAAATAAAATAAAATAAATAAATAAAAAAAAAAAAAAAAAATAAATAAATAAAAAGCATATAATACATGTAATAGTGGGTAATGGAAGTCGTGTGGTAGTTTCACACCAGATTTTTTTGACATATCTTCATAATTATTTCTTAACAGACAGACTATAATACAGATAATAACTTTCATTCTAAACAAAAAGGATCACTTGCTAAAAGCTAAAATTCAATAACAACATTATTTGCCTTTCGAATATCACATCTGTTATGTTTTCACTTCCATAACTCAACTTTTATAGGTAAAGGAAGTATCGTATTTAGTCAAATATTTTAATATACAGTTTCTATTTAATTTACATGTTTATAGTTTTCTGAGTCTAAAAATGGGGCTCTTCTGAAATTGGTCAGAATATGTATCTATCCCTGATCTAAAATAAGGAGAGGAGATAGAAAGTTAGATACAGATGACTTTATTAACTTTTGGTAAAAATCAGAAAATCAAAAGTGAGAATGAAAACCATTATCTTTATAAAACAGCTTTCTTCAAATTTGTTAAACACATTTTAGATATCTTTTCATATTTTTATGTATTAATCTGAAACAGATTAAGCGATAAGAACTTGAGCAATTCCTTCTTCATTTCTAATAAAAAATTATATTCTGAATATTGAAGCAGCATCAATCCTTAACCCTAAAACACTGTAAAAAAAAATAACTATTACCAGCTGCAATCTGTGATTTATTTTATCCAATCACAGATAATTTCTTGCAAGAAATTCTCTGTGATTGGATAAAATAAATCACAGATTGCAGCTGGTAATAGGCTTTTTTTTTACAGTGAAGGTAAAACAAAAATGAATTTTCATTTATTAAACATTTACTTGACTTTCTACAACTGTTTGATTTGATTTGCATATTTGTAATTCTTGGAATAAATAATAGACTGCAAATTGTAAACTAAGTAATTTCTCACTTAAATTAAAAAACAAACTTTTTTTTTCTTGTTAGAATGGAAAAAATCCCGCTCAATATTTTTAGCGTGAATTCTGATTAGTCAACTGAAAGTTTCATTAGAGAGAAACATTGTAGTCTATTCTCCAATAAAAATCATTAATAAAAGCCAAAGTTTACCTTAGCATATGGAAGTTGAATAGAAATTATCAAGTATTCATCATTCTGTGAAAGATCAAATCCAGGAGTCAACATCTTTACAAGCTAAAGTGATTAAAAAAAAATATATATAGATATATACTATATATTAAATAAAGAAAGTACTAAAAATTAATTATAAAACAGAGAAGGAAAGCAATATATTTCACTTTAAAATAAGACAATTTTCTTTTCAAATCGCTGAATATAATATGTTAAATTATGTTTATGTAGAAAGATAAAAAGCGTTTATTCTTATACCCAGTAGCAGAAACAGTGCAGCATGGCAGCGAGTGCTGTAGATTGTTTAAAGCTTTGCAGATTAATTTAACATTTCAATAAGAAATGCCATGTTTTAAAAATACAGATTTAATTTACATTTATGCCTTTAGATTGTTGTACATTAATTTATTTTCTTTCCAGATGCAATTTTTATGCATTTTGTGTATTGTTAGTACTTGCACTACCAGACTTAGTCCAGTATTCTTGAATCACAGACAAATCTTGTTTTGCTGCAGATAGATACAGAAAATTCTGCTACTGTGATTCTTATATATGTTACCGTTAAAGCGCGAAACCCGTTAATCTGAAGATTACCTAGCTAATCTGCAGATTAACTAAAATGACCAGTTAAAGTGCGGAATAAAGAGTTTTTCGCATTTTAACTAGGTAATCTGCAGATTAACGGCTTCTGTGTCGTTAAAGTTCAAATGTTTGTTTCGAGCCTTAGTTTTTTTACATTTACTATGACGTCAAACAGTCATGTGATACAGATACGCGAATCCCAGATTAGTCTGTGACGCGATTGACCCTCAAACAAAAACCGAAACTTTTATCATTTCCTCTCCGCTGTGATAAACAGTAAGAGCAAAACGTGGATCATCGAAGCTATGACATTAGATTTCTTATTATGACCAACACAAATTTTAAAGTACATGTAAGTTATAATTGTGTTGAAATTATTTCTTCTCTTTTTTAATTCTGTCAATATAAGTTTGATAAGGGTCTGCATTTTATTAATGAAATATAATCTTAATTAAAAACTCTCTCTCGTGAAACTTCATTTTAAATTATGAATCTTAAATTTACAGCACAGTAATTATTTTCTCCCGAAATAAAACTATTAAACCACAACTTTTTAAAACTACTTTATTTTAAAATTGATTTATACTTACTGAAAAAAAGAACACATGTATTATTTTTTAACTCTGGAAAATATGGCATTCAATATTATGGCATTCTTCAATAAATACTTAAAATGAGATTTTTATGCATTTTTTAGCATTTCATTACAATTTTTCTCTTTTGTTTCTTTCAATTTCAAGTTTCCTTTATATATTTTAACAGGGAACACAAAATTCAGTCAAAACGGAGTCCCACTGCCACAAATTTGAGTAAAAGAAGTCATTATAGCAAGTAAACATGACAAGGTCAATATTTCTAATACGTTGAGTGCCATGTCAGCCATCGGCGGCTGACACTGAACTTTCCGTTTAGGCTGCGTCAACCACCGGTGACTGACAGTGTAAAGTGTGATATAAAACTAAAACAATTTACATTGTTTTAAGTAATTACTGACAATTTATTCAAAATTTACTTAAATTTTACTTATTACAGGATTAAATCATTAAGGCATTTTAATGGATTTTATTGAAACACAGTAAACATATAAACACATTGCTATGCCACAATACTAGCGTTTCTAAGCAGCGTGTGTAGCCTGACGGGGATTTCCTTAAGAATTTGCATGGCACTCAACATGCTAAGTAGAATTACACCATGACAATACAACGAAGCTTGCCTTAATTGTAATTTTTTTTAATGAATTGAATAGAATAGATAAATGTAGCTAGAAATATTTGTTTGATTGCCTAGGTTTAACCTTTTATGTTTAAAGTTGACTACGTATTTCCTTTGACAAATCGCGAGGAACAACTATAGTATTTCCACACAACTGGATTTGGCGATTATAGCTAAATCATAAATGATAAAATCATAAATCTAAAATAAACAGCATGCAGGCTGCCATATTAGTATACAGCAAAGAATCTAGAACGACATCGTTATCGTTCAAAACGGTGCCAATGAAAAATCGCCAAATCCAACTATGGGGAAATACTATAGTTACACCATAACGGTTTCAGGTTTTTGCAATTTGCAGTGTTTAGTTGTGTATTTATTAATTAAATTAATTATTGTTTATTTGAATTTAATCAAATCATGTTTAAAACATTTATCTTAATAAAAAGGAACTCTATAATTAAAATTATGATAAGTGAAAATATGTTAAAATAAATAACAATAATAATAACAAATTACATTTCCTTAAAAACAATCACAATAATAAAAGATGATTTAAACTTGGTGATAACGTGAACCGTTAGAATACCAAAATACCACACGAGCAATGTATTATTACCTAAGTAGTAAAAATTTATCCGAATACTTATTATTTTAACAAGCGTGGTTGTAAAGTTATTTGAGAAAAAATTTAGTTAAACTTTACAATACGGTGCGGCAGTTTTTATTTACACAATGGAAAATGTGTAAACAAGCGCTATCGCACCTGATTATAAATTTTTACCAAAGAATTTCATCTTGTAGAGAGACATTTTGGATAAAAACGTGATAAAAGATGTCAAATTTATCAATGTGTAAATTATACAAATGTAAAACACATAAAATTGGCTGTTGTACAATATTAAAATCTTTTTCTGGCCAATTTTATTGAAATTTCGTTTCACAATTTGGCCTGACGTTTCTTAAAAATGACGTTTACATATTTGTTGTTTGATTGCATCAACATAGGGAAACACACAATGAATTGATAGTTATGTCAAGAAATAAAACATAAAGAAAAAAATGAAATTCGTAATAAAAAAAGACTTAAATTATATACCAGTAAATAAAAAGGGAAAGCCAGAAGATTTAATCAGAAACTGTACTAGTACGAAACCACATTGCTAACAGAAACGTAAACAATCAATCTGTTAAAGCAGCCAGATCCGGAAGAGAAATTTCCACATCAGTGTGAAACGATGATGATATTCATCTGCTACGCTGCACAAATGTGACGTTAAACCATTCAACCAACCAATTAACAGCAGATCACAGAAAAGAGAAAATATCGCAGAAACAAGCAACAAGATTTTAGCTTTTAGGGGTAGTTCTTTTTCTTATTTTAGTTATACTTGGTAATTCTGAAGTATTTTTTTCTTTTTGATGGGGAGGAATATGGGAAATTTGTGAATAATGCAAGGTATTAGTGAAGGAAATCTAAATAAGAATAGCAGAAAACGTGATATGCGAGTGCAAAACGTCAAGAAAAAAATAAAATAATAATAATATTAATTTTATTATTCAAAGAAGTAGTATAAACAGTCATTTATACTTAATGATTTCAATTTCTGAAAAACTGGACAATTTATTCAAGAGAAATAGCTTCATAAAGTGAGAAAATCAATAACACTTGGTCCGCTTCTAACTTTTATGCAAGCAATTATTCGGATTACAGTCGACAGCAAAATTATTCGAGCGCTAGCAATAATTCCTATGTAAAAAAAGTACACTTAATACTGTTTTGTTAAATAAATTTTTGTCAAATCATGTTCTTTATCAGTCTAAGAACATGGTTCGACAATGATTTATTTGACAAAACAGTATTAAGTGTACCTTTTTTTTGATAGGAGTTATTGCTAGTGCTCGAATAATTTTACTGCCGACTGTAGTACTGATCGATAGAGTTGAAGAATGTCCTCCTGTGGGATATCGTGCAAATTTTGTCGAATTAGCGAGTTAGATCGATAAAATTCCCTGGCTGTAAGGCCTTTTTTATAATGCGCGAAACATTCTCAATAGAAGAAAAATCTGGCGACCTTGCTAGCCAAGGTACAGTCGGACGCAAAAGTATCCGAGCACTAGCCCATAATTCCGATGTCAAAAATGTACATTTAATACTGTTTTGTTAAAAAAAAGGC
Organism: Salticus scenicus; assembly: GCA_963930645.1. Lineage (NCBI taxonomy): Eukaryota > Metazoa > Arthropoda > Arachnida > Araneae > Salticidae > Salticus > Salticus scenicus. The sequence goes on along the minus strand of OZ005648.1, from coordinate 17,699,201 downwards.
TGTGGCTATTGCTACGGCATCCGTAACAATATTATTGTTACGGCAGTCTGACTGCGCTTGCGCAGTGAGACTGCCGGAGAATTTTTAAGAATGATTCTTTATTTGAATGATTCTTGTATCCGGCAGTCTATTTGTTTACTTTTTTCAGCCATGTTTTTTCTTCGATAGCCCAGAATAATGCTACCTGTGTTTGTCGCATTAATAATCTTGGACTATATTGATCCTTGTACAAATAAAAAATCAATGAACGGTTATTGTTAATATTTAAATCTTTATCAAATACATTTTTATGAAATTTATCGAGTGTCAGTTAAAGACGATGAAAAAAATTGCACTTAAGATTAACTTTCCTTTTTTAATAAATTGTCTTTAGAAAGCTATACATATTTTACCTATGTACCTATGTGTATTTTAAATTATCTTTTTTTATACTTGTAATTAGAATTAGAATTTACTGTCAGTTTTTTTCCCCTCCGGTACAATTTCCGTAATTACTTTCTGTTCAATTAAAATTAGTTTTAAGTTTATACTCACTTTGTCTTTCTGTCTCGTTACATAGTTTATCATGTCTTGTTTACTAGGTATTAAAACTTTATATTTTACCCGTATTGAAAACCAAAACTACCGTAACGGATCGTAAATCTTTATCAACATTAAATCTACAAAAATATAATAAATTATTCTGCTGCCAAATGTGTACTTCATTAATAACTATAAATTAGTAAGCTTTTCACATTCTTTTCTTTTTCAAGTTTGCAAACACAATCATATATGCTTATGTGTGCAAGCATTATTATTGAAGAGTTTTAAATCATTACAAAATTCATATTTATTAATAATTTAGATGATTTTAATGTTATACACACTATTAAAATATATATTTTTAATGAGCTAATGCTTAGTCTTCAGTAACATTAATAACTTAAATCTGTTATGTCATATTCTTAATAAAAGAAAAATAGTTTTTGTATACTTCTCTTTTTCATCATCCCCATGGGATTACTAAAAATTTTCATAATAGCTTTATCATATCAGTACTAGTACCTTGACAGTACATTTTTTTATAACAGCCCTGTAGTATCGTTATGAAAAAAGTACCCCCCCCTTTTTTTTTTTTTTTATTTAGTAAGCCTAAATTATATAATTTTTTTTACCACGTAAAATCATTTATTTCTGCCAAAATAATTATTATGTATATATATTTAAAATATTAAATACGTGAGGTGAAAATATTCTTGGATAACAGGAATATCCTTATGAAACTAACATTTAGAAAATAAGTGAGAATATCTTTTTCTCTTTTAGATAAAATGAAAAACACGTTTAAACCTTGCATGTGAAATATAACTCATTCATTGTTCTCAAAAAGCGTATATTTAGCTTTATTCCCCATATCCTTTTTTCTTTGTAGGAAGAGGGGATATTTTCAATGAAATACAGTTTTAAGATATTTTATTCAAACAAAAAAGTACTTAAGCTTTTTATTTTCATTTTATTTGCTCAGTAACAAGAACATTTAAAACTCATAAACGGTTATTAAATGTTTTAGGAAAACCAGAATATAAAAGATTAAAGATATTAGGTTTAGAAATCAAGCTTAAAAGCTATCAAGCAAAAAACTTTGAATAAAACACTATAAATTGTGCATCATCGCTTTGTTTGCGGCACTCGTGCCAACTTAATTGTTTTGGGTTTTTTGCAGTTTATAGTGTTTATTCAGTTTTTCACTTATTACTTTTCAACAGTTCTCTGGTGTATTTTTTATTATTTTAAGATTAAAAAAGGAAAGCTAATGAAAAGTATTAAAAAAAAAAGAGAAAATTCAAATTTTATTAAGAATAAGCTGTTTATTAAAAGCTAGTTTATTTTTTTTAATATTGATTTTAGCGACAGATTTTGGCTTAGGCCAGTGCCTAGGGGCACCTAAGTTTTAAAGATAATTAAAATTTGAACAGTAGTGGCAGTTAAATTTGAAGGACAACCAGTATTTAATAGGAATGAGAAACATTTTTAATTAATTGTTTTTATTTTTTGCCAATTATAAAACACTTTATCAATCCCTGTTTAACACGTTACATATTTTTAGATAGTGGTTTGAAATATACGAATAGATAGTGTTATTGAAAATTGATTTTTCCAACTGAGTGAAAATAATGCCCAGATCTTTGACTTACATGGTCTAAGATCTTTGACCATGTAAGTCAAAGATCTGGGGTTCGACTCCTGGTCCTGCCATTATTTTCACTGAGCTGGAAAAATGAATTTTCTCTATATATGATTTTCTTCCCAGTCTGTTGATTGTGTGATATTAATAAAAAAAGATAGTGTTATATTTAAATGGTTGATCCTCTGGACTAAGCAGCGGCAATATGTAGCTAGGGATGCTGCTGTTTTCTTATGGCGATTAAATGTCCAGCAATAGATTATGCTTAGATCCAGGTAGAGTGTGGCAATTTTTTTTAAGCTTATTAAATTCTTAAAAATGATTTAATTTTGAACACAAATCCAAACATTAAGAGCAATCGAATAGATTTTCAGTCGATAATACAAATTTCAAAGCATGATCTGCTCTCTCTGTCATGAGTCAAACATGTTATGATTTGATGAGAGAAATTATTTTCTGAAAATAATTAAGTATGCAATCATTTAAATATAAAATATCGAACAAGAAACTGTAAAGAAACTATTTTTAAACAAATTAACTTACGCTGTAAAAAAATAACTATTACCAGCTGCAAGAAACTCTCTCTGATTGGAGAAAATAATTATTTTCTCCAATCACAGAGAGTTTCTTGCAGCTGGTAATAATTATTTTTTTTACAGTGTATCTACTTATGAATCAAAATAATTTCTATTTTGATTAATAAAAATATAAAAAGAAAGTTAGTCAGTTCTTAAGTGATTAAATAAAAAATTAAATTCTGCTTATTAACATTTTTTGTAGGAGAAACCAAATAAAGTAATTGATTTTTTTCATGATCAGATATGATTATTTATTTTTTACTTATGTAATGATTATTATATAAAGATTGCTTAGAGATTGATATATCTAAGAAAAATATTTATCCTTTAGCTGTATCATATTTATTGCTATTATTACTATTACAAATGCATAATATACTTCAAAACATGGGAGGGGGAGGGTGCCATATCGAAATGGGTGTAGGGTGCAATCTAACTCAAATCCGCCGCCTCTCATTGTATTGTTATTTATTGCTGCAATCATATTGTAAATAAGCTGCTATTGTTAGTATAAATATCAACAAATGCAGGGGTGAAACTTTTCAGGGGCTGCCCCTGAATTCAGGGTTTTTAAAATTTTTGCTGCTTCTGAATTTTATGTTAAATTATTTTGTTTTTATAGAAATTTGTCATTTTGATTGTTTGCCTTAAAATGCATTAAGAACCCTTTAAATATTATTTATTACAGATAGATATATAATATACCATTATTAAATCCCCCCCCCCCCCATCTGCATGCAAATAGCAGATTTTAGGGTTTTTGCATATTAGGTAGTTTTACCCCTACAAATGTCCATTTTGACGCCCCCCCCTTCAACCTTTCAGCAGAAAGTTTTGAAAAAATAAAAACTGATATATAAACTGATCTCAAACATCTAAAATATTTTTTTTTTAACAAAAGCAAATGATGGCATGTTAATAATCAATCATTCAAAAAATAAAAAGGTGTAACTTAATTTTTTTCTTTTTTTTTTAAATCTTAGGACTCTAAAAAAAAAATGTGAAAATGATAATATGTAAACATAGTTTATAATTTGGACGTCAAAATGTACATTTATGTGTATCAAACATTGCATACATTAAAATGTACAGGTACAATGTACATTAAAACTAATCACGGATGCATAAAGTATTCAAATTGTATAAGAAAAAACTAATTTTCTGATGTTCATACTAGTAATTGATATTTATACTAACAAAGAAAATTTATTTATTAATTTAAACATCAATAAGTTAAGTAACTAATATTTAATGAAAAATAAAAAATGATTTATAAAGCACGGGAAAATTTGTTTCCATAATTATGCATTACTTAATGTATTTTTTTAAATTCCGTTTTCACATTCAGAAGAAATCACAAACAATAAATTAGTACTTGTTTTGCAAAAATTTATTTTTTAAACTTTTAACATTTTATTTTGCAGTTAAAAAATGCAAATGATATACTTGGTTACTTTTTTATATTTAAACTCAAAATATTAAAAGAACCAATTTAACAGTTGAAAAATTTCTAAATGTCAAAACAAAATTATAATAAATTGTATAATCAATAATTCTGGAAACAAATTACAAAGGTTAGGTAGTACTCCTAAGTATTAACCACTTCGCAGGCTGCAGTAATGTGTAGACGACAGCTATAGTGTGCCTCTGACTAGTTGGTCAAGTGGTTAAATGAAGCTTATTTTATTTTAACATGCAAACTTTAATATTGTCTTTCTACTAATTTATATTAATAAAATCAGACTTTTGCTTGTAAATTTCAGAATAAAAAAATTTGCAATATAATTTGCAATTGTTGTGTCCGTAACTTTATTTTTGTCCAAGTATCACGCGAGAACGGCTAAACTGAATTGCAGGAGACTTTGCAGGAATTTAGGTCTTAAAGCAACTTAAAATTATATATATCAACTTTTTCTCCCCTTCCAAGAGGGCAGGAGGCAAAAACATGTTTGTAAGCATGACTTAGCTCCAAATTACTTCACGATAAGGAGATTGCACATGGAGAGACTAGATTTGAGGACAAAAAGGAAAAAAACTTGATTTTGAAATTTTTGATTTTTAGGGGGGGGGGGGGGGGAGGAGAAAATAAATTTTTGGTGGAAAATTTCGCAAATTCCCGATTTTTGAGTAGAACTCTACCTAAAATGGTTAACAAAGATGTTGAAAAGAGCCATGTAATTTCCAAATATCCATTTTTGTTTTTTGTAGTTTTTTAGGGATTCGATTTGTGCACAATACTAGTGCTTTAGTGCTGAATTTGTCTTGGAAAAACTGTAGGAGCTGAAGTCAAGAATTTCAGTGGGTGGATTATTTATATGTATCTGACATCTATAGTAATGGAATTTTATGACCCCCCCCCCCCTTTCTCCCTGGAGAGCAGGAGGCAAAAACATGTCTGTAATTGTAAGCATAAGTCAATTTCACATATCCAATCACATACATGCTACACAAATTATTATAGAAAAATAAACATCTACATCGGACAAAAGCAATAAAGAATAATACATCTTTTTTTTTTTTTCCAGACTATAAGTAATAAATAATAAATTATGAACATTTAAATTGAAGTGCATTTTTTATTTTCTTCTATATTCAATAGAAGAAAGTGTTGGATTCATAAAAATTTTGGACAGATTTACATGTTTTGAGAGGTCTAGAACACGATTTTACCATAGACAGATTATAGAAAATATCTGTCTGTGTGTGTGTGTGTGACAAAAAGTTTGTGACGACTGTATCTCCGGAACTACTGTTCAGAATTATATATGAATTTATATGTAGAGGTATCTTGACCTAAATTAGTGCCTATCAATTTTTGTCAACTGATCAACAGGTGGCGCTGCTATACAGCAATTTCTGAGATTTAAGAGAAGGCTATATCTCAGGTTCTATTGAGTATAATCAAACAAAGCTTGATATGTAAGAAGGCTATTATGAGACATTATGATGATTCAATTTGAATTCTTATTGGCCAACAGGTGGCGCTGCTGCACAACGATTTCAGCAGTTTAGGCAAAGGCTATATCTCAGGAACTACTGCATAAAATTGCATATAAATTTATAAGTAGATGCACCTTGACTTAAATTAGTATCTCAACTGTTGGTGTCAACCGCTCAACAGGTGGTGCTGCTATACAGCAATATTTGCAATTTAATGGGAGGCTATATCTCAGGTTCTATTGTGTATCATCAAACAAAACTTGATATGTGAGAAAGCCATAAGGAGACATGTTGAATCAATCTGTATGCTAATCGGCCAATAGGTGGAGCTGCTATGCTGCAATATCCCTCGATAATGGGAAGGCTATATCTCAACTTCTATGGCATATAACTCTACGAAACCTGATATGCAAGATAACCATTATAAAAACGTACTTTTTAAGATGCTATTTATAGGCAATAAAACTGTCACTTTGGATATTTAGTGTTAGTTGTCTCTAAGAGGAAAATCGTTTGCATTCATCCTGTTAGATAATCTTAAAAAATAATATTTTTAATAAATTATTTGCACTTAGTAAAATATAGGAAAGTATAGAAGAAAGTCTTGTGGTGGCCAAAACATACTAGTTTACTCTTGAATTTCACAACTCACATAAATGGTTAAAAATTATTATTGATCCTTTTTTCAGTTTTAAATTAAACAATTAGTAATTACATTTCAAATTCTTTTTAAAATAATTTACCAACTTTATGACAAGAAAAACTTACCTTATTTTATAATTTAAAAAAGTTTTGCATGATTTTTAGATGAAAAAGTAATTTTCATTTAGTTCTCGGGTTTCGGGTCAGGTGCGGGTTGATGAAAAATTTTTAGTCGGTTTTCGGGTTGATGAAATTTTTTTTTGTCGGGTTCGGGTCGGGTGCGCAGGACTCTAATTGAGTACAAGAAAGCATTTTCTGTGATTTTGAAATTTTCAATTTTTAAGCGAGGTAGGGGGGAATTTTCGAGTAGAGTTTTACAAAAAAGTGGTACATATTCTAAAGAAAACGCATGGCTGTTTTCAGTATATTATATATCTCCAAAAACCCATTCATATTTTTGTGACTTTCGATTTTGTGAGTTGTGTTGCAAGGGGGCAAATTCGTGACCCCCCTCCCCTTTCAGCGCTACATTTGTCTTGGGAAATCTAGGTAAGTTGCAGTCATGTATTTTAATGCATAAATAGTTTATATGTATCCAATACCTATTGTAATGAGATTTCCCTCCTTGGGTTCAAGGGGGGGGGGGGAGAAAAAAAAAGTGTAACTTTGCTCCAAATTATCTCAGTCAGATTAATTTTAATGTGTGGGTTGGTTATGCATACCCAACATGCACTATAATAGGATTCTGTGAAATTTCCCCCCTTCCCCCTTTTAAAGGTTGGAAGGAAATACATTTTCAAGACTAACTCTGTTCCAAATTATCTTAGGAAAGTGATTTTTTGATGTCGATTGGTTATGCATACCCAATACACACACCACAAAGAGATTTTGTGAAACTACTTTCTACCTCCTCCCATAGGAAGAGGGGGGGGGGGAGTAAAAAAAAGTTTTCAAGGTTAAATCTGCTTCAAATTATTGTAGAACAGTAATTGTTTATGTGTGGGTCAGTTATATGTATCCAATATGTAGTATAAAAAGATTTTCCAAAATTCTCTCCTTTTTCCACACTTTAAGATCAGGGCGTGTGCAAAGACACGTTCTTAGCATAACTCTGCTCCAAATTATCAGAGGAAAGAGATTTTTTGATGCATCAATTGGTATGTGTATGCAACACACACTCTAAAGGGGTTGGGTTTTGCGAAATTACCCCCCCCCCCCAACACACATACATACTACCACCGTCCGTTGGGGTAGGCTCAGCAAAAAACGCAGTTTCAAGTTTGAATATGCTTCAAATTTTCATGGAATGGTGAATTTTGGCATATGAGTCAGCGATGCTGTTTATGTGCTATAGTGCGTAAATTATGTGAAAAATTTATTGTGGCGGGTACCAGCGGACACGTAATTTTCATTCTTGAAAAAAATAATAAATAAATAAACGAAGAAAGAAAAAAATAAATTTTAAAATATATTTCTTGTTTAAAACTAATATTTTCTTTATATTTTTAAAGCATTCTGCTCTGAAGAAGAAAAAAAGATCTTTTCCTCCTACATAATATTAGTTTAAGACAATTTCAAAAAGAGCTGGTTAAAAATTCCTAAAAATCTGTTTTTCATTTACAAAAAAAAAAAAAAATATATATATATCTGTAATGTATAAATTCATTCATGTGGGGACCCATTTTTTGAAAAATTGACCCAGATTTTTTAAACTCATGGGTCCCAAGATTTTGAAAGACTAGCGGCATCACTGTGAGTATTGATTAAGAATATGCAATATTCTCTCTGATTCGATTTATTGAAAATTCTGATTTTCCCGCCAGTGGTGGATCGAGAACTTAACTTTTTGGGGAGGGGGGGCTAAGATTTGTCAAGATGTTATTCCAGATCAATGGAAATTTTACAATTGTAATATTCAAATGTGAAATGAATGCCAGTATTTTTTTTTGGGGGGGGGTGCTTCCCCCCTTAGATCTGCCACTGTTTCCCGCTGTGGACAGGGGAGTAAATCAGTGCCGAAGGCAGTGGGAACCTGAACTCTTCATACTGCAAGCGAGAAAATCTCTACTGAATGCGACATAAACTTTAACTTAGGTTTCAACTGATTTTAGTATTTTTATTTTTGAGATTTTATAATAATGATATGGAATTTTGAGAATTCGTTTAAATATAGTGTCCAGTGAAGCAGGCAAAGCCTGCTAGTAAGTTATATAGTTCTTCAGAATTATAAAAAGAAATTTGTGATTAATTAGCATGAAAGAAATTAACACAGTTATTTCAATTAAAAATATATACTGTATTAAATTAAAATTTATTTAAATATGCAGTCATACTTAATTTTTAAAGTTTTAGTTAATTACGGCTGAATCTGCAGCTGCACAAACTGTTCATAAATTGGAATTTTGTAACAATTGATCTGTATTTTTTATTTATAATCTTGCTGGAGATGGAGATTACTGAAATATTCTACATAATATTCATACTAGAGATATACCAAATATTTGGCCATATTACTGATTATTCCATTTGGCCGATATTTAAATCCATTTTGGCCGAAATTCCATTTGGCCCTGAAACTATTTGGCTAGATGAATATTCAGTTTGTCCAAATATCCAATTATTTGGTAAGCTATTCAATTAGCCAAATTTATAAAACTTCATTTATTACTTTCTTCTACATTTTAGTAGAAGAAAGTATTGTATTCGTAAAAATTTTTGACCTTGGGTTTTCAATAGATTTTGATTTACGCATTCTGAGAGGAGTAGAACACGATTTGACCAGTTTTAAAAAATGTGTCTGTGTGTGATAAAATTTTGTGGCAATTGTATCTCAGGAACTACTGCATAGAATTTCATGCAAATTGGTATGTAGTTGCACCTTGACATAAATTAGTGCCTGTCAACTTTTGGTGAAAATAGTCTTAAAGGTGGCTTTGCCAACCTGCTTTTTCTAAAGTTTTAACATGGTGATATATCTCAAAATTTCGTGTAAATGTGCATAAAGATAATTATTTTTTAATAATTATGAAATTAAAAAGAATTGTTTATAACAGTGATAGTCAACTGAGGAAAATTTTTTGTATATGTAGGAGCATTGCATCTGTCTCCTGTAAATTTTCATTATGTACCCAAAGAGCTTTAACTATGTCCTTTAAAACGAATGATTGAACTATAGATCTGTGATAAAAGTTATTGATCTTTTTCATTAAAAGAAAGAAAAAAATGTATTTTTATAAAATGTTATTTGGAGAATAAAATTGATTTTCTTTGGATATTTGACGTTACGACTTCTCTAGAAATGTAAATCATCTGCATTTATCATGGAAAATAATTTTAACTGAGAGAATTTGTTTACGAAAATATAGGGTACAACTTCAGTATACACCCACAGCTGAATTTGGCGATTTTTCTTTGGTGCTGTTTTGAACGATAACAATGTCGTTCTGGACTGTTTGTGATATAATATGGCAGCTTATATGTTGTTTATTTTAGATTTGTCATTTTATCATTTATGATTTAGCCATAATCGCCAAATATTGTTGTGGGTGTATACTGAAGTTGTTCCAAATACAGAAGAAAGTCATATAGTGGCCACAACATGATAGTTTTTTTTTTTATTCCATTTTCACATTCAGAAAACTATTAGTACTCATTTTACAAAGACTAATATTTTTAAATTTGAGTTCACAAATGCGAGTTTTCATTAAGTGCATTTTTCTCAATTGTTAGCCATAAAATGAAATAGTACTAAAAATTTAAAAAATTAATTTTTAGGGAATAAGTACTAATTTAATGACTGTGAATTTTTTGAATGTGAAAATAGAATTTTAAAAAATACATTAAGTAATGAATAATTATGGAAACAAATTTTCCCATATAATAACTGTCAGTGAAATTAGGCATTATATGCTCGCAACATGCAAAAAACCCTGAAAACTGGTACTTGCATGCAGAATGAATGGCAAGACTTGTTAATGATATATAAAATGGCTATTATTAAAAATATTTATTTACACTAATCAAAAATGATAATATGATATTTGCGAAGTTCTAAGAAAATTACAATGCAAATGAAATATTCAAAATGAAAAATTTCTATAAAAACAAAATAACATGAAATTCAGAGACACAACTGAAGCGAATCCTGCAGATAACATACTATTATTAAGTCTTCCTTCACTATTCATTCTGCATGCAAGTAGCAGTTTACAGTTTTTTGCTTTCTAAGCGGTTTTACACCCATCATGTAAATTAAAGCAAATATTTTTAATCTTCCACAGCAATATTAAAAAAGATTAATTACATTTATTATAACAATTAATATTTGAATAAGTACAAATTCTACTATGGTACAAAACAAATAAAAGATATGAGAAAAAACTAGTATGTTGCGGTCATGACAAAACTATTTTCCTATAAGAATTCACACAATACAAATAATCTATAAAAAATTATGCAAACGATTTTCATCCCAGAGAAGTATAACGCAGAATATACAAAAAAAAAAAGTAAATTTTATGTTTTGCAAAATAAATCGATTGTATTTTAAATTATCATAGATCGATGGTTCAATTATTTTCTGATCGAAATCCCGTTCTGAAATCATTATATGAGGGAAATAAATCTTCCACATTGATTTCAACATTTTTTCTCGAACACACTAGCTCAAAAAATAAATTAAAATGCCGCATTCAACAAAAAGCAAGGATAGTAAAGCGATCATTTAAAATAATAAATATAAAAATGGCGTCGTGAATGTCAACATGTGTGCTACGAGATTGATTCACAAAAGAGTCGTTCTTAGTGGGAGCGATAAAGATTCATTGGTGACTGCCGTAACAATAATATTGTTCCGGCTGCCGTAGCAATAGACACTTCGTAAAAAAAATCTTTGTCGAATCATGTTCTTACACTGACTAAGACGGGACTCGACAGGATTTATTTAACAAAGCAGTATTAAGTGTACAGTCGGCTGCAAAATTATTCGAGCACTAGCCAATAATTCCTGTATTTAAAAAGTACACTTAAGACTGTTTTGCTAAGTAAATCCTTGTCGAATCATGTTAGACTGATTAAGAACATGACTCGACAAGGATTTATTTAACAAAGCTGTATTAAGTGTACTTTTTTTTGGCAAGGATTATTGCTAGTGCTCGAATAATTTTGCAGCCGACTGTACTTTTTTAGATAGGGATTATTGCTAGTGCTCGGATATTTTTGCTGCCGGCTGTAGTGTTGGGCAAGCACAAATACAAGCAATAGAAACTATTGGTGTGTGCGGGTGGGCGTTATAATGCTGAAATATAAGTCCAGAACGGTGTGATATGAAAGGTAACACAATGTGGCGTAGAATATTGCCAACATACCGCTGTGCTGTAAGGGTGCCACGGAGGGCAACTAAAGGGGGTTCTGCTATAAAATGAAATGACACTCCACATTATCACTCCAAGTTGTCGGGCCATATGGAAAGCTATAGTCAGGCTGGTCTCTCCTCCAATTCTCGGGGCGTTTCTAGACGCGTCTTCTCTGGTCATCGAAGCGGGTTTAATCATGGAAGATAATTCTACTCCATTCCCTGACATTCCAAGTCGAATGAGTCCGACACCACTGTAAACAGGTTAATCTAGCCGGCAGCAAAAGTATCCGAGCTTTAGCAATAATCCCTGTCTAAAAAAAAAGTATACTTAATACTGCTTTGAAATAAATCCTTCTAGACTCATGTTCTTACTCAGTCTAAAAACACGATTCGACAAGGATTTATTTAACAAAACAGTGTTAAGCGTACTTTTTTGACATCGGAATTATTGGCTAGTGCTCGGATACTTTTGCTGCCGACTGTAGATGTACAGAGGTCAATCATAGTTGACGAAAGGGCGCTGTGAGCTTAGATCCCTTTCTCTGAGCCGCCTATTAAGAGTTCTTGAGGTTACTGAAGTACCAGCTGCAAATAGGATCGAGGATAATGATGAATCTGGCGCTCTGAGTACCGCTGTGACAATAATTCAGATCTCATGTTCTGCCATCTCTCTAGGCGATCGAGTACTGATAGCAAGTCCATATTCCCATCAAAATTATACCTCTAGGGGTTACCGAAGCGGGGAGCCATCCTCTCCGTGTAGGATCAAAATTGTGATTGCATGTCTCCGGATCATCACCTTTAGGGGTGAGTCCCAGACGGTCACCAATTGCCCATTGCGCAGCACTAGTGCTACGTAAAACCCAATCAACTAACTATAGGAACTAGGAAGTAGAGTCTCTAGTTGTGGAGAAAAATTCTGCGAACATCACTACATTTTTTGGATGAATTGCATGGACGCCTTCATTCGGCGATAATCGCTTTGGTGGAAGTGGAATGTTAATTTGGCAGTAGAAAAAACAGTTTGACGAATGAATTGGTGGATTGTTGGGGATGTGATGTTCGGGAATAAATAGGTTACTAGTTCGGGTCTATTTTAATATGTAGTCAATTCTCTAGGCCGACTACTTTCTTTGATGTTGTGTTCGGCCATGGTTCACCCATTCCTACCAACATAGTCTAATAGTTGCATCGTTCTATCCAAATATCGAGGGAATCACCGATTTGACCAATCAGTCTTTTCAGCGCAACTAAATCTACTCTCTCAAATGCTGACATCTACAGTCGGTAACAAATGTATCCGAACACTAGCAAAAATTCCCATACAAAAAAGTAGAGTTAATGCTGTTTTGTTATATAAATCCTTGTCGAATCATGTTCTTAGACATATATAATTCGTGCACCTGTGTGGTGCATTCCATTTGTACTCCATGGACTGTGAACTGTTTGCGCACCTTTCTGCGCATGTAAAGACTGGACTTTAGTATAAACACTTCAATCTATTATTTTTATGGATTGGCAACACAGCATTCATGGGATCACTGTTTTCATTCACCAAGTTTGTTGCTGGCACGGATTGCTTGGCTGTATTTTTGCAAGCAGATTTTTTCAATAACGATGTTTTATTTTGCATTAAAGTTTGTTTGTTAAATTTAATTGATAGGCGAGTTTAATTAACTTTATTTTTACTATCAAATTATGGTACAAAACTACCATAATGGTGACCTTAGTTTTAATGCACGTAACCATCTGATGTCGTCTATCTTTCAACATCGTGTTAAATAATTACTCTGGAGCTAAGGAAACACAGGAATATTATTTTAATATGGGTATAAAATTCAATTAAGCCTATATTTTGTGAAAATGAATCATGTGTGATTTGCAACACGTCGACAAGATTACCCACTTCCTACATCGTGCTACTCTGAGCAATATTTCTTCAGTATAGGAAAATTTTCATTATTTTTGTGTATTTTTTCTACTTCGAAGGTAAGCACCTGTTTTATTTCATTTTCTGAAATTGTCAGGGTTATGGAGTGCCTTTTAAAGTCGGTTTTATTGCACATGGTTAGTTTCACCGCTAAATATGATATTTATTAACGGTTCAGTATTATTATTTGTGTTAATTCCTGTATATATTTTTCTTTTCCTCACATTCTGTTGTAACTTACTGTAATTTTTATTTCTCTTCATTGTGTACTGTATTTTTTTCCACCTTGCCATTATGCCATCTGAGTTGGATAATACCATATCTAAAGTGGCTGTTAAACCACCCCCTTTTTGGAAAGCCGATCCAACGCTTTGGTTTGCCCAATTAGAAGCGCAATTTGCGATTTCTTCCATCACACAGGATGAAACAAAATTTTATTGTGTAACTTCCGCGATAGAACCTGAAATTTTGCATGCTGTTCGGGATATAATTTTAAACCCTCCTTCTAGTGATAAATATGCCACCTTAAAAAAACGACTCATTGAGCAACATGCTGAAAGTGAGGAGTCGCAGATTAGAAGGCTTTTGCAGGGCATCGAGCTTGGCGACCAACGCCCATCACAATTACTGAATCGTATGCGCAGCTTGGCTGGCGCATCGGTTGGCGATACCTTGCTTAAATCCCTCTGGTTAGCCCGACTGCCTACGCAAGTTCAAAGTATACTGGCTGCTCTAAATGAAAATTTAACTCAGTTAGCCACCACTGCAGACAAAATACATGAATTGACACCATGCTATGCAATTAATGCTACTTCCATGCAACCGGTTAGTGTTTCCCAGTCACCTCTTGAGCTGCAGATTTCTGCTTTGACAAAACAGGTGGAAGAATTAGTAAAAATTGTCAATGATCGTTCACGTTCTCGTGATCGCTACGAAAATTCTCGTAATCGCGTTCGTAGTCATTCTCGGGGTAGACGCTTCAAAGATCCTCAGGATGACATGTGCTTTTACCACACAAACTTTGGTTCAAAAGCTAAAAAATGCAAGGCTGGCTGTAAGTATTTTACGGAAAACTAGATCGGCGATCGCTCACTGGCCATGATGACGACCGCCGCAACGTAAATCGCATTTTATTGGCCGACCGTTCTTCTAAAATTCAATTCTTGATTGACACTGGGGCTGACGTGTCGGTTCTGCCAAAAAACAAAGTTTTGTCTCCTAGAGTTTAGGAAAATTTAGTGTTATATGCAGCGAATGGTTCAAAAATTCACACATATGGCACTAAACGCTTAACTTTAGATTTAAATCTGAGACGTTCCTTCACTTGGTCATTTGTTATTGCAGATGTTCAACAACCCATTATTGGTGTTGATTTCCTGAAGCATTTCAATCTGCTTATTGATGTAAAAAACAATTGCCTAATTGATTCCCAAACTAAATTGTCATCTCGAGGAAAATTTCCTAATATTTGTTCCCTAGATACAACAATTTCCATTTTGTTGGGCGATACTAAATACAATAAGTTACTTAGCCAGTACCCAGAACTTATCAGTCCTTCCCAAATTGTACATAATCCTGTAAATAATACTTCATCATTTAATGTTTTTCATCATATCGAGACAAAAGGTCCCCCTGTTTACTGTAAACCTCGACGTTTATCTCCTGAATTATTAAAAGCTGCACGTCAAGAATTTGAATTTCTTATGTCCCAAGGGATTATTAGACCTTCAAAAAGCCCATGGGCCAGTCCTTTGCATATGATGCGTAAATCTAATGGTGATTGGCGTCCTTGTGGGGATTACCGTCGGTTGAATGCAGTCACAATTCCCGATCGGTATCCTGTGCCACACATCCAAGATTGCACGCAAATTTTCTCGGGAAAAAATATTTTTTCAACATTAGACTTGACCCGAGCTTATCATCAAATTCCTGTGAACCCGGATGATGTTCCTAAAACCGCTGTAACCACTCCATTTGGACTTTTTGAATTCGTATCAATGCCATTCGGTTTGCGAAATGCTGGTCAGACATTTCAAAGGTTTATACACAGAGTCCTGTCTGGCCTAGATTTCTGCATCCCATATTATGATGACATCCTCGTTGCTTCCCACGATGAAGATGAGCATTTACTACATCTTCGTGAAGTATTTGATAGACTTCAGCAATATGGCCTTAAACTTAACCCATCAAAATGCCTTTTAGGAAAATCATCCGTCCCATTCCTAGGTTGTCTAATCACACCTGATGGCGTCAAGCCGCTACCTGAAAAAACTAAAGCTATTGTAGATTTCCCAAAACCCACAACTGTCTCTGAGCTTAGACGTTTTTTAGCAATGCTCAATTTTTATCGACGTTTTTTACCAAACGCTGCCCATACTCAAGCTCCACTTCATGAATTTTTGAAGGACTCTAAAAAAAATGATAAACGTCCTGTATCATGGACTGATGATTCCTCTAGCGCTTTTGAAAATTGCAAAACTGATTTGGCAAACGCAGCAACCCTTTGCTACCATGCTCCTGGCCAACAGCTGTCTTTGATGACAGATGCTTCCGACATTGCTCTCGGAGCTGTTCTAAATGCAGACACTCTCACAGGTCCTCGACCATTAGGATTTTTCTCCCGTAAGCTTTCTGTGGCCGAACAAAAATACAGTACTTATGATAGAGAACTTCTTGCTATATATTGTTCAGTTAAATATTTTCGGTATAGTTTAGAAGGTACAAATTTTACAATATTCACCGACCATCGTCCTCTCACATTTTTGTTCGAAAAAAATTCAAATTCTGCTTCTCCTAGGCAAATAAGGCACTCCAGTTACATTGCTCAGTTTAGCACAGATATACGTCATACACCAGGCAACAGGAATGTTGTTGCTGATGCTCTTTCTCGTATCAGTGAAATCAAAGATAATCCACCTATTGACTTCCTCGCTTTGGCTGAAGCCCAGAAAGAGGATAGCGAACTTAAATTGCTTCTTAATGATCCAAACTGTTCTTTGAATTTTCAACCATTACAACTAAGTGATGACTTCCATATCATGTGTGATTCCAGTGACAATAAGATTCGACCATATGTACCAGCAGAGTTTAGGAAACAAATTTTCCACTCATTGCATGGACTTTCTCACCCTGGAATACGTGCTTCCAAAAAACTCATCCTAGACCGTTTTGTTTGGCCATCAGCTGCCAAAGATATTGTTGAGTGGACACGATCCTGTATAGACTGTCAGAAATCTAAAATATCTCGTCATACCCTGAGTGCACCTCAACAGTTCAATTTACCTTCTGCAAGATTTGAACATGTCCATGTCGACCTTGTAGGTCCTGTACCTCCATCCCATGGATACACATATATATGTACCTTTATTGACAGGTACACTAGATGGCCTGAAGCAATTCCAATC
The DNA here is from genome assembly GCA_963930645.1 of Salticus scenicus. Taxonomy (NCBI): domain Eukaryota; kingdom Metazoa; phylum Arthropoda; class Arachnida; order Araneae; family Salticidae; genus Salticus; species Salticus scenicus. The sequence goes on along the minus strand of OZ005648.1, from coordinate 17,682,187 downwards.
CATGACTCTACTGCAGAAACTGTATCGCAGGTATTTGTGGAACATTGGGTTTCACGCTTTGGTGTGCCATCATTCATTACAACTGATCAGGGTCCTCAGTTTCAGTCTACCCTTTTCACATCTTTAACAGCTCTTCTTGGCACCAAGCGAATTCGCACGACTCCATACCATCCTAAGAGTAATGGATTAGTAGAGCGATTCCACAGATCTTTGAAACAAGCTCTTATGTGCCACAATGATCCACGATGGTCTGACACTCTTCCCCTAGTTCTTTTAGGCCTTAGAACTTCTTTCAAAGAAGATTTAGGTTGTACAGTTGCTGAATTGGTGTACGGGTGCACATTAAAGTTACCTAATGAATTCATTGCACCTTCACAATCTTTTGCAGAGCACCCATCTGAAATGTTACAACGTTTGCGTAACAACATGCACTTGTCTCCTGTGCCAACGTCTGCACATTGCAACCCCAAAACACCATTTATACACCCAGCTCTAGAGACTTGTACTCATGTTTTCATTCGTCGGGATAGTGTAAAGCGACCCCTTCAACCACCCTATACTGGTCCTTGGACAGTCTTGGAGAGGAACCCCAAATTTTACAAACTCCTAGTGAACTCCAGAGAGACTATCATTAGCATTGACAGGTTGAAGCCTGCATTTTTTGACTTGTCTGATGCTCCAACCAGTGCTCCTTCCTCTGTGCTTCCTGTTCCAACTCACCGTCCAGATGCAACGACAACTTCTACAGAATCTGACAATTCTCCAACATGTCAGACACCTCCTGTTACTGTTCCACCCAGTACGACAACTCGTTCGGGACGGCGTGTGAAATTCAATCCACGCTATCTTTAATTTCAGTACCTTCGGTACTTGGGGGGGAATACTGTGGTGCATTCCATTTGTACTCCATGGACTGTGAACTGTTTGCGCCCCTTTCTGCGCATGTAAAGACTGGACTTTAGTATAAACACTTCAATCTATTATTTTTATGGATTGGCAACACAGCATTCATGGGATCACTGTTTTCATTCACCAAGTTTGTTGCTGGCACGGATTGCTTGGCTGTATTTTTGCAAGCAGATTTTTTCAATAACGATGTTTTATTTTGCATTAAAGTTTGTTTGTTAAATTTAATTGATAGGCGAGTTTAATTAACTTTATTTTTACTATCAAATTATGGTACAAAACTACCATACCTGTATATTCGGCATAGTTACAGGCTATCTAAGTACACGGGATGAAATTTTCAAAAATGTATGAATTTTAATCGAAATTTCTCCTCTTTAATATCCTGCTAGTTGCGCAGTTAACATGTGCTATAGCATCACATGTTCATTGATTTGCCGCCAAACTTTAAAATTTTGCATTTTCCATCGAAACCTGTATGCATATTAATTAGTGTCCAATTTAAACTACACTCTTTCTTGGTGTGTCTTTTTTTTCTTTGGTCTTAGAAGTGTGTTTATTTAGTGCCTTTGTATCATCATTTAACCTGCTTCCCCGTTTGATCGTTAAGGAGATATTTCACGTCACGTGGACGGCAGCCTAATTCCACATTATTCTACGGAGAAATTTGTTTTAAAAATTACTCATTGCCTAATTTATTATTATTATTTTTTAAATTCTGTTTATACATTGTTTACGTTGAGATTCTTTGTACACATTTGTAGTCTTTGTTTACATTTAGAGCCTTTTTTTTACATTTAGAGTGTTTAAATTTGTAGTCTTTGTTTACATTTGTACTCTTTGTTTACATTTAGACTCTTTGTACACATTTGTAATCGTTGTTTAAATTTCGAGTCTTTGTTTTCATTTGTAATCTTTGTTTATATTTAGTGTCTTTGTTTACATTTGTAGTCTTGAATTACATTTAGAGTCTTTGTTTATATTCAGAGTCTTTTTTTAATTTTGTTGTCTATGTTTACATTTAGAGATTTTGTTACATTTGTATTTGCTTACATTTGAAGTCTTTGTTTACATTTGTAGTCTTTGTTTGCATTTAGAGTCTTTGTTACATTTGTAGTTGTTTACATTTAGAGTCTGTTTATATTTAGAATCTTTGTTTACATTTGCAGTCTGTATATATTTGTATTTTTTTCTTGCATTTAGAGACTTTGTTTACATTTGTTGTGTTTTTTACATTTAGAGTTTTTGTTTACATATAGAGTTTGTTTACATTTAGAGTGTTTACATTTGCAGTCTTTGTTTACATTTAAAGTCTTTGTTTGCAGTTGCAGTCTTTGTTTATATTTAGAGTGTTTGTTTACATTTGTAGTCTTTGTTTACTTTTGTAGACTTTGTTTACATTTAGATTCTTTGTTTACATTTGTACACTGTTTTCATTTGTAGTCTTTGCTTATATTTAGTCTGTTTACATTTCTAGTCTTCGTTTACATTTAGAGTGTTTACATTTGTACTATTTGTTTACATTTGTAGTCTGTTTACATGTAGATTCTTTGTTTACATTTGTTGTCTTTGTTTACTTTTAGAGTCTCTGTTTACCTTTGTAGACTTTGTTTACATTTAGAGTCTTTGTTTACATTTGTAGTCTTTGTTTACATTTAGTGTCTGTTTATATTTAGAGTCTTTGTGTTTACATTTGTAGTCTTTAATTATATTTAGAGTCTCTCTTTTCATTTGTAGACTGTTTACATTTATAGACTTTGTTTACGTTTGTAGTCCTTGTGTACATTTAGAGTTTGTTTACATTTAGTCTTTGTTTATATTTGTAGTTTTTGTTTACATTTAGAGTCTTTGTTTACATTTAGAGTCTTTGTTTACATTTGTAGTCTTTGTTTACATTTAGTCTTTGTGTACATTTAGAGCCTTTGTTTACACTTGTGGTCTTTGTTTACATTTGTAGTCTGTTTAAATTTAGAGTGTTTACATTTGTAGTCTTTGTTTACATTCAGAGTCTTTGTTTACATTTGTAGTCTTTGTTTACATTTAGAGTCTTTGTTTACATTTGTAGTCTTTGTTTACAGTTGGGGTCTTTGTTTACATTTAGAATGTTTGCATTTGCAGTCTTTGTTTACATTTAGAGCCTTTGTTTGCAGTTGTAGTATTTGTTTACATTAGTATTTGTTTACATTTCGAGTCTGTTTACAATTGTAATGTCTGTTTACATTTAGAGTCTGTTTACGTTGGTAGTCTGTTTACATTTAGTGTCTTTGTTTACATTTAGTGTCTTTGTTTACATTTAGTGTCTTTGTTTACATTTAGAGTATTTGTTTACGTTTCTACTGTTTGTTTACATTCGTTGTCTTACTTTACATTTAGAGTCTTTGTTTACATTTGTAGTCTTTATTTACATTTAGAGTCTGTTTACATTTGTAGTTTTTGTTTACACTTGTAGCCTTTGTTTACATTTAGAGTCTTTGTTTACATTTGTAGTCTTTGTTTACATTTATTGTCTTTGTTTACATTTGTTGTCTTTGTTTACGTTTAGAGCCTTTGTTTACATTTGTAGTCCTTGTTTACATTTAGTCTTTGTGTACATTTAGAGCCTTTGTTTACACTTGTGGTCTTTGTTTACATTTGTAGTCTGTTTAAATTTAGAGTGTTTACATTTAGTCTTTGTGTGCATTTAGAGCCTTTGTTTACATTTGTAGTCTTTGTTTACAATTGTAGTCTTTGTTTACATTTAGAGCCTTTGTTTGCAGTTGTAGTATTTGTTTACATTAGTATTTGTTTACATTTCGAGTCTGTTTACATTTATAGTCTTTGTTTACATTTAGAGTCTGTTTACGTTGGTAGTCTGTTTACATTTAGTGTCTTTGTTTACATTTAGTGTCTTTGTTTACATTTAGAGCCTTTGTTTACGTTTTTACTGTTTGTTTACATTCGTTGTCTTACTTTACATTTAGAGTCTTTGTTTACATTTAGTGTCTTTGTTTACATTTAGAGCCTTTGTTTACGTTTCTACTGTTTGTTTACATTCGTTGTCTTTCTTTACATTTAGAGTCTTTGTTTACATTTGTAGTCTTTATTTACATTTAGAGTCTGTTTACATTTGTAGCCTTTGTTTACATTTAGAGTCTTTGTTTACATTTGTAGTCTTTGTTTACATTTATTGTCTTTGTTTACATTTGTTGTCTTTGTTTACGTTTAGAGCCTTTGTTTACATTTGTAGTCCTTGTTTACATTTCGAGTCTTTGTCTACATTTGTAGTCTTAGTTTTCATTTGCACTCTGTTTACATTTAGAGTCTTTGTTTACATTTAGATTCTTTGTTTACATTCGTAGTCTTTGTTTACATTTAGAGTCTTTGTTTACATTTCTAGTCTGTTTACATTTCTAGTCTTTGTTTACATTTCGAGTTTGTTTACATTTAGAGTCTGTTTTCATCTGTAGTCTTTGTTTATACTCAGAGACTTCCTTTACATTTGTAGTCTTTGTTTACATTTTGTCTTAGTTTACATTTGTAGTCTGTTAATATAATAAACATATACTTTGTATTCAATTTTGATTTATCATATGAAATAAACACCTTATATTTTAATGTATGAAGTAAAACTATTTATTTGTTAGATCTAAACAATTACAAAGTTATTGTTAAGTTATTAATTTACATCTATACAACAAAACTATGTATTCTGCACTGAATAATTCCACTTTTATATGGAATTACTGCTGTAATGCGCAATGGCATAGTATTTCACTGTTTTCTAACGAGAAACTCATAAATTTCACTGTGCTAAATATCATAAATATTTTTTTCTAGTTTTTGCAAAGTTGTAGGCTGCAAATTTTGAATCTCCACCCTCTTCTATAGACTAAACATTTTCGAGCGGATTGAGATTAGGACTATTTTGAGATCAAATAAAGAAGAAATTCTACGGTATTCTTTATGGGATTTAACTTGAAGAAAACTGACCAAATGTCCCCATTTTCTGGGGATGGCCTTTATTTTGAAAGCATTTTAAGTTTTTAAAGAATGTAGAAAGTAATTTATTTATCATTGATAGTTAAGTTTTAGTCCTTATTTATTAGGTATTAAAAAATACTTCCATAACAGGACAATTGTGCAGTCGGTAACAAATGTATCCGAACACTAGCAAAAATTCCTATGTAAAAAAGTAGAGTTAATACTGTTTTGTTAAATAAATCCTTGTCGAATTATGTTCTTCGTCAGTCTAAGAACATGATTCGACAAAAATTTATTTAGCGAAACATTATTAACTCTACATTTTTATATAGGAATTTTTGCTAGAGTTCGGATACTTTTGTTACCGACTGTAGTTATTTCTAACATTTCTCTATAAAAAGAGACACTCTAATCTGGTCAACCTAACTTACAGTAAAAAAAATTTTGAAAACTTACAAAACTATAGGTGTTCATGGGAATGGATAGGTAATTTTTACGATTTGAATCAAATAAACGTATCACAGGCGCCATGTAACTAAGTGCATTATCATCTTGATATGTTAATTGTGGAAATGTCTGAAGTACCTCGAAAATAGTCGGTCAGGCATCAGTTTTTTAATGGCCGAGTTTTATTATGGGTTAATTGATTGCTTGAACAGGAATATTTGCACGACTCTTTGAAAAATTAAGCACTTCCGAATCATAATGTATGGAGAAAGTGTCAGTGTTTTAAAAAGGTGATTTTTATTAAGTCGATTTAGTCTAAGATCCCGCTGCAAAATTGCTACATTCATCGAGTATGTAATCAAAATCAGATTTTTATATTCAATTATAAAAGGGACAATATGTTTTGGCCGGGATGCCTAATAAAATATGGCCGCTAGTATTTTTAATTAAATTAATATTAATTGACTTTTTGGAGAGAAATTACATTCATTTGTTATTGAAAAAAACTGTACTCCACGTCACAGACATATACATAGTGAACTTGAAAAGTAATGGTTGCCGTTGCGCGTTTGGCCGCTACCTCTTCGCAGCCAGGTGCAAACAGGTAGTTTTTTGGGGCGTTTATACGTTCATGGCGTATATTCATCATTTATATATCAAATTAAAGCTAATTCTTTTCTGCACATGGTAAACTTCGTCTGCCAATGTAAAAGTGGCCGCAAGTAGGGGTTGCCAGCTGTTAAAGATTGCTTAGAATGAAAATTAGCGCGCTACATCGTTCGTCAGACAAGGATGGCGATAGCCAATTGTACGCGTTTTTGAAGCTTTCGCGCATGCGTCATTTGATAGTGTTCACAACCAATGGCACAAACAGTTGTAGAAAAGAATTTCAGAACTCCAAAAGAAATATAATTAATAAATTTTTGTGTGGTTACATTTAAAATTCCCTATAAATATAAAACATTTATTTCTCAATAAATAATCAAATTTTCCATTCTCTATATAATTAGAACATATAATAAATATGTGAAAAATAATAACCCTGGTTATTCATGTAGACGAAGTTTATATTATACCTGTAATGTTTTAGGAAATATTTGATTTATTATTATTATTATTATTATTATAGATTACATATTAATTAAATATTCAGTAAATAGGACAAATTACTTGAGGTATACAAATTAAACGGAACATTGAAAAAAGGATTAAATATTTAATGAAACCTATATTACATTTTTATATAATTTATTCAAAATCTGAATCATCGCTACTCTCACTTTCATTGCAGCCATCACTTTCATCGTCACAAATATCAAAATCCTCTTCATTATCAGTACGAATGATAATAGAATTATATAGCACACTTTCAACTTCCATTGGCGCTGAATCTCCTAAGAACCATGTTGGTTTGAGAAAACCATCTAGGATCCACCCATTATTTTCTGCATTAAACTTAATACAATTCGGCTCAGTAGCATTTAGCCACATCGAATTAACAAAGATCGTCCGCAACAATTTTTGCTTTAAAGATTTCCGACAAGGTAGAATATGAGTTGAGTTGAAGCCCTTAAGTTTTTTCAAAAACTTTACATTTTTTTTTTTTTTTTTTGTAGCATACGTCTTATTGAACAAAATGAATCTTCCAGTATTAACATTTTGGCAATCAACGATACCATACATAAGGCACGTAAATTCTTGGACTACAGCAGTTTTACTTTCGTCAAAAATGTCATTAGGGTCAGTCAAAGATGCGAAAACTTGTTGAATTCTCGGGTGTTTAACAAAAATGTTATAGGGCCTTACTTTCCCTTTATTGAAGAATGCAGTCGTATAATCACAACCTGTGAATGCGTGAAACGCTGGCAACGCAATACATAAAGTTGGGCTCAATTTTTTTGACAATTCCGTACAATTTATACATATTTCGTCTTTACTATTCTTTTTTTTGGATGTACTATTTGCAAACCAAATTTGTAAATGAGGAAATTTGTGTAGATTACCTAGCAGAATTATTAAAATATCAGTGTCACTTGCTTTCACCAATATTTTAGACTCTTTACCTACTTTGCTTATATGAAATATTATTCTCGTATCTGCTTCCTCATGTTGGCATTCTAATTCAGTTTCCTCTTGTTTCACAACGCAATTTCCAGAAGAGCAATATGAAAAACATTATTCTCCAACAGTAATAATTTTTTTTTTGTTTTCTAATACTGAAACAAAAGAGTTGTTATCCCAGTGAGAAGCTAAAAATTTAACTAGAGCTTTTTTAAAACGAAAATTCTTTAAGCTTTTTGTAAAATCACTGGGTCTCGTTTGTAACGGACCATTAATTGTATATGGAATATCAATTTCCTGTCGATCTTGTCTTTCACAATCTTTGATTGAAGGAGTTAAATATCTATCAAATATGATATGTACTTCACGAGCGCTTTTTGAATAAAGCTTCACCAATATCGATTCAGCTAGCTTTCCAAATGTTTGCGGCAAAGTAGAGCCAATCTGATACAGATAGTAGAAACCATCAATAATTTCTATATCAATTTGTCCAGGATTGGCTGATACAATCTGTGATGTTAAGTGTTTACTTAAAGCAGACTTGTCCGTTTTGAGCATGTAGCCTGAACAATGGAATAGTGCAGGCGGTATTGGTGCAAGAGGATATGACAAACAGTACTCAATGTCAATCTTGTTATCTATAGCTATTGCCAACAGCCGTCCAAAAATGTCTCGTTCCATTTTAATTAAAGCTTTGTTGTCTCCGGTATTACTCTTGATCCTTTTTTTTACACAATCAGATGCAAAATTATGTATTTTATTACGTCTAATTGATTTCACAAATCTTGTAGGATCTTCAAAACATTCTGAAAAAAATTTCAACTTTTGTTCTTGACCCAATGACTTGCTGTTCAGTAAACAATTTGCGACATCTAAAGATGCCGCCTTACCAGTTGACAGATTGAACAAAATATTTTTGTCCAGGTTTTCAGAAAAAGGATTCATTGTTTTCTTTATGGTTTCAATAATGCTGTCCAAAGTTTTGCTATCTTTTTCAATTCGACTCTTTTGTAGGGAATGTGATGTATCATCAGCTTGTGATAACCCTATTTCTGTTTTTACTACTGATAAGATTTTAGCCCTCATGCTGTGGCTAAGACCCCATCTTTGTCGTGCAGATATAGAGTTTGTGAAATGGCTCACACCAGTCAAGGTATTACCAGCATCAGCATTAATCGTCTGTTCTAAAGTCAGATCCACAGGCGATCTACTTAAGCATGATTTTGTGCGCCTAATACCAAAGGCTCCTTCACGAAATTCCATAACCAGAGTTGAGTTTTCAATTTTCAGCTTGATTAAATTATTTAAATACATAGCAGCCCATTTGGAGTAATTCGGTAGATTGAACGCAAAGAAGTAATCACACATCTCGAAGATAGAATCAAGGTAAAGCTCAAAATTACTGCAACGAATACTTCTAGAAAATCGAAGATAGATGTTGACGAGTTCTGTGTATTGCAAATAATATTGAGCAGTCTTTCCATGGCCACCCTGCAGTGTGACTTCGCGAAACTGTTTGTAATCCTCTAGTATTTTTTGCAGGGAGTCAGTTAAAACAATGCTTTCATTAATTTCACATGAAGTATTTCTTACCGCTTCTAAATCTTCATTTAATGTTTCAAAATCACTTTCAATTTCTGATAAAAATTTTTCAAAATGAAGAACTTGCAAGGCACCAGAAGCCAAAGGATGTAGCCGTTTACACCGATTAAAGTGTTTGCTATCCAAGAAACTATTCATTGATCCTCCCGCTAGTGCCTCAGCTTCTACCAAAATCTCTATTAACCCACTGGAGTCAATATATTTACCTATGGCTTTGAAGTATGCCATTTGCATATGAAATGCGCCTAAATTAATAAATACATTATCGAATTCAGTTTTTTTAGTATTTTGAATTTGCATAGCCAATTTGGCTATTGCTAAATAGTAAGTGATTATAAAAAAGAAATTTAAGAATATTTAATAAATTTAAGCTCACATTTTTTCCCCCAAATAAAGCTATTTTTCGAAAAAAAAAAAAAAATCTTTCAACACATTACTTTCCTATTTCAGAATAAAATCCAGAATCAATGCATTATTATCTTATACACATTTTTTTTTTCGGTGCGGATTTTAAGTAAAAGTAATTGCCAATTTGCCAATATTTAAGAAAACCCAATATCCCCCCCCACCAAGAAAAAAAAAAAAAAAAAAAATTCATTTTCCCAAACTGCGCACAACGAAATCTCTGCCCCCAAACATTTTCCCCGAAGCTTCAGAAATCCCCGAAATCGAGAAAAATCCTCAAGTCTGGCAACACTGATGAAAAAGCAGCTGAATAGTTGCGAACACTATCAATCGACGCATGCGCAAAAGCTTCAAAAACGCGTACAATTGGCTATCGCCATCCTTGTCTGACGAACGATGTAGCGCGCTAATTTTCATTCTAGGCAATCTTTAACAGCTGGCAACCCCTACTTGCGGCCACTTTTACATTGGCAGACGAAGTTTACCATGTGCAGAAAAGAATTAGCTTTAATTTGATATATAAATGATGAATATACGCCATGAACGTATAAACGCCCCAAAAAACTACCTGTTTGCACCTGGCTGCGAAGAGGTAGCGGCCAAACGCGCAACGGCAACCATTACTTTTCAAGTTCACTATGTATATGTCTGTGACGTGGAGTACAGTTTTTTTCAATAACAAATGAATGTAATTTCTCTCCAAAAAGTCAATTAATATTAATTTAATTAAAAATAATAGCGGCCACATTTTATTAGGCAACCCGGCCAAAACATATTGTCCCTTTTATAATTGAATATAAAAATCTGATTTTGATTACATACTCGATGAATGTAGCAATTTTGCAGCCGGATCTCAGACTAATTGCATTTTCGTCATCAGGTAAAAAATTCACAACATTAAATTGATTCCAGTTTTTCGAAAACTATTTTTTAAAATTTTTATACTTCATTTTAAAACTCTAAAGTGTGAAAAATCAACTAGGTGTACTTTTTGCATTTTATAGCTTCAATTCATTTATGAAAAACAATTATTTACACACGCATGCATATCTGTATATATATATATATATATATATATATATATATATCGTAAGATGTTATTTGGTAAAATAAATATATTTAAATTTAGACTAATGTATATTAACAATTAATTCTGCATTTTATCGTAAAAGATCATATTGAAGAAATATATCGAAATATCAAAATTTTTACGGGAATATTATATGTAATAGTGACAACTATCTTTTACTGAATTAAAGGGCTCGTTGAATTATTTCAATATCCAATAACATGATATACACTTAAAAATTCAAATGCTTATTCTTTTTTTTTTTTTTTTTTTTTTTTTTAATCTTACTAAATTAGATATGTAATCTGTTAGTCTCTGGACGTTTGTTATTAAAAAGTGAATAGTATTGTAACTATTTTTATTTTTACACTTAATCAGATATAACTAATACAATTTCGCCTGTAAGTTCAAGACAACAGGGAAGAATGAAATTTTATTTTAAAGAAACTAATTATCTGTTTTTTTTTTTTTTTTCTTTTTTTTTTTTTTTTCTAAAAATTATAAAACAGTTTCTAATAATGCTAATGTTTGTTTTAATTTATCAACCAATTCTTTTAATAAGTAAGCAAAAATATTTCATATATTTAATTCAAAGTATAATATGTGTTATTATTTTCTACCGATTTTATCTCTTAAATAGTAATTATTTATTTATTTTATTTATTTATTTATTTTTTAAAATAAAGCATTTAAAAAATATTTCTCGATAACTTGTAAAAAGCACTCTTATTTTTGAAATTCTAAAAAATACTTGTACTTACAAAAAAACTGAAAAATCATTTTATATTCAAATTCCCAAATTACTTTCATTGCTTTTAAATTCCATGTATCAAAGTTCAAAAATATTCTCTAAAATTTTCTTAAAAAAAAAAAAAAAAAAAAAAAAAAAAATCACACTTTAATTAACCAATAATAATATTAATAATAAATTTCTAATTTTTTATCTAAAGATTATTTAGAAATTTCTGAATCTAAAGATTTATTTATTTTATTTATTTATTTTTTTTTTAACTGTGAATTCGTAATCACAACCTAAAATGCAATATAATATTTCCGTTACCTACAGTAGTTGAGCAGTGGAAGTAAAAATCATAAAAAGATCATTTTTTTATGAAACGAAATTTTATAAAAGAGCAGCTTTTATGAATTTTACTGTTATAAAAATATTAATGAAATTTATTGGTATTAATTTTATAAATTTGAATTATGTGAAAGGATCCATTTTATGAATTTGAGTAATGCATTTCAATACCATAAAGACAGATAGTAGTTTAAAAGGTAAGATTAATAAAGTAAGATAATAAAGTTCAAGCTAGTTTGGAAATAATCTAAAATAGGTTTAGGAACAATTTTAGGTACTACTGTATACACCATTAAAATATACCATCATATAATTTTTTATTACTTTTACAATGTTTATAGCTTAAAAACATAAAATTTTAAATCGAATAACGTTTCTCATTGCGTAAGGAAGTCCTTGGTTCAATAAACTACCCTAAAATTAATATTTAAAATTTTGTTCAAAATAAAATTAAATTTGCTATAATATCCCCCTCCCCCGAGTATTGCGGATTTCATATTTTATCCAAAATGGTCAACTGCAAAACAGCGCTGGCCTTTTTTGCAGTTTGAAAGAAATAATTCTCTCGCTCCAGTAAAACTGCTTCTTTTTTTTTTTTTTTTTTGTTTTTTTACAAAATTTAATTTTGTGCTAAAGGCATCCTGTAATCATAAAAATGATTTGTAGTCTTTTGAAAAGCTTGACAGAAAATCAGGATAGATGATACGTAAATTTATTCCTTATGTTTACGAAATTGGTATTTAATTAATAATTAAAATTGAGTAATTTTCATTCACTTTCATTTAATGTAATTATTCTATATAATTAAAACTAATTCTTATATTATTAGTTACATATACATAAAGCGTTAAAAGGATAAATAAATAAAATAAAAAATATTTAAGTTATGAAGTTTTGCTCCTCAGCAACGATTATTATATTAATTTCTTAAAATTTTCATGGCAAATATTATTATTTTTTTTCAGTTGCTGTCAAAGGAAAACAAAAAGTAAAACTGTTTTTATTGTCTAACTTGTCTGAAAGAAACAGGTCTCATTTCCTAAAAGAATTTTATGATTAAACTAATTTTAATAATTTATATAAATAAGTGTACCTTAATAATACATCGTAATGATCAAAGTTTCTTAAAAATTTATTTAAATAACATGGCATAGAAGTTCCATTCGAAAATTTAGAGCAGGAATAGAGGGAAAAACCAAATACTTAATTTTGGAATGCTAACAAAATTTAAAGCGAAATAACGAAAAGAACAAAGCATTGGGAAAAAAATTATAATCGTTATAAACGAGTGTTCATGAAGATTTTTATATATATATATATATATATATATATATATATAACGCGTTTAACTTTTTTATTTTATTTTTCTTTCTGTGCTTTCAAATATTTTCAATATGCAAATCATAAATTAGGATAATTTTAAGTGATTGTCCGGTAAAGCTAGTGATTACACAATTGTTATATATATATATATATATATATATATTTTTTTTTTCTATTTCGATGTCAAATAAACAAACGAATAAATAACAGTTATACTAGACAATTATAAAAAGATTGTTATTAATATATGTTAGAAAATCGATGTTTCTCTTGCATAACTTCTCATTGTTTTACAGACAAGAAATGGAATAATAATAATAATAAATTCTTGCTTGAAAAACGCAAATGTTTGTTGTGAAATATAATTATTGTATGCCCAATATATATGTTTTCACGGACAATCAAAACATTCTACTTTCAATTCGAACTGTGAAAAGAAACAAATGAGGCATCTGCGCATGCCTACGAAACCGCTCGCACCTGCATCAATGTACTTTTTTATTTTCTTCAGTTGTCATGTAGACCTTTAAGTATTCGGAGTGTGTTTAGCAGCTCCGTAATACAATTTAATTTTATGTTCTTTTCTTTCTTAATTCTTTTATTAAATATATAAAGGCCACAAAATCATCTCGTTATTGAGTGAATCTAATTGAGTGAATCCCTTAATTACATCAATTGAATCTAATCAATGTTTTCTTTATAGAAGAATTGATAAATGATTTAGCTTTCAAAACCGAAACAGGAACATAAAGATCGGATGCTCATTAGAAGAATACAGGTAAGAAGATTTCCTTAATATTATAATTACCTGTAAAATTATTCTATATAAAATATATATAATTATAATAGATATGTGGGACATCTCAGCAAATAGATAATAACATTCTGTGCTACTGAGGCAATTAAAACAACAGATTATGAGACTGAACAAAAAATGATGTCACACTTTCTATATATATAAATTCATTTATATAAATATAAAAAAGTATAATATTCTATTTTAAGATAATGTGAATGGAATGTATTAAAATACAAAAATAATAAATGAATTGAAATAAATTTCGATTTAAAAAGGCATCCGATCTCGAATTAGAACTGAAACCAAAAGTTTTGGTTTGAAAAATATACGTTCTAGAAACAAAAGAAAAAAGGGAAATAAAACCCAATTGAATTGTTATTAAGTATAATAAGAAAAGAAATATTATATAATCAAAATATTTGCAGTGATCAAATAATAAAGTTAAAATGGCCTTTTCAAAAGATATATCGATGATAGGTAAATTAAATTCCACGAATTATGATTTGTGGAAATTTAAAATAGAAATGATGTTATGCAAGGAAAATTTGTTTGAATTAATAACGAACGAACCTCCCAATCCTATCACAAATGAATGGACAATTAAGGATCGTAAAGCCAAAGCGATCATTAATTTATCGATAGAAGACGACCAAATCGTGCATATAAAAAATCTCGCGACAGCTAGGCAAACATGGGACACTTTAAAAAGGATTCATGAGCGTTCGAACTTATCCAGTAAATTATTTCTATTGAGAAAGTTATATTCTGCTAAACTAGCAGAAGGTGGAAATCTATCTCAACATCTAACGCACATATATCAGATCCGTGATAGATTGACCGCTATAGGCGAGGTGATAAATTATGAGCACATGTCAGCTCTTATGCTATGCTCACTTCCTCCAAGTTTCGATACATTGATTACTGCAATTGAATCTAGAGATCAGGAAGACTTGACCCCAGAATTCATCAGGGGAAAGTTACTTGATGAAGATCTAAAAAGATCAGAAAACAATCAAACAAATAATGAGAGCGCATATAAAATGCACATTAAAAATAAAACACCACCACGAAAGTTTTGCAATTATTGCAAAAAGAGTTCGCATAATAAAAGCGATTGTTGGCATTTAAAAAATAGAGAAAGCAACGAATATAAACACAAAGAGAATGACTATAAAAATACTAATAACTATCAAAGCAATTTCTACAGTCGAAATAAATATAAAAACAAACAAAGATCAAACATGATGCAAGAAACGGAAAATAAAATGAAAAATCTGACTTTTGTGGTAGGAAATTCAAACAGAAACTCGTTTATCGTAGATAGCGGGAGTTCAAGCCATGTGTGCAATAATATGGAAAGGTTCATATCATTTAAAAACAATGATAAAACACAAGTTATGTTAGCCAATGGTCAATCTGTAATCTCACAAGGTTGTGGAGATGTAAAAATAGAAGTGAGAAATTCTAAAAACGAAATCAAACACATCACACTTAAAGACACACTCTTCATTCCTGAAATTGCCACAAATTTAATTTCAATAAAAAAGGCAACTGAGAATGGTTGTCAGGCAATATTTAAAGAAAACACTTGTGAAATTAAATTCAAAAATGAAGAATATATTTTTGCGACAGTAGCTGACAATTTGTATGAAGTTAAAACAAATTATAACATACAGGAAAAGATAAACATGACACAAACTTGCGATAATAAAAATTGTGTTAAACTATGGCACAGTAGATTAGGACACAAAAACATTACACAAATAAAAGAACTCGTCAGTAAGGAAATGGCAACGGGAATTAAACTGAACAATTGTAAACACGATGATAATTGTGAAATTTGCATTATTTCAAAATTGGAAAACGACACATACCCCAAAGTAGCTACACACATGACAAAACAAACATTGGAAAGAATACATTCTGACCTTTGTGGGCCATTCCAGACACCTACGGTAGGTGGAAAAAGTTATTTTCTCACTTTCATCGATGATTATAGCCGCTACACTTATATATATCTGTTGAAAAATAAATATGAAGCTTTAGAAGCTTTCAAAAACTACCATGCACTCACTTCCAATATATTTGGAAGAAAAATTAAAATTTTGCATTCTGACAACGGTGGTGAATATATGAAAAAAGAGTTTGAAAAATTTCTTCAGAGTGAGGGTATACAACACCAACTCATTGTGCCCCATTGTTCTCAACAGAACGGCGTAGCGGAAAGGAAAAACCGTACTTTGGTCGAAATGACCAGATGCATGTTAAATGAAAGTCAATTAAATAAAAATTTTTGGGGAGAAGCTTTAATGACGGCAAATTATTTACAAAACAGACTACCAACAAGTGCCCGTGAAAAGACACCATATGAGCTTTGGACTGGTATGAAACCAGACCTCTCAAAAATAAGAACATTTGGCTGCAAAGCTTATGTTTATGTGAACAAAACTGATAGAAAAAAGTTAGATGATAAGGCGAAACCAGGAATTTTCATGGGTTATGATCTAAAAAGTAAAGGATATAGGATTTATGTAAATAACAACATAAAAATCTGCAGAACGGTAAAATTTCTCGAAGAGCATGAAACTCACGAACATTCTCGAAACATTGATCAAAATGCAATTAATGAGGAATCTAAAATTCCTGTTATTTTAAACAATGAAAATGACGTAACAGAAGAACACAATGAAATTCAGAATACACAAACCCTAAGGAGATCAGATAGAATAAACAAAGGGGTACCACCTGATCGTTTCGTTTTTCTCTCAACTAATACAAGTTATATTGAACCGAAAACATTTGATGATATAGTAAACATGAAAAATCATATTGAAAAAGAAAAATGGTTAGAAGCAGCAGAAGAAGAAATAAAATCATTAAATAAAAATGAAACTTGGGATCTTGTTGATCCTCCACCTAATACACACATTGTTGGCTCTAAATGGGCTTTTAAAGCAAAATACAATGACTCTGGAAAAATTGAAAAATACAAAGCACGTCTCGTGGCAAGAGGCTTTAGTCAAAAGTATGGAACTGATTATGATGAGACTTTTGCCCCAGTGGCTTCTCATACAACAATCAGAACCTTCTTGATAAATGCATTGTACAAAAATTTGCAGTTAACTCACGTTGACGTGAAAACCGCTTTCCTACATGGAGAACTAGAAGAAGACATTTTTATGAGCCAGCCAGAAGGCTTCATAACACCAGGACAAGAGAATAAGGTGTGCAAATTACGAAAAGCCATATATGGCCTCAAACAAGCAGCCAGGTCTTGGAATACTAAAATCAATGATACACTGATCAAATTAAATTTCACTGCCTGTGAATCAGACAAGTGTTTATACAAAAGGTCAAAGGACAATAATACAGTTTACTTACTTATTTATGTCGACGACATATTATTGGCAGGAAACAAAAATGAAATACAAGAAGTAATAAAGGAACTTGAAAAAGAATTCGAAATCACAAATCTAGGTCAAGTAAATAAATACTTAGGAATACAAATAGAGAGAGGTGATAATGGGACATTAGCTATACATCAGAAAAATAAAATAAATGAACTGGTTAGGAAATTTAATTTGCAAGAATCCAAACCAATCAACACACCACTTGATCCAGGATACCAGAAAGATGATAAAATAGAAAATATTCTACCAAATAACACCAAATATCGGCAAGCTGTAGGAGCTTTGTTATATATAGCAACGTTAAGCAGACCGGATATCTCGGCAGCAGTTAATATACTTAGTCGTAGAAATGAACAACCTAGAGAAAAGGATTGGCAAGCCGCAAAAAGAGTAATTAAATACTTAAAAAGTACTAATGACTATAAAATAAAATATAATGTTGATCAAGAACCTATTTTAAAAGTTTTTGCTGACGCCGACTGGGCAAATGACACACTTGATAGAAAATCTACAAGTGGTAATGTTTACTTTGTTGGGAAAAACCCGATTAACTGGACATCCAAAAAACAGAACTGCATAGCACTGTCAACAGCTGAAGCTGAGTATATCTCGGCTGGAAATGCAGCAAAAGAAACTATATCAATATTAAAACTACTAAAAGATCTTGATATGGAACAGAAACAACCAATCGTTATTTATGAAGACAACCAAGCCTGCATTAAACTCGCTGAATCTGATAAGTACCAAAGTCGCACGAAGCACATAGATGTGAAATACCATCTAATTAAACAGTTGTGTGAACAAGGAATTATTAAATTGAAATATATCTCAAGCAAGGATATGACTGCCGATGTGCTTACTAAGGCACTTCCTAAAGCGGCATTCATTAAACACAGAGATAAACTGCAACTTATAAAAACTTAATATATATTGTGCAAGGTGGAGTGTTGTGAAATATAATTATTGTATGCCCAATATATATGTTTTCACGGACAATCAAAACATTCTACTTTCAATTCGAACTGTGAAAAGAAACAAATGAGGCATCTGCGCATGCCTACGAAACCGCTCGCACCTGCATCAATGTACTTTTTTATTTTCTTCAGTTGTCATGTAGACCTTTAAGTATTCGGAGTGTGTTTAGCAGCTCCGTAATACAATTTAATTTTATGTTCTTTTCTTTCTTAATTCTTTTATTAAATATATAAAGGCCACAAAATCATCTCGTTATTGAGTGAATCTAATTGAGTGAATCCCTTAATTACATCAATTGAATCTAATCAATGTTTTCTTTATAGAAGAATTGATAAATGATTTAGCTTTCAAAACCGAAACAGGAACATAAAGATCGGATGCTCATTAGAAGAATACAGGTAAGAAGATTTCCTTAATATTATAATTACCTGTAAAATTATTCTATATAAAATATATATAATTATAATAGATATGTGGGACATCTCAGCAAATAGATAATAACATTCTGTGCTACTGAGGCAATTAAAACAACAATGTTAAATTAAATACCTTATTTAAAATTTGTGTGTTTCCTTTATAAAAAAGGATCATTGAAAAAAAAAAATTATTACCTCAAAAAATTTCAATCAAGAAGACTTAATTTAGTAAGTACTTTCTTTTAAAATTAAAAATTTCATCTAGTATGTTATTATCTATCTCTTCTAAGTTGGAATTTGCTACTCTTTACAGTTACATAGAAAATTCCCCGTTCCCCAAGTCTCTTATAATCCGGCTCCATTGTCTAGTAAAAATGTAGGAGAACATTTTGACAGGTGCTACCCCACCTTCTTTTAGAAACTTCGTGGTGACAGAGATAACGAAAACTGGACGAGTCCAATTTCATTTTCACAATGCAAAACTCTCCCGTCTTTAAAGGTTAGAAAATCGAGCTTGGTCCCGTCTCTAAAGGGTTATGGGATTTAACTTGAAGAAAACTGACCAAATGTCCCCATTTTCTGGGGATGGCCTTTATTTTGAAAGCATTTTAAGTTTTTAAAGAATGTAGAAAGTAATTTATTTATCATTGATAGTTAAGTTTTAGTCCTTATTTATTAGGTATTAAAAAATACTTCCATAACAGGACAATTGTGCAGTCGGTAACAAATGTATCCGAACACTAGCAAAAATTCCTATGTAAAAAAGTAGAGTTAATACTGTTTTGTTAAATAAATCCTTGTCGAATTATGTTCTTCGTCAGTCTAAGAACATGATTCGACAAAAATTTATTTAGCGAAACATTATTAACTCTACATTTTTATATAGGAATTTTTGCTAGAGTTCGGATACTTTTGTTACCGACTGTAGTTATTTCTAACATTTCTCTATAAAAAGAGACACTCTAATCTGGTCAACCTAACTTACAGTAAAAAAAATTTTGAAAACTTACAAAACTATAGGTGTTCATGGGAATGGATAGGTAATTTTTACGATTTGAATCAAATAAACGTATCACAGGCGCCATGTAACTAAGTGCATTATCATCTTGATATGTTAATTGTGGAAATGTCTGAAGTACCTCGAAAATAGTCGGTCAGGCATCAGTTTTTTAATGGCCGAGTTTTATTATGGGTTAATTGATTGCTTGAACAGGAATATTTGCACGACTCTTTGAAAAATTAAGCACTTCCGAATCATAATGTATGGAGAAAGTGTCAGTGTTTTAAAAAGGTGATTTTTATTAAGTCGATTGCATTTTCGTCATCAGGTAAAAAATTCACAACATTAAATTGATTCCAGTTTTTCGAAAACTATTTTTTAAAATTTTTATACTTCATTTTAAAACTCTAAAGTGTGAAAAATCAACTAGGTGTACTTTTTGCATTTTATAGCTTCAAAATGGAATATTAAAAAAAAATTAAAAATTAATTCGATTAATGGAATTAGTCTGCCGCCCACGTTAGATAAATTAGCCTCTTAAATATATCTTAATTGCTAATTTCGTATGCGTAGGTGTCTCCATGTTCCGGCATAATGCGACCATTCGTATAGTAATCTCTTATCTTTATGCGAAGCATTTCAGTAGACATTGTCCATTAAAATATTTAATTGAAGGAAATGCTTCTATAATAAAAGATTTTATATGAATGATTTTGATCAATTTCCCCAATATTACCTCATTCTAAAAAAAAGATAAAAAAAAGAGAGAAAGAGAAAAGTTAGATATACAATAGAACCTCGATTCATCGTTTTTCATGGGATGCCTGAAAATAAACCATGAAACCATGAAAGCGGGAAAACGAGAAAACAATACTTATGAACGCAATATATACAATATTATATTAATAAAAAGTAATTTGTTACTTTTCAAACTGTTAAAGATATAAATCAAAGTTATAGAACATTAAGTGATATTTATTTTTTAAAATCAGTAATTTTATGTTGGGTTTTTCGTTCATTTTATAAATTAAACAGGAAATTTTCCAGATTTACAAAATTTTTTTGGTCCTTTTCTGCCTTTTCACGCGTGTAAATAAAAATTCGTGCAGTTTTAAATACCGTAGTTACGTCAGACACATTTGGCAGTGACGTAGGCTCAGCTTCATCGGTGCGAAAATTATCCTCTGTTTCTTCACCATTATTTTTATTTTTTGCAAACACACATTTCTTCTAGGTTTTAGGATACCGCATGTCGCAACGTCTTGATCAATGCAATTATTATCACTGAATTTCGCATCAGACACATCCTCACTTACACGCAACTACTCTCATCTGCATTATCAGTATTATCTTCAGCATCGTCGTCATTTTTTTGTCCATATGTTTGGTACTCTTCAACAGGTTTTTTTTCTGAAATTGTTAATAAAAATATAGTGTATTTTGGAAATTATACATTAAACCAAAAAGTTTATTCATTTATAGTGAAGTAATATATCAGGTGAGTGCAAAAGTTCTACCCGTTTTTATTACCCAGAAAGAAGAGCAAATAAACGCAAAAATGAACAGTACCTATTACTGTGCATAATCCCCATTGCTATCTATTACCTCTTGCCATCTTTCTGGTAGGAGATGAATATCACGGCGGTAAAATTTTGGCGGTTTCGAGTCAAAAAAGTCTTGGATGGCAGTTTTCACAGCATCAAGATCATTAAAGATTTTCTGACTGAAGGAATTATTCAACACGCGAAAAGGTGATAGTTAGTTGGTGCCAAGTCAGGAGAATAGGGAGGGGGGGAACCTCCCAATCAAAGCCCAGTAACTATTGGCGAGTGATGACAGCAGCATATGGCCTGGCGTTATCGTGATGAAGGATAACACCGTGACGATTGATGAGGCCTGGCCGCTTTGCTACCAAATTTGAATGCAGCTTGTCTAACTGTAGACAGTAGAAGGCAGTATTGATGGTTTGGTTGAGTGGCAGGACCTCCCAGTGAATTATTCCCTGCACATCCCACCACACACTCAATAACGCCTTCTTGGGATGAAGTTCAGCTTTCGAAGTCAATGCAGGTGGATCAGAAGGGCGACACACAGTCCTACGACGCCTTACGTTACGGTACATAACCCACTTCGAATCTCCTGTAACAATTCGTGTCAAGAATGGGTCATTTTTGAACTGGGAAAGCAAGGAAACACAGGTGGCGATTCGGTCATCCTAGAGCCCCTAAATAAAATAATAGGCCGGCGCATCACCGCCATTTTTTGCCTCCGAAGAGGACAGCATTCCCGCTTGGCGTCCTTATCGCTTCCCTAATGATTTTAAGAAATCTTGATCTGAAGCTAATCCGGTCAAGATGAGAGCAATAAGCAACAATAATATTCCTAAAAACACATTTTTTTCACAGTACATTCTGAGGATGTCGTTTTATTCTGAGGATATCCTATGGATGTACTGGGGTAAGATGTGTTGTTAGGGCGGTTTCTGTTTCTTTCACAAAATGTCGCCAAAACTCAAATACACAGTAATAGAAGGTCTGTGAACACTTTATATTAATTTCTTGAATGATTATAGCAGTTTATCGCTAAACAAACTTCCATATCATAGTTTTCTTAGCTAAAATTATGAAATATAATAAAACAAGTTACTTTAAAGTAACGTAAGACGATAAATAAAATGTTTGTCGTTTGTTTATCAGAGAAACGCGCTGGGTACACGTGGCAATCCTAAGGCAACAAAATGCCTGATGCGCCAGCTCGTATATATAAGAGCCTTAGGTCATCCCGTTCATTAGCTGTCAGGTTATGTGGAACCAAACGATCCAACTTTCTCGTAAAACCCAACTTAACCAGCCGTCTCTCGACCGTTGTCCGGTGAGAGATCAAAGTCATTTGAAGGTCTCCGCTAATTCTTGCACTGTTGAGTTCGGGTTGTTCCGTATGGCTTGGTCAATATCGTCGTCTCCAATGTATGATGGCCGTTCACTCCTAGCCTGATCTTGGCAGCTTCTGTCGCCTTCCCTAAATTTACTAAACCATCAACGACATGTGCTTTCGTCTGTTGTATTCTCCCCATAAACTGGACAAACATTGCGACATGCTGCAGCTGCCGTACTCTTTTTATCGAACTTGTATAACAAACAATGTCTTATATGCTCCTTCTCGCTTTCCATGTTACATCCTCTGATTTTTTTTTTTGAGATGATTAACTTTGTGAGACACGATGCATTTATATATGAGGCATCCACACGTTTGATTGGCCGATGATTTGCGTCATTACAATGTCACATGTGACGTCAATTCCATTGCAAATTTGCATATCCAAAAACGAGTAGACTTTTCGCACTCACCCAATACATATTTCGGAAATGAACATTGAAAAATTACAAATTTCACTTATTAGTGGTAAAATAATAACTAATTAGTGTAACTGGTGCCAGAAAAAATGCGTTTATATAATTATCCACGATCTATGTACAGTCAACTCACTCTAATCTACAAAATTTTGTTCAAAGATTGTGCAGATTGTAGGAATTTATGGATTATAGGTTCTTTGTTTACGTTTAGGGTCTTTGTTTAATGAAACAAATACAAATGAAATTGAAAGGCATATTTAATAGAATGCAGTAATGTCAAATTCCTGATCTTACTTGTTTTTAAGCCAGTTTTAATATGAAATTTTATTATTATTATTATTTGTACAAAAATAAACGATCTGTATTACTGTTTTATAATTGTCATTTAAAAAATTTTAATTTGTTTCAAATGTTATTTTAATTATTTTCGCTTTTGATAAGGGTTTACATGCAATTTTTAAAGCTAATTTTTAAAAAATATTTCTTGAGATGCTGTGACTAATGTGATTTCGATATACATTTTTGGAACACCCATAATCCGGCAAAATCCGGAATCCGGTAATGTCTATTTCCCACTGACGCGGGATTATCGATGCTTCACTGTATACATATTGACTTATATGCACAAATTAAATCAGCATAATTTTTCATACAATATCCATCTCATATAATAAGTTTCGTGCACTTATACACAAAAATTACTGAAATAGAGCCTGAAAATAAAAATAAGAATAAATTACAAATATAACTCAAGAACGTTTTCATGATTCTAAATAATAATTCCAGTTTATCAGGATTCAAGTATTTTTATTCAAGATACCAACATAAGCGTCATGATGCTCAATAAATTCTAATCCAAAACTTTTCGAACACTGAATAGCTGTTGCCATTCTACAAACATAAACATAGAAAACATAGATGCTACAATATGTAGACAATCAATCTGAAAATTAATTATCGTCTGCATCAAAATATTTCTAACAGAGCCTTTCTATAAATGGGTATGTTGCAGCATAACAACGGCACCGATATATCTCAAAATTTAAAAACAGTCAATTTATATTAAGTTTCAATCCAATATAAAGTCTTGTCGATTTCTGTGCATTTGTTCACGAGATAAGTGCTATAGAGTTCTAACAACCACGTGACTTTCTACTTAGCAACCGTACTTTGCTGAAGGACAATGCTAATTTTTCCATGCCTTTGGAAGCGTAGTAGTCGAATTTTTTTATGCTTTTACAAATACATTTACAACACTGTGTTACAATAAATTTGTAACACTATTCCGCAATGATAAAATGGGTCAGTGGGGTCAACTGTCCCTCAGCAAACATGCTCGTGTTAGAACTCTATTTGAATTTTGTAACACACGCAGAGGAACAGACCGACAGACTAACTGACATTTTACAGAAATTGTCAAATCATAACCAATAAAGGAAAAAAAAAAGAAGTAACAGGAAAAAATATTTATATTTTATTGAGATATAACACTTATAAACCATTTTTTTTCCTATAAAATATTTTTATACAAGCATCTTATACTTCATTTTACCCTGTTTTTATTAACTTAAATTCTTGTTTGTTTGCCCTGTACAAATTTTGCAGCCGATTTTTAACTAACTTCCCGACTAGCTGGAAATTTGAAACTTTCAGAATAGCTCAGAACCCGATGATAACACAATGCTTCGAAGCCCGATTTTTGAATTTTTGAATAGTTTACTTTTAATTAATTAAAATATGGAAATAATAACCTCCTAATAGCTTTAAAAATAGCCATTAAAATATTAGCTGTAATTTAATTGTTGCCCCCCCCCCCCCTGAAAAAAAATACCAGTTTATTTTCTTTCGACATAAAAATAAATACATTTAATTAAACGTGAACGTTGAAAAATTCTAAAAAGTTAAATTATGCATCTTATAAAAATTGACATCACTATCAATTTAAAAATTTTATACACATTAATAAAGTGTTAGTGTAGTTCTATATAGCTATGATTCAACAGAAAATTTAAAAATATGGTACATGAAAAGTTTTTTTTTTTTTAATCTTATAATTATTTTATGTAAGCTTCATTTTCATAAGTTTATATATTTATATAAAATAGTACTTAATTTCCGTTTTTTTTTGTTTGTTTGTTTGTATCTATTTCATTTTACTCTTTCGTATTCTGAACTGCAGTGGACTAGTTCTTTTCCTTGGTAAGATGTAGGAGCCTCTTTTCGTTTTTACTTGAAACATCTGTTTCTAATCTTAATTGGGCCCACCAGCGGCCGAGCGGTTGTACGCTCAAAGCTGGTAGATGTGAGGTGCCGGGTTCGATCCCAGGTTGCACTCGTTGCACTAGTCGTCCTAGACGTTCGGAGTTTTCCGTGGTTTTCACCGGAACTTGCGTAAATACGGGCTAGAACCCCTTAGGAAGACCTCCACGGAAGGCACTCACCTTCAGGCCAAGAACCCTAGAGCAGTCAATCGGCCAAACACCATCTAATCTAAATTGAAGGGGTTTTCTGAGAATGCTGTCAATGTTATCTGTTTTAAGTATAAATTTATGTCTGGTTCTTTGGCTATTTTTATTTTTTTCCTGCATTAATGCTTAAATTTTGCAAGTACATCCGCAGCCAAATATATATAAATTACAAAAGAAAATAATTTGAAAGGTTGAAAAAAAAAATGATAAGACAACAAATTATATATAATATTATACAATTTGTTGTCTTAATATTCATTTTTGTATTTTGTTATTTTCCTTTTAATATATATATATATATATACAAGAAAGAAAAATCATGCAGTACGCATTGATTAGTAACACTTTCCAACTGTACGCAATTGTTGTATCGAATAACTATTAATATTCTTTGCCTACGTTATCGCACAACAGACAGAAGGACTGAAAAACATACAGATAGACTAATTGGTTTTAAAATTACTCTTAGGCATTTTGGAAAGTGTTAAAAAGGCTTAACGCAAAAGAAAATGCAGCCGTTAGATTATAATTACAGCTTTTAAACTCTCCAAATATTTTACTGTAGCCCTGTAAATCTGAAAGTTAATCATATCATATTCTATACAAAACAATATTTTAGAATATTAATAATACATGTCAATGTTTTTAATATTTTTCTAGTAGAAAGTTTTTTAAATATAACTTTTAAAAAATTCTGTCCTAAAACGTAATACATTGGCTTTTTTTTTATTGTTGTTGTTGTTGTCCCTGTAAACAAACTAGTTGTACAGGACCTATTAATGACATTTTCAATAGGGAACATTCCATAGGGAAATTGAGTGTATCATTTAAAAATAATTCTCAAAATATTCACGGATGATAGGAGCCGGAATCAAACAGATAGAAAGGTAGACAATCGGACAGACAGATGCACAAATTGAAATCATATTCCCACTAAAATTATAAGAAAGTGTTAAAACGCTCATGTAAACGAAAGTGCAATTCCAGCAAATTTGTATTAATACCTCTTAATGTAACTGATTATTTTTGTGTGGCCCTGTAAATCTAATGCTAACCATACTATATTGCATAGAAGGCAAACTCTTTTGTGCATACGAATAATATATTTCAATTGCATTAAGCTTTGTGGAAAATAAATTATTAAAATTTGGTTTATAAAAATAACTCTCATACAACACAATGCTTTGGAGTACTTTCAAGTGCCCCTGTACACAAACCAGTTAGAAATGTTCTCTATTTTATATAGGAAACATCCGATAGGGAATTGAATAACATATTAAAATTTCATTAAAGTTTCTATACATTAAAGGTATTAAAATATGGTTTATAGAAAATCCTGTCATACAACACAATGCTTTCGAATACCTTTGGGTATCCCTGTACACAAACCAGAAGAGGTATCCATTCCATTTTCAATAGGGAACATCCGATAGTGAACTTCAATAAAATATATCGGTTTAAAGAAATTCCATAAATATTTACGGGAATTAGAGCGCAGAAAAACAGACAGAGAGACGGACAGAAGAACAGTCAGACATATACACAAATTGAAATTATATTCCCACTAAAAAAATGATAGAAAGTGTCAAAAACGCTTAATGTAAACGAAAGTACAATTCTAGAAATTTTTTATTAATAGCTCTTAATATAACTGAATATTTTTGTGTCACCCTGTAAATCTAATGGTAACCGTGCTATATTCTACGCATAGCAATCTTTTGTGCATATAAATAACATATTTCAATTTCCTAAAACTTCGAGTAAAGTAAAGTTATTAAAATTTGATTTATAGAAATATCTCACAAAGAACGCAATGCTTTGGAGTACTTTTGAGTGTCCCTGTACATAAATTAGGGGTGGTATATAATCTATTTTATATAGGAAACATCCAATAGTGAACGTGAATAACATATTTCAATTTCATGAAGATATTGTAAAGGTATGAAAATATGGTTTATAGTAATACCTCTCATAGAACACAATTCTTTGAAATACTTTCGGGTGTCCCTGTACACAAACCAGTAGAGGTATAAACTCCTTTTTCAATAGGGAATAAACGATAGTGAACTTGAATAACATATATCAGTTTCAAACAATTCCATAAATTTTACGTGAGTTAGAGCGCGGGCAGACAGACAGACGGACAGATACACAAATTGATATCATATTCACACTTAAAAAAATGTTGGAAAGTGTTAAAAACACTTAATGTAAACGAAAGTAGAAATCTAGCAATTTTTTATTAATAGCTCTTAATAAAACAGAATATTTTAGTATCACCCTGTAAATCTAATGCTAATCATGCTACATTCTATGCAAAGCATTTTCTTTTGTGCTTATAAATAACATATTTGAATTTCATAAATCTTCGTGTAAATGTAAAGTTATTAAAATTTAGTTTATAGAAATATCTCTCATAGAACGCAATGCTCTAAAATACTTTCGGGTGTCCCTGTACACAAAAGAATAGAGGTATAAACTCCATTTTCAATAGGGAATATACGATAGTGAACTTGAATAACGTATATCAGTTTCAAAAAATTCCATAAATATTTACGGGAGTTAGAGCGCGGAAAGACAGACAGACGGACAGACAAACCGAAGTCATTAACACTTTTCAACCTTATTCGGAAGTGTTAAAAATGTTAGAAAGTGTTAAAAACGCTTAATGTAAACGAAAGTACAATTTTAGCAAATATTTATTAATAGATCTTTATATAACTGAATATTTTAGTATCACCCTGTAAATCTAATGCTAATCATGCTACATTCTATGCAAAGCATTTTCTTTTGTGCTTATAAATAACATATTTGAATTTCATAAATCTTCGTGTAAATGTAAAGTTATTAAAATTTAGTTTATAGAAATATCTCTCATAAAACGCAATGTTTGGAATACTTTTGTGTGTCCCTGTACACAAATCAATGGTGGTATTTACTCCATTTTATACCGGAAACATCCGATAGTGAACTTGAATAACATATTTGAATTTCATTAAGATTTGTGTACAGTAAGGGTATGAAAATATGGTTTATAGAAATGCCTTTCATTGAACACAATGCAATAAGAAAATATGATTTATAGAAATGCTTTGAAATATTTTCGGGGGTCTCTGTACACAAACCAGTAAAGGTATAAACTGCATTTTCAACAGGGAACATCCGATAGTGAACTTGTATAACATATTTCAATTTCATTAATATTTTTTGTACAGAAAGGGTATGAAAATATAGTTTATAGAAATACCTCTCATAGAACACAATGCTTTGAAATATTTTCAGGGGTCACTGTACACAAACCAGTAGAGGTATAAACTCCATTTTCAATAGGAAACATCCGATAATGAACTTGAACAACATATTTCAATTTCATTAAGATTTTTGTTCAGTAAGGGTATGAAAATATGGTTTATAGAAATGCCTCTGATAGAACACAATGCTTTGAAATACTTTTGTGTGTCCCTGTACACAAATCAGTGGTGGTATTTACTCCATTTTATACAGGAAACATCCGATAGTGAACTTGAATAACATATTTGAATTTCATTAAGATTTGTGTACAGTAAGGGTATGAAAATATGGTTTATAGAAATGCCTCTCATTGAACACAATGCAATAAGAAAATATGATTTATAGAAATGCTTTGAAATATTTTCGGGAGTCTCTGTACACAAACCAGTAAAGGTATAAACTGCATTTTCAACAGGGAACATCCGATAGTGAACTTGTATAACATATTTCAATTTCATTAATATTTTTGTACAGAAAGGGTATGGAAATATAGTTTATAGAAATACCTCTCATAGAACACAATGCTTTGAAATATTTTCAGGGGTCCCTGTACACAAACCAGTAGAGGTATAAACTCCATTTTCAATAGGAAACATCCGATAGTGAACTTGAACAACATATTTCAATTTCATTAAGATTTTTGTTCAGTAAGGGTATGAAAATATGGTTTATAGAAATGCCTCTCATAGAACACAATGCTTTGAAATACTTTTGTGTGTCCCTGTACACAAATCAGTGGTGGTATTTACTCCATTTTATACAGGAAACATCCGATAGTGAACTTAAATAACATATTTCAATTTTATTAAGATTTGTGTACAGTAAGGCTATGAAAATATGGTTTAT
The DNA here is from genome assembly GCA_963930645.1 of Salticus scenicus. Classification (NCBI taxonomy): domain Eukaryota; kingdom Metazoa; phylum Arthropoda; class Arachnida; order Araneae; family Salticidae; genus Salticus; species Salticus scenicus. Next base: position 17,652,775 of record OZ005648.1, on the reverse strand, counting down.
AGAAATGCTTCTCATAGAACACAATGCTTTGAAATATTTTCGGGGGTCCTTGTACACAAACCAGTAGAGGTATAAACTCCATTTTCAATAGGGAGCATTCGATAGTGAATTTGAGTAACATATACCAGTTTCAAGAAATTGTAGGAATATTCACTGGAGTTAGAGCACGGACAGACAGATAGACAGACAGACGGACAGACAGACAAAACCAAGTCATAAACACTTTTCAACCTTGTTAGAAAGTATGAAAAAAGAAGAGTAAATAAAATAAAAAATAAGTTAAAAAAAAAAAAAAAATGAATGTTTTTATAGAGGTGTCTCCTGGAAACCTGAAAATAAAAAAAAATTGTGATCAGTTTGAAGAAAAAACAGTTTTTAAAAAGAAAAGTTTACTCCTGAATAAAAAGAATTTGCTCAACTTTGAATGATTTTCAAAATTTATTTTTTATTCAAGCTCACCATCATTTTCCAAAATTTTCCTTTTCTTCCACTGTAAGGGCACTGCTTCTTCTTCTTCTTCTTCTTTTTTTTTTTAAAATATACAACGTCCCTTTTACTTAAGTAGATAATGCACAATTTAAGCTATTACACTATGCCAATAACACACTTGTCTAAAAACATTCTTTAGTTACTTTTTGGAGAGAACTGTGTCAATTCTGACACTTTCTCGCCATTTTAAAGAATGTTCGACGGAATATCCAGTCCTGCGTTGACATAATAAAATTTACTTTTATTCTGGGCGAAAAATGGATAACGCTGACACTTTTAATTTTCTTTCTTTGGTTGTTCAATTTCGAAGCGTGGAACATATTGACAGTGATGTAAAGAGGAAATTGGAATAGCGGAGTATTTTAAATTGAAACGGTAAAAGTTCTCTCTCTCCCCCCCTTTTTTTTATTTTTCTCTTTTATGATAAAAGTATATTTAAATAATTAAATTTTGAAAATATAATTCTTTTGCGGCAAAGTTTTTTTTTTAAACACGCTTTTATTAGCTTCACCTGTATGTATGTTTGTAACTGCTCTGGTAGCAAACAAAAAATATATATTGTAAAAAAAGACATTCCCTACACGAACGCTGTGGCTGTGAGGTAAAGCTCCGGGCTACGACCCTAAAGGTTTAACGTTCGAACCTAGTCAGGGGAGATTTTTTAAAAATGGTTTTTGTTTAATTCTAAATTATTTATTTCTCATTCCTTCATTATGTTATTCATTCAGTTAATATTATGTAATTTCTAGACTTTTTAACACGTTTTTATTTTAACATGCTTTTATTAACTTGATATGATGTAACTACTAATGTATGTAACGGAATTTCGCAATTCAATTTTCGACCACTTCTGTTCGTTTGATTGACCTGATATACAGAACCGAGATTGTTAGAAAAGTTACTAATGTCTCAGATAAACAAAAAAAGAAAGTGTTCTTTCTGTTGAAAACACTTTTTTAAATTAAAAATTCTGGAATGACTCCACTCGACTTTTCGAGCTTTAAGTAATTAACAGCTGTTTAAATAAATTAAAGTAAGAGAATTCGTTAAATAAACAAAAGAGAAAATTATAATAGGGTGTTGAAGAATTTTTCTACGCATAGCATATTGCTTAATTTAACGCTATCGCACTTCATATAATCTACGCCTTTAGGGCATTATGATAATGAAGTTTCGCTGTGTCCCTGTAAAACTCTATAAGTGCTAGATTCACTAAAATCAACACAGTTTGTGTGACAGTGATTTATAATACGAATATAAATTTTCAATTCAATTGAATAAGGCGTTTAGACTCTATCTTACTTCAAATAATTTGAGCCCATATAAGCCATAATGATAATAAATTTTTCTTTGCGTCTGTGTAAAAAAACTATAAATGCTAGATTCACGAAAATCCATACACTTCGTACGATAGTGACCTATAACATGTGTATAAATTTTCAGCTCAATCGAAGGGATTTGGATGCTATTGCATTTAAAGTAATTTGTGCCCATAGGCCATAATGATAAAGGTTTTTTCTTCGTATTCATATAAAAAAATTATACGTGCTAGATTCACCAAAATCAATAGGGTTTGTGCTACAGTGATCTATAACATACTCACCAATTTTCAGCTCATTCGAACACAACAATTATATGCTATCTTGTTCACTCACACACATAAATACATCACCTTAAAGATAGCAAAAATGAACTCAGGTGACCTAGAAACGTATAGATATACCAAAATCTCAAAGTAGAATTTTTGTTATGTATGTTCGGAAAGCAGAAGTGTGTTGTTTTTAAAATGGCCCAGACAAAATTTATTTTTACTTTAAAAGTAATACACAAATTAAAAAATTTTAAAGACAAGTTTTATTAAATAATCATACGATAGAAAACTTTTTATATACCACGTTTTTAAATTTTCTGTTGAATCATAACTATAGAACTACGTTAGCACTTTATCATTGTGTATAAAATTTTTAAAGTGATAATGACATCCATTTTTGAGATATGCATCATTTAACTTTTTACAATTTTTTTAACGTTCACGTTTAATTAAATGTATTTATTTTTATGTCGAAAGAAAATGAACTCTTTTTTTTTTTTTTTTTTGGCAACAATTAAGTTATAGCTAATATTTTAATGACTATTTTTATTGCTATTAGGAGCTTATTATCTTCATGTTTTAATTAATTAAAAGAAAACTAATAAAAAATTGGGAAATCGGGCTTCGAAGCATATAGTCATCGGGTTCCGAGCTATTGTGAAAGTTTCAAATGTCTAGCTAGTAGGGAAGTTAGTTAAAAATCGATTGCAAGATTTGTACCGGACAAACAAGAATAGAAGTTAATAAAAATATGTGGTAAAAATATACCAAACTTCCAATTCAGCAGATGTAGATAATATAAATGTATGCAAAACTTCAGCTCAATTGAATAATAGGAAGTTGTTTAAAATTAGAAAACAAATTTTGAAATGAAGTTAAAGACCCTCAGCATCATCTCCCTTAAGTCCGTAATTGCTTGCCGTCGGAATTATACATATATGTAAAATTTCAATTCAATCAGACGATAGGTTGAGGAATTTCGGAATGGAGTTAGAGGGGGGCCCAGAGCCTCTCTCTAAATCCATTACTGCTTGAGTATGTCAGCAGAGTTATACATATATATGCAAAATTTCAGCTAAATCAGGCTGTAGGAATAGGGTGAAGATTCATTTCCTAGATTTGAACTACACGTATAATAAAAATATCTATATAATATTTCTCTAACGTGGTCTAGTTACGATTAAATTTGGTTGAAGCGATACGATAGTGGCATATTTAACACGCGAGAATAAAAAATAATATTTATTGGCAATATTTAAGCATGCGGACTTACAAGGAAACATTCAAAATGTGTCGTCTTCAAAAAATATTGAAAAAAATATAGGTGATTCTACTCTTCATAAAACACCAGAAAGTGAACAAATTATCTGCTGAAATGAATTACAGCGACCACAAAAAATTATCAAAATTAAGCATATTTGGCGATTTCACGCTGTTTGGCGATTGATTTTGAGTACTTGGCGGAGAAGCAAAACACGATTCTGTTCGTACACGGCAATCTCGGTGCTAGCGCAAACGTATCGCTTAACAGCGCTAAATCGCCAAAAAGACTTAATTTTAAGAATTTTTTGTGGTTGCTGTAATTCATTTCAGCCGATAAGTTTTTCACTTTCTGGTGTTTTATGAAGAGTAGAATCACATATATTTTTTTTCAATACTTTTTGAAGACGACACCTTTTGAATGTTTCCTTGTTAGTCCAATGATTTACTCAGAAAAAATGATGACATTTGTCTCATGTGATCTTTTTAAAGGAAAATATATTTTAAAAGATGCATCTTTACAATCTTTGCACGCGTCATTTCAAAGCTATCAATACTTTAAATATATAAACAGAATATGAATTATTGTCAAACATTGACTAAAAAACGCAATAATAAAAAGTATAATCAAAGTAGGTACCAGTTTTTTTTAACAAAAAATTATATCAAAATAAATAAAAAAGCATCACTAACATGGCAACAAAAATTGTCATGGGCGCCTTATACTAAAATAATTATAGGATAAAAAACTTTTTATAAACCATGTTTTTAAATTTTCTGTTGAATCATAGCTATAGAACTAACTACATTAGCACTTCATCAATGCGTGTTGTTACGAAATTGTAAATAATTATATTTATTTTTGCATAAATTCTTTCAAAGAGGCTTAGTAAGTTGATAAAATGTCAATTTTATGCATTTCCAGCTCTTTTCCGTGTTAAAATAGCTTAATTTTCCCTTTAAAACGCATTAAAAAGCTCCAATAGGCAGGTAATGGATTTGGCGCCAAAATCTGGCGACTTTTGCCAAGAAAATCCTTATTATCGATATTCCAAAGATGGAGGTTCTAATGTGATTGGTTAAAGAGTTAAGGGAAATTTGAATTTTAAAAAAGTTGGTTTTAAAAATAAAGTATTAATCCTTTCAGAATAACATATATTTGCATCATGAACTACATTAGCACTTTATCAATGTGTGGAAAATCTTTAAAGTGATAATGACGTCAATTTTTGCCAGATGCATAATTTAACTTTTTACAATTTTTTAACGCTCACGTTTAATTAAATGTATTTATTTTTAGGTCGAAAGAAAATGAACTCGTAATTTTTTTTGGCAACAATTAAATTATAGCTAATACTTTAATGACTATTTTTATTGCTATTAGGAGCTTATTATTTTCATATTTTAATTAATTAAAAGAAAGCTATTTGAAAATTCAAAAATCTGACTTCGAAGTATTGTGTTGTCACCGGGTTCTGAGTTACTGTGAAAGTTTCAAATGTCTAGCTAGTAGGGAAGTTAGTTAAAAATAGATTGCAAGATTTGTACCGGACAAACACATGCACAAACAAACAAGAATAGAAGTTGATAAAAACATGGTAATTATATTGCCTGTGCAAGTGTGAAAATTGGGTCGTCAAAAAAATATTTTATTTTGAAACCTTTCTTTGAATGATTTTCTTTTCACAATCGCACAATATTAATTTGGTTCTGATAATAATTCGACTTTTGGTGAATTACAATTCAAACTGGATGGGAAAATAGGTACTATAAGATTTATGAATTTCAAGTTTTAAATGTAAATAAGAAGAAAATAAATAAATAAAGTGCGAAAGTTTCGCACAGGTTTGCTAGTTAATAAATAAAATACCACATTAAATAAAATATGTAAAAAATATTTGACTTCATATTTGCCCATTGCAACATTGACGTATCTAAGTCACCCTTTCTATACGAAAATGAATTGGATGAAATATACACGCATAGGCAATTTTACTACTAGTAGAGATACAGTTAATGCATTTTACTGAAATATTTAATTAAAAATAACAACAACCATAATATTTTACCCCCATATATTGAAAGAATACATTTCTAATTCAAAGGCAAATGTGATTTCGTTCACGTTAATTAAAGTGTTATTAGAAAATGTTAAAAGAAGCTTACTACAGCGCTTGCTAATTTCATTTCTCCGGACAGGCAAAGCAGACCAATTACTCAAATGTTACCTCTGGGACCCAATCCTGCTTAAACAAGTTTAAATGAAAATAGTAATAATTGGTATGGGAACAAATTTATTTTCGTACACTGTTTTACAAAATTAAGTAAGGAGTGCTTAAAAAATGTGAAAAACATTTTGCATAACTGGAGATACAAAAGAAGTTACTGTCACATAATAATAATATTATAGTTTAAAAAAAAATAAAGAACACGCTTTTACAGAAATGTGAACTAAAAAAGCACAAAATATCTATCTTAGTATTAAAATACAGGGTAAGAGAAAATCGTGTGAGTGACACACCATAATATTTACATAATTTAAATCTTTCATTAAAATAATTTAGAATTAAACAAAAACCATTTAAAAAAAATCTCCCCTGACTGGGATCGAACGCTAGACCTTTAGGTTCGTAGCGCGGAGCTATAGCTCAACGACACGGTGTTCACGCAGGGCAAGTCTTTTTTTGACAATATAGATTTTTTTGTTTGCTCCCAGAGTGGTTACAAACATACAAACATACAGGTGAAGCTAATAAAAGCGTGTTAAAATAATTTAGAATTAAACAAAAACCATATTTAAAAAATCTCCCCTGACTGGGCTCGAACGCTAGACCATTAGGTTCGTAGCGCGGTGCTTTACCTCATGGCTACAGCGTTCACGTAGATAAATTCTTTTTTTTTTTACAATATATGTAGATTTTTGTTTGTTCCCAGAGCGGTTACAAACATACAAACAAACATACATACAAACATACATACAAACATACATACAGGTGAAGCTAATAAAAGCGTGTTAAAACAGAAAAAGGAAGAAAGAAAATGTCTTCTTTCTGTAGAAAATATATTTTTAAAGCAGTGGGTCTGTAGATTAGGAGCCTTAGCGTGCTATTTACGTTACTTATTACTCGGCAGATCATTTTTATTCATTCCATATTATTTAAAATAATTATATACAGGATGATCGATTTGAAAGAGTGCCCGTTGGTTTTTCTTATTACCCTTAAAACTGAAGGATGTGGCAACTATTCTAACACTGAAGTATAATTGTTTGAACCTTGTTTAAGTGTAGGACCCAATTTCCAACACTGTTGGATTGTTACAGCTTTATTTGTGAGGTAAAACAGAAATAGAGGCGCACAATATTATTTAATCCTGTGATAATTTTATTTATGAAAAACAAAATTTGTTTAAATTTTTTTACATTATCATTCCTACATTACATTTACATTATCATTATCATTTTTACATTATCATTTCATAGGCCTTTCCAGAGAAGTCCTGCAAACATCGATGAATTAAAACAGATCGTAACTAAAGAAATCTCGTCAATAACAATGCTGCGAAGTGTGTCAAAAAACTTGGTTCGACGTGTTCATGTTCGGATTCAAAATGGTGGCGAACATTTTCTGCAAGGAATGATAATGTAAAAAATGTGAATTAAATTATGTTTTTCAAAAATAAAATTATCATAGGATTAAGTAACAAAGTACGTCGCCATTTCTGTTTTACCTCACAAATGCAGGTGTAACAGTCCAACAGCGCTAGAAATTGTCTTTATATTTTTTATGCGCTACGAAAATTCGAAAATCGGACCTCGAGGTATTGCGTTGTCATCGTGTTCTCAGCTATTCTAAAAGTTTCAAATGTCTATCTAATAGGGAATTTAGTTGAAAATTGATTGTAAGATTTGTATTGGACAAGCAAACAAGAAAGCGAGTTAATAAAAAAATGGCAAAATTAATTAGAATTTAATATTAATCAAATATTGAAAAAAAAAAAAAAAAAAAATAATAATGTGTTTTGTGTTTCGATACTCCTTGAAAGCCAATAAATTCTTAAAAAAAAAAAACCAAACCTTAATTTTCTTAAAGAATTTTTTCGTCTTGTTTGAGTCTTCCATTAAGAGGAGAACGAAAGAATTGACTGAGTTTCTCTAAATTAGAAAAAATCTAACGAAGCAATCGCAAAAAGATTAATGACTTGAATTTTAAAAGGCTTACAAAACACGAAATTGATTGAAAGGAAAACCAATGACTTCTAATTTCCTTCTGTTGTATTTCGTCATTGTATTGTAATTAAAAAGAAAGTAAAAAATTCTTGAGATTTACTAAATTATAAAACATTTTCCGTATGTACTTTCTTGTTAGATAGTTCTGCCATTATTAGATTTTATCTCCAAGAAAACAATTTCAAATACATTTTATTTAAAATAAATCTGAATAAAATAATTAGTTTCAAGACTTTTTTATTACTATTTATGGAAATATCAGCTCTAACATACATGTATAAAAGGTGAATCGAAGTTGTAAATTCTTTTTAACTTTGTTGGAAAGTGTTAAAAATTCATATAAAAATTAAAATATACTTCTAGTTATTTTTTACCATGTTTTTATTAACTTTGATTCTTGTTTGTTTGTTTGTCCGGTACAAATCTTGCAATGTATTTTTAACTAACTTCCCTACTAACTAGGCATTTGAAACTTTCACAGTAGCTCAGAACCCGGTGACAACACAATACTTCGAAGTCAGATTTTCGAATTTTCAGATAGTTTTCTTTTAATTAATTAAAATATGAAAATAATAAGCTCTTAATAGAAATAAAATAGCCATTGAAATATTAGCTATAATTTAATTGTTGCCAAAAAAAAAAAAAAAAAAAAAACGAGTTTATTGTTTTTTGATATAAAAATAAATACATTTAATTCAACGTGAACGTTAAAAAAATATAAAAATTTAAATTGTGCATCTCACAAAAATTGATGTCATTACCACTTTAAAAATTTTATACACATTGATAAGTGCTAATGTAGTTCACGATGCTAATACGTTATTCTAAAAGGAGTAATATATATTTTTTAAAATCAACTGTTTTTTTCTATTATTATTACTATTTCACTGAACTGTGTCCGCGTGTTTAAATATTTTTCATCCTCGCGTATTTTATTGATGATTCATCAGAAAATTTAAAAACATAGTATATAAAAAGTTTTTTTTTTTTTTTTTTTTTTTTTTATATATATATATCTTATAATTATTTTCTTATAGTCTCTAATGTATCTGTATATTTTTCAAAGACTCTGTAATTAATAAAATGTCTAAACGAAGATATTATTCCTTCTATATTCTATGGGAAATATTAATTTTTTGCATATTTTGCGCATTATAAAGGTAACTATATATGGGTTTAAAATAATTACCTCACATAGACTGCAATGTCTGCAGTGCATTACAATAGACTGCAATGCGAGCCCTCGTACGCAAACCAGTCGTGTTATTTACACCATTTTCGAGAAAACGTGTTATGGACAATCTGAATAACACAAGACATTACATAATTAAAGTTGCGAGTAAACAGACAACCCATACTCATAAACATTTTTAAACTTTATTGGAAATAATTTTAAAAGACTACGTTAAATGCATTCTGTTCATAAAATATTCAATTTAAAATATAATATACTAGCAGGCTTTGCCCGCTTCGTTTGTCACTATATTTAAAGGAAACTCTTTTCTATATAGCTTTATGAAAAAAAAAAAAAAAAACTGAAATCTCTCAAAAGCTTGATTTGGGTTCCCGCTGCCTTCGGCAGCGACTAATTTGTCCTCGCAGTCTCCGGTGCCTGTCCCTATTGCCTGCGACAATGGCTCACCCGTGGGCTTCCATTTGGGTGCTTATCATATATGACAGTTTCGATATGGACAGTATCAAAAAATTTGAAGTAGCCCTTTTATATTTGAATCCCAGTTACATATGAAGAACACTATATGCGATGTACATAATATTTGCTTTCACGTTATATCTTATATTTATTTGATTTAATCGATCAACCATAAAATGACAGCAATTTCAAGCCAAATATAATATTACAATATGCTATGATCGGCTACGTCTATCGCATGAGACAATTGTTATTATTATTATTATTATGCGGTTATATATACTTCATGCTTAGTTAATAGTAGTTGGTATGTAGAAAAATAAGTAAATTAATTAATATGTAAACCTGATCATGGTACAGCCTTAATATAGCTCCCCTTGGCGACTTTTGAATTTTTGTCGCAGTTTTAGACCAAAATATAATTTATGCGATTATTGTTCCTATTTTTTACAGGAATTCTGTAAATCAAACAGTTTTTTTTGTTAAGAGTACAGTTTTGTCCTGTATATTTGACGGAGAAATACTGGCACCCAGCTGCCAGATTTTTCCTGTACTTTTAACAGTTTTTTTTTTTTTTTTTTTTTTTTTTTACAGTGTTCGTTTCCTTCTTTTTTTCAATATTTTATAATTTAGTTATATTTTTGATGCGCTACTTGGCTTTAAGTGGCTGTCCTTGGCGAAAAATAACCTATCTACTTCAGCATCAAAATTAAAAAAATTGTCCAGAATTATCAATAAGTAAATACCTTTAATATAATGCTAAATTAGCTTTTATGCCAAGCGTGATTCATCAGTGCAAAAGAAAAAAAAAATCTAAAGGATGAGAAACCGATACCAATAAATCACACAATACATTTTAAAATGATTGACATGACAACTTGAGACAATTTTAATATTTTTAGTTTGATAGCAAAATTATAAATATAAACACAGAGCATTTATAGTATAAACAGTATTTGCAAAAAAAAAAAAAAAAAAAAAAAAAAAAAAAAGAATGCTTTATAAGTAATAAAGAAATATTTCCCCCGTCAATCGTACATAGATTTGATAAAAAAGGATTTATTCTAAATGGAACTTAATTTTACAGTTTCAACTTTGATTATCCTTTTAAGATGTTAAATGAAATATAAGATTACTTCAACAAGATATTACTTATTTTAAATTAAATAATTTTACATAAACTTGGAATAAATTAAAGATAAGATAGGGTTTTTATTGACATTAAAATATGTCATGAAATTTTCTTGATATACATATTAACCAATCTCCAAAAAACTTCATTTTCATATTCAGAGGAACTTAAAACACGATGTAAAAAAAAAAAAAAAATCAAAGCTAATAACTAAACTTTAAACAATATTTTGTCTACCGTATGGGCATGAGAAATTAATTTCCATTCCTGAGAAATTCTCGTCGACATGGTAAAATGTAGTACAGCACTTTCATCTATTACATTCAATAGAATAGAAAGCTTTTGCTTAGTTTTGGGTAGCCCTATATATTGTCTATATTTTATATGCACACTACATGGTGTACTTAAATATAATGCGATAGGAAAAACACATAAAACAATCTGGAATGCATTTCCAGTAATTTCAAGGTATTGCCCCAATCCCCAATATATCGAAATTCTTTTGGGTAGCCCTGTAAATGAATGATGAATGATTCTCATAACACATTTTACAAATAAATAAATAAATAAAATAAATAAATAAAAAATATATGCTCCTTTCCTTTTGTTTAGTGCAGTCTGTAGATATTAAACTGTGTCTACCAGAAATTTTCTCCATAGACACAATATATTTAAATTCTCTTGGATGTCCGAGCATACGAAGTATTTCCTTGATGTCAGCTATGGGACTGAACAATATTTTTCTAACATACCCAGAACAATACTTTTCTAACATACACGGGCAAGAGGAAGCAAAAATTATTTATTTATTTATTTAATTTTATTTATGGAATATAAATATTCCGACATCGTTATTTCATTCTCGGATATTGATATTGATAATTTAAAAGAAATGTTAACCATGTTCAAGAAAGCGATATTTAAGTATAACATTTAAGAAACATTTGTTTTTATTTAAAGAAATATTTAATCATTATTAAATGGAATTTTTTGAAAAAGAATGTAAACAATCAGGCATCTATATATTAGTTTGATAGAAAATTATAAAAAAAGTAGAAAAAAAAAAAAAAAAAAAGTAACTCTGAAAAAAAAAAATAAATAAATAAATAAATAAATAAATGTACAAAAACATAAATTACGCAATTTTTATTGTTATATATATCAAGGAAAACATAATTCTAGATTTAGTTTTTAAATCCTTCGTTTTAGTAGTGCGTCTTTCGAAGCAATAAACTTTACGACTGAAAAAAAAATCATATGTATGTTTACTTTATGGTGACTATTAATAAAAACAGTAAAGCGTTTTTTTCTGACAAATTTGCCCAAAATCAGTGAGTGTTGTGATGTTATAAAAATATATATATATAAAAAAGTTCAAATAAATTTACTTGACATTATTTTGGTAGCAAAAAAATTCTAGTTCGCGTAAATTTCGATTTCTTGCCATTTCGTCTAAGGTGTACCGTATAACTATTAAATAATTTTAAGAAAAATAATTAAAAAATGTAACTTTTTAAAAATTGAACAAGCAAAACTTAAGGGAATATATATATACTAGTATATAACCCCGTCAAAAATGACGGAATGTGAACGATAAATCTTGAAAACAATGTTTAGATCATGATGGTTACCACGTGATCATATAAATTTATTTTCAATTTTTGTTTATAAATCAAATCTGTTTCGATATTTTATAATTTTTGTTCTGAAATTAAAAAAAATTCTACCCGATCAGTAAATATGAATGACAATAAAAAACTGCTGGTTGACAAAAAAATATAAGCCCAACAACACAACAGCAACAACACATCCCGGTGTTCCATTAAGTGCTCTATTTAAAGTTCTCATAATAAGATTTTGTGCACCAGTGTGTACTGATTATATGCAGGGCCCGATTAAGCTTTGAAGCTAGGGGAAGCTCAGCATAATTTCAGGGCCCCCTTTCAATTTGGAAAATCTTGTTTTCCTGTTACATATTGTAATATAAAAATGCCAGACCAATAAATAGTGCGTATTTGTTATTTTTATTTTTGTTTTTCATACATCTGGGTGGTTTCTACACAGAACATTAAAATCATACAACTTTTTTATTAAGAACATTCAGATTTTTGAGGTTAAATAATAGATTTTTCCCGAAATAGTGAGTGTTTTGTCTTGTTTTAGGTAACCTTTCTCAGAAAAAATTCAATCTCAGTGTGAAAATATGAAATAAAAAATCTGATGTGGGCACCACATGACTTCCTTATACACTTTTAGAAATATACATAATGTTAAAAAATATTGTCATTGGACCCGAAACAATTGGCTAAAAATATTTAAAAAAATGAATTATCACCGTGTTCTGAGCTTTTCTAAAAGTTAGTTAAAAACCGATGCAAGATTTGAACTGGTAACGCTGACGAAGGCAGCAGAGACCCGTAAAAATTGGCTAAAAGTATTAAAAAAATACATTTTCACCGTGTTCTGAACTATTCTGAAAGTTTCAAATGTCTAGCTAGTCGGGAAGTTAGTTAAATAAATTTTCTGTTGAACCATATAAACGCTGTCGAAGGCAGCAGTCACCTGAAACAATTGACTAAAAATATTTAAAAATTGCATTGTCACCGCGTTCTGAGTTTTTCCAGAAGTTTTAAATGTCTAGCTAGTCGGGCAGTTAGTTAAAAATAGATTGCACGATTTGTACTGGTAACGCTGCTGAAGACAGCAGGGACCCTAAACAGTTGGCTAAAAGTATTAAAAAAATGCATTTTCACCGTGTTTTGATCTAGTCTGAAAGTTTCAAATGTCTAGCTAGTCGAGAAGTTAGTTAAATAAATTTTCTGTTGAATCACACAAACGCTGCTGAAGGTAGCAGGTATTAGAAACAGTTGGCTAAAAATATTTTTTTAAATGCATTATCAACGTGTTCTGAACTTTTCTGAAAGTTTCAAATGTCTAGCTAGTCGGGAAGTCAGTTAAGTTGCAAGATTTGTCCAAACCGTTTTTGAGTTATTACCGTTTTTTGATACATTTTGACCATTATGAACATAATTTTCCTAAATATCTCCAAAACGGAAAATCATACAAAGTCCAAAAAGGGAGGTGCACAACTAGATGTTATAACAAACCTATGTACCAATTCGAAACTTTCTACGTCCAACCGGTTTTGAGTTATGCGACATACTCACACACACACACACACAGACACACATACATACAGACGTCACGAAAAATCGTGTAAAGTCCCTTATATCTCTAAAACGAGAGCTCGTGTTAAGACGACACTTACAGGTGTACAACTAGACATCATGACAGTCACACGTATAAATTGGCAACATTCAGCGATCATTCGTTTTCGAGCAATGTGAAATGGAAAATCCATTTCGCAAATCGGGATTATTATACTTCCTTATACTTTGTATAAGGAAGTAAAAATTCAAGACCATGTTTTTAATCCTCATGGGGGCCCCCTCTTAAATTTTAGAAGGTAAGCTTGTGCTTTCTGAGCCTTTTGGATAATCAGACCTTGATTATATGCATAAGTATCAGGGTAACTGTATTGTTATAAAAGTAAAATCTGAGATAGAAATTTCAATACAGTTTTTGTTCTAAAATAACAGGAGGGGGCCACAGACGAATTTATGGGGGGAGCCCCAGAATATGTTCCTATGGCCCTGGTGGCAACTATATGCAAGCGGAGTGTGACGTCACTGACCTTCCGTGGATGCAAGAAAAAGTTTTCCTATGTTAATCGCCCATTGTATTTTTTGTAAAAAATTATTAAAAATCGAGGAAAATTATTTCCCGATTTTAATCCCCATATTTGGGTATATATATATGTATTAGTTATCATGCGCATGTGTTAGATTGAGTTATTTTGCTGTCAAATTGACAAAATTTTAATTTTAAATTTCAAAACTCTGTTGTCCTTGGCGGTTTTGTATTTGGCGATCAAAAACGTACTACGGAAATATACATGCCAGATGTATATTTTCGTAATATGTATTGCGCGAAATATTGTTTCATATTATTCATTACTCTCTTAATAGATGTCCACGTATCGAAACTTTGAGTAAGGTTATGCTATTCTTAGCTCCCATGGCGGGCTAATTTTCACCTGGAACGGGGTAAGTACCAGTCGCACTTTATGTCTCATTTTATTTATGAATGTCTGAGCGTTATTTTGATACCTTGTTTCTGTAATTAAGATAATTAGAACCAAAGAAATTAATAAAAATGTAACTGCTAAGATCACAACTTAAAAACAACACGTTTCCCTAATCTTCCCTAACATGGCCGATGGAGACCGCTCACTTAGGTCATGTTTTTCAATAATTTTAAGTATTTAATGATTTTCTCAAAGTTCTCCTGCAATTGGTGTTGATGCTACTAACCTAGATCTAACTTTTAAAACTGACCTCATGCAATTAGCACAATTAAAACAAAAGTTATTAAAGTTTAAAAAATTAAAAGTTTCCCTACCAATTTCCCTAATATGATAGCTCTAGTTCAGCACAAGTCACTTTTCCCTTCCTCCAGCAATGATTTCCCCTCCTTTCTCTAATTTAAATCAATACTCTTGGGTGGTTGCCACTAATTTTATAACAAATCTTTTCCTGGTATTTTCCGAATTTCCAGAACTAACGAATTTTAACCAAAACAGAAATGTTTTAAAACAGAGTTTAAAAAAAAAAAAAAAAAAAACATCAACTCACTCACGATAAATTAATCAAACTTAAAAAAATAATTATTCTCAGTAATTAGAGACAACCATCCAAAGATAATAATTTATTACCACTAACTGCAACTAACTACTTAGACAAATGGTGTTTGTGTTGGGAGCATTTACGTACTCACAGCAACAATGGGCACTTTTACTCCCCATAGTAAAATGTTAAGTTAGTACTTTGTTAAAGAAAAATGTACATTCTCATATTGGAGATTTCCATACTTGCTAATGAACATACATCTTTTAACTCACAGACACTAATCAACTCTGCGCACACATAAACCCTCAACCAACGCTCCAAATCTTTAACTGAATAAAATCAAAGGTAAATCCTTTCTTACACACACATGGTTGCTGTTGTGAACATCAACACACTTACAAAAGACACTTTTACTCTTAAAAGCTAAGCAAAAAGTAGGTTCTAAACATAATAATTAAGTACAAACTTCATCCTGGCGAAACAAATAAAATACATAAAAAATCGCTTAATGTCACCATAAAGGCGAAACATATACGTGCTCGCAGAATTTAATCATCTCAGCGCTCACCGCGGCTATCGGCATGCATTCCCTTTCTACATAAACTTTTCAAGGGTTTTGGGAATAGGATTTAGGTCTAGAAATTTAAACTTCGCAGAATTCAAAATTGTTATAGACATCATCAAATCAAACAAACACCATCCTTTCGCAATTGAAATTCAAGGTAGCGAACAATTAAACTAATAACAGTACGCTCTAAAACTTTTCCAGCTAAATAACAACGTAAAGCCTCTAGAACACTTACGCTTAATCGTTGCAAGGAATATCTACTTACTCACCGCAAATTTCGGCTTGCTTTTCCTATCTACGTAAACTTATTGAATGTTTTAGGTTTAAGTTTAGAAATTTAAACTTAGCGGGAATCAAAATGATCTTTGACATCACCAAAACAAATAAACACCATCTTACTCAATATAATTATAAATTGATTAAATGCATAATTCAACCTTACCTAACGTTTCAAAACTTTTTTAGCAAAACTAACCAAACGTAAAACCTCTATAACACTCACACTTAGTCGTTGTAAGGAACATCTACATACTCTCCGCAGCTTTCGGCACGCTTTCCATACATTCATTCTAGCTCAGTGATTCTATGTAAAATTATCAAAGGTCTTAGGATTAAGATTTAAGTTTGGAAATCAAAATTGTTATAGACATCACCAAATTAAACGAACACCATCTTTCTCGCAGTTTAAAATCAATATAGCGAACAATTAAACTAAATTCCCTATACTCCAAAACTTTTCCAACTAAAATAACAATGTAAAGCCTCTAGAACACTCATGCTAAGTCGTTATAAGGAACCTCTACCTACTCATTGAAACTCTCGGCACGCGCTTATTCCTTTCTTTTCCTTTCCTAAAATACATCAAAAGTTTTAAGATTAGATAATTAAACTTGGCGGTAATCAAAATTGTTATAGACATCACGAAATCAAACAAACACCTTCTTACTCGTAGTTGAAAATCAAAGTAGCGCACAATTTAAATTAACAACAATACGCTCCAAAACTTTTCCAGCTAAAACAACAATGCAAAGCCTCTAGAACACTTACGCTTGGTTGATGTAGGGAACTTCTACCTACTCACCTCAACTTCCGGCACGCTCTTCCTACATTCATTCTAGCTCAGTGTTTCTAGGAAAACTTTTCAAGGGTCTTAGGTTTAAGATTTAAGTTTAGAAAATTAAACTTAGCAGAAATCAAAATTATTATAGACAGCACCAAAACAAACAAACACTATCTTACTCGCAGTTAAAAATCAAGGTAGGTAGCGTGCAATAAAACTAAAAACCCTACGCTCCAAATCTTTTCCAGCTAAAATAACAAAGTAAAGCCTCTATAACACTCACGCTTAGATATTGTAAGGCATATCTACTTACTCACCTCGCCCCGCTTTTCTCATCTAGGTTAACTTATCAAGGGTTTTAGGTTTATGTATTAAGTTTAGCAAACCCTAACAGCACAGTTAGGCTTAACTTATCCACAGTACATCTTAAGGACGTTAGTGGGATGCCTTTTCATCCAGAAGACATCTTGAAGATATCCTGGGGAGGCGATGTGCTGTCTGGGAAACTAAACTTGGCGGAAATGAAAATTATCTTTCACATCACGAAAATAAATGAGCACCATCTTACTCAAAGTGGTAAATTAATTTACTGCAAAATACAACCTAAACCTAACGCTCCAAAACTTTTTCAGCAAAACTAATCAAACGTAAAGCCTTTATAACACTCACACTTAGTCTTTGTAAGGAACATTTACATTTCTCCGCAGCTTTCGGCACGCTTTCTCTACATTCATTCTAGCTTAGTGCTTCTAGGTAAAATTATCATAGGTCTTAGGATTAAGATTTAAGTTTTGAAATCAAAACCGTTATAGATATCACCAAATTAAACGAACACCATCTTTCTCACAGTTTAAAATCAATTTACCGAACAATTAAACTAATTTCCCTATACTCCAAAAGTTTTCCAACTAAAATAACAACGTAAAGCCTCTAGAACACTTACGCTTAGATGTTATAAGGAACTTCTGCCTACCTACTGCACGTTTTTCCTTTCTCTTCCTTTCCAAAAATCTATGAAAAGTCTTAGGATCAAGATTTAAGTTTAGGCGATAATCAATAGTTATAGACACCACCAAATCAAACAAACACCATCTTACTCGCAGTTGAAAATCAAGGTAGCGCACATTTAAACTAAAAACCTTAAGCTCCAGAACTTTTCCAGCTAAAATAACAACGTAAAGCCTCTATAACGCTCACGCTTAATCGTTACAAGGAATATCTACTTACTCACCGCAATTTTTAGCTTGCTTTTTCTATCTACGTAAACTTATTAAATGTTTTAGGTTTAAGTTTAGAAATTTAAACTTAGCGGGAATCAAAATGATCTTTGACATCACCAAAACAAATAAACACCATCTAACTCACAGAGGTAAATTGATTTATTGTGTAATTCAACTTTACTTAACGTTTCAAAACTTTTTCAGCAAAACTAACCAAATGTAAAACCTCAACAACACTCACACATAGTCGTTGTCATACTCTCTACAGCTTTCGGCACGCTTTCCCTACATACATTTAAGCTCTGTGTTCCTAGGTAAACTTATCAAATGTCTTAGGATTAAGAATTAAGTTTTGAAATTAAAGTTGGTTGAATTCAAAATTATTATAGACAGCACCAAAACAAACAAACACTATCTTACTCGCAGTTAAAAATCAAGGTAGAGCGCAATTAAACTAAAAACCCTTCGCTCCAAAACTTTTCCAGCTAAAATAACATCGTAATGCCTCTATAACACTCACGCTTAGTTATTGTAAGGCATCTACTTATTCACCGCAACTTTCGCCTCGCATTTCCTATCTAGGTTAACTTTTAAAGGGTTTTAAGATTAAGTATTAAGTGAGGAAGACCTTATGAAAGAACTGTTAACAGAACTTGATAGAAACAGCAATGACCTCAACATTCTCAAACCAATTAATAGCAGATCAAAAGACACTCAACACTGGCTCCTGGAGGGAGACAAAGCCCTCGTCAATTTTCTCATTGCAAAAAGATCGCTCACCATCCTGTATACCAAAATTGCAGTACGGCAATATATCAACATCGCACGCTGCACACGCTGCCAAGCATTCAATCATACAAAGTCAAACTGCTCATCACACGTTGAGGCATGCGCAAAGTGTGCAGGACCTCATCACACAGACAATTGCACATCAGATCGCAGTGCCTGTATAAACTGCAGAAGGCACAGCATTAACGAAGATAGACATTACGCATTCGCTGCTACCTGCCCCATCTACAAGAAAAAGAAAGACCAACTCTTAAGCTCCTATTACAACAACACAAGAGGATCATCATCACCACTTGCCCAATCTATTCACCCGCCACCAACATCAAGCTACATCTCTCGCCCGCAAGCATCAGTCACGACATCTACACACTCTCATCAGCCCAAAACATCCGTCAGCAGGACAGCCAACACAGATTTCAGCAACAATCTAACTCCACCACCTTCGCTACCACCATACTTTTATCAGCATTTCCCACTCCCATTCAACCAACAATTTCAGGACTATTTCATGAACTCGAACTATCATGGCAGGGACTATACATATTGATTCACAACCAACTCAATCACAAAAGGTAAGTCAGCAGCTTTCAAATGATGCTAATGATAACAATAATACAAATTCCATTAACTTCCTGCAAATTAATTTAAATAAGAGTGAGGCTGCCATAGAAAATCTGATAAAATATGTAGACACAAATAAAATCGACATTATCTTAATGCAAGACCCTAATATAAAATATCAAAAAATTACCCATCTCCCACAAGGCTGGGCCTCCTTCCTCTCTAAAAATCTTAATGCTGCAATAGTTGTAGTAAATCCGCTATTTTACAGTATATTAATAGAGAAATTCCAAAACTCAGTGTTCATCAATTTAACAACAAATCAAGGAAATTTAACTTTAGGATCACAATACTCCCCACCGAGATCTCACGAGGAGCTGGAAAATGATCTTCAAGAATGGACAGCTAAATTCAACACTCTGGATAAATTTTTAATTGGGGGGGACTTCAATGCTCACTTAAGATCTATGCATTACACTAGAAATGATGCCAGGGGCCTTGTTATTCAAAATCTCCTAGCAACATGCAATTTAACAATCATCAATGATCCATCAAACGAATACACATTTAACATACACAATTCTTACGGTAATCCTGACTTGACACTTTGTGGCCCAGGGATCCTCCCTTTCGTCGACACATGGTTTGCAGATCATGATAATGATTCACAAAGCGACCATGTTTACATTAGATTCAAATTAAACTTAAAACCAGAGAAAAAATATGACTTCAGATACAACACCAAATACACGAATTTCAAAAACTTTAATAACAACTTTAAAACACATCAAGTAACACTACTGGATTCCCTTAGGCGCGCACATGATTATGAGAAATTAAACGAATGGACTAATGAATTAATACACATAATAACCTCAACAATGAATGCCACATTGCGAAAAAGAAAATTAGAATACAAAGTTAATGTTACCTGGTTCACATCATCCCTCAAAATTCAGAGAAACAAAGTTAACGCCCTATACAAAAGATCAAAGAAAAACCCTGATAACGAGCAATACAAGTTAATTTACAAAAGAGAAAGAGCGAGGTACAGGAAGAACTTGTTAAAGGCGAAAAAGGATTCCTGGGTTACATTCTGTCAGAAACACAAAGAAACATTTGGGAAAATATTTAAAATTATCAGGTGAAAAAATCTCAAACATACTGATTTAGTATACACACAACTCTCAACATCCAATATTGCAGATACTTACATAGAAGTTATTAACACACTCATAGAATCTCACTACCCGTCATTACAAAGAACACTTTACAGCACACAAATTTTAACTAATGACTTTAATAACGATGAAAAAATTCACCTAAAAGAATTACACTACTGCACTAACTCACTACCACCAAACAAGGCCCCTGGGGTTGATTTAATAGATTCAAAATTACTAAAAAATCTTGTCAAAAATTACCCGTCTCTCTTTATAACTTTCTTCAATAAATGTTTCTCACTAGGGTCCTTTCCAACGATCCTGAAGAGAGGTCTAGTCATCTTCTTTTCAAAGAAAAACAAAGATCACACAAATCCCAACTCCTATAGGCCTATCACTCTTCTGCCCACATTAGGCAAACTAATAGAAAAAATCATAAAAAATAGAATTATGACAGCTCTGGAGAACTCAAAATTTTTTGACGAATCACAACATGGTTTTCGAGAAGGAAGGGGCACCATCTCAGCGATCAAAAAATTCAAACAACTAAAATCAGAAATTCAGGAGAAATTCAAATATTGTTGTGCAGTCTCTTTCGACATTCAAGGGGCTTTCGACTCCCTGGATTGGGGGCTTCTCACTGAAATCATTGGGGCCTTACCCATTCAAAACTACTTAAAATTAATCCTGTTAGACTTCATCAGAGATAGGGTCTGTGGAGTGAAGATCGCGGGGTCGATCCAATGGCGGGATGTCGGGAGGGGGTGCCCTCAAGGGTCTTGCCTTGGACCGATGATGTGGCTTTTCGTCGCAGACCGGATCCTCAAACAATTCAAACTTCATGATAATAACATAATAGCCTACGCAGATGATTTTATAATTTTGGTTGGAGAAGACACCAGGGCCAAACTAGAAAATAAAACGAACGATTTAATCAACATCTTTAATAACATTTGCAGTAATTTAAAACTTAAACTCTCAACGAACAAAACGACCTCAATAGTTTTTGGCACTGGGTTTTCGTTTCTAGAACACCAATTTTTAAATTGAACAATAAAAGCATTCCTGTTAAAAATACTCTTCAATACTTAGGCCTAACAATTGACAAATCATTTTCCTGGATCCCTCATCTACAAGCTATAAGAGAAAAAATTTTAAACAGCACTAGTGGCCTATCATATCTAAGAAATAGAGATAGGGGTCTTCAATCAGACATCTTAAAAATCTGGTATCTAACAGTTTTTCAAAAACAGATTGAGTATGGCTTCGAGATTTGGTGGGAGGACCTAAATTGCCACGGGGTACGAAACCTCAAGTCTGCACAACGTCTCGCTCTCTTGAGCGTTATCAAACCCTTCAAAAGCGTTTCAAGTGACGCCCTTTGTGTCCTGGCTGGTGTCCCTCCGATCACGATCTACATAGCAAACAAATTCAGACAATATAACATTCTCCATGGAACCTCATCTATACAAATACAAAATACAAATATTTCAAAAGAAAATTTAATGCTTCCCATCCCTACCTTCACTTTTCCGAACTACTATAAACATAACAAAATTAAAATAATAGAGAACCCACCATCTTCAGAGCTACAAATTTATACAGACGGATCAAAAATGCCTGGCGCGACCTCATGCGCTTTTGTAGTCTACTACAAAAACAATATTATTCACACATATCAAATTAAACTTCACCACCTAAATTCAATTTTTCAGCTGAGATTTTGGCAGTAATACAGGCAATTAAATGGCTCATAAATTCATCCTACAAAAATTTAAACCCAATAATATTCACAGATAATCAATCAACAATTAAAATCCTAAATCAACCATATCCAAAATACGAACTTATTAGAGAACTATATGAAAGCATAGATCAATACAAAGAGCAAATAATCCTAACTTGGACAAAGGCGCATGTGGGAACGGCAGGCAACGAAATGGCAGATTCACTTGCAAAACAGGTTATTTCACAAAACATCTTCGATGAACAGATCTCTCTTCCTCTTCCAGCTTCACTAGTAAAATCATCTATTAATAATAAAATTATCACAGATTGGCAAAGAGAATGGGGGCACAGCGATAAGGGTAGGGATACGTTTTCAGTCCTTAATAACGTAAGCAAAAGTTTTATCAGTCCAAATAAAATAGTTACATATTTTATCTCAGGCCATGGCAGCTTCCCTACATTTCTACACAAAATTAAAGTATTAACATCAGATAAATGCAAATGTAACAACAGTAAAATAGGATCCCCTTTTCATTATCTCTTTGAAAAATGCAATTTAATCCCAATTAATTTCAGATTCAACAGAAACCACACAATTCGTAAAAACATGCAAACAGTTCTTTTAAACACAAACAACTACAATAAATTAAAAGATATCTACAACATTCTAATTCAAAACTTTTCCACCATCAAATATAAGATTTAGCATCGTTCACTGGCAGCTGGCTTGCCTTTTTTTTTTTTTTTTTTTACTTTTTAGTGTTTTGGTTTTAATATGTGTTTGATCCAAAATTTGTAAAAAATTTGATTTCTAAATAAATTAGGGAACTCTTCCACTTTGATCCCCGGGCCTGTCGCCCGGGATGCGGAATCGCTAGATAGTGGCAGTCAGGTTCGCCTGCCTGCCTAAGATGCATTTTTCCCCTGCGGGTAGATGTGTCTTTGCCGTGGTCACTATTGAACTCAGTGGCGACGGTAAATACATGTCTATGGCACTAAATCGTGAGATGTGCCGCTCCATGGTGGAAGTTTTCCTTTTCCTTTTCCTTACTCTCTTAATATAAGTTTTTTAAATAACCATGATTTTTGGAAGGAATTAAATTATATTCGCCAGATAATTTGGCGATATATATATATGACCGATATCAAATCTATTCCGCTGCAACATATTAGTATCTTATATCAGATACTTTATTTAGACATTTGAAAACAAATTTCACTTCAAATTATGATAGAATATTTATCATTTTCCTTTTAATTACTATATTAGTTGGATATTTATTGTGTAAATATCATCCTTTGAAATGAAATGTTTATGTTTTCAATGGAATATGGAAGTTTGCCTTTTTTTTTATCTAGAGTTTTTAAATTTAAATTTAAAATTCAAATTTTATCAATTTTAGAACAAAAACAACTTGCATGCACATGATAACTAATACATATCTATACCTAAATATGGGGATTAAAATCGGGAAATAATTTCCCTCGATTTTTAATAATTTTTTACGGAAAATCCATTGGACGTTTAACATAGGAAATATTTTTCTTGTATCCACGAACGGCCAGTGACGTCATCACTTCGCTTGCGTATTTAAAGTCCTCATAATAAGAAAAAACGATTCGCTTCATTTTACCAAATTACTTTTTTTAAGGCTATCGTAGATCCTGTTTTCAAATTTTCTAACTAACTATCCAATAACTACAGACACTCCATGTTAACCCAAATTCACCTCTACTCGATACCTCCAACCAGCTATCTCACCCACAACATCGCCAAAATATCCAGGATCCAGCTAGGGACTTTCTCATTCTCAACCGAACATTTTATCTTGACTCGACATTATCACCTTAGACTACTCTACTTTCAATACTCATTTCAACTGGTGACCTTTACTTGCCCAACCAAACATTCTATCCCAACTATCGCTTTACACTAATTTCAAAACTAAAATCAGCTGGCGGCATTTACGTACTAAACTTGACGCCAATCATACCTTACAATGTAAACAAACAATGAAGTTTGATAAAAATATTTAAAGGCTTTAATGCGTTTTTACAAATATTTTAAGATTTTTAAGGCTTTAATATGTTTTAGAAATATTTTAAGCGTTTTTTTAATGAAACAGTCAAAGAGTCGTTCATTCGGAATTAAAAAGTTGTCCATTTGGAATTTGTATTTGCTGAATGGCAACAGTTCTGGTTTGTTTTTATTTGGTCTTGCTTTGTTTATAATCCTGAGGTTATGTATGTTTCCTAAGTTGAATTAAATAAACGAAAAAAAAAATGGCTGCCAAAAGTTTCTGTTTTGAAGCGGTACTAACCGGATTCGTTCATGACAGATGAGGATCATTATCTATATTAATTATATTTCGCATATATATAGAACTAATTTTAAATTTTAAGTAGTGTTAATATTTTTACACAAGTACGTGTAAAAGTAGCTGTATTAGAAACACTGACCTTTAATTTAATTAAATATCAGTACTACTATTATTATTTTATAAAATCTGTAATTTTTAGCAGGAAAGGGAAAAATAAGAATGGTAGCTCGCAAATTATAACATACCAAAACACGACTGATCTTCAATTTAATGATGATCAGTCGGAACTTTCTACAGAATATCTAATTTTCAACCACATTTAGAGAATTTCTTGGACTGGGAATTCATAATCATTATTTATAGCCAATTAATTTTTGTCAAAATCGGTTGAAAATTCACGATTAAAAAAAATAATAATAAAATAAAATAAATAAATAATAATAATAGTAATAATAAATACTGCAATCCAAACTACATGACATATTATGTAATATAAATTAGAAGTTGGAAGATTGACAACTCGTGAATTTTAAAATAACAGTGTAAAGTGATTTAAAAAAAACCAGGATCTATATATTAATAGGCAAGCATAAAATTTGTAGTCCCTTTTTAACATATTAATTATGGGAGTAGAGGGTTGAAAATGGTATCATACGAAAGGTATGGTTAGCCGGAAGGTGCGAATACAAATATTATTTTCTTACGATGCCAAGAAGGTATTTAAAAATACATTTATTTTTTATGCATTTCTTTATTTCTTCTACTGTAAGGTCATGCATAAACCAGCTCCGTAACATCCCAACCCATTTCCTATAAAACAGGATGGGTTATTTATACAATATTAGCTTTGAAAACAGGATGAGAGGCAAGCGCCTTGGTACATCTTACTGTTTTTTCATATAACTTTAAATCTTTTACCTTAGTTATAAATAAGATGTATCTCAGTATATACAATTTTCACATACAATGTATCAAAAACCCTCAGACAAAATTTAAAATGCTAAAATATTTAACGAATATGAATGCCATCGATCCCTCTGTAGGATTAGCTTATGTACGAGGCTCGTTTAAAATTGTTCGCATTTACTAAAGCATGTTAATAGCATTTTGGATACTTTTGGTTTTGTACGTTGGACTCACGCTCGTCTACGCGGCCACAAACACGAAAACGTCTGAAATTTCTCCATGGCCACTACTGACTCTAGATCTTAAAGAAGCGGTCTAACCGGAATCGTTCATGACAGATGAGGGTCATTATTATTATTAATATATGTATTTGCTTTTTTTAAAATTTTGTTAAACCAAAATACTGCCGTTAAATTCTGATTAAAAATAAAACATTTGAAAAAAAAAAAAAAAAAGAAAGAAAAACAAGAACGAAAAATTATGTGGTAAGCATTGATTATTAACACTTTCCAATTGTACGTACTTGTTGTATCCTATAACTTTCAATGTTCTTTGCCTACAGTCGGTAACAAAAGTGTCCGAACACTAGCAAAAATTCCTATGTAAAAAAGTACACTTCATACGGTTTTCTTAAATAAATCCTTGTCGAATTCTGTTCTTAGTCAGTTTAAGAACAAGATTCGACAAGGATTTATTTAACAAAACCGTATGAAGTGTATTTTTTTTGCATAGGAATTTTTGCTAGTGTTCGGACACTTTTGTTACTGACTGTACGTTATAACACAGCAGTCAGACAGAAGGACTGAAAGGCATACAGATAGACTAACTAAATTTATAATCAACTTTAAACATTGTTGAAAAGTATTAAAAACGTTTAAAGCTAAAGAAAATGCAGCCCTTAAATTCGAATTGCAGCCCATAATATGTCTGAATATTTTAGTGTAGCCCTGTAAATCTGAAGATTAACGAAATCATATTCAATACAAAACATTATTTTAGCATATTAACAATAAATTTAACTTTCCTTTTGATTTTTGCAGAAGAAAGTTATTAAATGTGATTTATAAAAATGTCTGTCCTAAAACAAAATGCATTGGCATTTTTTTGGGTGTCCCTGTACACAAACAAGTTGCACAGGACCTATTAATGCCATTTTAAATAGGGTACATTTCATAGTGAACTTGAATAACACATACATGTCTTTTAAAATTCTGAAAATATTTACGGACATTAGAGGACAGATAGACAGACGAACAGTCGGACAGACAGATATAAAAATTGAAATCATATTCACACTTAAAAATTGTTAGAAAGTATTAAAAACGCTTGATATAAACAGAAATGCAATTCCAGCAAATTTCTAATAATAGTCGTTAATGTAACTGAATATTTTTACTTGGCCCTGCATTTCTTATTGCTAACCATGCTATATTATATAGAAGGCATTTTTATGTGCATATGAATAAGATATTTCAATTTCATTAAGATTTATTGTGCAGTATAAAGTTATTAAAATATGGTTTACAAAAATACCTCTCTTAGAACGCAATAACATGGGATGCTTTCGGGTATCCCAGTATAGTACACAGACCTTTGGTGATATTTACTCCATTTTCTATAGAAAACATCCGATAGTGCACATGAATAACCTATTTAAATTTCATTAAGATTTGTGTAAAGTAAAAGTATTAAAATATGGTTTGTAGAAATACCTCTCATAGAACACAATTCTGTGGAATATTATCGGGTTTTCCTGTACACAAATCAGTTGAGGTATTTCACTCCATTTTCAATAGGGAATATCCGATAGTGAATTTGAGTAACATATACCAGTTTCAAGAAATTGTAGGAATATTCACGGGAGTTAGAACACGGACAGACAGATAGACAAACCAAAGTCAGTAACACTTTTCAACGTCAATAAAAACAGTCTCAACCAATGTTTTTGTGGTAATGCTGGTAAACAAATAAAAAGTTTCATATAAATTATGTTTATATGGTATATGGTATATGTTTATATGGTATTTACTTTATTTTAAATAGGGAACGTTTGATAGTGATCTTGAATAACATATTTCAATTTCATTAAGGTTTATGTACACTAATGATATTAAAATATGGTTTAGAGAAATACCTCTAATAGAACACAATGCTTTTGAATACTTTCAGGTGTCCCTGTACACAAACCAGAAGAGGTATTTACTCTATTTTCAATAGGGATCACCGATCAAGTTTTTGAATAGTATATATCATATTCAAGAAATTCCATCAATATTTACGGGAGCTAGAGCGCGCACAGACAGACAGACAGACAAACCGAAGTCATAAACACTTTTTAACCTAGCTAGAAAGTGTTAAAAAAATAAAAAAGAAAGACTTTAACAATTATTTCTGGTCGAGCTAATTACGTACAACTATTCACCAGGAAAAATGTAGGCACAAAAGTATATTTATTGTACCATACAAAAGTCGTATTAACCAAGCAACATTTTTTTTTTCAAATTGAATGAGTGAGAAATAATTGATATCTGGATTTTTTTAAAAATAACAATATGTCTTTGAACGAATTTACTTAAATCTGAATTATAGTCACTTGTCATAAATATATGCTAACTGGATTGATTCACAAAAAATAGACATATGCGTAAATGCAATTTCATAATTTCGTAACAGTGAGGCACAACAAATCTAAATGTTGAATATACACATCCATGTTTAAGCTGATATAAAAATATTTTTTTGAATTTCCTGCATAAAAAAAGTTATTTTCGTGAAAAAAAAAAAAAAAAAAAAAAAAAAAAAAAATCACTTAACATACCAATTTATTTTGAGATAGTTGAATAAATGTTATAATCCCCATATTAAAAATGAAAAAGAAAAAAAAAATCTTTAAAATACAAACATATATTTAAAAAAATGAATAAATAAAAATAAAAATATTATATTATTTACATCTCATTTATTATGTGGCATTTTTCTTTTCCTTCAATTAACTTAATCTGAGTCATTAATTTTTTCAAAATTCATTAATGCAAATTAACTTTTTTCTACAAATCTGAAAAATTTCTCTTTCTAAAAGAAATAGAGATTGTGTTTCCGAATAATAAATCCGATTTAATTTTTAATAATGGTTTAATTACTTTGTTAAAAGGGCCTAAGACTTTTATAAAAAGTCTATTAACAAGTTAAATTTACTGAAAACAGGCAATTAACTTTTTTAGTTTAACTTTTGAAACCTTTAAAAGCGGTATACTACTATTTTATTTAATTATTATAAGGACTAATACATGGCTACTTTTTTAAGTAATAATGCCTAATAGTCAATTACGCATTTAAATCAGATAATGTTTTTTTTTAAATGTTTTAATGATAGGATTTTGTTTTTGGTGCTTATGAAATATATATATGTATGCATAAATATATTGTCATATTTAAGGTACATATATGAGGATTAAATTCGAACCATGTGTACATTTTCTTTCTTTCTTTTTTTTTTTTAGCTTGAAATGTGTTAATAGATAAATCATAATTTTCTTTACTTCTTTTTTGTTTAAAATGTTATTAATTATTAATAATCACAAACAGAATATGGCAATGAAATTTGCTGACTATATCACCACTGAAATATATCTGTATGAATGCAAGAAGTTTCAATTAATGATAGCCTTTCAAAAAATGGCTCGATTCTGCTTCGCAGTCAATATATTAAGGTGTCTAAGATGCAAGGGTATCAGCGTTCCTATATCATTTATGATCATTTTAATATATTCTCACCACAATTTTAAGAAAGAAAATTTTCTTGAAGGTTTTTATGCTATTGGGTTGTTCGGAAAATAATTTTGTTTTTTCATTTGAAAATGAAAGACGATTTTCTTATATTGTATAAATATTTTATTGAATTATATAGTCTCCACTTTGATCGGTTTCTTAGCGATCTCACGAGCTGTTATTTGGCAGTTTTCATAAATCAATACTTCATTTTGTCTTCATCAGCCTGAACTGGTTCTCCAGAACGTAATGCATCTTCAACATCAAAATTGCCGGAACAAAATTTTGTAAACCAGTTTTGTCACTGGCGTTCTTTAAATAAATTTTCTGTATACACATCGTATACTTTTTTCCTTGTTTGAACAGCATTTTCGCCTTTTTGATAGTGAAAACAAAATATGGCGAAAATTTCGTTTCCGATTTTCTTTATTTGATAGGGCACCCATCAAAACCTTTTGAACAGATTAACGGCCCTCTTCACTCACCGTCGCCGGAAGCCCGAGCCAATGCTATTCTATGGGGAAATTTTCTTTACAAATAACTTATTAACTAATACATATTTTTAAATTCTGTTTTCACATTCTGAAAATTCCCAGCTGTTAAATTGACGGACCTTTTTTAAAAATGTATTTTTTTAATTTTTAATATTTTATTTCGAAATTGCAAAATGAAAAAAATTCACATATTGAAAATTCGCATTTTGCAGCTTCAAAATAAAATATAAAAAAATTAAAAAAATATTTTTTTAGAAAAGGAGCGTCAATTTAACAGCTGGGAATTTTCAGAATGTGAAAACAGAGTTTAAAAATATGTATTAGTTAATAAGTTATTTGTAAAGAAAAATTTCCCATAGATTAACATTAGTTTCGGCTTCCGGTGGCGGTGAGTGAAGAGGGCCCTTAAGACGAACTTTTTCACAAGCAAGCCTTGCTATATCAGCTGTCATAATGGTAATGCAGCTTAATTGTGAAGATGGTGTGAAAAAAATACTTTGCTGAGAAAAACGAAATTGCTTTTCGAACAACCCAATATTTTAACATAAAAACATTCAGAAAAAATTTCTTGTTGAAAATTGTGGTGAGAATATAATAAAACGATCGTAAAAATATAGGAACACTGCGACCCCTGCAAGATGTTTCGAGGGCGACATTGCCGCGCAAGCTAGCAACTGACCACATCTGCTCTCATAGAACGATTTAACCGATTTATAGCATTAAGTAACATTATCAGAAGAGTTGAAATATAATTCTAAAGATCTCTATCGTACATTGCATTTCGTATTGCTAAAAAGCGGCTGAAATATTTAAAATGGGGAAAAGCTAAGGAAATCAAATAAGAACTTGATGCGGACTTTGAAAAATTTTCATTTGTCCCATGTAGACTGTTCGTTTATGTTTGTGAATATATCCTGCGAAATTGGACAAGCTTTTAGTTTGGAAAGTGCTGTGAACATTAAATTTACTTTGCTATACATTTAAATATTAGGTAACCAACAAATCTATTAAACAGATAAGCATAGAGTTAGAACTATTCATGAAGGTGCTTATGTTCTAGAAGAACTGGAAGGAGTGCAAGAAAATTGAGAAATGAAATAATTCAAGAGTACTAGTAATTAAAGAAGTAAAATACTTGAAAATGACGGAAAATGTTAGAAACAGGAAATCAGGTTGAAGCTTAACCCTACAAGGCAACCAGTTCCATATGTGGAACACCGACTTTAATCGTTCCTATAGCTATAAAACTATTAGTAGCGACATCTCTTGACATCTTGATAGAAGCTACTGACATTTAGCAATGTAGTCATACGAACCTTTACCTAAAGATGTCGTTCGTGTTTTTGTTAGAGTGCACTCTGTGAAATTTGAATGAAAGTGATACGTTAGTCGTTTGTCTGAATTTAAAAATAAAAAAAGAATAGTTATTGAACAGTTTTGACTCGAAAAAAAATACTGTGTATTATAACGAAGTGTATATTTTGCAGAGGTAAGTTTTTTTTTTTTTTTTTTTATATTACAATAGTAAACGTATTAATAAATCCTATTTTTATGTATGTTCCACATACGGTACGTTGAGCTAAAAAGTTGATTTTTTCGCGAAATATGGTTTTATTTTTATTTTTATAAGTTTTCCCTATCTTCTGATCACTCATTACAACCTATATACTTTTGTTGCGCACTAAAAAAAAAAAATAAAAAAAATAAAAAAAAAGAGCCTTGTAGGGTTAATAATGAAACAGCTGAAAATGAGAGCATGCAGAAATTATTACCAAATATGTAAATTGGAGATCACCAGGAAGATACAAAGTGTCTTTCTAAAATTTACCGGTTCAGTTTAAGGGTTGAAAAGAAATCCGAAGTTTAAAATCTTATGCTGGGATTGTTAATATAATGCTTGGTTGGAAAAAGCAAATAAACAAGCTAAAATAAAGAATCTATTATTATAATTTATACAGATTTTGAGGGAGCGTTCAGCTAAAACACCAAGATGGCAAGATATTTTTTACCTCATATCTAACTACGATCTAATTTAGAAACAGTGTTCAACATAGAAAATGACAATCGAATAAAATGGTAGAACACAGTGTAATTGCAACAATTTTTGAGAATAAGATTTCCTGACATTCTTAAGAAATCTTACAAAAACCAAAACCAAAGGTTACTTTAAATCTTATACTATTAAGTGAGCAATATTTGTATATATATATGTACATTTCACTGTTCTCGAAAACGGTAGCTCGGACAGTCACGTGATTTAACACAAAGGTGCCCTCCGAAGGGTCATGGTGCACACCGAAGTCAGATTTTCGAATTTTTGATTAGTTTTCTTTTAATTAATAAAAGTATGAAAATAAAACTTCCCATTTCTATAATGACGCAGAATGGAGAATCATAGGAGAGATTTGATTGGTTTATTTGATTTTCATTGATTTGAGTGTATTTTACATTGAACTACAGCTACGTTATGAGGAATTACAACAGATTTGATTGGTTTATTTGATTTTCATTGATTTGAGTGTATTTTACTTTGAACTAGAGCTACGTTATGAGGAATTACGAGAGGTTTGAATGGTTTATTTGATTTTCATTGATTTGAGTGTATTTTACTTTGAACTAGAGCTACGTTATGAGGAATTACGAGAGATTTGATTGGTTTATTTGATTTTCATTGATTTGAGCGTATTTTACGTTGAAACAGAGCTACGTTATGAGGAGTTAAGAGAGATTTGATTGGATTACTTGATTTTCATTGAGTTGAGTGTATTTTACGTTGAACTAGAGCTACGTTTAGATTTTATTTAAAAATATTTGAATTTTTAATATTTTAATATTATGCGACTTTTACAGAGAACAAATTACGATTGGTGCCCAAGAGCATGTTTTTTGGTAAAAATTTTCATAGGTCTCTGGCCAGCTAGTTAATAATTATGTTACAGGAACTTTGTGAGAATATTTGCTAGAGCAAAATAAGAGTAAATACGGAAAAATGGTGGCAATCGTGTGACGCTGGTACAGTTCTTGTACCCAGTTCGTAAAGGGAAAACAAAATTTAACTTTACGAAAACTACAGAAGTATAATTTAAGAGCATCCTCTAGATTAAATATTTTATACATTTATTCTCACATGTTTATACATTTACATGGTTATATATTTCCTCTTATGGTTATACATAATTAATTTTAGGGGTATTGGAGCATTGAGAAAAGTATTTCTGAAAATTTCATTTACGTATTGTATAATATTTTAAATGTTACTCTATACGTCTGTAAATTCATCTAAAATGCTTCAAAAGTAAATGATGTTTGGTATTTGTGATTAAACTTAAAAAGGCATAATAATGTAAACTCGACTCACTAAAGTATATATTTTTAAAAGTAGCTTGATTATAAATTAAAAGAGATTATATAAAATTATTAAAAGTCATTAAGAAATTAATGTTCCTAATAGAAATCATTAAGAAATTGAGACTATTCTTTCAAGCTAATAAAAGAGGTAAAGTAAATTTTTAACTTCAGTAGTTTAACTACACATTTTTTGCATCTCTAAAATTCTGCATCATCTATTTTTTGTGGTTAAATCTTTGCAAAATTCAACAAGGAACGAAACTTATTAAATAAATGGATAATCCCTGTCATGCTTGAATAAAACGATAATTAGATTTTATACTTAATTCATTTTGAGGCAACCCGTGTCATAAAAAACTAGAAAAGCCCTGGTTCGGGAACGAACCGAATTCCGAAAGTTCTGCATCATCTATTTTTTGTGGTTTAATCTTTGCAAAATTCAACAAGGAATGAAACTTATTAAATAAATGGATAATCCCTGTCATGCTTGAATAAAACGATAATTAGATTTTATACTTAATTCATTTTGAGGCAACCCGAGTCATAAAAAACTAGAAAAGTTTCCGGTTCGGGAACGAACCGAATTCCGAATGCGGGAAAAATTTCAAAAATCAAACTCGAAATGTACAAAACACGGCCTGATGCTGTTTGCAAACCAATAGATCAAAGTTTGTTAACGAAACCATTTTTAGAAGCTATACTTCTTTAAGCAATAAAGGAAGCTTTAGAGAAGAGAAGAAGAAAAAAGAAAAAAGAAGGAAGAAGATGAGAAAGAAGAAGAAAAAGAAGAAAAACAAGAAGAAAGCGAAAATGAAAGAGAAGGAAGAGAGAGAAGAAAGAGAAAGAAGAAGAGAAAGACGAAGAAAGAGAAAAGAAAGAGAAGAATTAAGAGAAGTGAGAAGAGAAAGACGAAAGAAGAAGAGAAGGAAGAAAAAGAAGAAGAGAAGGAAGCTTTAGAGGAATACTCGGTGCGTCCACACACAGACGGAGTCCAAGGATATCTCTTAGCCATTTATATATATAGATTCTTAAGAAAAGGATGGTGAACTGATATTTGATTAAAAAAAAAAAAATACTGCAGAATAAGTAAACCACTGCATCAATCAATCAATCCATTTAAATTTCTTTAATTCTGTTATAAAATATAAAGTTAGTTAATTTAAGATCATCACCCACCACGATTTACTTATATTTGGAGAGTAATTTTACAAAAGCGTTAACTCCTTTTGTAATAATAGTATAAGTGAGTACATAGCATGTAGATGTAGAAGATTCTACTCGTATAAATCGTAATAGACATTACTCAGGTACCTCTTATAAGTGGTGAATGAGTGAGAACTGAAATTTCAATTAAAGACTTTAAAAAAGTGTGGGGATATCAACTCCTGGAAAAGAACCTCAGATTACTATGCATGAAATTTAATT
This sequence comes from Salticus scenicus, assembly GCA_963930645.1. Lineage (NCBI taxonomy): Eukaryota > Metazoa > Arthropoda > Arachnida > Araneae > Salticidae > Salticus > Salticus scenicus. The sequence goes on along the minus strand of OZ005648.1, from coordinate 17,618,385 downwards.
TCAATAAGAAAAATAATTAATTTTGAACAAGGAAATGTTGAGATAAGAATATGTTTTATTTTTCCAGTTACACACTTTTTTAAAACATTCAAGATGATTTGGATATATATTTAAAAAAAAATTGGCCAAGCGGAGAACCAGTATGTATAACAACTAGTAATAAGTACAACTAGTAACTTTACAAATAGTCTGTAATGGCATTTATAATCGTGTTTATTTTTGTTTATGAAATATTTATTTTGTCAGTAAAAATGTTTATAAAAAATAAAATTGTATAAAAGCCTGGAGTAGTGAAAATCTGGAATATAATTTTCTCTTCGCTAATAAATAAACTTGTGCTTTTAGATTTGTTGTTTTAAATGTTTTTGTTCTGTCTAATTAATATGTACGTATATCTATTTATCTATCTATCTACTATTTATTTTCTCATTTATTTGATCAGAGAAAAATAAAATATAAAACACATTTTAAATTTTCTCCAAAGTTTTATTTAATATAAAAATTACTACATACATTTTTTTTAAATTACTAACATTAAAAAACAAAATTATTGATTCTAAATTTTTGTATGATGTTAATGCATCAACATGTATATTTAAACATGTTCCTTTAAAATTTAGGCACTGAAAAGTACGGAACATTAATTTGATTAGTTAGATTAAATTTGTTATTCTGATATAATATAAATAATACTTATACTAAATATTTAAAACTATAATTGCTTTTCTAAATTACAATTTTATATAAAAAAAAGTTTTGCACATTAGATTGGGTAGTTTGAAGTTTAAAAATGTTTTATAATTGCAAAACTTGATATTTTCAGCCATTAAAACTTTTTAATCACAAATCGTGAGACGCTCTAATTGAAGTACGCAAATCTTTTTAATTATTCATTGACTAATTTTTCCCTAGAGATTCCAGATATTCAAATATTAGTATTAAATTTATTTTTTAAGCACATCATCGTCGTGTTTAGTTTCAAACCAAATTTAATGTTGTTTAAAAAATCATAACGAAAAGAAATCAAAATTCCGGAATAAATTTTAAAAAGCTGGAGATATGGCGACCTGAAACTATCGATGAGGCTTGTTAATAATAACATAATTAATAAGCTTGTTAATAATGAGATAAATCTCGCTTAATAATAAGATCATGTATTCTCTGAGCTAAGATTAAAAAACTAACTTATAAAAGAGTTTTATGAATATGAAACAAATTGCATTTTTTTTTAAAATCATACTTTATACTTTATTTAGAAACAACATAGCATAAATGACTTAGTTGTCCGTTTAGAAAACATATTATAAATACATATATATTTTAAAAATTCATTTTAGGCTATATGTTTCATTTTGATTACCAAAAAAAAAAAAAAAAAAAAAAAAAAAAAATCTAAAATGAACGCAAATAAAACGCAAGTCAACGCAAATAAAAGACATTTTTAAATTTTCCTTTTAGAAATGAATAACATAACACGAACAATCAAAACATTCAATGGAAAAAAAAAACTAGAAATAATAAATAAATAAACATATTTAAAAATATACATGCCCTTGGGATGTAGTACCTCTTGGGATATAGCCTTTACTGGAATTATGAAAATCGCAGTACAGCAGCACCACCTGTTGAGCAATTGACACCAAAAGTAGTTAGGGACTCATTTAGGACAAGGAGCGTCTGCATATAAAGTTATATGCAATTATGTGCAGTAGTTTCTGAGATACAGTTCCCATAAAATTTTTGTCTCACACACTGAAAAAAAAATATAACTGCCTTCCTCTAGAACGAATAAGTGGTCACTTTCTAAATCCCTAAACTAGAAATATAGATTTCCGAATTATGCGTATAAAGCACGCCAATAAACTGAATAGACGAAATGATCAAGAATTTCTAGTCTATACATTTCTAGATGGGGAAACAATACTCTGAATATTCTGAAACCTTTGTATCGCGAGAAATTCTCGCTTGATTTTCTAGAATTAAGTCATAAACCAAAATTATAGTTGCTAATACTCGCCAATTGTGTTCTCATTTATTTGCAAAGAGGTTTGACATCGATAATAGAGGCAACCGCTCTAGAAGTCTAATATGGGTTTCTAGAACTCGCTTTCTAAGGGGACTAGTATTTATAAGGATGACATGGAACTATTTTTACTACAGCCACAATCTATATTCTAGATGCCAGTTACAGAATTTTTTCTCTGTGCACACACATAGACAGATAGACAATTTCTAAAAATGGTCAAACCGTGTTCTGGACCTCTCAAAACGTGTAAATCTATCGAAAGTCGGAAGTCGAAATTTTTTACGAGTCCAATAATTTCTTTTATTGAATATAGAAGAAAGTAAACAAACCATTTAATATAGAAGAAAGTAAACAAACCATTTAAAAATAACAAACCATTTAATATTATATATATATATATAAAGCATTTTTCCCAAACAAAACAAATGTCAAGTGCATCATTTAAAGAAATTGTTTTTCATTAAGTGAGATTCAGGTCTAATAGTTTTTGCACTAAATATAGTTCCAAAACAGTTCTAATACCATATGTGTTTTAACTCAAGTAAAGAATAATTTAAGTTAAAAAAAAATGAAATAAATAAAAATAAAATAAAATAAAAATAAATAAATAAAAAATAAATACACAATAAATACATAATAAAAAAATAAAGTAATAAAATAAATAAATAAATAAATAAAATGAACTTTGTACTTAATCTATAAGTTAGTATCTATAAGTTAGTAGTAACATAAAAACAAGTAATTATTAAGAAACACTGTTATAAAAATTTACACCACTCCTGAAAGATTTACATACTTATATTAAACAAACTAACCATAATAACTCTTATAAATTAAATTTATTTGAAAAATAAAAATATTAAATATTTTAGCAAGAAAATGCGTCTGTATGTTTTTCATTAGCATAAAATAAAAGTGATTGCTTGTTTTATAACGCTTTAATTGAATTAAAAATGGCTATATACCTCTTATTATTTTCACAATAACTTCACGTTCTTCAAAGTTTATGTTCATTTATTTTTATTTTTATTTTTATTTATTTATTTATTTTAAGAATTTGAATACAACAAGATTGTAAATGTAGTTAACTAAAATAAAAATGATCATTTAATTTAAAAATAAATTAAAATGATTTCAATTTATACACATATTTCTTTAAATATGCTCGTTAAATATAGGGGAAAAAATTATCTTTAAATTAATTTTCTAAAATTCAGAAACATCTGTTCAAAATATTTTCTTAGACAAGCACGTTAAAAAAGAAACCTATGTTATTAAATTTTATTAGAAGGAAACTCTTTTTTTTTTTTTTTTTTTCTTTTTTTTAATTACCTAAATAGGAATCCCGATAAAAATACAGTCTATGTTAGTGAAAAATCTCTCTCTATAGAAAGAAGATAACACGGGAATTTAGTTTGACGAAATCGTTCATCTAAAAACATTTCGCCAATGGAGCAGACAGAAAAAGAAAAATGAGAAAATAAAAATAATATTTTATCTACATATGATTAGTACCACTCGATGGTAATTGTAAAATCTGGAGGAATATTTTTGGAATAAAAGTATTATCATTTGCAGTATTTTCATAAGAAGAAAGCTGAAATTAAATTAAAAAATTTTATGGCGTTTTTTTTTTTTTTTTCACAATTCTAAAATAATTTTAAGATATTTCACATAATTAATCTGTGATCATTATTTCTATGACTATTATTTCTATGATCTATGATCATTATTTCTAAAACTGTACAGTTATGAAGGTAAAAAAATTAAAATTTATCAAACTACTTAAAAAAAAAAAAAAAAAAAAAAAAAAAAATCTAGATTTCACAGTCGTCTATATTCTACCATAGCACATGTTTTTTCCTAGGTAGAGCTTTTCCATTCAATCGGACTAATATGTGATTTATAAAAGAAAATTCTTAATTGCTAGAATATTTATAATTGTAGACTTATAACACATTTCGAAGGAATTTGTATACTATATTTATTTTGTTTTTTAAACATTCAATAAAGGTATCACAATTTCTCATTGGTCATGTTATATTATATGTTAAAATATTCCGAGTAGCCTGATGACTTTTAAAACTACATTTCAAAAATAAAGTCATGTACTTTATAGATTACGGTACAAATTCCCAAGCAGTAGGTGAGGCGGTATACGTCAATTTTAGTACCGGTTGTCGTATAACCGTACAGCTGCTCTCCGTTGATTTCAACTGCATCACATACAAGGTGGATGTACACCATTTCATCGGTCATAAAATGCTACATGCTTTCCGTTCAAAATCGGAACTTTAAATGTGTAGCGCCGCATTCAAACGATATTACACTTTAACTGATACTAGCGCCCTCAAGTGTGCATAATTGCAAGGATACACTGCAAATTCAGGTGTCTTAAATTCAGACATATAAGTGTCTTAAGTAGGTGTCATTATTTTCAGACACGAAATCATGTCTTAAATTTTAAGATACGTAAGATGTTTTAAGACATGAATGTGACTGGGTTTAAAACACTTGTAGCGATTTAAATCAGCCATTTTTAACCTCATTTTTCATAAACAACTGTCATAAATAACTATTAATAATTATTAAAACTGTCTGAACTGTCAAATGTCTGAATTTCTAGGTGTCTTAATTATAAAATGTTTTAATTTCCAAGTGTCAAAACTGAAATGTGTCTTAATTTTAGGCATATTAATATTATTCACACACTTAATTCAGTCTATTTTATAAAGACATTTATGTGTCTTAAATTCAGACGTGTTGAAAATTTGTATTTTTACGTGTTTCAGACATTTATGTGTTTAAATTGGTAATTCAGACACATTTCTGTCTGAATTTAAGACACTTCTATTTGCAGTGTAGAAAAATATATGAACATTTGTTGTGAGACTTAATGTGTATTCGTATTTTTCTAATGTAATTTATCGATAAATATAATGTTCCCCCGCATTATTGGTATTGATTCATGCATTTTCGTTTATCCTCCAGCTCACCAGGTTGTCGTTACCACGTTACCAGTCATACATTCTTGCACGATTCTGATTTGTTTTTGTATTTTCTACTTCCCGTAAAAGTTTGAAAGTTGAATCTTTTAATCATTCTCATTTTATATAAATATTTGCCTGTAAAAGCATTTAGTTAGAGATTTTCAATATACAATAGTCACACCCATATGTGTGATTTGGTGTTCAAAATTATTCAAAAACATCCATTTCTTAAAGGGTCAAAAAGATATACGCGGTCATGGGTTCCGAATCAAATTTCGATCCTTAGGATGTGTCCTACCCCCCCCCCCCAAATGTCTGTACATTGGGTTTTGAAGCACCCTGTATAATATAGAATAAATGTAAATTTACTGCTCAGCTAATTTCTACTTGATATGCGCTGATTTTAAACATGTATTTAAAAAGTACTTAAACAGAAAAAAAAAAAAAGAATTAAATACCAAAATATCTCTGTAGATACATTTTAGGTTTATAAACAATCATTGATTATCTAGAGGTATTATTAATTTTCTATGCAAAATATTTATATATGTTTTATGTAAATATTTAAATATTTCCATTTAGTCACCATGTATATTTCTTGATTTCTTCCTTTGTTATAAGAACTTCCTAAAAGTCATTCTTTTTCTTTGATAATAAAGATAAAAAACAACTATTTCCTTTGTATTAGAAAAGAAAAGAAAGCAATATTATTAAAGTGGATGTTGAACAACAAATGATGTAGTTGGCGTTTAATTCGATACCTGCTATTATCCAGAGATATGGAGAGGGATTAGCTAAATACATTGAAGAGAGATTAGCTGATTTTTTTTTTTCTTAATTATGTTTGGGTTTAAGAAAAAGGTATTCTTATTTTACTTCAATTTTGATTTTATTATTATTTTTTGTAATAAACAGTTCCATTTTATTGCAAGCCAACATTAATTTGCTGCGAAGCAAGAGGTTTATTTATTATTATTATTATTTTTTAAATAATATTTTAGGTAGGTTATTTAAAAAAAACGAAGAACACTAACTTGGTATTGATCAATAGCTGTTTTATTATTGTAAGCAGAGCCATTACGGGCACAACAAATATCCTATATAGTACGTACGATAAATCAAATTAATAAATTGCAAAACTTGTCCTATTTTCTAGTCTGAGCTGCATTTTATTCACAGATTTTTTTTTTTTATTATTATTATTTGCTTTACTGTATGGCTTAGCTATTCAAACGTTTTGCAATGTCAAAATCCTTATATTTAATACTTGTATACATAAAACGCAATGTACTGTACTTTTATATCCAAATAAAAATATTAAACGATTAAGATATATGTTTGACGAATAAATTAAAACGAAACAGAGAAATGTATATTTATTTGAATTTTTCATTTAAACATTTAATTAATAAAACAAATTATTGGTATTATTATTAGGATGACAAAGGAAATAATAATTGTATTAATGAGAAAAAAAAATAGTTTTGAATGATATAAATAAGGTTATTATAAATAGATTCAAAATTTGTGGAATTATATATATAAGTAATCCATTACACAAGCGGATTAACTTACATCGCTCTGATATTAAAAAATCACGTCAATTTACCACTAATTTTGAATATATGCACTTCCATCAACATGACTTTAATAATATTACTGTGAAAATTCTTAATTTTAAGAAGAATTTGAATGAACGACTCTTACTTGAATCACAATATATTAAATCACTGAATACTATCTATCCTTTTGGTTTAAATTCTAATGTTTATAATAAACAACATATTGTTTATTCCAAGGTTTCAAAAATTGAATTTTATAGTAATATTTATAAAACTCTAAATCACTCTTTATATAAAAAGACTACTAGAACTTCTAGGGGATCTTCTAGGTCGTCTTCCCAACATCTGGACATTTCATATATATTACGAAATCTCAAATCCTTAGAAAGTATTTTTCTTCAGTCTTATAATTGGAAAGTTATACGTAATTTTATTTTTGGAATAAAAAAGAAGTATCTTCTTAAATATTTTAAAGTATTCCATTCTCATTCTTTTGATTCACACTTCAGTGATGTATTCTTTGATATTTTACACTATAGGGCTGAGTGTTTTAATATTAAACTTGATTTAAAGTCTGGTCAAAAAATAAATAACTCTCTCTTGGTAATAAATTTTTCTCATCTGGTTTTTAATAAACTTCATATTCACAATTTACTTAATGATCCACCCAATCCTTTTCCCATCAAAAACTTCATCATTCAAAAAACTTTTAAATACAATATTACTTTAGGCAGAAAAATATTTAACTACAATAAATTTGCTAAATTTCTTACTTCTAATGATCAGCCTCCATGCTATTGTTCTGATTCCAAATATAAATCTTTTTTCAATACATCTCATGGTCATATTATTACTGGTGATATCAATATTGTGGAAAATCTTACTCTTAGATCTTTGATGAAGTATGGTACTAAATTTCGGATGCCCTCAAAATTCAAATTTATTGATATCATTACTCAATTTAATTTAGACTTGGATCTCTTTATATACAAAATTGCTATTGATTATAATAAACCAGTGGAATTTTTTAATGAGTGGAAATTTAAGTTATTGGAGAAATTTAAACTTGATTTAGTTTATAATATGCACCATCTTTCTAATATCAAGTACTATGATTTCAAAGAAATTCATTCAGCAATTCTAGACTTACAGTCTAAATTTATTATTACTTATGTTGACAAGGCGGCTAATAACTATGCAATTATTTGCAAAAAGTATTATAAACAACTTCTTTTTGATACTATGGATACTAGTAATATTTTTCTTAAGATTAATGACAGTATCGAAATTAAAAATAGGCATATATTTAATTATTATAAGTTGATAAAAACTAAATGTAATAACTACAATTATCCTTATTTAGTTGTAATTCCAAAATTTCATAAAGATCCTATTAAATTTCGTACTGTTACTGTTGCCTGCAATGCCTATACTTCTAATGCTAATATTATGTTATTGAATATCCTTAAAAAATTACATAGTTATATTGTTTCTAACAAGTGTAATTTTTTTCTAAAAAATAGTTTTCAACTCAAAAATAAAATTAAAAATCTTACTGATATTACTGGTATAAAAACTTTTGATTTCAATGATCTTTTTAATAATATTGATATTAAAGATATGTTTGATATTATAAATAAACTTTTTGTAGAAAATTTGCAGTATTTAAATCTAAATGTATGCATAACTCCTTCAGCCTTTAAAACTCTGACTAGGTTTATTCTTTTCCATAACTATATTTTATTCAATAATTATTTATATAAACAACGTTTAGGATTGCCACAAGGTGGAATTGCTTCTAGCATATTAGCTGATCTATACTTATATTATTATGAGCGTGACATTGAGTGTACTAACTTTAAATTACTACGATACATAGATGATATAATTATATTATATTGGGATAAAAATCACACCAAACTAGACTTACCTGTCAAATATCCTGAAAATCTGTCTCTAAGTAGTACTGATTTGGATTCTAATGTCATTAATTTCTTAGATTTAAAAATTATTCTTAATAGTAATGGCCAATTAGAATTTGACTTATACGATAAAAAGAAAGATTTCCCCTTTAAGGTAAATTTTTTCACTAACTTTAAAACATGCTTACATAAATCTGTATTTGTCAATATTCTTCTTAATTTTAATCTAAGGATCAAATATTTAGTGTCTGATAAACATCAAAAATTACAATTTCGATTCTTTAAAAATTTAGCATTAATTAATGGCTATCCCAAACACTTAATAAAAAAATTCTTTTAATTATTTATTTAATTATTATTATTATTATTATTATTATTATTATTATTATTATTATTATTATTTTATTTTTTTTTTCTCCTCATGCATTTTATTCAAATTTTAATTTACGTCTAAATATTAGGTATTATTTTTTGGTTTTCAATCAAATACATTGATTATTAATTTATTTGATTGTATTATTCCATTATTTTCATCTCATTACTCCAGATGGCAGCACTATTTATGATTCAATATTAGGATTCATCATCTGATTATTTGAATCCTTACCCTACATGAATTCCACTGTGAATCCTAAAAATTACTCTATGGTCAATGCTATTTTGAACTAATTAACTGTGGATCTAACTGCTAACTGATTGTTACATTTTTACATGTGCGACGTTTATTGCTTCAGTTTCATTTAGAAAGGTTAAAGTAATCTTATTCTTCTACAATTTTATGGGTTTTATTTAAATCTTACATTTAAATGGTTATGGTTTTTCATATTTAGGTAAAGGTTTTATTATGATTATCGTTTTATTATGATCTTCGTTTTTCTGTATTGACAATGTCTATTTCTTTTTTGAGTTGTGTTCATATCAAATATTTTATTCAGTAAGTTGAATTTTTGTATTTTTATTTTAATCTTAATTTTATGGTTTTGGTTTGTCATATTAGGTTATAGTTTTATTTTTATCTTCTTCTTTAATGGTTTCTCTATGGGTGTTTCGGGCCTGCGAACAAAGAAATTCTAAGCTTTTGCTTTCTTTGTTACAGAAAAACATCCATATTTTAGCATATTTGCATTCTACCAGGCCCTTGACAACGTTAGAATGCAAATAATGCTTTTTTTTCTCATTCCAATTTCCAATATTTATTTCGATTTTTCTTTAATTATTCTTTGATTTGATATGGGTAGTCTCAGCTTGTGATCCGAGGAATTGTTTTGATACTGAAGTTGAGTCATCTTTAAATTTCATAAAAACATTTTTGCACTGATTATATTAATGTATTTATATATATATATATATATATATATATATATATATATATATATATATATAAGAACCAAAGCCTTAATTATGAAAATTTGGGAAAAGTATTTTGTATTAACCTTCCAGCGGGCACACTCCTTTACGAACATGAAAGGTCGCGTATATTTTTTACATACACTGCAGTAAAATGTGTATTTTCAAATATCTGAAAATTCATTTATACTATAATCATTTGAAGATTAATTGGAACTTTTAATTGGAACATTTAATTGGAACTTTTATTTATTAAAAGAAAACCTGAAGCAAAGAAGCTTAAACACAAAATCAATATAAAGTAATCAAAAAACCTTGGAATTATCTGAAAATAAAATAAAGCATATATAGTTGATATTTTGTCATTTTTAATAAAAAGTGTAAAGTTAAAAATTAATTAATGAAAAAAAAAATATTTAAAATAATAATGTTTAAGACAAAAATAATAATTTTTTTTTTTAACAGTGGGAAAAAAAAGTCACTCGAAAGGTCGCGCGTATTTCTCAAATACAAATAGCAATTAGACAAAAGATTAGTTCAAAAGATAACTAAAAATAAATCAATATATATTCAGAGAATAGCCAAGGGTAGGAGTTCCAAACCAAATGCTCTCTGATTTAAAGACATATAACGAAATTCACCTCTGGTGTATCTTTCGTCCAAGCATACCGGGTATTTAGCGTATCTAGGGTACCTAGTATATCTAGTGTATCTAGGATAAATGCGCCCGCTGAAAGGTTAATAAATATTGACAAAAAATGATCACAACTACCGTCAGTCAATAAACCAGATTTGCCAAGTTCCTTAATTTATTCCAGAGTACTTTTAGCCCCATCTTTATTTAACACCACTTAATTTGTAGAAAAATTCTTTATATTATATAAAATGAGAATGAAAAATATTCTTAAAAGAAAAAAAAAAAAAAAAAAAAAAAAAAGGTATAGGCTTAAAGTGCTCCGGAATCAATTAAGAAACTTGGCAATTCTGGTAACGTTTATAGTTTTTAATAAAGAGAAGATTTTTTTTTTTTTTTTTTTTTTTTTTTTTTTTTAAATATTGAACGGGATTTCCACGACCCGAACTTTTATAAGCACTTTTCCACCACTATTATCGTAAAATAAATTTCTTCTTAAATGTCAACTGTACATTTAAAAAGAAATTTAATTGGATAAAGGTTTCCTCGTGACTTTACTTTACACCCTGTATACCAATGATTTTCACACAGTCTGAAGATTAGTTATGATAAATCTCTTTACATGATATATCAGCAAAAGAAGAGCTCATCTGTGCGCATTTTCAAGCATAGTGCACATAAATGGTTACAAAGCGACGTTTGGATTTTCATGCAGTATTCATTTCAGACTTTAATAAGAAGCGTCACATAGATGTCAGCTCTAACAAATTCAACAAAACTGCGTTTTCCTGATGTTAAACAAAATAAATAAATAAATAAAATAAAATAAATAAATAAATAAATAAATAAAAATTAAAAATAAATAAAAATAAAATAAAAAAGTGAAAATTCTGTCAAAGGCAGAATTTAGTTTAGTACGGAGGACTATTCACTTCAATCTGTAAAATTTTTATTTTTTAATTTTAATTTATTTTTTATATCATTTTCTGACCGTAAAACTGGGACACGTACTTTTTAAAATGACTGAAATGAATTAAAATGAAGTGTTGCCGCCTAAATTTCATACTTTAGTTAATTTTAAAATATCTACTTGTCATACCGAAAAACTGTTTGCACCCCTGGATTCAGAAAAATCGCCCCTTTCATTGGGCTCCGAATTCGCAATGATAGGACTGATATTTCTAATTTATTTTCGTGCTACCTAAAACGGGTCTACAAAAACTGGCGACGACGTTTTTACCCAGATTGAAACTAATAGTCCTCCTAGTCTTAAAAAGAACTCACCTGAAAACGATGAAGGAATTAATTTCACATTGTTCATCTTAAAGAAGCTTTTAAATATTATAAAAATATACTGATGGTTTTATCAAATTATCAAGAAGAAAATTATCAGAAACTATCAGAAGAAATTACGAAAATAAATTTTAGAATTAAAATTATTGTACCAAGTGTTTTTTTAATTCTTTGAATAGTAATTTTGTAAAAGTTTGTAAATGTAAATAATAAAGCTGCTACATGAGATTCTTTTTTTAAATTCTTTTCGTATTTCTAAAAAATAAAATTTAATAGAGGAGAGGAGGGTATTATGGAATAGTCGGGAAATATGGAATACCGAGGTTTCGGCTTTGATTGGCGCTGCTATCTCGTGGAAATACCATGAATTACTCAAGAAGGATTCCCATGATGAAATACAGTATGAAGCGACCGCTTGTTGTTGTCGTACCATTCCCTACAGAAAAAAGTGTGTTTTGTGATTTTCAAGAATTTTTGCAGGTAATTTTTCAAACATTTAAACTGACTAGTACACATGTGATTTGAACATTGATGTTAAGCATAATGTATACTCAAAGAAGTATAGTTTGGTCGTTTTTTAGCTTAAAGTTAATTAATTTAAAAGTTCATTTTTAAAAAACGGCGTGTCGGGTTTTATGGAATACTAGGTAAATTGACTTCATATATTCAACTAAGGAACCAGAAAATAAAAACGCTGAATGCATCTTCTGCAACATTTGGATTATGTGTTTCAGCTGTTCTCTTTGGGCTCATCTTGACTGTACCGGAGCAGAGAATGAAGATTATAACTGTGACTTTTGTAAATAGACTCGAAGCAGAAATAGTTTTCACATAATCTTAAAAATATGGTTTTTATAGTTAAAAATAACTATATTTTATGAAGTCTAATTAATTATTCTATGATTTAAACCACCTATTCCATTTCACCCGACTATTTCATATTAACCACCATTTGTAACTCTTTTTTCAAATAAGCTTTTTATAACAGTAAAATATTTTTTTGTATTTTTTTGCAGTGACAATTCATTACAAATAATTACACTATGTACTCATCATTATTTTGGGGTCTTTTATTAAAAACAAGTAAAGTTATTTTAAGAAATGTATTCCATAATACCCTCCTCTCCTCTATATGTTAATGCCGGTAAATCAGCAATTTGTCAGCATAAATTTATTATAAATTTTATATTATAGAAATAGTGGTACGAAGACAATAATAATAATAGAAAAAAATCTGGTGTGTCACTCACACGACTTTCTCTTACCCTGAAATTTAATATTATAAATACAGATTGGAGATTAAGGGGTAAGATAATGAGCACTGTTACGTAAACTTATGTTAAAATAATTCAAATTACTTTTCGGAATAGCTTTATTAGAAAAATAATTCTGTGTTAGGGGAGTCTACCGCCCCCTGAACCAACCGTTTCATTATTGTACCTACATAGAATTCAAATCTGCTATTAAATTCAAAAATTCATTTAAAATTATCCAGACAACTTTCACACGCAACATTTCTTGAAACTTATCAATCTTGCTCAAACTTTCATGATAACAAACGTATTAACTTGAAAATACAACATTTGGATCCCCTGAAATTATTTGTTTTTAATTTAATCTAAGAGACCCTGACAAAGATCAAACGTTAAAAATTTGAGTACCGTATTCAAGAATCCTCAAAACGTGTAAATATACAAAAGATCAAGCAATAAATATTGAGCTTAAGTGAAATACATTATTTACCATATGGCTATTTTAATTCTTGAGCAGCTTTCCTGGACATGGTAAAATATTATAGTAAAGCACTTCCACTGCTTTGGTATATTTTCTGAAGGTACATAGCACATGGTGCACATAAATATAATCCTGTGTTAATAACATACGACAAAACCTGAAGTATACTTTCATCAATTTTCAAGCATTATCGCACGGTAATCTAGTTATTTTGTTTAGCTTTGTAAACGAACAGAGATAAATTTCCGTACCACATTTTACATGAAACATATTTTTACGCATATAAAAATGTATATATATTAGTTTCATTTGGTTTATTGCAGTCTGTTGAAGAGAATTTAAATACATTACGTCTACTTACCTGCAATTTTCCCCATAGAAATAACGTATTTGAATTCTCTTGGATGTCCCTGTACACGAACCATTTGCTTGATATCGACGAAATGTTTAGCGTCCCTATGTGATACACATTTAGAATACCAAGTTTGGACTTTCTGCTATTATTTGTTCTTGAGATATGCTGATAACAGACATACATACACACAAGCTAAACGCTAAAAACCATATTTTTGGATTCAGGTTACCTCGAAACGTGTAAATATAACAAAAATTCAATTTCGAAAATTTCATCCCAAGACAATACTTTTTCTACCATATATATGGGTAAGAGAAAGTAAAAAAGTCACCTGTACCAGCAGTGAAATAATCATGTTATTACATTTGATGAAGTTCGTTTTATATTTGCTGAACAAAGAACAGTTTCTCCTAATTTTAAACTTTTATATTTTGTTATAAATTATAAAAAAAAAAAGAAAACAATAATAATACAAAACATATTACAGCTACTTTTTCATCACAAATATAATAATGAAGTTTTCAGTTTAAGACATAGTTATTATGTTTTTCAAAGTTTTTCTTTTATTGGTTTTTATATATGCGTAAAATGATCATATAAGTAACTCACGTAGAATTAATACCCTCATCTCATTATAAATTAATTTGTTTCGGTTAATTAAATAGTCTGACAGCATCGATTTCCACTGCATTGCTCTATCACCAAGAATAGAAGAAAAACATTTTTCAAAAAAGTATCTTCTCTATATAAAGTTTCTTCAGAAATATCAGTATAATTAATCAAATAATTAAAATATGGATGCATTCCAAACTGAAACTAATTATTTTGAAATTAGTTTTTATACCTTCTAAATTTTGTAATTAATTTTCCCAATAATGATTAATACATTTATTTCTGCTATCTCGTGTCCAGGATTTTTAAAGATTGCTTAATTATAGATTTTTTTGAGGCAGAGTTATACATTATATCATATAATTACAAAGCAATTTATCAACTGAAAGATTTTTTTTTAAAATCTAAATCTATCTATCTATCTATATCTAAAAATAAAAATATTTAAATATGTTTGTGTTACAATAAAGCAGTATAGTTATTTTTAAAACGGAAAACTTTAAGTGTTATAAATTTAAAAGCAAACACATATACAGAGAAAAAATTCTGTAACTGACATCTAGAATCTGAATTGTGGCTCTAGAAAAAATAGTTCCAAGTCATCCTTATAAATTCTAGTCCCCTTGGAAAGCGAGTTCTAGAAGCCCCTATTAGAATTCTAGAGCGTTTATCTATATTTTCGAGGGCAAAGTTATTTAAAAATCTCTACAAATAAATGAGACTACCAGAGGCGGGTTTCAGCAACTATAATCTTGGTTTGTTACCAAATTCTATAAATCAAGGAGAATTTCTCGCAATATAAAGGTTTCAGAATATTTAGAGTAGCCAGAATATTGTTTCACCCTCTAGAAATGTGTACACTAGAAATTCTCGATCATTTCCTCTATTCAGTTTATTGGCGTGCCTTATGCGCATAGCTCGGAAAGCTATATTTCTAGTTAAGGGATTCAGAAAATGGAAATTTATTCATTCTAGAGAAAGGCGGTATATTTTTTTTCTCAGTTTACCATGAAATGTAAATGAATAAATAAATAAATATTTGACGATTCATATAAATAAATATCTAAATTGTATGTGTGATCATTACATTTTTAGAAGTCGGTATAAATGTTACAAACTTTTAAACAAAACAAAACTTTTAAAATTACAAACTTTTAAATAAAACAAACTTTTTGAAGCAAGATTTATAGACAGTTATTAACCAATCAGTGATCAGCTGATCAAAAAATAGCCTAATAGTAAGGAACGGGATTGTTGTTTTAAAACATAAATACGAAAAAGTAATTAAATATTCAGTAACCAGTTGATGAAGAAATGACCTGATATTGAAAGTGAGATCCAACTGGTTTGTGTTTTTCAAATGTAGTCCACTATCTGCTCCAAATTTTCGGTTATGTGATTTTGTACGAAATCTGATGATATTTTAGAATCCCACCATCAAGCTGCTAATTTAAAAAAATAAAAATAAAAATAAAAAAAAAAATAAAAATAAAAACACCTTAATATCCACCCTATTACAAGAGATTATGACACAAAATTATAAAATCAAACATTTGTTTAAAAGCAAAATTAAATTCAAACTTTTTATACTATATGAAAAGAACGGGGTGACGAAAATGTTTTGTCAATTAAAAAAAAATATGTATATTCCATCGCTATAAAAAATACTATATAAAGAAAAAAAAAAGATTCTCAGTTAAACGAATAATAACTTTTATTAAATCGATATCAATAATATTATACAAAAAAGTTGCAGCAAATACTTAAAATTTGCCCCTTTGACTATACATTTTTGTAATTACTTCCGAAAATTGTCAATGATGGTCGGTAACTTTCCCTTGCTTCTTCATTACGTTCCTTTTCTCGAGTCATAACAAATACTTTTTAAAACATCTATCTAAAAATCTGAAAAAAAAAAAAAAAAAAAACATGATTTTTGTTATACTTTTATTTTAAATATGTTTTCTGTCAAAGGTATCGCAAAATTCCTCCCTAATTTTTTTAAGTAGGTTCTAGTAAACAACCAAAAAATATTAAATCCTTTCTTAAATATCTGTAAATATGTTAGCCTTTTTAAGATCACGAATTTCTGAAAAAATGCAAACTGAGATCCCAATTTAAATATTTCAGATCTGTAAAAAATGTATCAAAAAACCACAAGAATTGTTGCCTGAATATATATTTTACTAAACAAACACAATATAGTTCGATTAATGAATATTAAATGGGAATATAAGCTTTTATATAAAACCTTGAATATTGCCAAGTCCCCTTAAGGTTAAAGAAAAAAAAAAAAAAAAAAAGGGGGAAAGAAATGTTGGATGCGTCAGCTCGTACATACAGGATGATCGATTTAAAAGAGTACCCGTTTGTTTTTTGTGTTTTCCACCTATATAATAGCATATGTGGCAAGACTTTCAATATCATTACTTATTTAATATGCATTTACTGTGCAGGTATAGTTTTTTTTTTTCACTTTATAAATGCGAAAACTCGTTTTTTAAGCATAAATTAGCGTGAACATCATTAATAATTTTTAATCCGAATTTGCGCAATGGAAGTGTTTAACGAATTCTTTTATGACCGTTTAATTTCAATAGGCCTCTGGCCACCAAGCTCACCAGACCTCACCTCATTAGATATTTTTTGTGGGGTTATCTCAAAGATGGGGTTTTCCAGAGAAGTCCTGCAAACACCAATGAATTAAAACAAATCATAACTGAAGAAATCTCGTCAACAACACCAACAAGGTTGCGAAGTATGTCAAAAAAATTGGCTTGACGTGTTCATGTTTGCATTCAAAATGGTGGCGAAGATTTTTAAGATTTGCTGTAAGGAATGATTATGTAGAAAATTTGAATTAAATTATGTTTTTCAAAAATAAAATTATCACAGGATTAAGTAACACTGTGCGTCTCCATTTCTGTTTTACCTCACAAATAAAGTTGTAACAGTCCAACAGTGTTGGAAATTGTCTCCCACACTTAAACAAGGTTCAAACAATTATAGTGCAGTGTTAGAATAGTTGCCACATCCGTCAGATTTAAGGGTAATAAGAAAAACCAACGGGTTTTCTTTTAAATTGATCACCCTGTATAGGATCATTAAATTTCAAAGCTCTTTCTCTCTCTCTCTCTCCCTCCATCCGCCCCCCCCCCCCCCCCCAAAAAAAAAAAAAAAAAAAAAGATGTTGGAGACCTTTGTGCTTCAATAACCGTTGCTACTTCTGGACATGGCTGAAACTGCACCTCCGGCTGAATATCCTCAGGGATACTAACGACCTTATTCGTCATCAACTTCAACTACTGGCTCAATGCAAAATCTTGAAAATCGTCTCTATAAAGTCAGGGTGTAGCTTTCCAACAAAATTTGGCACACAGCTTCTACCATCTAGTGTAGAAGATTTTATATGTATAGCTGCCAACTTGTACTTTTTTATTTATTTATTATTATTATTATTATTATTATTATTTTGGTTACCGGAATTTTTTTATTAAAATTTTTAGTACATTTATTAAGAGTTTTCTGCGATAGATTTGATGAAATTTTTCCCAAAGAAATAGTGGTGTTAAAAAACTTTAGAAGTTGGCACCTATGCATATAATCTGTGATTGGTTATTTTCAGTTAAAAAAAATTTTAAATAACAATGACGCTAGAGGGCAGAAACAACGCGTAAAAATTGACTAAAAAGTTGCACCCTGACTTTATACGCTTTTCAAGTTTTCGAATTCAACCGGGAATTGAAGTTACTATTGAATACAGGCATGAGAGAAACTACGCGAAAGTTCACTGTTTTTTTCTAAAAACTTTGTGAGTAATGTTGTCTAATTACTTTCCGAACATACATATGTAACTATGTAAGGAAAGTATTGTAACCATGTCCTCAAATTGAGATTTTGATGTGTCTATACGTTTTGAGGTCCACTGAGTGTTTACACTATTTTTACGATGATACATGCACGCGTGTGTCTATGTGAGTGAGTGAACACGCTAGCGTCTAAACGCTTTGCTCGAATGAGCTGAAAGTTGGCACGTACGTCGTTGTAAGTCACCGTAGCATGAACCCTATTGATTTTGGTGAATCTAGCACTTATAGTTTTTTTTTACAGGGACATCAAAACTAATTCTTTATCATTATGGCTTATGGGGCCAAATTTTTAAAAGTGTGATAGCGCCTAAATGCCTTATTAAACTGAGCAAAAAAATTATACACATGTTATACGTCGCAGTTACACGAACTGTATAGATTTAGGTGAATTTAGCACTTAAAGAATTTTTCTTTGTGTCTTTGTAAAAAAACTGTATCATCATGGCCTATGGGGCCAAATTTTTAAAAGTGTGATAGCGTCTAAACGCCTTATTCAACTAAGCTGAAAATTTACATGAATATTGTAAGTGTTGCACTAAACTGTAAGCATTTTGGGGAATCAAGCATTTGTAGGTTTTTATAGGGACACAACGAAAAATTCTTTAGCATTATGATCTATGGGCTCAAAGTTCAATAGCGTTAAATTAAACATCGTAAAAAACATGAAGAAAAATACGCAAACACCCTATTATAATTTTCTCTCTTTTGTTTATTTAACAACTTCTCTTACTTTACTTTATCTACAAAACCGTTAATTACTCAATGTTCGGAAAGTCGAGTGGAGTCACTCCAGATTTAAAAAAAAATTTCTTATGCGTTTTAACTTCCTATTAATTACAGTGTCCTCTCAAAATTAGGGACATTTAATTCGGACACCCTGAGTTATATAAATGTTTAGAAATTATTTTGTAACAGTGATTAAATACTTAAATAATTTTTCTCCCATCCCTTTATGAAACACCTAAAATAAAATAAATTATATATTGTAAAGTATTTTAAAAAGTCAAAACAATATTTTTGAATATGAGTTTTTTAAGTTTTCAAGTTTAATTTTTTTTTCCAACCGTCTTCCAATGCAATTTATAATTTCATATTTTACGAATTTATTCATATATTATTCAAAAAATGCACGACAGTTTTTTTTTTTTAAATTCCGTCAAGTTAATGTTATACGGTGACACTCTACTTATCGAAGAAAAATAAATTTTATTATTAGTTATACAGAGCTCTTATTTTTAAAATATTTTAATAAGTCATATTTTCTCTGATAAATGTATCTTTCTGTACCGTATTTGCATAAAAGAGGATTATTTCTGGAACGAAGAAAAATTCTGATTTATTCTTAACATTCTGTAATCTTTAGCTCTTAACATGGAGTATTGGTTATTATCTGTAATTGGATAAAAATCTTTTCCAAAAAAGATACATGTTTGGTAATTCTTGAGTAAAAATATACGATGATGTTGAAAAACTAGAAGTTTTTTTTTCTTAAAAGAAAGTAAAACAATGAATGTAAAGATATCCCTTAACAACAAGGAATGTAAACGCTTATGAAAATGACAATTATAAAAATGTCTGTAAATATTTTTGTATCTGTTTCACACGGTGCATATTATACATTTAAACCATCAAAAACTTATTTAGTTTTTAATATTAATGCATACCTAATTATTTTTTTAAATTTCGATATTGATTGAAAAACATCAATCAAACGATAAATGTATTTAGATAAAATTTTTACATAAAAACACCTTTTTAAGCATTTTAATCTTTAAAATTACGGATTTTGAAGATATTTGAAGATAAAAATTGGGATGGGATTAGGGAATAAAATGAATTGAAAAGAAAAACATACACAGTAATCTTAATAGCTATAAGTATCAAGGTTAAAATATCTGTTTTATACATGCATTTAAGGGTAAATAATATTTTAATTAATTACACATGTGTGAGGGGGGGAAAAAAAGCTGCTTGAAATTAATTTGCTCAGCAGTATATTTTGTAGAATGCTGAATCCAAAAATTATCTTCATTTCTGCTATTACGAAAGTTTTATTTATTTATTTATTTATTAATTTTTTTTTTTTTAAATAATAGAGGTTTACAATAAATAATCAATAATTTTAGTATTTTAAACTAAATATACCCTTTCTCATAATAAATAAACAATTTCTTCATGATATATATAACAACATTCCTTGTGCACCGTTTTTGTAAATGAAACCTTTTCTTATTTTTTTTAGGTCTTTCTAAACACACTTCTCCTTTCACTGTTTCCACTTCCACAGCCCCCCCCTCCTCCCCCCCCAATATCCCCTATTTTAAATTTGTATTTATTTTATTTTATTTTATTTATTTTTATCTAATCTTATAAATAAGATATTAAAGCAAGAAATTATCATTGATTATGATTTTTATAATCAACAACAATACGATACCAAATTTCCTATTTCGCGCGAAATTCAACCAAATGTAATTAAATCTGAAAAAAAAAAAAAAAAAAAAAAAAAAAAAAAAAAGATGTAATACAATAAATGGCGACAACTCAAAATCGCAATGTGAAAAAAATAATCTTGTCTTACTAATATTAGGTGTACAAATTAATTCGGTCCGTTTTTTAGCAATAAAAAAAGTATTTATTATTAAACCAAAACAAAAAATACATTATTCAAAGTATTGTCCATTATTTTCTACTATTTTTTCCCATCTCTCCGGCAATCGTCTGATTCCATCTCGATAAAACAACTCATCTCTTTCGCTCATCCATGTTTCGAGCCATTTTTGTATTTCTTCGTTAGAAGTGAACCGCTGACCGGTCAGATCATTCTGCATTCGTCGGAACAACCAGTAGTCGGAAGGGGCGATGTCCGGAGAATACGGCGGGTGCGGTAGGACGTCCCACTTTAGCGTCTCCAAGTATTGTTTCACCGGGTTAGCGTAATCGCCTTTCAACGTCTCTGGGTTTCAGTTCATAAGGAACCCATGTTCCTTATTTTTGGATCATTCCCATCGTTTTTAGTCTCACCGATATTGCTTGCTGAGTCACTTCCAGTTGTTCTGCAAGCTGTTCTTGTGTTTGAGTCGGATCTTCATTCAGTAATTCCTCTAATTCGTTATCTTCAAATTTTTTCGGTTGTCTAGAGCGACGCCTGTCATCAACGCTAAAATCTCCATCTTTAAATCGTCGAAACCATTTCCTGCATGTTTTGTCAGTCGGAGCACTATCGCCGTATACTTCTACGAGCGTTCGATGCGCTTCGGCGGCAGTTTTCTTCCAATAAAAGAAAAAAATCAACACTTCCCGCAAATGCTGCTTATTGACTTCAAAACCTCACATGTTTAATGCAATGCTGATCAGGCTATTTCAAGCAAGCGAAAGAGTTGTACACTGAAGATTCTTAACAAATATATAACCTCTCTAAAACCACCGAAAACAGCTGTCATAGCCTAGCATTTGTGGCAGCTAGCGCCATCTTTCGAAAACGGACCGAATTAATTTGTACACCTAATAAATAAATAAACGAATAAAAGTAAAATTTTAAATTAAAATTTATTAAATCAATAAAAATCAATAAATAAAATTGACAGGATAGAAATTTTTATTTTCTTCTTTATATATAAGGAGAAAGCATTGGATTTGTGAATAGTTACAAACTCCCGTTTTCGAGGAATTTACGCATTTTGAGATGTCCTAAACGCGATTTGATTAATTTTCAAATATGTCTGTATGAGTGTATTAAAAATTTTGCGGATGCTGCATCTCACGAACCTGAGAAAGAAAAGTAACCAAACTTAGCATTTTGTTGGACTTTGATCTAAATTGGTGCTGATTACATTTGGGGATCCATCACTCAACAGGTGGCGGGGTAACAGCATTTTTCATAACTTTTAGTATGGCAGTATAGGGCAAAACTTCACATAAATGTACGTACTGAGAATTATTTCTAACTTTTCAGAGTGAAATATATATATATGTAACATCGGGGTGTACGATGGCGAGCTGTAAGTCAAGCACACAATAAATACTAGGAGATATTTAACGAAACTGCTTTATTTTCTTCAACATTGCAGAGTTGTGGCGACATGGCAAGGCAAGGGGGTTCAGGGCAAGGCTTGGACTATCTCCGGAAACATCTGTGATTGCCGTCCGGGATTTAACGTCTCCCGGCGTATGTTGTTCGGAAAGCTATCACTCCTTTGTAATTTCGGAGGAGGACTGCTGCGTGGAAGTGTTTAACAAGTCAAAAGCGGGGCAAGAGGTGTCCGTTTGTTTCATGTTTGGGCTTTTATACCTAATTTTCTGAGCTGCTGATTGGTTCTTTAAATTGTCTGGGCTCTTAAAAGGAATTTCTGGGATTAATTAATATGCAGCTCAATGCCGACACAGTTGCAAAATTGCATTAACGTCAGCGAATTTCGGCTTATAATTTCGTTCTTTTCCTGATTTCTGAGTTATAAAGTCTTCTGCTAGGAAACAATCTTTAAAGGGACAATTACGAATTATTCGCGATTATAATTTTGGTTAACGATTTTTAC
Organism: Salticus scenicus; assembly: GCA_963930645.1. Taxonomy (NCBI): domain Eukaryota; kingdom Metazoa; phylum Arthropoda; class Arachnida; order Araneae; family Salticidae; genus Salticus; species Salticus scenicus. The sequence goes on along the minus strand of OZ005648.1, from coordinate 17,595,506 downwards.
ACTTTAAATTGGGTTTTTTAATAATTTAAAACTATTTATTTTTATTCTTTTTATATATGTATATAAAATAGTAAGAGTCAACCAGAAATTTTATTTTGTATACAGGGACAGAGTGCCTCCCCTGAAGGTGAACTAATCATCCCACGATGGATGAAATTTTTTAGTATGGGTATCTTGCAGAACAACTCATAAATATCTTTAACACGAATGGTTGAACTATATATCTCTGATAATTCGAAACAAAGCTATCGACTATTTTTTCATTAAAAGAAGGAGAAGAAGAAACTATATTTTCTTAGATATTTTCTACATTGCATGCATTTTTTTTTTTTTTTTTTTTTTTTTTTTGAACATGTAGCGTTATATTTCTCTGTGATAAAAATCGCCCGTATTTATGACGGAAAATAACTTTTATAAATAGTAATTTTAATAATTAACATGTACTACGTGAATTTGTATATGAATATATAGAATAAAGTTTTGTGGTGGTCCCAACATAGTAGTTAACTATTATTTTCGGTTTTTAAAGAGTAAAAACTAGTAAGAAACAGTAAAAACATTCTATGCAGATTTTTGTTAGCAGACCCTTGTAATTAGGGGAGGTACATTACTATCTATAATACTATTTTTCAAGTAGAAGCATTGTTTTTACTTTTTTCTTCAATAGAAGAAATTATTGCTTTCGTAAAAATTTTCGACTGCAGGTTTTCGATAGATTTACGCGTTTTGAGAAATCAAGAACATGATTTGACCATTTTTAGAAAATATCTGTCTGTGTGTATGTGATAAAATTTTGTAGTAGCTGTATCTCAGAAACTACTGCCCAGAATTTCATGCAAACTGATATGTAGTTGTATCTTGACATAAATTAGTGTCGACCAATTTTTTGTGAAAATTATTCAACAGTTGGTATTGCCATACGGTTTTTTCTAAATTTTACGCATGTCGGTATAAGACAAAATTTGGCATAAATGTGCATAACGAGAATTATTTTTTAAGAATGACTAGGAAATTAAGAATATATTTTTTTTATAATACTGATAGTCATTTGGGATTTTTTTTTTTGACATATGTAAGTGCATTGCTCTTCCCCCCCCCCCTTCTCCAGAGGACAAATTTTCAATATGGGTATCTTCAAAATAGCTCATCAATACCTTTAAAACGTATAATTGATTAAAACGTATAATTGAATCATAGATCTGTGATAATTTAAAGTAAAGTTATAAATTCATTTTTTCATTAAAAAAAAAAAAAAAAAAAAAAAAAAAAAAAAAAAAAAAACGCTTTTTTTAAGCTGTCGTTTAGAGAATAAAACTGACTTTCTTTAGATATTTAGGGTTATATTTCTCTAGAAGGAAAATCGTCCGCATTCATCATGGAAGCAGTGTTGGGCATAATTGATTAAAAAGTAATTGAATTACAATTGAATTACAATTAAATTACAATTACAATTATTTTGCTGTCAATCGATTAACAAGTAACTAATTACAAATGAATTGAATTATTATAAATAAATAGAATAAGTAATTCAATTTATTTCCAATCAATTATTTGTTAATTGATTTACAGTAAAATAACTATAATTGTAATTTAATTGTAATTCAATTACTTTTTAATCAATTATGCCCAACACTGCATGGAAGATAATTTTCATAATTAAAAATTTTAATAAATTATTTGTATTGTGTGATAGTGTATAGGAAAATACAGAAGGAAGTTCTGTGTTGGCCACAGCACATTACTTTAATTTTTATTAAGAAACAAAGCAAATGTAGATATTTTATTTTCAATTGAAAAGTTTGTAAATTTCCGGAGACTCTGGATAAACATAACAGTAAATTAAAAAAAATTTTTATAGCGTATGTGAGGTGACCAGTAAATTCATTATTTTCAGTAAAATTTCAAAGATTTGATAAAAGAGCAACTAATTGATTTATAAAAAAGTATTTTTAAACACATATATATTAAAAAAATTAACAAAGATTTGTAAATATCAGAAAAAAAAATAAATGATAAAATTATACTTTTAAAAAATTAAAGAACACGCTTTTATTGAAATGTGAACCAAAAAGCACAAAATATCTATCTTTATAGTATTAAAATGCAGGGTAAGAGAAAATCGTGTGAGTGATACACCATAATATTTACATACTTTTAAATCTTTAATAAATAAATAATTTAGAATTAAACAAAAATCATTTTTAAAAAATCTCCCCTGACTGGGCTCGAACGTTAGACCTTTAGGTTCGTAGCCCGGAGCTTTACCTCACAGCCACAGCGTACACGTAGGGAAAGTCTTTTTTTTACAGTATAGATTTTTTGTTTGCTCCCAGAGCGGTTACAAACATTACATACAGATGAAGCTAATAAAAGCGTGTTAAAAAATGTTTCCGCAGTGTCAATATGCATTATCGTAAAAATAATATTCATGTTGTTAAAAGTAAATGTTTTTTAAAATAGTCTGGGGGTTTCTTACGATTTTCTGTTATCATGCATTTGAATACTATAATGATCGTTTATAAATTAAGGGGTATAAGATAACAAGCGGTGTATATAAACGCAATTTAAAAGCATATAAGTAATTTTAGAAACAGTTTTAATATATATTTTCATATGGCAGTAGCTGTAGCCCCCTCTACTCCCCGGTTAAACATGATACATATATTCATAAAAATTTGAAGATGCTATTAAATGAAAAAGATTATTTCAAATTATTGAGACAAATTTTACTCACACTACTCCTTGAAATTTATAAGTCTTTGACATATTTATCGAGTGGCAACCCTATGCCTAACAGCACAAAAATGTTCCAGAAATGTAACAATCATATAACATCGAAACATTGTAAATATTTCAGATTCAGAAACGTTTCGAAACGTTCAGTTTGCTTTCCGATTAGTTTCGAAGACGTAGAAATGCCCGTGATCGTAACAAAAAATTACGTAACAAAACGTTTCAATGGGCTCTTCCCACCTGACGTCAGAGGTCACATGATAGAGGAAAAACAAATAGCAGACGAAGTCTTGTTTATCTAGAGCGATTGCTGAAATAACATATTTTCTATTCTTATTTTTGATCAATCGTATTTAATCTGTGTTAATTTTTTATACATCATCATTTTTAATCCATTCTATATCATTATTCATCATCTTTTGTTTGCTGTATACATTTACAATCATCATTTAGTTTATATTTGTTATTGATGTTTATAAAGAACATGTTAAATACTCTGATTTTTGGTACTTAAATCAATGACAGTGCAATATCGTACTGCGTAAATCCATTTAGACCAATAACTAAGTTAATTAACTTGTTGTAACACCTTTATGCAATTAAATTAAATGAAAAAATTTTTAAATTTCAAATTATAATCCATAAACATTCCACAAGAACAAGCTATTATTTATTGCTAGATCAGTTAATGTAAAAGTTACACTAGATCATAGAAAAATCGATTATTACAGTTGAAAATAAATAAATACATAAAGTGTTTAAAAAAAAATATTAAATTTACAAATACAACTCTTCTACTGCTTACAAATGCACAATATTACTTTTATTTCATATTAAATATAAACATTTTTGTTCTTAAGCACAATATTTAATTGAATTCGATTCTCAGAATTCGATTATTCGTTTTCCTCTATCACATGATTGAGCAGACGAAACTGGGACGAGTCCATTACTTAACAGATGGAATATCGAAAAGTTCGAATGTTTCAGAAAGGAATCAGAGAGCATACTTAAATTTCTCACGTTTTTTAAAGATTTTAAGCTGTTTGAAACATAACTGAAACATTCTGTGCTGTATGGGATATGATCTTCAACATTCTCAATCTGAATTAATTGCTATTATTTGCATTTTCTTTAGGCTGAAAGCTGGCATATACACAAATAAACCACTAAAAACTTAATTTCCTTCTTCAGGAGTCGCCAAAATGCGTAATTATAGTAAAAATAAAAATTACATCTTAAAATTAGTACTTTGTTAACAATAGGATGGGGAAAAGTCATTATCATTCCGTAGCGATTTTCCCGAACTTGGTCAAATTTAGTAGAGTACTTTCATTAACCCGTTAACGCCCTAATTTATTTTGCAAAATATTATTAGCTGATTATTTCACTTCTAAATTAATATAGACAACTGATAGTAAAATAGATTAGCTTAAACAATTCTCCTGATAGTTTTAAATTTAAAGCCTATCCTCATTTATTGTCGTTTAGTGTTCTAGCGAGAAAACTTCGAGATAGAAAAACTTTGAGATAACAGAATAATTTCCTATTATATGTTGACAAAAATCTCGAAAATAAAGTATTATAATATATGTTATTATTCAACTTGATTTAAGTTAGTATACCTTCCCAAAAAGCAAATATACAGTCGGTAACAAAAGTCTCCGAACACTAGCGAAAATTCCTATGTAAAAAAGTACACTTCATATGGTTTTGTTAAATAAATCCTTGTCGAATCCTGTTCTTAGTGAAAGAACATGATTCGATGAGGATTTATTTAACAAAACTGTATTAAGTGTACTTTTTTTACATAGGAATCTTTGCTAGTGTTCGGAGAATTTTGTTACCGACTGTATGTGCGACAAATGAGAAATCATAAAATGACTATCCAAATTATGAAATAATAATTAATAGTAGGCCCATAAAACTTGTGACTCTATAAAGTGTTACTAAAAAGCAGAAATCATTCTAAGAAACCACAAAAATATATGGGCCATTTTATTAGCTGTCCTCAAATGAGGACACTGGGCGCTAACGGGTTAATTACATTCAATAGAGAAGAAATGTTTTTACGCAGTTATGGGCAGCTATTTATGTAGTCTCTATGTATACACTACATAGTACGCTTAAATGTAATATAGTATGGAGAATTCATAACACAATTTAAAGTGCATTTTCAGCAATTTAAAACGCTTTAACTCTGTTTTATAAATTTTATAAAATAATGTTGCTTCCCTACTTTACAAATCATAGTTTTTGTGGAAACGGTGGACGGTTAGAAAATTTTACTAATAACAAGCATACAAATGTGGGTGGTAGGTATAAAAACGTTGGCTACCCTTACGCTAGATTATGAATGATTTCTAATCAGATATTAATTTCTCTTTTAAAACACTATAATTTTCTGCAATCGTTTCATTAAAATAACATTAATTTGAAATGCATAAAGATATTTATCAACTTAATGTTTTTTAAAATATTTTATCAGCAATTTTGCCTGTAAGGTAATAATAATAATATGAAATTTTTTTTGTAAAAAAATAGGACCTACTCCGAAAAACAAATGTTATTCAAACAACTAAAAATAAAATGAAGTTGTAAATTACGCCTAAAAGTATGAAATAAATTCCTTCGCCAAACAACATAAACACAAATGTTGTTTTCTCGCGTCAGGGGTTATGTTGTTGCGCGTATTCTCCGTCTTTTTTTTTTTTTCAGGATATTCTCATGAATGAGAAAATTTCAAATTTATTGCTACCACTAATTTTAGAAAATAATCTCTAACCTGTACAATCATGGTACATTACTATAAATATATCAAAAGTATTTCTGCATAAAATTAGTGGTGGGAAAAAAAAAAAAAAAAAAAAAAAAGAGAGAAATTTTTTATCTCTCAGCAGGGTTACCAGATTTGGCTTTTTTTTTTTTTTTTTTTTTTTTTATTCAGCAGTCACCAATAATTTTTATTTGTAACGTTTGGCTAATCACTTGGAAGATTGATAGTCTCTTATGTATATCAAATGTCACTTCTAAAAATTATTGGTGACTATTGAATAATAAAAAAAAAAAGGCCACATCTCGCAACGCTGTCTCTCAGAGTGTCCTGAAAAAAAAAAAAAAAAAAAAAAAAAAAAAAGGTGGATAGTACGACCCCTGTAAACATTACAATTAATCATAACTTTTGAAGTCGGCGCAAAATTAAATAAAATTTGATTACTTTTTTTTTATGCATTTGTTTTTAGAACGATATTTACAAACACTGTTGTCTTGAATGATTTACCTTTATAGTTTGCTTTCTTATTTTACCACTATATACAATTGATCCATTAGTAACATCTACAAAGAATAGTGAATATCTTTCCCAATTCGGTCTTTATGTTTGTACAAAATTACTAGAATTTTCTTTGCAAACTTGGTATAGCTTTGATATCTGTTCTTCTTGGCGTTTTTTGGATTTGGTGATCAAACCGTAATACAAAAATATCTACGCGAGAGGTATATTTTTGAAATATATATTGTACGAAATATTGTTTGATACTCTTGATTGCTCTCTTAATATACCTTATTAAAATAACCACGATTTTTGAAAGGAATCCTAAATATGTTCGCCAGATAATTTGACGATCTTTTTTTTTTTTTCGCCAAGGACGACAGATACAAAGTCAACTCCGCAAACTTTTGCAGCTTACGAAATATTAATTGTTCATTTGAATCAAAATAGTTTTCGGCTGTGTTTCGCAGATACCAAAATGAGATGTATATTTTGAATAGAATCTGATTTTTGATTTGAATAAAACTATTGATTTCTATTTAATATTGCGCCGACTTCAAAAGTTATGATTAATTGTAATGCTTATGTTGTTTGGCGAAGGAATTTATTTCATACTTTTAGGCGCAATGTACAATTTCATTTTATATTTTGTTGTTTGAGTAATAGTTGCTCTTCGGAATCGGTTCTATTTTTTTACAAAAATATTTTATTTTTTCCTTTTAAAGAAAATGTATTCATAGTGGATCATGAGAAGACGTTCGACGGTGGTTTCACATATTGCAATCCCCGAGAAAAGTGACACAATTCAAAATATGGCAATTTCGAGTCTATGTCACTGTAAAATATATAAAGTGCCCCAATGGGCACAAAAAACGTTACCGTAATTTCTGGCGTATAGTCCGCAAGTAAAAGGTGTCATTTCTCCACCAGAAGTTTTATTTAATAGAAAAACTTTTATTTCATCGAAGAAACAGTTCGAACAAATATAAATTTATCTCTCTAATAAATTTCTGGTGCAGAACAGACTTATCTAACCTGCGGACTATACACCAGAAATTACGGTACATTTTTACATCTCCATCTCGAAAATTATCCATTTGAAAGAAATATTAATATGATATGTTGTACAATGTTTTGGTATGCTTGAGAATTTTTTTACACGTATTCTTTTAACAATATAGAACATATACATTTCTTTTTTATCGTTTTGAAAAAGAAAAATTAAGAACTGATAAAACTATAAAAAGTATTATTAGCTGAATGTTATTAAATAATAATAGTAATAATAAACGGAAAAAAAGTAGGACCTGAGGCAACAAAAAAGTAATATATCATTAGAAATGATATATCAAAACAGATTGCTAGGTATCCAGAAAAAAGGCACTTTGAAGCTAATGCTAATTCTAAATTACGATTTTTCGTTTATTAAAATATTCAAAGTTCTTAAAAAAAAAAAAAAAATATATATATATCAAATAGTATGCCGTACATCTTTCAAAGCGAACCTGAAATAACGTTTTAAATTGGTATTCTTATAAAGATACTTTTTAAAGAAGAAGAAGAAAAAAAAAAGAATTATAAAAAAAGTCAAACAATGTGAAACAAAAGATGATATCCATCGCAACTGCCAGGAAGAAAGATATATTGATATTACTTATTCAAAACTCGGAGATGTTTGTGATTGTGCACTGAGAAAACCGATATCTTATAAAAAAGTTGTGATGAATGATGAATGATACGCGAGAATTTTTAAAGATGAAAAAAACTTTGATGTTGGTGGATGAAATGACACAACACGGCATATTGATCTGCTCTTTTTTACTTTTTCTTACCATATATAGTAGGGAAAGTATTGTTTTGGGGTCATATTTTCGAAACTGAGATTTTGTTATATTTACACGTTTTGAGGTACTCTAAACCTGAAAAGCATGTTTTTGGAGATGGGTCTGCGTGTTTGTGTCTTTGTGAGCCTGTGTGAGTTTCTGTGTGTCTGTCATCAGCATATCTCAAGAACAAAAAATAGCAAATGAAGTCCAAATGATTCATGTACAAGGATATCCAAAAGATTTTAAATGTAATCTATAGGTGAAAATTCTGATAGGTACACTTTAACATCTACAGGATTCACTAAACAAAATGAAATGAAAATGCATTCTTTATATGCATAAAATTTTGTTTTATGTTGAATATGGTATGAAAATCGTACACCATTGGTGTACAGGGCTAGACAAAAGAATTCGGATAGGGCTAGACAAAAGAATTCTTGGAGTTAGACATGGAAATTTCTGTAAGTGCATTTTAGTTTGCATTATGTGTTTTTCACATAAGACTGAATTTAAATACACAATGAGGTGTGTAAATAAATAATGAACAGTATATAGGGATACGCAAAAATCAAGCAAAAACATTCTTTTCTAATAAATATAATTGAGGGAAGCGATTTAATACCATGTCCAAGAAAACGTTTTGGGAATAAAAATTAATTTCTCGCATCCATACGGTAAACAAGGATTTTTCGAAGTTCAAATTTGATTCCCTTATAAATACAGGTACTATATTCAAACGGAGGGATTGAGGGGGGGGGGATATCGTTATAAAACTATTTTGAATTGCTTTCATAATATACACAGTACGTATCTTACCCCTTAATCTGCAGCTTTTGTCTTTGTAGTATTGAAATGCAGGGTAAGATAAAGTCGTGGGAGTGTCACACACGTTTATTTTTCTCATAAATTCATTAAAAAAAAAAAAAAAATAGATTTTATGATTTTTTATAACATGTTTAGCGGATTAAAATATAAGTAACAAAAAGATGAAAAGTACGATTTGTTCAAAACGAAATGTGATAAAATGAGCAACATTGCTTTTCTAGACATCGAAAAATTACTAATTTTATATCGTCTGTTATTTTGGATAATCATAAAAAATCTGTAATTGCTTTATTAAAATGCTGTTTCAATTTTATGAGTTTTTTTTTTTTTTTTTTTACCCTTGTATAATTTAGGTGCGTGGTTAATATAAATACTATATATATCTTGAAAAATGTTTTTCAATTTCATTACAAGATCGGACGTACCTTATAGGGTTTTGCTTAGTACGGCTGCCATAGTTTAAATTCTTGGGATTTTTTTTTTTTACTTTTCTGAAGAATTTTCGTTTCCTGACAAGAAAATTCTCCGGTTTTTGAGTGTTTTTTGCCTTTTAATTGAATATGTCATTGTTCTTATTTTGATTTCAAACAATTTGGTCTGAATGAACATTCTTTTTTTTTTTCAATTTGTTATTTTTAATCAGTTCCTTATTGATGAATACGGGTGTATAAGGTTCATTATATTTTTAATATTGTATATTTTTCATAGCTTTTATCAAACAGTTACTGAATATATCTATTTTTTGTTCGTGTGGATAATTTCAAATAATATGATTTGTTTCATATCTGTAGCGAAACAAATATTTTCGGTAATGAATTACCAAAATTGGGTTGGTTTCATTGCAGTTCTAAAATGAATAGTTTTGTAAATGGAAACTTTTCCCTCTCAAAAGCGATTCATGTATTTCAGAATACCGAAACAGAACGTTTTCTGAAATCTTTCTTTTCTTTTCTTTTGCTTTCTGTTCTTTTACAATGCACTTCAAAAAGAAAAGAAAAAGAAAGTGCCAAAATAATTTAAGAAATTTCATGAATACCAAAAAGGAAGAAGATATTCAAAGCTTAAAAATATTATCACACAGGGCTGTAACCCTTAAAGTGAATTAATGTTTAGAAATAAAATTTCAATATTTTTTTTATTGTTATTCTTTTATATCATTCAAGACGCTGAACATAATATTTGTTTTATTGTATAAAAGAATGACATGAATCAATTCAAAAATCGGAAAGAAACAACGATATCCATCAAAACTGGCAGAAGAAAAAAAAAAGGATCTTTTTTATACTTTTATTCAAATTTTGCAGATGATGTATGGGAGTGAATATGAAGGATATTTGGTCAAAAGTTGTGATGCAAGAGATGTTTTGAATGATAAAATCCTTCATGACGGCGAATGCAATGATAATGCATGGCATATTGATATCTGCTCATTTCATTTTGTTTTAATTTATTATATTTAAGAGGAAAAAATAAAGGTAATAGAGAAAAATTAATTCGCAATGAAATACGCAACAAAATGCTTGCTTTTGTATGCATCAGTAAATGAATTATTACTTATTTGATATTTGATATAAGTAATTCGAAATACCTCAATTTGAATTTTATAAGAAATTTTTAAGTGCTTTTAAAAATTTTATTTTATAAGAGATTTTAAAAAGTATTGAGCTTTGCATTTTAGATATCTAGAAACATGTAAAAGTAATTTCAATTCAGCATTAAAATAATGAAAATTGTGATAGATTGTTTGAATTACAATTCTGTAATTCATCTAGATTTTTGTCTATAAGATAGTATTAAACGAAACAAAGTTATTTAATTAAAGAAAGATTAAGAAAAGTTTCTTATTTTAATTTTCTTGAGTTCTCAGCAGTCAGTATTTTGAATACCATTTAAAATAAATAAATAAACAGTCTTTATTAATCGTTTTTAGTGCATATTTTCGAAAGAGTAATACAAAAATTGCTTTTGAACTGGTATTCAAAATAGTGATTGCTGAGAATTCAGTATTTTTGTTTGTGGTTTTACGAAATCACATGTGTTTTATTTATATCCTCTGGGTTTTTTAAAACTTTCAATATCAAGGAAATATTCAGGATGTTTTTTATGCTTAATATTTTCGATGAAAATAATTCTCTTAATCTCGATCTAGTGGATAGATAGTACATGACATTTTAATTGCTGTTTGAAAATATTTTGCTATATTTGTATCATTATATATATATATATATATATATATATATATATACTCGCGTTCTCAAGATGCTATAATTTTTTCTGTTATAAAAAAAAAAAAGTAGAATAAATAAAGGGGTGAAGAAACCTTTGTAAATATTCTTTATAAAGTAAAGTAAAAGATTTTGAAAAAAGTCAAATCAGAAACAACCAGAAAGAATAAATAAGAAAACAAAACACATTGTTGTGCGAATATAAAATAATTAATTTTCGAAGTTTATGCGAAAGTAGAATTAAAAAAAAATATTTGTATATTAAATGACAGACGATTGAAAAATTTTAAACAAAAAATTGTCTGGTAGAATACCACGAATCTCAAAGTGAAACCGAATGAATGTCTTGAAATTTCATTCTAATTTCTTCTCTTCTCTTCTTTTATCGTCATTTTTTAGATTAATTAATAAGATGAAAAAGATATTTTCTGCTTTTTTTTTTTTTTTAATAACAAAGATAGCTTTAATTTTATTGAAAATCTTTCTTAAATAGGGGAGAAAAACTGATACATACATAATAGAATGATTATCAATTCGACGATAGAAAATAAACAATGATATCCATTGAAGTAGACAGAAGAAAAAAAAAAAAGCGATTTATTGTTATTGATTTTTTAAATATCGAAGATGCATCTGAGTGGAAAAACAATATCTGATCAAAAATTGTAACAAATGACACCAGATTTTTTTTTTTTAATGACAATCCTTTATTAAGTAAATAAAATGACGATGCATTGCATATTGATTTATTCATCTTTTGTTTTGATTTTTTTTTTCATCAAATTCTTAAAAAAGATTTCCCTGTTTCTTTTTTTTTTCATTTGTGTACTTTGAAAAACAATGTATATGTATATATATATGTATACATATTTATTCATATAAATATATAATAAAGCAAATGCACAGCAAGATATCTCATAATGAAATATGATATAATGTTAAACATTAGTTTTCTGTGCATCACCAAATGAATAATTACTAATTTACACATTGCCTTTCTTTTTACGTCGCTTTTTGAAATTTAATTTGAATTTTTTGAGAATAATTATTGTTTTTTTTAAAAATCTATTTCTATATTTTAGATACTTAAAAAATTGACCAAAAAAAAAAAAATGTGTATTTATATTGGTAATTGATATTGCTTATTCAAATCTTGAAAATATATGCAAGTGGAAAGGACTGATGAGATTTTTGAATGATTGAAATATATCATGATGATGAATGAAACGACAATGTATGATTTTGTTCATGCTATCAGTAACTAATCTTCATATAACTAAACTGTTCTTCATTTTGACGGGGATTGTGGAAACAGTTCATGTTAAAAGTTATTCACATTAACAGTGTTCACGTTAACGAGGTTCGGCTGTATTGATATGTTCACCTTTATGTTATTAACCTCAACTCAAAAAGAAGAGGTGCTATAAATTTAAAATTAGAATGCTGGTTTAACTGGGATTTTTGTAGCTATATTTCACTGAGAAAAAAATATACCGCCTTCATCTAGAATGAATAAGTGGCCATTTTCTAAATCCCTTAACTATAAATATAGATTTCCGAGCTATGCGCATAAAGGGACTCCAATAAACTGAATAGACGAAATGATCGAAAATTTCTAACCTACAGATTTCTAGATGGTGAAACAATATTCTGATTATTCTGAATCTTTTGTATTGCGAGAAGTTCTCGTACTTATAGATTTTTTACAGGGACACCAAGAAAACTTCTTTATTGTTATGGTCTATGGAGCAAAATCTTTAAAAGTGCGATAGCGTCTAAACCCCTTTATAAAACTGAGCAAAAAATTTATACACATGTTATAGGTCACAGGTGTACAGGTTTTGGTGAATCTAGCAATTATAGTTTTTTTTACAGGGACAAAACAAATAATTCTTTATCATTAAGAACTATAGGAAGAAATTATTTAAAGTGCGATAGCATCTACATACCTTATCCGTTTGAGTGAAAATTTTACATACATGTTTTAGGTCACCATCACACAAACTGTAGAGATTTTGGTAACTCTAGCCCTTACAGAGTTTTACGAGGACACAAATAAATATTATTTATCATTATGGCCTATAAGCTCAAATTATTTAAAGTGAGATAACGACTAAACACTTTATTCCAATGAACTGAAAATGTATATACATGTTATAGGTCACTATAGCACGGACTTTATGAACTTTAGAGAATCTTGCACTCACGGTTTTTTTTTCTTTTTTTACAAGGACACAATGCAAATTTCTTTATCATTGTGGAATATAGGCTGAGACTTTAAAGTGTGATAACGTCTAAATGCCTTATCCGATGGAGCTGAAAATTTATATAAATAATATAAGTCATTGTTGCACTAATTATAACGAAAAATTCTTTTTCATTATGATCTATGGGCTCAATATACGGCTATTAAGTATCCGTAAAGAAAAAATGAGGAGCTTTTATGAAGTGCCTACTTCATTATAACCTCTTTTTTGTTGTTGTAATGCTTTTATATTTAAATATTATTTATTAAAATAATTTGCATTTACTCAACAGGCAGTTTTTGAGCGATCAGGGATAGCAAAATCTATCAGATAAAGGAAAAAGTTTCGTTATTTTTTCAAAGTGCAGCGCATCTAAGATATTTTGTGGTCCGATGAGAAAGATTTTACTGTTGAAGTCACTAAAAACTCTCAAAATCATCACAAACGTGTGGATCTATCTCTCAAGAAAAGATGCAACAAGGTCTTTGTTTCTAAAATGTTTGATGCTTTAAACCGAGATTAGCAACAATGGGAAGACTCAACTGGTTTTTTTTCAAAGAAATCCTAAAAAATAAAGGAAAAGTTTATCAAAAAGCTGTTTTAGAGAAAGCTGTACTTCCATGGAAGCCAAATCACCGGGCTAAGATCTTTCACCAAGTTTGTGCTCTGGCCCATGGAGTCAAATCAACGTTTGCTTTAATCGATGTCAAAGCGAAAAAGTATCTGACTAAAAATCTGTGGCCTTCTAACAGCTCTGATTTGTATCCAATGGATTTTTCAGTGTGTGGGTTCTTAAAAGAACAATTGAGAATACAGAAAATCACACATTTGATAGACTCAAGAAAACCCTGAACAAAATATCGGAGGATTAGATCCAAACTACTTGCGCCGCACCGTCACCTCACTTCCGAAGAGGATCGCATACTGTTAAAAATTTCAACAGAAAACTCTGTGTAATCTATTATCTTAAGTCTTTCGTAAAATTACAGAGAAAAATAAACGGAGATGTAAAAAAACTTATTTTATACATTCATTTTAATAACTAATATTAATTAAATTAATTATTGGTGAGAACATATTTTGGACTTGGAATGCTTTTTCTAAAGTAGAAACAGTCAGTTTTATATTTAATTAAATAATTAAATAATAAAATTTCGTAAAAATACAGAATAAAGATTAAGAATCTCGATTATTCACTTTTAACTAAGAATTACTGTAAATTTTACAGAGACTCTGGATAAATATTTACATTAAATTTACAGAAATTTTTAACAGTGCAGCTTGGGTCAAAATCGATGTCCGCCATTTCGAAAACTCATAGTAAAAAATAATTGTTAGACTTTACTTGTTGCAAAAATAGAAGCTTTAAATTTGTTTGCCATTTCATTAATTATTTCTATCAAATACTTTTTTCGGATACTTAATAGCCACACTGTATTATACTATATGAACGTACAATACGCACTATATGAAAAAAAATACTCAAACACCCTATTATAGTTTACTCTTTTGTTTATTTAACAACTCCTCTTACTTTATTTTACCTAAAAAACCGTTAATTACTCAATGCTCGGAAAGTCGAATGGAGTCACTCCAGATTGTTTTTTATATGATGATTAAATAAATAAATAAATTCATGATAACATCAAACATATAAAACAGTGATTATAGATTACAGTTTTATAGGTAACCGAAAAAGTATTTTACTCTGTAAATTTGATTTAACTTTAGTGGAATAAAATTTACACTTAAAGTAGAATTTTTATACGTGATGTATGAACAAAGTACGTGAGGTTAAACTTTTAACGAAATTATTTACGTTGTTTCTACGACATTTTTACGACATCGAAATATTTCACGAAATGAAATAACTTTAGAGGAAATATAAATAACGTGAGAAGGTTTTGAAATATAAAAGCTATTACTTTAATATTTATGTTTAAACTAAATTGGATAATCTGAGAAAATAATATATATATATATATATATATATATATATATATATATATATATATATATATATATATATATATTGTGCCACATAATTGTAATCGTTATATCATTGCCTCCTATGCTTTCAGGATGTAATTTTAAAATATTTTATTAAAGTACAATAACACTAAAATATTTTCTAGACATGTAAAAATAATCTATGTTTAGCATTTAATATGTTTTAATCTAAATTTAAATTATTGCGTAGATTTTTAAAGTGTTCTTAACATTTTAAGTTTTAAAGATGGTACCAACTTTTTAACTTGTTACTTTCCGAATATACATAGGTAAGGGGAGTATTGTAATCATGCCAAAAGTCTGACTTTTAGTTTTTGGTGTTTCTATACGTTTTGAGGCCCCCTTAGTTCATTTTTACTATTTTTACGATGATATATGTATGTATGTATGCGTGTGAGTGAACACGATAGCGCCTTAACGCTTTGTTAGAATGAGCTGAAATTTGGTTCGTATGTTATAGTTCCCCATAGTACAAACACTATTGATTTTGGTGAATCTAAGACACATAGTTATTTTACAGGGACATAAAGAAAAATTCTTTATCAATATGGCCTATAGGACCAAATTTTTTAAAGTGCTATAGCGTCTAAACGCTTTATTGGACTAGCTTTTATAGTTTTTTTACAGGGACACAAAGAAATATTCTTTATTATTATGGCTTATTGGCCCAAATTTTTTAAAGGGTGATAATGTCTAAATGCCTTATTCGATTGAGCTGAAAATTTATACATATGCACGCACAAATCGAATGCACGGTCACCGTCGCACGAATTGTATATATTTTGGTGAATCTAGCCCTTATAGTTTTTTACAGGGACACAACAAAAATTTCTTTATCATTATGATCTACGAGCTTAAATTATTTGAAGTACAATAGAGTAAAATTAAACCATGGAGAAAGATATTCATACACCCTATTATAATTTTCCCCTTTTGTTTATTTAACGACTTGTCTTACTTTAATTTACTTATGCAACCGTTCATTACTTAATTTTTGGAAAGTCGAGTGGAGTCACTCCAGATTTTGTTTTAATTATACTCAAAACCATTCCCTGATTTTTATTACATATTTTTTGCATAAAGTATTTATATTTAGTTCGGTACATTTTGTTTCCAGATATCTCATGAATCTTGCTTAGTAACACAGCTAATAATAATATTTTCAAAAATAAACTTTGCCGTGTAGTTTGATATAAATATCTTTATTGGTTTTTCTCGTCACGGAAATTCTGATGTTTATTAAACTAAGTGACATTAGTAACGA
Source organism: Salticus scenicus (assembly GCA_963930645.1). Classification (NCBI taxonomy): domain Eukaryota; kingdom Metazoa; phylum Arthropoda; class Arachnida; order Araneae; family Salticidae; genus Salticus; species Salticus scenicus. The sequence continues at coordinate 17,579,106 of OZ005648.1, read as the reverse complement.
TATTCGTGCATTTCTTTAGAAATTAGTACAGAATCTAACCGTTAAAAAGCATTTATTGATGTGAAAATTTAAAAATGAACTAATGAACTCTTATGAGAGTGTGGAGCTTTTGATGATTCAGAATACGTATTTCATAATAAACTGCGATTAAATGTGTTGAAAATATAAAGGCATTTTATTTTTTAAAATCTTTTACAATATTGAGATATTTTATTGAAAAATTTGAAGATTTACAGTCTTTTCGTAGAACTATAAAAATAAAAATAATCTAATGGCTATTTCACTGGCTAATTTTTCACATCACAGTTTTTTTTTTAACTTGTTCTTGTAAACAGTTAACTAGTTAACTCAATCATAGTTTAGTAGTGAATAAAAGTATTTCATCACGCCCTTAAAACTTTTATGGTTTATTTGAAAATTATAAAAGTAATTTGAATGTCTACGACAAATCAGGACCCCCCCCCCCTCCCATGAGAAAATAAATAAACTTAAAATTAATCTTTGTGTATTAATTCAGATTTTTAAATTTAATTTTTTTTTTTTTTTCCCGGAGAGATTAAGAAACAGTCTAAACAGTATGAAAGGCTAGAAAAAGAAGAAATTTGGAAAAAAAAAATGAAAAAAAAATATATAAAATTTTTAAAAATTCCTTAATTTTTATAAATGATAAACTTAAATCTAATATAATCAATGAATTATCTCAATAAATATTTTTTGGTCGGTAATGAAATATTTTAAAAATTAATTTTTCGAAGTGGAAATTAGTGACTGTGGAGTGTAGTTCATTTTTCCGAAGAATTCTTATAAAATTGCTGAACTTGAAAGAATTTAAAAGTATGAGAAAAGAATGACAATTTTAATTTATTTTAAGCATTGAGCAGAATAATGGAAGGAATTAACAAGATTTATTTATCAAGTGCATTTGAATTTTGCTTCAAAAGTATCCATTTAAGATAAAAGTTAAACTATCCACTCTGCGGATACATGCGTACTCCGTGGATACGTGGATTCCGGACAAAGTAGGCAAAATTTCTGGACATATGTTTTAGACATATCTGAACATATTAAAAGTGGTTTCTGAATACATTAAAAGGGGACATATGTTCTTTGTCTACGGAGTGGACAAATATCATTTTTCAAATTTTTGTGAGCATGGCAATAATGTCAGGAACAAAATAATTTCAGCTTGAAATTAAGCTATAATTTGATGGTATTGTTTTAACTGTTAATTTATTTAAATAAGAAGCAAATAAAAATAACCACCCTTTTACCTTAAATATTAGTATTACACATTTTAAGAAATAAAACAACATTTTCTTATGCCACAAAAGTATTTGCAGACGAAACATTGACTGTTAAAAAAAGGCATTAGATGCAAACATTATGCAAATACATCGGCCCCGCAGTACATTAGCCCCGTACTTTAAAGTCACATAATATATTAACTTTAACAGGGATTTTGAGAAATTTTTGTTGTTATGGCGTCTAAAACGTGTGAACTTTCTGTACCTACCCGTGAGAAAATTATATTTCTTAAGATTTCTGGATTAAGTTACCAAGAAATAGGTAAAAAAATAAATTGAAACATTTTAGTGCTCGTTATGTAACAAAAAAGAAATAACAGTTAATTAAAAAAAAATAAAATGCCCTTTTCTTAATGCACTAAAAAGAACAAAATAACTTTTTCAGCTCAGTACCGCCGATCTGAATACTTGCATTTTACTACTATTCCAATAAAATTGCACCTCAAACGAAGAAAAGGGCGGCTCAAACCCAATAAAAGGGCATTTTATTTTTTTAAAATAAGTGTTATTTCTTCTTTGTTACATAACGAGCACTAAAAAGTTTTAATTTATTTTTTTACCTATTTCTTGGTAACTTAATCCAGAAATCTTAAGAAATATAATCTTCTCATGGGTAGGTACAGAAAGTTCACACGTTTTTGGCGCCATAACAACAAAAATTTCTCAAAATCCTTGTTAAAGTTAATATATTATGTGACTTTAAAGTACGGGGCTAATGTACTGCGGGGCCGATGTATTTGCATAATGTTTGCATCTAATGCCTTTTTTTAACAGTCAATGTTTCGTCTGCAAATACTTTTGTGGCATGAGAAAATGTTGTTTTATTTATTAAAATGTGTAACACTAATATTTAAGGTAAAAGGGTGGATACTTTTATTTGCTTCTTATTTAAATAAATTAACAGTTAAAACAATACCATCAAATTTGCTTTCTATGGTTACTTATGCAAAAAATTTTGTGTGCGCAAATACTTTTCTTTTCTTTTCTTTCTTTCTTTTTTTGCCTCACTGTATATTAAAGCAAATAAAACAAGAAAATATCTATTTTGTTTCAAAATCTTCTTCCATATTTTTATATTAATTTGTAGAAACGGAATACAGTCCTAAGTAATACTCATGAACTGTAACATATCGATCTTAACCAAATTTTACATGTAGTTAAAGAGTACGAAGAACCTCTAACTCGAACCTCTAACTATACATAATAATTGGAGATAGCAAGTGACGTTCATTAATAAATAATTTTTTTCTGCGGAGTGGACAGATCAGATTACTATACACATATTTCACAAAAAAAAAAAAATAAATAAAATTTTGGACTCAGCACATGTGATAAAAACACAAATGTATACAGATGCAAGCACTAATGTAAACACAGATTCAAGAAATACCTTCCCTTCTTACTTTTAACTATAACTGGTGCCGCTTTGTTTGCTGCATTCGTGCCTACTTTGTTTACCTGACGTAGGGTCGTGTGTTCTTTCGACCCAAAACTATTGATGCGGAATTTTGCATTTCACGGTGTTTAGTGAAAGTTTTATACTTATTTTATAAACGCCAGTTCTGTGGTGTTTTTATATAACTCGTGGTCAACAATACCCTCTATTCAAATTTATGGAAAATTAAATTGATGTTCTCGAAGTGGATACATTTTATTGGGGACATCTGTTATAAATGTATTAAATGATAAAAATTCTGTTATTGAAAGCAAAATTTAGTTGATATATTTTGCGTGAATTGTTTCTGAATGAAAGGCGAAACTTACAAAAGCACAAAAGCATTTTAACAAGAAAATTCGAGAAGATTACAGGTCTATAAAACTAGTATTAACCTCAATTTCACCAGTAAACACAGCTTAAATAACAGCTGACAACAAGAAATCCACAGTACAAACTGTATCAGAGCATTAATATACACAGCAATGCCCTGCAAACAAGAGACTAGTCATGAGCTCTTTATCGTGAAGCAGTTGGCGAGAAACTGACTAGTTGGTCGCATTGGGCTTTCTTTTATACCCTAATACAAAAGTTAATATGTGCTAGTAACTCGTGGAATATTCGAGTTATAGAGCTTCCATACTTGGTATATCGGTAATAAGGATTTTCTCGCCAAGGTCAACAAAAAAGTAGCCAAGGAGCGAAAAACTCGCCAAATTTGGCGTCAATGCAATTACCTGCCTTAGTTAATCTTTTCAATATGTTTTTAACGAGAAATGAGCTATTTTAATGCGGAAACAAACTAGAAATGTAGAAAATTGACATTTTATAACCTGACTAAGCGTCTTTGAATGAATTTACGTAAACATAATGTATGTATGTATATATATATATACATATTGCATTTAGTATAACACTAAAATAATATTTTAAAATAAATTTAGAACTAAAATCAATTTTATGTTTTAAGGAAATTTTTATTTTATTATTGTTTATTTGAATAACTATACACAATGATATAAGAAAAATGTCACAGTGCTGTTTTTTTTTTTCCTATAACAGGTCATTAATTGATTACATTACAGTGCAAGAGAAGAGAAAACTTTTTCAACTTGAAACGAGCAAGATGGGCAGAATGGTTTATTTCCGTGAAATCTTAAAAAATACGATCAGAAATTTATCTTCTCCACTAATGAGCCGAATAAATAAAGTGAATGGAGATAAAATGTTTGTGAAGAAACTGGTTTGAGATTCGTTAGAAGTGATTTTAACACTTTGTTTTTTGAAAAAAATATTTTAGATTCATAATAAATGTTTATTTTAAGGTATCTTAACGTGTGTGTTATATATCGTGGCCCTACTAGAGCACCTTTATAAAAAAATAACTTTACAATTACCCAATTATGAAAATAATTTTTTATTCTAAGTAAATGAGGAAAGAAACTGTAATAATCATGTAAAATAATTCCCTTACCTTTCAATTCCCTTCCCTTCCCTTATCTTTTTAATAATTCCCTTATCTTTCAATACTTAGAAAAAACGATTTCAATATAAGGACTATCCTCGATTTTCGAAGACATATGTCCAATTGTATAATGTCCTAACTACGTTAGATATTGATAATATCGTCTGCATGAAATGTTATATGTAGTATTTCAGAAAAGATAATAATCATGTAAGGTAATTCTCTTACTTTTCAATTCCCTTCCCTTCCCTTCCCTTACCTTTTTAATAATTCCCTTATCTTTCAATACTTAGAAAAAACGATTTTAATATAAGGACTATTCTCGATTTTTGAGGACATATGTCCAATTGTATAATGTCCTAACTACGTTAGATATTGATAATATCGTCTGCATGAAATGCCATATGTAGTATTCCAGAAAAGATAATAATCATGTAAAATAATTCCCTTACTTTTCAATTCCCTTCCCTTCCCTTCCCTTTTTAATAATTCCCTTATCTTTCAATACTTAGAAAAAAAGGATTTCAATATAAGGACTGTTCTCGATTTTCGAGGACATATGTCCAATTGTATAATGTCCTAACTACGTTAGATATTGATAATATCGTTTGCATGAAATGCCATATGTAGTATTCCAGAAAAGATATAGATATACATTATATAGAGGTAAAGTCGTCAGCAAAATTATTGAAGCACGTATCCACTCTTTTCATATATTTTTTTAGTTTGATCTCTAATTTTTATCATCAACTTACTATTTTATAAACAGTATAAGACTAAGATCATGACTCGACAAATATTTACTTAACAGAACAGTATCAGGGGCCCAACTTTAAACAGGAATTATTGCTAGTTCTTCAATAATTTTGCTGCCAACTGTAGGACTCAAATTTAATTACTGACTTCACTTGACAATGTATGAATGAATTACTGTTTTAGTGTCGCAGATTGCTCCATTTCTGTCGTAAATTTAATAAAAAAATAAATTAAACATAGATTTTGTGGCTTCATTTTCAGAGGTTGATTTTTAGAAGTTTGTGAATGAAATAAAACTGCAAAAAATGTGTAAAATTCTTCGTGAAGTTAATAAAAAGAATATCAATCTTATACAAGGTTTGAAGGCATTGTTAATATATTTAACCGTTCATAAGCAGTTCATTGGCAGCGTAGAGTTTAAGCCGAATTGTTTTTAAATGTATGTAATTTTTTTTTAATGTGTAAGAAAAACGCTTATCAATAATTCCAAGAATATCAAGCATCTCTATGAATTCTTTAATTAGAAAAACGAAACGTATTTAGACTAAACATGTTTCACATGATGAAACAATAAATTTTTGTTAACTTATTTGGCTCGATTGGTAGAGCAAAATACATGCTACAGTTAGTTTAAACAATAACTTAAATAGCTTGCGATTTACACAGTACTGTACTATGAAATTATTCGTGGAAATTAGGAGTATTAGTTGTACTTCTGTATATAAAAATCATTTCTCAAGCGAACAGTGTAAAAATGTTTTGCTCATCATCATCAACATGTCCAATACGGTTGAAGGCTTTAAGCCTGTTCCGGCCTCAATCCATTTTTTACGGGGTCTTCCTCAATCTCTTCTCCCCCTTGGCCTATATTTTAGAGCTGCCCTTGGTATATTTGGCATTCTTTCTAAATGTTCTCTCCACTTATTTCTATAGTTTATTATAGTATGTATTATCGGCTTAGTTTTTAGTTCCTTCCTGATGTCATCATTTCTTATTTTATCCATTATAGAACAACCTTTCCCACTCCTTAGAAATTTCATCTCTGAAGATTGTATTTCTCTTTCATCACTCTTTTTGAGCGTCCATGTCTCGCTTACATATAGAAGAGATGGTATCGCCATTGTCTTGAAAAATTTTATTCTGGTATCTTTTCTTGTATTTCTTAATGTTATTCTTATAGTCCCGCTGCTTTATAGTTTTGCTATGAACAAAATTATAAAGGAGGTTTATGTTAGAGTAAAATTGCACTGTGTTGGTTAATGGTTTTAAAATAACTGCTATATAATTAATATTATAATTTCTAATATTAATCATGACATATTTATATGATTAATAACATATATATTAACATAATATGAAATATTTTTCACAATAGTACATATAAAATTAATGCATCCAGAACGTAGACTAGGTCTTCTACGGATATTATTTTTTGACTAAATGAAGGTTTAAATCTCTTATAGCAAGAGGAAGCTGTGATAATCTATAACCAAGGAAGCATCCCAGAACAATGTAAATAAAAAAAGTGAAGCCAAGAAATATTTTATCGGTTACTTTTCTCACTCATTAAATAATAATAATAATAATAATAATAATAATAATAATAATAATAAAACAGCGCGAAATTTTCTCCGAAAGAATTTATTGTGCAACATGGCCTAGTCGAGTCCTTATGAAGAAATTTAGACCAGAACAGACTACAGACCTGTACTAACTAACGCGTTAAAAATAGTTAACTAAAATCTCTATTTTTTTTTTTTTTTTTTTTTTTTTTAATTTTATGAAGCTATTTATTTATTTGATTTTAATTTTTATTTATTTTTGAGAAATTACACAAAATTGTTATTAAATTGTTTATATTTCAGAAATTTTATTTGCACTAAAACTAATGTAACTTCTATATTTTGAAATATTTATACAGGTATTCTCAAAAATCTTGTATTTACAATTTTTCTCGAATAAAAAGTACTAAAATATTACGAGAAACATGGGATCATCGATATTTTACAAGAAAACATTTGTTTAATATTTTAAGAAATATTAACAATATTTTAAGCATCATAAAATTGCAGGGAAAAAAAAAGCCACGAAATTAGTTTTTTCACATTTATTATTCCTTTATAAAAACTGTCTTTTATCATGAAATTTCTACGACATTTCCTGAATTTTTACCAATTTTATTTTCCAAAGAAAGTAAACAGAAATTGTAGAAACTACAGACATTCTAGCATAAAATGAAATTGCGTGGAATAATAACACGGAATGCAAGAAAATATTTTATGCTAGTGAATTTTTACTTTCTACAACATTTACTTGGCGAATTTTCCAAGGATATTTCAGATTATTATATACGAATAAGGAGGCTTAAATGCGAAGCTTTAAGTAAACGAAGCAAGTACGGTAATCATTCACGGAGAAATCTCATTTTCCGCTTCATTTTCTAAGAAAAGTGACTCTGAAAATGTCACCTGATAACAAAGTAAGGAAATGCGATTAGATTAAAAAGACGCACATTTGTTTGTGTCTTTACAATGTATATATGAACTAATATTATTCAGATGAACCAATTATTTTAAAATTTCGAGAAACTAAAATACTTTATAAAACTTTTTTTTCTAAATATATGAAGCATTACTGGGGTCTCTTTGTTAAAAACCAAAAAGTGTTTTTGGCATTTATATGTATGCCGATATGTACTACTATCGTGATAAAAAGAAATCAACCATTTTGGTTTGTAATTTGTTGATATAAGTACGTATAAATAGCATTGGATTACATATTATGTACATGGCTTAACGTAATGTAAAGGTTTTGGTACATATAATGTACAGGAGAAAAATAATTTCGATACATTACGATTTATGGAAAGAATACAACTAATTAAAATATAAAATGTACAATCCCTGTAATACGTATGTTATTTAAGTATGTTTTAAACTGCAATCAATGCAAATTCATATTACTTTAATAAAAGGGTTCTTAACTGGTATGGATTAGAAATGTTTTGTTTACAATATAATATTTATCAGATCTACAATAAAAATTTACAGAATTACATTCAATGAAATCGAAATGAAATAGAAATTAAACTTCAAAAGAAAACCAAAATAGAATCATTATTTTTAAATTATAAGCAATATATATATTATATATACATATTTTTTTTTTTCAAAACGAATACATATGTTAAACATTTTTACCATTTTAAAACAATTCTTTATTTCTAGCCTTATCTGACTTTTAATTTCATCCTATCTTCATGATCTAAAACAATTTTTGCTCTTTTATTGATTATTCTTTTTTTTGAACGCAAAAGAGAAACTCTCTTTAAAGGATGAGAACTTGGACGACAGCCTGTAATTAAATTGAATTTAAAGCGACACACGATGCTTAATTTGTAACACATCCACTTGAAACATTGAAGTTTCTAAAGTGAATATCGATTCAGTTTAAAGAATATTTCTTAGGTTTTTAATGATGTAGGAAAGTAACTGATTTCAATAATTTTGGTATGCTGACTTTACTTTTACTTTTACTTTTTTTTTTTTTTTTTTTTTTTTTTTTTTGCAAAATTATATATTCTTATAGAATCTTTGTGTTTATTTGTTCTCAATATTTTTATATAAAATTTAAATTTCTAAATAAAGTTATTGGAAAATTTTTGAAATAAAAAATTAATAAATAAAAAGAAATGCCTTTAAAGTTTAAAATTTGGACGACAGCTTGTAATTAAATAGAACTTAAGGCGACACATGATATACGTTTAGCTTACTTAGTTTACAACATATTGAGTTCAAAATTGAAGTTTCTAAAATTAATAATATAGATTAAGCTCAAAGAATACTTTTCATTTTTATGTATTGGTTATGTTTTAATAGTGTAGGAATATAATTGATTTCTATTTCCTTTTTATACAGACTTTTACCTTTTTTAAAAATAAATAAATAAATAAGGGAGAACCGTGTATTATGGACCCCCCTAAATAAAAATACTCATAAAACTTAAATTATTAAAAAAAAAAAAAAAAAAAAAAAGATTTAACTTAGTGGCTGCTCATTACAATTGTATAGTTACATAGTTTAAACTTGGTGAAGTACTCTAGGTACTATTGATAATTGCAGAAAATAATTATTTTATTTACGTATCGGTGGTCCATATTACACGAACGTATGTGTAATATGGACCAAGTGGTCCATAGTGGTCCTTCCCGTTCCCCAACAGTTGACACACTTGGAATTGGGAAACGAACTGTCCAGCATTTTTCCTCACATACTTATATATTTCTTGGGAATAGTAGAAATGGACGAAAAAAAAAAACAGTAAATGGACGAAAAAAAAAGGGGAGGTCTAAAGGTTATATCCAATGGGTTAGTGTGCGAAAGAAGTGATAATTTGATTACCTCTGCTTCCCTGGCCTATTCTATAGCCTCAAGATTTTGAGTATGCGACATATGTACGCCAAGCATTAACAAAATCTCTCTGTTTTTATTATGGACTACTGGTCCATATTACACAACACAGCATGGTTCATATTACACGCGTAAACAGAGCAACGTGGTTTCCAATCAAAAATTGCTATGCAAATTGATGCCCATGAAACGCATGTCTAAATTGTTCATAAAATAAGTACATTTGCTACCATTAACGCGGAAATTACATTACAATTACCTATCAGTAGAAAGTAATACTTTCATTTTAACATACTTGTTACATCAGTGATCATATAAACCGAAAACTCAATTTCATAAAAGTCCAAATGCTGGTACGCACGTACAAGTCACTTCTTGCTTTAGATAACAATAATATTCACTAATCGCAGTGAGATGGTTTCACCATCTGGTGTTGAACATACAAATTTCCTCATGGTCCGTATTACACGATGGTTCATAATACACGGTTCTTCCCTAAATAAATAAATAAATAAAACAATGGAGAATGCTTGAAAAACTTTGACGACAGTTTGAATTTTTTAAATACTGATTTTGAGACACAGATAACCAATTACATAAATGTATTGAAATGATACATAATTTTATGAAATGAATAAAAAGTTTTTGGGATTCTATTTCAAAAATACAACACTTAAAATTATTATGCAGCCTCCATTTAAAAATATTTTCAGTGAGTAAAATGTCTTCACTGAGAAAAAATATATACCACCTTCCTCTAGAATGAATAAGTGGCCATTTTCTAAATCCCTTAACTAGAAATATAGATTTCCGAGCTATGCTCATAAGGCACGCCAATAAACTGAATAGATGGAATTATCGAGAATTTCTAGTGTACACATTTCTAGATGATGAAACAATATTCTGAATACTCTAAATATTCTGAATCATTTGTATTGCGAGAAATTCTCGATTGATTTTCTAGAATTGGGTCATAAACCAAGATTATAGTTGCTGAAACCCGCCTCTTGTAGTTTCATTTATATGCAGAGATTTTTAAATAACTTTGCCCTCGAGAATATAGACAAACGCTGTAGAATTCTAATAGGGGCTTCTAGAACTCGCTTTCCAAGGGGATTAGAATTTATAAGGATGACATGGAACTATTTTTTCTAGAGCCACAACTTAGATTCTAGATGTCAGTTACAGAATTTTTTCTCAGTGTTCCCTACTTTAGTCAGTAGCGTACAAAATTATAGCATTGTACCATAAAAAAGTTCTAGAAACATGTTTAACCCTTTACCTGCTGACGAAAAATTATGAGATGAGCTTCCCAGTGCCACCATATTTAACACAGGCGTGTGTAATTACGCTTTCACTGTTCCAGATACATTCCCTTTCAGATTTCTCCCACTCCCCATCTTCTCTCAAAGACGTAAATCTTCCGAAAACACTGTCATGATCATTTAATTGCACTCCAAATCCGTGGGACTAGTTTCACTGGTAGCAGCATAACACAAATGATCGTACTTCGACAAGACGTATATATACGCCCGGGGCAGCTAAGGGCTTAAAAAGGATATTGACTAATTAATCGGATATTAAAATGCTTATGTTTTGTTATATCTTGGAATTCCTTTTAATATAAGGATGATATTCTGTACAAGGCAAAATTAGGGTATTAGAAACATTTCACACATTGAGTTGTGGCTTGTTTGTTGAGCTTTTTTGTCTTGTAAAACCTCGGAAGCTTTTTACTACCAATATCTCATTTCTTCCAGACGGGAAAGAAAGAATCGTCATCATTTGCGGATAGACTGCATTGAAATTTGTGTTATAAGAAATAATCTATTCAGAATCTAAAAGTTTACAAATATGTAACATGGAAAATCTGACGCAAAAATAAGACTCGGATAAAGATTTTTTAAATAATTTTTTTTATTTAAAATCAAATATTGATAGTAATGATAAAAATAAAATTAAAACTTTTAGCAAAGTTGTATTTTATAGTAAGTAATATAATACTAGCGTATTATTTATTATTATATAATTCTAAAATCATACAGATAATTTTACCAGTGTATGAGGGATGTTTTACTCAATGGAAAATGTTTTTTTTTTTTTTTTTTTTTTTTTTTTTGGGGGGGGGGGGGGGCATAGAAACAATTTATTTTGTACTTTTTGGAAATTGAATAGCCATAAGTTTTCACTTGATTTTTATAAAATTCTCTACTTTTTGCAATTTATAGTAAATTTTTACGATCAATATTTAATATATTAACGCCTTCTTAAATACATTGCGCAGTCTGATGAAATTCTCATGTTGGTTTGCCTTCAGTAATTTTATGGAGAAGGCAAATACATGTATAAATAAACTTATTCCAAGAATATTCTTAAAAATTAACAGCTATAATACAGTTTTAAAGAAATAATGCTTTTACGCTCCAGAAATGACAAAGCTTTTACATATACAACTAATTATCTTTTTCCACGAATTGCATTATTCTGAAGTACTAGTTTATATATAAAGGACAACTTAAATATTTACTTTCATCATTAAATTTAAATTTTCGAACTTTAAAGTCAATATTTATCTAGTTTAATGATCATTTGTTTTCACACACAGACTGTGCTCTGAGATGAGAGAATTTCGTTTATTTTTTAATTTCAAATTTTGTAGATTTTTTAGTGTTATCTATGACTTTTACGAAGTACATAGGAAGGTGATTTTGAAGAATTTAATTAAAATAAACAGAGCTCATCATCCCTTACGTACAGACGCACTGCAAAATATCGTTTAATAATAATAATAGCTGTAGTTTGAGATTGGTTAAATTATAGTTTTTGCTTTTGATGTACTTGTGAAAGTCATAATTTTACGAAATGTAGTCTTTTATTTTTCATATATTAAATGCAGTTAATGAATAAAGAATTGTAACAAAACTTCATAAATTGTGAAAAATACGGAACAATTGTTCGAGTTAAAATAAGTGAGTACGACTTTCATCAAGAAGAAAAATGTAGGCACTAATGCAGCCTACAAACGGCAGAATTTTGATATTTATGGAGTTTGCTTTCAAAGTTTTTATTCATCATCATTCAACACAAGTTTTCCGTGCATTTAACTGCAATTTGTAGCTTCTTTAGGTTTTCTTGCACCAAGTTGAATATGCGAGTATTAATTAAACTACTTCATTTTAACATTTGTCAATAAAATTGAAAAATGTTTAGGTCTGTGGTTCATCTGTCTGCACACACATGCATACACACACACACACACACACATATCCAAGTTGAATATGCGAGTATTAATTAAACTACTTCATTTTAACATTTGTCAATAAAATTGAAAAATGTTTAGGTCTGTGGTTCATCTGTCTGCACACACATGCATACACACACACACACACACACACACACACACACACACACACACACACACACACACACATATATATATATATATATACCAGGTAAACTAAAAGTCATAGAAAAAATAAAAAATATATTAAAAAATACATTTTGCAAAAAGTATTGACCGTATCGTTATGCGATTTTAACTGAAATGAGCAGAAAAACATGGGGTTTGTTTTAAGTAATAAAAGATTCATTGCCAAATTAGTCTAATTTTTGTCCATCAGAGGGCGCCTTAACTGTAAATTACTGTTTTATAGAAGCGCAGTACATTCAACAGCGCAACTAGGACTATAAATGTTCGATGTGTGAGGATAGACGCTGGTGTGTGGTCATATCTTCTGCGCCTTCCTCGTACCTCTCCATACCTGCTTTGTGATAAGAAAATATAACACAGGAACAGTTTTAAAATTTAATAGAAAACTTTAAACTTTAATTGAAACTTTTGATTAATGGGAGAAATGGGACTACTTTTCTATACGACTGCTGACATTCGTTACTTAAAAGGAAACAGTAAATGATCTGAAACACTTATAGATTAATGAAAGTCACAGAACGGCATTTCACTTAATGTGAAACAGTAACTAAACTAATATTACTCAGCTCTAGAAAACTATGTAGGAGGCGTCGAATTTGTTTATCCTCTGCAATACTATACTTTAGATGCTTTAACTCCAAGAACTAACGAACAGCAAAACCCCTAAAACTTCAGCCGTCATACTGGACTGCTCACAAATCAAAACTAAATTGAGCTAAGTCAGCACTAAAGCTAAATCTAGCACGATTTTAACATTTCTTTTATACGTTAAATAATTTGCATTTTTCATTCAACCTTGTTTTCAGCAACTTACTCCGAAACTAATTTATTTGTTAAAAATCACAAAGTCTGAAGCTTTTCATTTAAACATGTCACTAATAGCAATAGAGTGCTTTAGTAAGCAGAGTAACAACTACAGACCCGACTCGACAATTTCGCAACCTTGCTTTGCGAGGTTCTTACGAAACCCCCTTGTAACCCCACAAATGTGACCCAGTTATTCATAAGAGTAGCCGCCAGACGTTGCGTATTAGGAACTCTCATAACGAAGCTTAACTAACAATGCATTATTTCTTAATACTATCATGATTTTCTTTTTAAAACAGTAAACAATAATTATTTAATTTAAATATTCGTTTACAAATGAAATCATATGCAACACGCCAAAGACAGATTAATCAATATTCGCAACATGGCGTTATTTGAGAAGGCGGATCTGTGAAAGGATATGTAAGAAGATACTATGAATAAAGCACCATCTGCTGGGGGAAAATGTAACTATGTTTTTTTCTTATATTTATAAAAAAATTTCATGCTTTTCTGTTCATTTCAGTGAAAATTGCACAGTGCTACAGTCAATAAGTTTTGAATAATATATTTTTTTTTCCTGTGACTTTTGATCTCGTTGTGAATATATATACATATATAAAGGTAGTTTTTGGCATTTTTTTTTCAACGCTAGAACCAAAGTTAATTTTTGCGTAGTTCCCTATAGATAATATAAAAGCTATAGTAAAGTAATATTTTTTTCATATGCTTTTTTCTCTTAAAAAATGAAGCTCTAAGGCATCGTTTTATGTGAGTTTTCTCGGTCCATAATTTAAAACAAAATCTATTTTATGATGCCATTGTTGAGTTAAAATAAATTGGAGATTAAAAGATGTAACGGATAACTACAGTTGGAAAGTATTTTATAACCGATGCCAACTGTATGATTTTATTTCCCGTTATGTATTTATTCATTTATTTATTGTTTGTTATTCCTTTATACATATTTTTCTATGGCTATCTTTTAATAATTTTCACCTTTCGGTTTTTGTTCTTCTTTCTTCTTACTTTTTCTTACCCATAAGGTCGAGAAAGTATTGTTTTAGGATCAAATTTTCAAACGTGAGTTTTTGTTACATTTACATGTTCTAAGGTAACCTGAATACGAAAATCACGTTTTTAGCGAATGGTCTGTGTGTGTGTCTGTTATCAGCATATCTTAAGAACAATTAGTAGCAGAAATTCCAAACTCGGTATTCTAAATGTGTATCATATAGGGATGCTACAGTAAGCTTTTTGTTGAGATCAAGCAAATGGTTCGTGTACAGGGACACTCAAAAGTATTCAAATACATTACGTCTATGGGGGAAATTGCAGGTAAGTAGAGTTTAACATCTATAGACTGCACTAAATCAAATGAAACAAATATATATTTTTTGTAATAGAGATAGTCAACTGGGAAAAAAGTTTTGTGTATTTAGGAGCGCCCCTCGAGGGGAGTAAATTTTCATGATGAATATCTTTCAAAAGAGCAATACCTTTAAATATTCCAATACCTTTAAAACGATTGATTGAACCATTGATTTGCGATAATTTAAAATAAAGTTATCGATTTTTATCATTTTTAACAAAAAAAAAAAAAAAAAATTAATGAGAATAAATTCAACTTATATATATATATATATATTTAGTGTTATACTACTTCTTTAATCTGGAAATCGTCTGCATTATCATAAAAGATAATTTTTTTTTTTTTTTTTAAATAATAATTTTATTAAAAAACAGAATTATTTTTTAAAAACCGAATTAAATTCTATATAAATCTAGGTGCATTAATGAAACGGGGGGTTGACACAGAACTAATTTTCATATAAAACTTTTCCGAAGCCTAATTTGAATCGTTTAACACAAGTTTGCATAACAGTACTCGTTATCTTACCTCTTAATCTGCAACCTGTATTTATAGTATTAAAATTCAGGGTAAGAGAAAGTCGTGTGAGTGACACAACAGATTATTTATATTACTATGAATTTCTTTCAAATTAGTCGTTTTTAATGTCTTTGTTTCAGACGTTCTCGATTTTTGAACCGTAATTTTTCTTCTTGGTCAATATTGGATACAATCTTCCCTCTGCAGGTGGTACGCTGTTACTTCCATGCTGCACTCGGGCCTACGTATTTTTCAACTAACGAATGTTCGTGCTTTTTAGTTCCCCGTTATACTATAGGTATGGGGAACTTAGGTAATCATGAAAAATTTCGACCTCGGTTTTTTCACTTTTTTACACGTTTTCAGGTGTGAGGAATCCGAAAATGACAAAATTTGTATGGTGTCTGTATGTAGGGTGTCTGTTAGTGTGTTAGTCTGTTTACACGATATCTCACGAACAAACAATCGCAGAGAGGTCAGACCAGTTTTAAAATATTACTTTCGATACTGGCAAGCACCCTATCCATTACAACATTCGAATTAAAAAACTTCGTCAGTTATTTGAAATTTACGATTTTCTTAACATGGGAGAATAGGGTAAAATTTCATTTAAACTTGCATTAAATGAAAAATGTTTGCTGTAAAAATGTCAGACCAGTTTTAAAATATCAGTTTTCATGTCGGAATGAACATCAGTTACTATAAACATGCTACTTTAAAAATTTCGCAAGTTACTGGATATTTACGAATTTCTTAACATGGCAGTATAGGGCAAAATTTCACATAAACATCAATTTTGAGGAATATTTTCATCGTAAAGAAGTCAGACTACTTTTGAAATATTATTTAGGACACTGGCATGAATATCACTGACTATGAATTTTCCAATATAAAAATTTCGTAAGTTATTAGAAATTTACGAATTTCTTAACATGGCAGCACTGTAAAAAAATGTTGTAATTTTTCCTGCACTTTCTGCGGTATATTTTCAAGTATTTATGCTGTGAAATAAATTCAAGCACTAAATGCTGTAAAATCGACTTCCTGTGGACTTTAGACAGGAACATCTGCCTGTGGAAGCATAACATCTGCGTCTCTGAACTCAGATGCAGATGAACCATGAACGAGGAATGAACAACGTGAAGAGCATGGAATGAAGAATGTCCATTCATCAGAAAGGTTAGTTTTTAATTTTTATATTAACATTTTGCATTGATTAATTAAAATTTCGTTAAAACGCATTAGTTTTAAACATATTGTAGCATGTCTAGTTCATGACACCTATAAATTTTCTCTTAACGATTTACAATTAATTTAAAAAAAAAAATGTTTCTTATTAATCATTCAGTATAGTCATTTTAAGGGTTTTTCATACAATTACATTTATCAAGTTATATGCTGGCCAAGGAAGTGCTAAATGCACTTTTTTATATGAACAGATTTATGTTAACGTGTATAAACTTGCACTCATGAAATTCAACAAAAAATATTAATTATTTATTAAGCAATTTATCATAACAAATTGAATATGTTTATGATTACAAATTAATTTTTAACCCTAGAACACTAGTGGTACGTAAATTTTACGTGTGGTCTTCATTTAATGGTTTTTTCTGCACTTTCCCTACTATCGATACACTTGTTTGAGTTTGAGTGTTTCGAAATAATTATTCAGATAATGAAAAATTAGTAATATTGGGTAAAAAAGCAAATAATTAAACATATTTAAAAACAATATTAATGTAATATAAGCAAATAAAACGACTTTTATATGAGCGCGTCAATTTTAGGTATCTCTTGTGATAGAGTATTTATGAACACGCTAGTGTTCTTGGGTTAAAAGAAGATTTTCTTAACTTGAAATGTATTCCCTTTGACTTCAAGATAAATAATATAACAAGTATAAAAACATAGTCCTTAAGATATTATTTGACTTTTTTTTTTTTTTTTTTTTTTTTTTTAATAGCAAAGAATGTTCGCATGACAGTATGATGCACATAGTTTATTTAAAAAATTAAAAGAGGTATATTTCTGGGGCCGAATCAGTGCAAAAATTGGGAGCGCTTTAGGGTCATATTCAATGACTTTGACCTTGAATGATCCTTATCATATTCAATTTCATATTAAACTTAATTTGTGTAGTGATCCTTAGAGCTTAATTTGAAGATTTCATTAGGTCATTTTAAACGAAATTCTAATTTTACATTCCAAAATTTTCTTTATTTTAAGAATTTTAATACCAATTTAAATAGAGGTAGAATTATAAAAAAAATTTAAATAATTAATTTAATTAAATCAGGATGGAAGTTCTTTTGTTTCAGTATAGCTTACAAATTCGCCTTCGACGACCAGTGGGTTTGCGATCCTTCAGAAAACTCACCGTATTAAACTCCTGCTCGGTGACGTCTTCGACGTTGTTTTCCTGTTTCAAAATCTACGACCGCCTGTTCACTCACCCTGCAAACACTTTTGAAAATTCTGCCTGTAGCAAATTTCGACAATCAGCCGAAATTTGGCGCCAGTTGCATTCTATGCCCGTTTTATAATCTGAACCTGGATGTTTGCTCACCATCCAAACGACCTTTGAAAAATTTGGCCAGACAACTACGCTAGTTTAAATTTATGTGTATATCGGCCGACAGGTAGCGCTGCTGTTAATTAACTGTGATCCGATAGTGGGGTTTTTGAATCCCGGAAGACTTTTCTCTCTTTTTTATTTATTGAATTTATTTTGTTTGATGTATTTATTTATTTATTTTCAAAATCGATATCTGCTATAACAGATATACCTATTGAAATTAGATTTTATATGATATTTATCTGCTTTTTTAAATAATCTTACGTTTACTGTTTCCAGAATTTTTAATTTCTGTAGAATTCGAAACACCCTCCTTTTTTTCAGGACATTTTCCAGCCATTATTCAGTAACGATAATTTTTTGGTTTATTTTATGATAAAAATTGCCATTGAGATTTTGAAAATATCTTGTAGAAAGACGGAAACTTCCAGCCCTGAACTTTTGTCATGAAGTAAGCTATTAGAACGAGAGATCTATTTCTTTCGGACAAAGTAGAGTAAATTAAATGAAAACAAATTTTTTCTTTTTCCCTTTGGCACCAAATAGAAATAGCATAAAAGAAATTTTAAAACATTAATATATATGTAACTGCTGCTAAAGAAAGCAATTTCATATTTTAAGGAAAAGAATGTGCTATTTTTATTTTTATTGATTTATTTATTGCGCTTTTTAAATATTTTGACCAAATGAAATAATAATAATAATAAATAAATAAATAAATAAATAAGGATTTTATTTTATTTTTCTAGTTTTTTTGAAAAATCAATATAAACGAGAAAAAAATACATATATTGGATTCGTAAAAATTTTCGATCTCCGTTTTTCGATGGATTTAAATGTTTTCGGATGTCCTGAACACGATTAGTTAACTTTTAGAAAAATTGCTAAAGAAAAAGATTTATTTTTCTCCCCCCACCTCTACCCCATACAAAATAATTTGCGTTTAAAATGCGCTCAAAAAAAAAAAAAAAAAAAAAAAAAACCTGTATCGACCGACTACTGCAATTCGATTTACCCGTAATAATCTGTATATATATATACGGTAAACTCTCGATTATCCGCAAACGGATTACACACGTTGTGGATAATTCTTGGAGCGGGAAATGAGCGAAATCAGAATTATTATTATTATTATTTTTTTAAATCATCAACAATAAACAGATACAAATGATAGCTTAAAAAAAAATAATAATAAAAAAGTAAATATAAAGAATTATGTGGTTTTTGCTTTATTTGTTCTCCAGTAGAATACGCTACCAAACACGTCAAGATTTCTATTTATTTCAAAACATTGATGTGACCGCTTTTTTTTTTTTTCTTTCACACCAGTTTTCCTGGCGGGTACTTTCTTTAATATTCAATCGTAATTAAATATTGGAGAATATTTTTCTACAAATAAAGTGGTGTGAAAATGTGGCGGTTATTCACAATTCTGTGGAATAAACTAAATGTTTGCATGTCTGCGGTACTGCTTAATTTAGAGCATAAATTAGATTACAAATTGAACCATGGCTTCATCTTAAGTTCACTTTTTTTCTTTATGTTTTTTACATCCTATAGTATATGAAGTACAGTCAAACCTCGTTGACGTGAATTACTTTTAACATGAACTGTTTCCACAATCCCCGTCAAAAAGAAGATTAGTTACTGATAACATGAACTACTGATAACATGAACAAATTTTTTATCCCCCATGAGATTCACGTTAATGAGGTTCGACTGTACAAATAATTTTACTTTTTATAAATATTTTCATTATGTTTTATATACGATACATTCAAGTTTTTAAGCTAGAATGCATTTTATGTCATTTCAATTTCATGTTCAGCCTTTTTGCGGTTCACGTACGAAACCCATGGCTCTCAATTTTGTGGATAATCAATTATGCTGTATTTATATACATGTATGTTCAAAAAAAAAAAAGAAAAAAAAAAAAAAAAAACTTTAACATCTTTTAACGCAGATTATATAAACTAAGCATGTCAAAACGGAAATCAGAAATTCTCGCTGAGTAAGATAAACAAATACTGGATGAAAGTTGAAAATGAACCCAATGAGTTTATTCACTCTAAAACGCCTAAGCATCACAGTTTTCCTTCAATCAAAGACACTGACCATACCACAACTGGGTCCCGGACAAAAGCCCCACCGGACAAAAGCCCCACGGACAAAAGCCCCACGGACAAAAGCCCCACCGGACAAAAGCCCCACCGGACAAAAACCCCACCGGACAAAAGCCCCACCGGACAAAATCCCCACCGGACAAAAGCCCCACCGGACAAAAGCCCCACCGGACAAAATCCCCACCGGACAAAAGCCCCACCGGACAAAAGCCCCACCGGACAAAAGCCCCATTTAGCCCGGGAAAAGACCTTATCAATTTATCAGAAATGATATTTTGGATTAAATTAACATTTCAAAATTAATTAAACTCATGATAAAATTAATTATACAATAAATGTGTGACATTTACCTCTAGAAACTCTGTGTGTTAGTTCATCTATACATATAAAATAGTACTTCCACTCACTCACTCACTGACTCATCAATGCACAGCAAAATCTATTGGAGCCACTGACTCGAAACTGGGTAAGATTATAGAACATATAGTGTGAGTACCCCCTAAGAAGCGATTTTGCGAAATTTGCCCCCCAAGGGGGAGTAGGGGGCAAGATGTGATTTGACAAAAACCTTCATGTCTCAAAGAAAAAAACAGACATCCGTAAATTTTTTGCTTTAAAATTTAGCTAACGCAAATATCTAAAAACCCATTTCTGGACTTTTAGAAATTCGGTCCCCAAGGGGAAAAGGGGCAAACCGTGATTTTACATGCGCAAGACGTGGTTTCACATACTCGTATATATCTCAAACAAAAAAACAGATATACGCGAAATTTTTGCTCTAATATAGCAAATACAAATACCTAAAAACCAATTTCTTGAATTTTAGAAATTCAGCCCCCAAGAGTGGGAAGAGGGGGCAAAATGATTTGAAATAATCCTTTATATCGCAAACAGAAAAAAAGATGTATGTGAGATTTTCGCTCTAAAATATAGCTCCCCCAAATACATAAAAACTAATTTCTTTAATTTTAGAAATTCGTGCCAGGTGGGGAGGGAAAGGTAGGGGGGGGGGGCAAAAATAGATATACAGTTAAACCGTTCAAAATTGGTACAGATAGTTTTTAGAGGTCTGGAATTCGAATGAGGATATTTTCGAAAGTGTAAAGTTATTATATGAGGGTCAGAAAGAAGGAGGGGGTGTGGGGGAAAAATAATAAATAAAAATAGAGTTAGGTCGTTAAAAAGTGGTACATGGAGGTTTTTGATACCGACAAATCGATTGCGGATATGTTCGAAATTGTAAAATTATTAGGATGGGCAGGAAGGGTGGGCGTAGGGGCAAAAAATAAAAATAGAGTTAGACCGTTCAAAATTGGTACAGAGAGGTTTTTGATACCGACAAAACGATTGCGGATATCTTCGAAATTGTAAAATTATTAGGAGGGGCGGGAAGGGTGGTCGTAGGGACAAAAAAATAAAATAAAGATAGAGTTAGACCGTTCAAAATTGGTACATAGGGGTTTTTTAAACCGACAAATCGATTGCGGATATTTTCGAAATTGTAAAATTATTAGGAAGGGCGTGAAGGCAAAAAATAAAAATAGTGTTAGGTCGTTCAAAATTGGTATATAGAGGTTTTGATGCCTACAAATCAATTGCGAATATTTTCGAATTTGTAAAATTATTAGGAAGGGCGTGAAGGCAAAAAATAAAAATAGTGTTAGGTCGTTCAAAATTGGTATATAGAGGTTTTGATGCCTACAAATCAATTGCGAATATTTTCGAATTTGTAAAATTATTTAACAGGGAGCAGCCCCCGCTCATCGCTATTGGAGCGATGTTGAGCGATTCAATGCGTGACAAAGGGGACTACTCCGAGGTTTATTGAAAAAAAAAAAATACAAAGTTTCGCCAAGCTTGTTGCCCAAGACCGACAAAGGGCGAGAGAGGTTAAAATAACAATTGATAGAAGAGTTCTTGGTTTAGGATAGACGGGAAGGGATGGTAAAGGGGCAAAAATATATAAATAAGAGTTAGAGCGCGGAAAATTAGTGTTGTTAGTTTTTGAGGCCCGATATTTTGCAAGTTGCAGATATTTATTTTTACTTTCAGTTAAAGTTTAAAATGAATTTTACGATTTTTATGTTAAATTTAATTTTTTATAAATTACTTTTTTATTAAATGTCATTGGAAATTAACATGTGCAATCTTATTTGGATGCTGTATAAACAATATATGGGAATATATATATATATATATATATATATATATATATGGAACTCATAAATGTTACAAAAGAAGAAATTAGAAGAACTACAAAATTCAGATGAAAATAAGTATACAGAGGCTGTTCGCACATTTTTTAGACGATTTTATTTCGCCGTAAGAAAGAATCTTCTGCATGGAAAATTTTATTTTCACAACAGTTATATTTTTGGAAGTTTCATTTATCTTCTGATATTTAGAATTTTTGTTTTCATGCAAAAAAGCGCTTTTAAAAAAGCAGTGGATGAAAGGATGCGTTTCCGCTCTTTCCAAAGAGGGTTTTTAGTGAACTCTTTATGAAATGCATTAAAAAAAAAAAGATCAATTTATTATCAAAAGAGGAGAAAAATTTTTTTGCTGCATGGTTTAAAGAATCAAAAGAAAGTTTTTCTAAAGGATTTATGATTGTCGCAGGTTTTTCATACAAAGGCAAGATAAAAGTAAAAAAAAAAATGACAAAAATGTCAAAATCGACTCTAAATACTATCAAGAACATATTTTAATTCCAATTTAAAAAAATGAAATTCCAGATCTTTATCCACAATGCTATCAATCCGTTGAACTGTATGAAGACAAAGCAAGCAGCCACACATCACAATCCGCAATTGCTTTTCTAAAAAAAAAAAAAAAAAAAAAAAAAGGAACAAAAAACGGGATTTAAAACCATACTCTTCACTGACATTCCTGCTAAATATCCTGATGTATCACCGTTGGATTTTTGTGCTTTTTGACTCTTAAAATCTGCATTATCTAAACGCCAACCTACAACGCTTTGTGGACATTGGAAAGCCGTTCAAGGGGAGTAGAAAAAAATACCTCTTCCGATATTACAAAAAGCATTATTATCATAGAAGTTACGATGTAGAATGATAGTTAAGAACAAGGGCTATCAAACAAAACATATAAAACACGAAATATGAGTGAAATTTTTTCAGTACACTCCATCAAAATCGTCTAAAAAAAAAAGAACACCCTCTGTAATATCGAATTGCCTCTTAAAGATGTGAAACATCAAAATAAAAAATATAGATGTACAACCTGGGACTATGAGAAGGCTGTAAATTACTAGCATAATGTGAATTCTGGAAATCCATATCGCAGTTTAAAATGTGACCAACAAAGTTTAAAGGTGTAAAAAAAAAAAAAAAACGTGAATTGCATCATTTAGAAAAACAAATAGAAAATGTAACGTATAAGAATTTTAACATTTTATGTCAAACACTGGAGCATAGGATGCTAATAACTGGTAAAATGAATAATTAGCAGTGTCAAACACTGTAACATAGGGCGCCAATGACTAATAAAAGGAAAAACTGGCAGTGTCGATTACTGGAACATTGAGAGGGCGTCAAATAAAAATTCATAAAAGAACTAATTGTTATCAAATGTATATATTTTAACATATATGTAGTTCTTAACGTCTTTCATGCCATATGTATTATCTTAAGATTTCTAAAAATATTTTCTGATGACTAGAACATTAAGAACATCGGAGACTACTCTAAAGGTTTCAATCACTGGTGCACTTACCCTATATAGTGATACCGCAGGAATTTTTTTTTATAATCATACATAACCTCATGAGGAGAGTATTCTGTAATTTTTTCAAAATTTTTTCCATATGCGCCTATGGAGATCTTCGTTGTAAGGGTTTCTTGCCCGCATTTACACAAGTTTCGGTGAAAACAACGGAAAACTCCAAACGGCTAGGTCGACGAACGTGAACTGTGATCGAACACGTCATCTCACTTCTACCAGCTTACAGAACAGGTCCTCTCGAGCGATAGCGGGCATGGGGAACTCAAGCATGGGAAACTCAACGGCTTGGTCGACGAACGATACATGGGATCGAACTTGAAACTCCCAATCTACTAGCCTAAAAAACCGCTCGGCTACTTAAATAAACTTTTTAACTGAAAGTCCAAACAACAGTATTAAGCAATCGCACTTAATTTAAATATTAAAAATTTTGTTTTTAATTAATAAAGTAGTTTTTTTTTTTAGTTTTTTTATTTAGAAAATTTCCTTAAATAATATATATATATATAATCTTTTCTTATTAAAAATATTTTAAAACAGTTTTAATATTATTATTATTATCATTAAAACCCGAAACTATAGTATTAAATAATCTCAACTAATTTATTATATATATATATATGTAAATCTCAATTAAAATTTATTTTATGTTGGTATCTTCATCAATATTTTGTCTGCTGAGTGTTACAATGGTACTAAATAATTCAAATTATATATATATATATATATATATGAAACTATTGAAATGAATTTATATATATATATAGGTTTAAGGATTAGAAAAACCAAAAGGAGAATTACAAACCGATGCGCAAAATTGCAGCAAAAGGAAATGAAAAACTTAAATGTAAGAATATATAAACAAACGAATGAATGAAATTAAATTAAATCCCAAAAAACACTGAGGTCTACATCAGGGAGGCCCCACAGTGTAGGAGTGAAAAAGAAGTTTCTGAAAGAACAGTAGCAATTAGCTAATAACTATACTTAGCCCCCAACTTCTTACCAAACAGAAAAACACCATTAACTGAAGAGAAATCAAACATGTATATAATGTATAAAATACTAAAAAAGCTATAAAATTGCAAAATTGCAAAAGTTATAAAATTACATCAATTCATTTAAAAAGTATATTATAACATAAGGAATTACTAAAGGTAAACAAGAAAGTATAAAATGGAATAAAATAAAACCCTTTACCTGATAAACAAACCCACTTCGGCCGACGGGGCTACTCGTCGGTACTTAAATATCGCCCTTCAATGAGGAAATAGAACAAACCGAAATAGGAAAACGCTGGAAACATACAGTTAAAAATTGGGACGGGTAACAGTTAACTTGCAAGGTATTTTTTAGATCTCCAAGAGCATATTTTAAATCATTTTCATTATTGCAAATAGTACGAATTCTTTTAAACTGTGCGAACATAATATTTTTTAAAACTTTTCTACTTGTACTTGAAAACCAATTAGTAAGACTATTTACTTTAAAATTAAAATCCTTCCTTTTGTCGTATAATCCAATGAGCCATTTTTCTTTATTTCTCTTTATATTTAGATCCAGGAATGAAATTTTATCAGTATCTGTACGGTTTAAAATTAATTTTAAATTTTAAATCTTTAAATTAATTAATTTAAAGAATATTTAATAATTTATTTTAAAAAATGTTATGTTCGCACAGTTTAAAAGAATTCGTACTATCTGCAATAGTTAAAATGATTTAAAATATGCTCTTGAAGATCTAAAAAATACCTTGCAAGTTAACTGTTACCTGTCCCACTTTTTAACTATATGTTTCCAGCATTTTCCTAGTTAGGTTTATTCTATTTCCTCGTTGAAGGGCGATATTTAAGTACCGACGAGTAGCCCCGTTGGCCGAAGTGGGTTTGTTTATCAGGTAAAGAGTTTTATTTCATTTCATTTTATACTTTGTTGTTTACCTTCAATACTTCTTTATATTATTGCATATATTTTAAATAAATTGATGTAATTTTATAACTTTTACAATTTTGTAATTTTATAACTTTTTTAGTACTTTATACATTATATACATGTTTGATTTCCCTTCAGTTAATGATGTTTTCTGTTTGGTATGAAGTTGGGGGCTAAGGTAGTTATTATAGCTAATTGCTACTGACTGTCATTTGAGAAACTTCTCTTTCACCCCTACACTGAGGGGCCTCCCTGATGAAGACCTCGGTGTTTTTGGGGATTTGATTTCATTTATTTCATTCATTTATTTGTATATACCTATATATATATATATATATATATATATGGTATTAAATTATTCAAATTATATATATATATATAAGCAAAATAACCAAGGATACATGAAAACACATGAGGACCTTCTCCAGGGGAGCGCCCCCATGTAGGGAATGAAATATGAGAAGTTTCTAACGAAACGTTGGCTATTTAGCCGAAAAACCCGTTTCTAGCCCCCAACTTCTCACAGATGGAAGCAGGACAATACAGCAAACGAATTTAATTAATAGAAAGCATAAAAAGCTATTAAATTCATAAATATAGTACAAAAGTAAATACTTCAAAATAAAATACAGGAGTATAAATAATACAAGAAAATAAATAAATACATACTTGGCCAAACTCTAATTGTCAATAGATTGAAGAAAATGGAAAATCTCAAAAACATATTAACTGTCAATCGTTATCCTGTTTTTAAACTCAGTGAACATTTCAGTCTTTTTTATTACAATCGTACTTAAGGTTTTTTTGTCCATTACGGGCGACATTTAAGAGCTGGTAAGTGTACCTACCAGCTGAAGCGGGCTTTATGTTTATGATGGGGGGGGGGGTCAACTTTGTTCAATCTGTTGACTATTCAAGTTTGTCCAAATATGTTTTTATTTATTATTAATATACAATAAATAAATAATATAAATATTATTATTTATTTATTTATTTATTGTATAAATTTATTTTGAAGTATTTACTTCTGTACTATATTTATGACAATATACAGGGCTACCCAAAATTAAGAGAAACATTTTTTTAAATTTATTAAATGTGATTGACGTAAGTGCTTTGTTGCAATTTTTTTATGTCGAAGAACAATGCTGACACAAAACTGAAAATTAATTTCACATGCCAATACTGTAAACAACGTAGTTTTAGCAGATCTGTTTTTTTTCTGTATAATATCCCGTTTTGAGGCCTTCTGAATACGAAAATCAAACTTTTAGAGGTTGATCTGTATATATGTGAATTTTCAGAATAATTTAACAACAAATAACTGTAGGAAATTCTTTGGATTCCATATCTAGTTGCCACTTGAAAAGTTGATCAAGATTTGTAAGTTTCGAGGAAATTAATAATAGACTGGATTTTTGTTGTAATAAATGTAGGCACTATAACTAAACAGAAGGGCAGTAACCCCCCTGACATAGAATTATACGACAATACCATATGGTATTGTACGCAATTTTTTTTTTCTTTTTACAATATTAACAATAAATATTAATTTCTTTATCATTTTTACAGTAGAAAGTTATTAGCATTAGATTTACAGAGTGAAACAAAAATAATCAGTTATATAAAGAGCTATTAATAAATATTCGCTAAAATTGTACTTTCGTTTACATTAAGCGTTTTAACACTTTCTAACATTTTTAACGCTTCCCAACAAGGTTAAAAGGTGTTAATTACTTCGGTTTGTCTGTCTGTCTGTCCGTTTTTCCGTCTGTCTGTCTGCGCTATAACGCTCGTAAATACTTGTGGAATTTCTTGAAACTGATATATGTTATTCACGTTCACTATCGGATATTCCCTATTGAAAATGGAGTTTATACCTTTACTGGTTTGTATACAGGCACACACGAAAGTATTTCAAAGAATTGTGTTCTATGAGAGGTATTTCTATAAACCATATTTTCATACCTTTACTCTACAATATCTTCATGAAATTGAAATATGTTTTTTAAGTTCACTATTGGATGTTTCCTATATAAAATAGATTACATACCACCACTAGTTTATGTACAGGGGCACTCAAAAGTACTCCAAATCATTGCGTTCTTTGTGAGATATTTCTATAAATCAAATGTTAATAACTTTACATTCCACAAAGTTTCGGGAAATTGAAGTATGTTATTTATATGCACAAAAGAATGCTTTACATAGAATATAGCATGGTTATCATTAGATTTACAGGGTGACACAAAAATATTCAGTTATATTAAGAGCTATTAATAAAAAATTCCTTTAATTGTACTTTCGTTTACATTAAGCGCTTTTGACACTTTCTATCATTTTTTAGTGTGAATATAATTTCAATTTGTGTATCTGTCTGACTGTTCTTCTGTCTGTCTCTCTGTCTGTTTTTCTCTGCTCTAATTCCCGTAAATATTTATGAAATTTCTTCAAACCGATATATTTTATTCAAGTTCACTATCGGATGTTCACTATTGAAAATGGAATGAATACCTCTTCTGGTTTGTGTACAGGGACGCCCAAAAGTATTCGAAAGCATTGTGTTCTATGAGAGGAGTTTCTATAAACCATATTTTAATACTTTTAATGTATAGAAACTTTAATGAAATTTTGATATGTTATTCAATTCCCTCTCGGATGTTTCCTATGTAAAATAGAGTACATTTCTAACTGGTTTGTGTACAGGGGAACTTGAAAGTATTCCAAAGAATTGTGTTGTATGAGAGTTATTTTTATAAATCAAATTTTAATATTTTTTTTCCCACAAAGCTTAATGCAATTGAAATATATTATTCGTATGCACAGAAGAGTGCCTTCTATGTAATATAGTATGGTTAGCATTAGATTTACAGGGCCACACAAAAACAATCCTTTATATTAAGAGCTATTAATAAAAATTTGCTGGAATAGCACTTTTGTTTACATGAGCGTTTTAACACTTTCTTATAATTTTAGTGGGAATATTGTGCATCTTTCTGTCCGATTGTCTACCTTTCTATCTGTTTGTCTCCGGCTCCTATCATCCGTGAATATTTTGAGAAATTTTAAAAAATGATACTCTCAAGTTCCCTATGGAATGTTCCCTATTAAAAATGTCAGTAATAGGTCCTGTACCTTTTGTTCATTTTTTAAAAGTTATATTTAAAAAAATTTCTACTATAAAAATCATAAAAACATTGACATATTCATAAACATCGAACGATTTTCTTCAAATTTGTTACATAAACACTCTATTAGATGTCCTTTCGAATGATATAGCTGCAAAGTTCAGAAAAATTGATAGGCGTTCTGTATAAATAGCTCAATTTCAGGTCTCGGAAGTGCGTTCCTTTAAAACCAGCTGTATGGATTTTTTTTTCAAGCTCGCCATATTAACTCACTTTTAAATATGCTTTTGCATGTAATTATTGTTTTCCTGTCAATGATTGAGTTTTGGTAAAAATTGGTATCTCAAAAACGGCTCTAACGATTTTCTTGAAAATTGTTTCATTAATCCATTTTAAATACCCTTTCTCATAACTCGCTATGTAAACTCTATTTTATATGTCTTTATACGTGTATCAAATTTGTCTTACAGGAAAATTCCAAAGAATGCATATAATATGTGTAATTGTGGGTAATGGAAGTCGTGTAGTTGTTTCGTACCAATTTTTTTTTTTTTTTTTTTTTTTTTTTTTTTTGAGATATGAAGGGTTTTGGGAAATCACGTGTTACACCCCCCCCCCCCCCTTCAAGGTGAATTTTTGTAAAAGCGCTTCTTGGTGGGTGTCTACGTCATAGAAAGAACATTGTCACAAAATTTCATGCTTCTAAGTCGAAAACTTTTTTAAAATCAACATTTGAAAAATAATGTTGATTTCAAATTAAAAATTTTATTCCCGTCCCATAAAAATACAACTTTTTTTTTTTTTTTTTTTTTTGTTTACTTTCCGAACACTATAGTGAAGAATGTATTGTAATCATGTCAAAAATCCGAATTTGAAATTTTGATGTTTCTATACGTTTCGAGATCCCCTGAGTCCGTTTCAACTATTTTTACGATGATATATGTATGTGTGTGTGCGTATGTCGGTTAGTGAACACGCTAGCGTCTAAACGCTTTGTTCGAATAAGCTGAAAATTGGTACGTATATTGTAAGTCACCATAGTACGAACCCTATTGATTCTGGTGAATCTAGCACTTATAGTTTTTTTTACAGGGACACCAGGAAAAATTCTTTATTATTATGGCCTATAAATATGGCCCCTTAAAAATCGAAATTTCCTAAATCGCAATGTTTTATTTATTCCATTACTTTAGGTGTCGGATAGATACATATCCGACAGATACATGTCCCTGTACACGAACGACAAATGCAATATACACCTAACACTATACAGCTAATTCCGTTGGGCTCATGAATATGTGTACCAAATTGCAAGTCAATAGTGTTATTTTGGGGGCAGCGATCGCGGTACATACAGATTCTTCCCATAGGCCGTAAAGATAGAAAATCTTTAGCGTGTCCCTGTACACGAACCACAAATGGAATACACACCCAGAACTATACAGCTGATTCCGTTGGGCTCATGAACATGTTTACCAAATTGCAAGTCAATAGCGTGATTTTTGTGGCCGCTATCGCGGTACATACAAATTCCTCCCATAGGCCGTAATGATAAGAAAATCTTTAGCGTGTCCCTGTACACGAACCACAAATGGAATACACACCCAGAACTATACAGCTGATTCCGTTGGGCTCATGAACATGTTTACCAAATTGCAAGTCAATAGCGTGATTTTTGTGGCCGCTATCGCGGTACATACAAATTCCTCCCATAGGCCGTAATGATAAGAAAAACTTTCGCGTGTCCCTGTACACGAATTACAAATGGAAAACACACCCAAAACTATACAGCTGATTCCGTTGGCATCATGAACATGTTTACCAAATTGCAAGTCAATAGCGTGATTTTTGTGGCCGCTATCGCGGTACATACAAATTCCTCCCATAGGCCGTAATGATAAGAAAAACTTTCGCGTGTCCCTGTACACGAATTACAAATGGAAAACACACTCAAAACTATACAGCTGATTCCGTTGGGATCATGAACATGTTTACCAAATTGCAAGTCAATAGCGTGATTTTTGTGGCCGCTATCGCGGTACATACAAATTCCTCCCATAGGCCGTAATGATAAGAAAAACTTTCGCGTGTCCCTGTACACGAATTACAAATGGAAAACACACCCAAAACTATACAGATGATTTCGTGGGACACATGAACACGTGTACCAAATTGCAAGTCAATAGCGTGATTTTTGTGGCCGCTATCGCGATACATACAAATTCCTCCCATAGTACGTAATGAAAAGAAAAACTTTGGCGTGTCGGTGTATACGCACTATAAATGGAATACATACCAAAAACTATACAGCTGATTTCGTGGGGTTCATGGATATGTGTGTGTACCAAATTTCAAGTCAATAGCGCTATTTTTGCGGCCGCTATCGCGCGACAGACAGACACACAGACACAGCCCAAAACCGTTTTGAGTCTCAACAGAGGGCCTCCACTAACGTTTCGGCAATGAACCCAATTTTTTACAAATCCTCTGCAAGACTATGACCATAAAAAGGAAAAAAAAAATTTGAAAAGTGAAGATTTGTATACTATAATTAGGTGAAAAAAATTATTATTTATTATTGATAGTTTTTAAAACCACATTTATATGAACTAAATAAATCATATATACTATATTTTAAAATATTACCTACTTTGTACAGCTATACTTAACGTAATATACATATTGCAGTGAGTGATAATAATAATAATAATAATAATAACTAGCAGGTTTTGCCCGCTTCGCTGAGCACTATACTTAAATGACTTGTCAAAATTCAATTACATTATTAATAATCTAAGTTAAAGTATCCTCTGTGTTCCGTAGAGGTTTTTCCCGCTCGCAACGTGAGGATTCCGCGTCCACACTGCCTTCGGAAGCAACTTACCTGCTTCTTACTTCCCCTTCCCCAGCGCCTAAGTTAGAAGTTTTGCGAAATCTCACCAAAGTACATAATGCGTACACCTAATCAACATCCACACACCAAAACGCATCATTCTAAGATAATGTAAAGCGAATTCAAACAGAATACGTGTGTTTATTGCCCCCCCCCCCACCCCGACCCCAAGGGGGTAAGTGGTTGAATTTCGTAAAATCTTATTACAATAAATGTCAGATACATATAAACAATTTGTGCACCAAATTTCGTGACCGCAGATCCCATAGCTTTCCCAAGACAAATTTAGCGCTAAAGGGGAGGGGTGGGGGGTCTTGAATTTGCAACTCCCCCCCCCCCACTCAAAAAAAAAAAAAAAAAAAAAAAAATCGAAAATCACAAAAAAACGAAAATGTGTTTTTTAAAATATTCTAAAGAAGAAAAGTGGCTATTTTCAATACCTTTGTAATATCTTTAGTAGAGCTCTACTAAACAATCCGGAATTTCTGAAATTTCCCCTTCGAATATCGATTCCCCCCCCCCCCCCCCTCCTTTAAGAATCAAGAATTCTAAAATCGTACATAATGTTTTATTTATACTCAAGTCTAGTCTCATCATGTGCAATTTCTTCAGCGTGATGTAATTTGGAGCCGAGTTATGCTTACAAATGTTTTTTTTTGCTTCCTGTCCCGCTGGGGGAAAGGAAGTATTTCGATAAATCCCGTTTCTTAGTTACCGGTTGCATATAAAAAATCATCCAAGCACCAAATTTCGTGACTGCAGCTCTCATAAATTTTCCAGGACAAATTTAGCGCTAAAAAGGGTGTCTCGAATTTGCCCTTTGTAACACATACCCCCCCCCCCCCCATAAAAAAAAAAAGGCAGATCGCAAAAAAAAGAAAGTCGCATAGCCTGTTTTCAACACCTTTATTCCATTTTTGGTAGAGTTCGACTCAAATCAGGAATTTTCAAAATTTCCTGCCAAAACTCGATTTTCTCCCTTACTTTCTTTAAAAATCAAAAATTCCTAAATCGCAGATAATGCTTTATTTGTACTCATGTCTAGTATCCCCATGTGGAATTTCTTTATTGTGAAGTAATTAAGAGCCGAGTTATGCTTACAAACGTGTTTTTGTCTTTTTCTCCACAGGGGGGAACGGGGGGGGGATTTCGGAAAAGTTGATAGATATAATTTTAAGTTAAGTAAAAATCCAAATTCCTTTCAAGTTCCGTTGAATTCTGTCCAGCCGTACTCAAGTGATACCCGCACAAACATGTTTTTGTCTTTTGCCCCCCAGGGGGGAACGGGGGGAAATTTCTGAAAAGTTGATAGATATAATTTTAAGTTGGGTAAAGTTCTAAGTTTCTGCCAAGCGCCGTTGAATTCCGTCCAGCCGTTCTCAAGTGATGCCTGGACAAAGAAAGTGACATACAGACACGATCACACACACACACACACACACACACACACAGGCAAAATTTTCTGAAGTCATTTTCGGCTTTCATGGTGTGTGAAACGTGAAGATATCGCAAAATTTTTCGATTCTGACAAATTTACAGACAGAACTCTGATTTTATTAATAATAATAATAATAATAATAATAATAATAGTAAAACATTTCATTAAAACTTGTAAAAAAAAAAAAAAAAAAAAAAAAAAACCGCAAACCCTCTGTAATTTTTTGCAATTTGCTTTAAAAACTAAATTTTTTAATTCTAAACACCGCCCTTTCAGATATATGTAACTCTCAGTACACATTTCTTAAAACTCTAAATGATAATTAAACAAAGTTTCATTATAATCTTTAAAAAATTATAAAAAGAGAAAATATGTTTTCCTTATACATCCTTATACTTATTTCCTTGTCTCCCTTAGCCCCCCCCCCCCCCCAGGTACATTTGATCGGCTTTTGTCCGCTGAATGTGTGGTTTTATAGGTGGGGCTTTTGTCCGGTGGGGCTTTTGTCCGGTGGGGATTTTGTCCGGTGGGGCTTTTGTCCGGTGGGGATTTTGTCCGGTGAGGCTTTTGTCCGGTGGGGCTTTTGTCCGGTGGGGATTTTGTCCGGTGGGGCTTTTGTCCGGTGGGGCTTTTGTCCGTGGGGCTTTTGTCCGTGGGGCTTTTGTCCGGTGGGGCTTTTGTCCGTATCCCACCACAACTATGACTTTTATATACTTTAGATATTGAATGAAAGGCTTGCTTTTTATTTTTTTCCTCTGTCTCAAAGTGCAAGCGAATTACTATAAATTTATAATTGTCTATCATTAATTTTAATGCGTGTTAGTGTATGTTTAATAGGAGACACATATAAACTTGGTGTTAGAGATTTTTACATTTTTAATTTTTTTTACGTTTTAAGATTAAATATATATATATATATATATATATATATATATATATATATGTATATATCTTAACTTTTTAACGGAATGACACCTTAGAACATTGAAAGAACGAGCTCTGGCATTCCATTATTTAATATTTTAATTATAATAAAGCACAATCACAATAACTATATACATCGCGCGCAGTAAACAGAACATTAGGATACATAAGAACGAATATTTTTACAGGCCGCTGCCTGCGGCCCATGGCAACAGGGGCGTCTTACACGAAAACAGCTACATCTCTCAGCGAGAGCCGACGAACTTCTGACTTCTGAAAACAAAATGTTTTCACTTCATTTTAAAGATATTCTTTTCCGTCTATATTCTTTTAAATGATAGGGAAGATGGCTCAATATCGATAGGCTATTTAATATATTCGTAAGAGTTTGAATTTAGCGCTACAACTTTAAATATTATTTCTTCCTTTCTTTTCATTTTTTTCTTTTAATTTATTCCCTTGTTTATTTATTTATTTTTACGCAATAATAACATTATATACTTTAAATGAAAAAAAAAAAAAAAAAAAAAAGGTAGCATTTTCTTGTTCTAAGCATTAGTTAATAAACAATATGGCATTTTTAGCAGTCATAGCTACGTTTAAAAATAAAACTGCAATTAAATATCAACCCTTCAAAATCATTTAGAATTTCTCTAATCGCTTTTAAGAGTATTATGGCTGACACAAAGAAATCTCCCCCCCCCCCACCCTCCTTTTTTTCCGGTTTAACACATATCCTACCAAGCATTGAAAAAATGTTTTTCAGTGTCTGTGTATACACACAAAATAAAAAAACTTACCAACTTTTCATTAGTTTAATCGGTACAGGCTGTCCTAAAAGTAGGACAATAATTTAGGACATTTGGAAATATAAGGAAAACAGACCATCTATATATATAATAATAACAGGAGACTTGGCGTTGGAATATTAAAACCCGAATAAACTACTACGTCAGAAACGCCAAAGAAAAATATTGGAAATGCATACAGCTGTTTGTATACGAGCACTTCTCCAGATTCAGAATCCTTTTTGCACTGAAGACGGTACGCTATAGGCTACCGAAACAGCTGTATGCATTTCCAATATTTTTCTTTGGCGTTTCTGACGTAGTAGTTTATTCGGGTTTTAACATCTATCTATCTATCTATATATATATATATATATATATATATATACTTATATAATTGTTTTACCAGTACAAAGTGTAGAATATTACTTCAATAAATTTGTATATCCATTATTCTTGAATGTAAAACCTTTTAAGTAATAATATGTTGAAAATGTAATGAATAAATCTTTAAAAATCGTCATTTTAAAAATTAAAAATATATATTAAACGGTAATTTAAACTAACGATAAAGACACATATGTATTTATTGGACTTTTAAATAATATATCGTCTTTAATTTGAATTAAAATATTCAAAAGAATTTATATAAACATCACTTATGCATGATGTCCTATTTTAGGACGAAGGTGAAATATGGGTTAAACAGTTTCACACACTTTTATAAAAAATTATTAGTCTTTAAGTTTGCATTAAAAAAAAAAAAAAAAAAAAAAAAATGTTGTGAGATATTTTAGTGCATGAATAAGAAATACTTGCCTATTTCTTGTATTTACGAATAAAAAGGATTTTATTTTATTTATTTATTTATTTATTTTTTTTTTTTTTCAAGCATGTCAAAAAGTAATGGATTCAGGTTTCATAATGGCCTGGCCTTAGTATGTATATATATATATATATATATATGTATATATATATTTTTTTTTCTGAAAAAGGAATTCTGAGTATAAATAATAACCAAATGAACCTAATAAAAATTTCCAATATTTTATTCAGTGTCTATTTGTGGACTAATTTAAACATTTCGGTTATAATGTGAGAATTGAAGGTGTTTGTCTGCCCTTGGGACCTAGGTTCGAGGGGAGTACACTCAATAGCAGTTTTCCTGTGAGTTTTGGAGAAAAAACACAGAAAATTCCGTACGGCTGTGCGAATGGACATGACCTGGTTTTGAACTAGCTTTCTACGAGTCGGGTGGACTTGAGAACATCATTCAAAAACAAATTTACAATTGAAAGCATAAATTTGTAGACATAATTATAGCTCTTTAACTGATTTTAGACACGTGTCGGAGCTCCGTTTTCCTGTACGCGGATACCCACCTGAAAAAAAAAAAAAATAATAATCCATGTAAGCATGACAAAAAAATATCCGTATACGTTTTCTTTCTTCAACAAATCGAAAACTGATCATCTATAGAAATTGTATGAAAATTTTAAAGTACTGTATTAAAATTTTTATTTACTATTGTTAATATATGTATATATATATACACATATAAGAAATACAACATAACCTTGCTTTTACGTTTTGAGAATTTAAATTATTTCTTAATTTACATTTTTTTTTTTTTTTTTTTTTTTAAAGATATCTTTTTTTTTCAATGAATTTTAATCCTCGCTTTGACGTTAATGAAATTTTGAATTTTCTTCCATTTACATTTGTATATGCAGAAAATATACAGGGAATACTTGTTGTAACTTAATTAAAAAAAGTAATGTAAAATAAACACATAAAGGAAACGAATGCCATCAAGGCAGATTATATTCTTTATCGCCTTCTCTAGAGCAAATAACTAATGCACCAAGCAAAACTGTCACCGGAGGAAGCTAAGTTGCTGATTATGGGAATTTAAAGTGATCAATGACCCTTAAATAGCAGATGTTTAACTTGAATCACATACATGCTACACAAATTATTATAGTAAAGTTAAACATCCACATTGGAAAAAAGCAATAAAGAATAATACATCATTTTTTCCCCAGACTATAAGTATTAAACAATAAATTACGAACATTTAAATTGAAGTGCATTTTTTACTTTCTTCTATATTCAATAAAAGAATTGGATTCATAAAAATTTTCGACTTCGAGTTTTCGACGGATTTACACGTTTTGAGAGGTCTAGAACACGATTTTATCATTTATAGAAAATGTCTGTCTGCCTGTGTGTGTGTGACAAAAATTTTGTGGCGACTGTATCTCCGGAACTACTGTTCAGAATTATATATGAATTTATATGTAGAGGCACCTTGACCTAAATTAGTGCCCATCAATTTTTGTCAACCGATCAACAGGTGGCGCTGCTATCAGCAATTTTCGAGATTTAGGAGGAGGCTATATCTCAGGTTCTATTGAGTATAATCAAACAAAGCTTGAAATGTGAAAAGGCTATTACGAGACATTATGATGATCCAATTTGAATTCTTATCGGGTTATAAAAACGTACTTTGTAAGATGCCATTTATAGGCAATAAAAATGCATACTTTGGATATTTAGTGTTAGTTGTCTCTTAAGATGCAAATCGTTTCATTCATCCTGCTAGATAATAATAATAATAAATAAATAAATAAATAAATTATTTGCACTTAGTAAAATATAGGAAAGTATAAAAGAAAGTCTTGTGGTGGCCAAAACATACTTGTTTACTCTTGAAGTTAACAATTTACATAAATCGTTAAAAAATATCATTGATCTATTTTTCAGATTTCTTAATTTTTAAACTAAACAATTAGTGATTACATTTCAAATTATTTTTTAAATAATTTACCAACTGTATGACAGTGAAAATTTACCTTATTTTATAATTTAAAAAAGTTTTGTATGATTTTTAGATG
This sequence comes from Salticus scenicus, assembly GCA_963930645.1. Taxonomy (NCBI): domain Eukaryota; kingdom Metazoa; phylum Arthropoda; class Arachnida; order Araneae; family Salticidae; genus Salticus; species Salticus scenicus. The sequence continues at coordinate 17,541,164 of OZ005648.1, read as the reverse complement.
AATAAGTAATTTTAAGTAATAATTTTTAATAATAATTTTAAGTAATTTTAAGTAATGAATAAGTAATTTTTATTTAATTTTCGGGTTTCGGGTCGGGTTCGGGTCTAAAGACAGCGGGTTTGGGTCGGGTGCGGGTCGTAAAAGTTTCTCTACTGTGGGTTCGGGTCGGGTTTCGGGTTGATATAAAATTCATCTGTTGGGTTCGGGTCGGGTGTGCAGGACTCTAGGTTAGACCTTAAAATTTCATAGCAATGAGTGAAAAGACAAAGTATAAACAGAAAGCAACCTGATAGCTACGAAGAAACCGAAACTAATTACAAAACGCTTATTCTACGCTTACGTCATCAATAATCGATTGTAAAATCATTCGATTATTAAAATCATTCGAAAGCAAATCACTCGATTATCAAAATCATTCTATTATTCCCATCTCTACCGCCTACACTCAGTGATGCCAGATGGTCGAAAATTATTTCCCCAAACAGGTCTTCAAATTTTCCCAAATCAGGGTGTTTTTTTTTTTTTCGAAAAAATCCCCAGCTTGATTTCTAATACAGAGAAAAAATAAAAATTTCTTAAAAAAAAAAAAAAAAAAAAAAAATCAAGCAGATTTTTCTATGATTTAAGCTCAGATTGTTCCCCAAATGAAGGCAATCTTTGAAAAAAAATCCCCAAATAACAATAAAGCTATTGAAAGTCTCTAGTCGTAGGGATAAATCATTATGTTGCCAACATTGACAGAAAGTTGAAGAACTCCCCAAAATAGTCCCCACAAACATTTGGTCCCCAAAATTGTCCCCAGAAGCCTCGAAAATCCCCAATCTGGCATCACTGCCTACACTGTAAAAAAAAAAAAAAAAAAAAAAAAAAAAAAACTGTATTTTACAACAAAAGGTGCTGGCACCGCGGCTGCCAACACAGTTGCTGTAAAATTTACAAGCTGCTGCTTTTACGGTGCTGTAAAATTTACTGCACTTTGCTGTGAATTTTTCAAGATGTTGTTTTTAGTAGTGCTGTAAAATTAACTGCACTTTGCTGTGAATTTCACAAGATGCTGTTTTAAAAAGTGTTGTAAAATTAACTACACCTTGTTGTAAATTTTACAACACTTTTTAAAACAGCATCTTGTAAAATTCACAGCAAAATGCAGTTAATTTTACAGCACTACTAAAAACAGCATCTTGTAAAATTCACAGCAAAGTGCAGTAAATTTTACAGCACCATAAAAAACAGCAGTTTGTAAATTTTACAGCAACTGTGCTGGCAGCCGCGGTGCCAGCACCTTTTGTTGTAAAATACTGAATTTTTTTTTTTACAGTGAGGATAGGTCAAAATTTCACACAAGCGTCAATATTGACGGATATTTTCATCGTAAAGATGTCAGACCACTTTTGAAATATTATTTAGGATACTGACATGACTACCATAGAGTATGAATTTTCTAATTTATGAAATTCGTAAGTTATTTGGAATTTACGATCCTCTTACAATGGCAGAAGAATACAAAATTGAGCATAAACGGCCATTTTCAGGATCATAAATATATCAGACAACTTCAAAATAACATTTATGATACTTGTATGAACATGACTGATTACAAATATTCTAATAGGAAAATTTCGTAAGCTATTCGTTATTTAAGATTTTATCGATATAACAAAATTGAAAATTTTCCATATAAATATGCATTTTGAGGATTGTTGCATTGGAAATAGTAGCATGAAAACTAAACTACGAAATTTAGCCTAATAAAATAAATTAATAGATTAGAATAAGATAAATATATCGAAGTAAACGGAGGATAGCCTATTAGGCGGGGATTTCATTCTGTCACTGTGTCAAGCGTTTTTTCAAATTCATTTCTCTTAACATGATAACTATGTTAAGAGAATATCCTGTTCTAGAAATTTATGAATATATATATATATGATAGGGAACTGAGCAGAGTCCACCTACGCCAACTAGTTTCGTCATAAAATTGTTGCGTGGGGTACCGCTAAATTGAATAATCGTAGCTTCATTCTCTGTCCCGTGAAACTACGTGTACCGAGGTAGAGAAGTAGTTTCAAAACAGAAAAAATCTGGAGTGACTCCACTCGACTTTCCGAACATTGAGTAACTAAGAGTTTTGTAGATAAAATAAAGAAAGAGGAATTGCTAAACAAACAAAAGAGAGAAAACCATAATAGAGTGTTTTTTTCTCCATATATCACACGAGGTTTTATTTAACGCTACTGAACTTTGAGCCCTTAGATCATAATGATAAAGAATTTTTCGTTTTGTCCCTGTAAAAATCTATAGATGCTAGATTCACCAAAATGCTTATAGTTAGTGCAACAGTGATTTATAATATTCATACAAATTTTCAGCTCAATTGAATAAGGCGTTTAGATGCTATCGCACTTTTAAGATTTTGGTCCCATAGGCCATAATGATAAAGAATTTTTCTTTGTGTCCCTGTAAAAAAACTGTAGTGCTAGATTCACCAAAATCTATACAGTTGGTGCAAATGCGACCTATAACATGTGTACAATTTTTTTGCTCAGATTAATAAGGCGTTTAGACGCTATCACACTTTTAAAAATTTGGCCCCATTGGCCTTAATGATAAAGAATTTTTCTTTGTGTCCCTGTAAAAAAACTATAAGTGCTAGATTCTCCAAAATCTATACAGATTGAGTATCTGTGACCTATAATATGGGTATAAAATTTTTGCTCAATTGAATAAGGCGTTTAGATGCTATCGCACTTTTAAGATTTTGGTCCCATAGGCCATAATGATAAAGAATTTTTCTTTGTGTCCCTGTAAAAAAACTATAAGTGCTAGATTCACCAAAATCTATAGGGTTCGTACTATGGTGACTTACAATATACGTACCAACTTTCAGGTTAATCGAACAAAGCCTTTAGACGCTAGCGTGTTCACAAACATACACACATACACACATACACACATACACACATACACACACACATACATACATCATCGTAAAAATAGTGAAAACGGACTCAGGGGACCTCAAAACGTATAGAAACATCAAAATCTCGAATTCGGATTTTTGACATGATTACAATACTTTCCTCACTATAGTGTTCGGAAAGTAAAAATGCAAAGTTATTTCTGGTTTAGTGTACGTAACTAAATTTACTTAACGGTGATACCGAATTATAAAATAATTACATTGATTACGATTGACAGATTCAAAGTGGAAGCCACCTCTTTTTAACTCCTATTAAAACTAACTAACTCTTACCATCAGATTCGTTGTTATTCATATATTATAGTTATTTATATGTTATTAATGGAGAATTTGGAATCTCCATTTTATCTAAACTTCACAAAATCCGCTCCAATACAACGATTTGATACTGAGAAAAAAATTATATTGCCTTCATCTAGAAAGAATAAGTGGTCATTTTCTAAATCCCTAAACTATAAATGTAGATTTCCGATCTATGCGTATAAGGCACGCCAATAAGCTGAATAGACGAAATGATAGAGAATTTCTAGTCTATACATTTCTAGATGATGAAATAATATTTTGAATATTCTGAATCCTTTGTATTGCGCGAAATTCTCGCTTGATTTTTTAGAATTGGGTCATAAACTAAGATTTTAGTTGCTATAACATGCTTTTTGTATTCATATTTATTTGCTGAGATTTTTAAATGAGTTTGATCTCTATAATATGGACAAACGCTTTGGAATTCTAATAGGGGTGTCTAGAACTCGTTTTCAAAGAGGAATAGAATTTATGAGGACGACATAGAATTATTTTTTACTAGAGCCACGATCTAGATTCTAGATGTCAGTTACAGAATTTTTTCTCAGTGGAGAAAATTTCTCTGAATGCGTACCTTTCCTCAAAACTCGTAGAATATAACTTACTAATGAAGATCCAGCAAACTATTTTCTCATTTGACTTGGTTTGAGACTCTTTCATCTCCTCTATTTTTGCTTCTTAACCAACCTGATTCAATTATACAATTGAAATCAAACGCCAAAATCTTCGTAAGTCTAAATATCTGCTACGAAAAGTAAGTGAAGAGTCACAATTTCTTCGTATTTCTTTTGATTCATAGCGTTTATTTATAAAATTTTTATTCATTATTATTTAAAACTAGTATTTTGTTTCCTTTTACTGAAAAAAATTAGTTTCTCTTTCATAACTGCATCCAATAATACTGATTTGTAACACCAAAAAGAAAAAAAAAAAAAAAAAAAAGAAAAAAAAAAAAAAAAACCTTTTATCTATCTTTTATATTTATATTCTTCTTAAAACTACTGATGAGTAGAATTTTTTTATTTGGTTTCTTAATTTATTTTTAATCTGTAAATGCATGCATGAAATAATCAAGTTAAATAGATTTATGCTTAAAAATTTGCAACACTTGCACTTACAATTAGTTTTCTTTAATCCTATGGTTTGGTTTGAAATTTTGAAATAGTTAATTTTGGCAAATAATCTTCGACAATTTTTTTTTCTTAAATGCAAATTTGATTAGTATAACACTTTCTTTCGTGTGTTTATTCGAAGCAGTTCTTAATCATATTTGTTGAATTATAATTAGTGAAATGTTTTACATGAAATAATTATTAAATTACACAGGTATTTTAAAATCATAAGTACTTGTTAAAATTTTTAGTTAAATTTTTAATAAAGTTTAATTAAATAAATTTATGCTTAAAAACTCGTAATACTTGCGCGTTTAGTTATTGTAATCCTAAGGTTTCATTTGAAAAATTTGAAATACTTAATTTTGGGAAATAAATTTCGAAATAATTTTTTTTTTCCTAAATGCAAATTTTATTGACATAACACTTTGTTCCTTCTAGTTATCTAAATAATTTCTTGATCATATTTGTTGAATTATAAATAGTGTAATATTTTACAAGAAATAATTATTAAATTATATAGGTATTTTAAAATTATAAGTACATGTGAAAATGGAGATTTATAAATTACCCATTTTTACTTTCCGAACACTATAGTTAGGAAAGTATTGTAATCATGTCAAAAATCCGAATTTGAGATTTTGATGTTTCTATACGTTTCGAGGTCCCCTGAGTCCGTTTTCACTATTTTTGCGATGATGTATGTATGTGTGTGTGTATGTCTGTGAGTGAACACGCTAGCGTCTAAACGCTTTGTTCGAATAAGATGAAAGTTGGTACGTATATTGTAAGTCATCATAGTACGAACCCTATAGATTTTGGGGAATCTAGCACTTATAGTTTTTTTAGAGGGACATAAAGAAAAATTCTTTATCATTATGGCCTATGGGACCAAAATCTTAAAAGTACGATAGCATCTAAACGCCTTATTCCATTGAGCAAAAAATTTATACACATGTGATAGGTCACAGATACTCAATCTGTATAGATTTTAGAGAATCTAGCACTTATAGTTTTTTACAGGGACACAACGAAAAATCCTTTATCATTATGATCTATGGGCTCAAAGTTCAGTAGCGTTAAATAAAACATCGTGTAATAGATGGAGAAAAATACTCAAACACTCTATTATGGTTTTCTCTCTTTTGTTTGTTTAACAACTCCCCTTTCTTTACTTTATCTACAAAACTGTTAATTACTCCATGTTCGGAAAGTCGAGTGGAGTCACTCCAGATTTTTAACAAATGCGAATAAATGATTAATAATTTAGGTGTAACCGTAGAATTATACTGATTTATGAGTATTTTTCTACTTTTCTTTCAGTAAACTACTTAATATTCATTTAAATAAGACACAAAGAAATGCATTTTGTAAAGACAAGATATATTACCATGCGAAATATTTTTAGAGTGTTAATGTTGCAGTAAAAGGTTTCTCCTGTTACCTAATTTAAAAGGAATGGTATTGATTTTTTATAGGCGACAATAGTACAGAGAACTAGTACTTTGACATTGTGAAAAGCACGATATTTTTGGCTTTCTTTTATATCGGCTTCAATAATTATAGAATTAGAAAGGCCCTTTTTAAATAAATGAATTTATTAAAAGTAAATTCCATAAAATTAAGATAGCACAGTGAAAATTATGCGTTTAAAAGTTCAAAAGTTTAAAGATTAAAAATAATGATAATGTTAAATGCGTTCTGTAATGAATTTTAGCAGGAAAATTTGAAAGAAGTTCTACAAATTTTAAGTAAATCAAACGTAAATATAAACGGTTCTTATATATATATATATATATATATATATATATATATATATATATATATATATTTCAAACTCATTAATATAATAACTCATTAATATAATGTTAAGTTTTAATTAAAAAAATGTGTAGAGTTTTTTTTATTATTATTATAGTTACTTGTTTAAAATATTAAATAATAATAAAAAAATTCCATACAAATGTCCCATAAATTTATGATAATCGCTTTAAATATCTCTAAAATGATTAATCATACTTATTATGAATCGATAGCTAAATGCAATTAATTTATACAGAATGAATGAAATAACCACTCCAGAAATGTACACTATATTGCCTTTAATTGTTTAAAAATAAAAATGTACATAAAAACCCGTATCGCTAGGCTTAATTTTTGAAAATACTTGAAATTTAACTCATTATGTCGACGATATCTTTCTGAACTAACTTTCACAAAAATTGCTTAAAAAAAAAAAAAAAAAAAAAAAGGCAATTCTATACATTTGGCTGATAAATCATACATAAGAAATTTTTTAAACTATTGTTGGTAGGCAGTTAAAAATTAACTATTAAAAGTACTTACTTATCATCTGATATTTGGTATTTTTTACGTACTTCTATATATATATAGAGAGAGAGAGACAGAGGAAATATTGATGCGTGAAAAATATCGAACTCCAGTTTTCGATGAATTTACACGTTTTAGGATGTCCTGAACACGATTTGACTGTTTTTAGAAAATGCCTGTCAGTCTGCGTGTGTGTATCACAAATTTTGTGGGCGCTGTTATTATAAAATGTATGAAGCTATAGAATACTTTTAAAATAATATCATTCTACAGTTCTTCAAACATTATTGAAAAGCTGCTACAAAATTCTGAACTTTAAATTTATTTCTCTTGGGTTCCAAAAATCGAGTATAACCAGTTACTTAAAATGTAACTAAAAGTTCTATGCGAATTTGTTTTCATCCAATTCCTTAAAAATTTTTTTGAATGTTGTCATAAAACTTAGCATTCATGTTATAATCAGGAACCCACACAGCCACTTACATCCATAGGACATCTATAAACACGTATAAAAGTTAAAAACTGATCCATTAAACTTCTATAAATATCCTACAAATATATATTAGCACGACAAATGTCACTCTTGTTTACATCAATCAGATGTCCGTTACATATCCAAACTAGTATGTTGTGGCCACCACAAGACTTTCTTCTATATTTTCCAATACATATTCATTCAGTAACAATAAAAAAAAAAAATCGATAACTTTGTTTTAAATTATCACAGATTTATAATTCAACCATTCCTTTTAAAGGTATTGACGAGACCTTTCGAAAGATACCCATCTTGAAACTTTACCCGCATGGGGGGGGGGGGGGTTACTTCCCCCAGGGGGGAACCGATGCCCCTACATGCACAATTTTTTTTTCCAGTTAACTACTACTATTATCAAAAATTCATATTAATTTTACAATCACAAGTTTAAAATAACTCTCATTATGCACATTTATACGAAATTTTGTACTATACTGCCATGTTAAAAATTTAGAAAAAATGCGATCACAGCGCCACCTGTTGAGCGATTGGTCCCAAAATCTAATCAGCACCAGTTTATGTCAGGGTGCAACTAAATACCAAGTTTGGTCAAATTTCATTCATTGGTTCGTGTGATAGAGCGTCCACAATAAACGTGATACACACAGACAGACAGACATTTTCTAAAAACTATCAATTCGTGTTCAGGATATCCCAAAACGTGTAAATCCATCAAAAAACGGAGGTCGAAAATTTTCACGAATCCAATACTTTCTGTATATTACATATAGAAGAAAGTAAAAATCTTGGAATATCCAATAATTGGACTTGTTCGATCTAATAGATATTGAAAATATCTAAATCTTGTTTTGATCTAACATGTTACATCTATTAGACATCGAAAAAGGCACGTCTAAATTTCGCCTATGTTTAAACATTCAATAGATATCTATAATGAGTACAGGGATATCCAGGACTTTTAATGGACATTCCTTAGATATTTTGAACCTTTAATGGATCATTGGATATAATTTACATATCTAATAGATATCAGTGGCTGTATGGGAAATTATTGCTTTTATTACGAACTCTTAAATTCAATCACAAGATAAAAATTCATAGAAAATTCAAAATTTAATTAAATATTTACACTTTTTTTTTTTTTGTGACTGATTTTGTAATTGAGGCATAAAAGTATAAATATCCAGATGCTACATACAAAAAACGCATAGTTTGGGGGGAAAAAAATGGAAGTTTAAATAAATTTAGATTTTGCATGGAGAGAGCAATTATTTTGTATTATTTTTCCCATAAAAGAGGCCTTTCTATCTTTAAAATTACTTTTTTCTTTTAGCATATGTTCTAGGGATAAAAAATGATAGATTTCATTTCAGTACACACCATCTACCATTAAATATCTCGACACTTTCGAATTTTGACATTTTGTGAAATATCTAGAAAAGTTCTTCAGGAATCAACTTGAACCTTTGGTCAGTGATGCCAGATTGGGGATTTTGTCCCCATTTTGGGGATTTTTGAAGCTTCTGGGGACAATTTTGGGGACCAAATGTTTGTGGGGAATTTTTTGGGGAATTCTAAAATTTTTGGGGACAAATCTGGGGAGTTCTTCAACTGTCTGTCAATGTTGGCAACATAATGATTTATCCCTATGACGAGAGACTTTCAAACGCTTTATTGTTATCCGGTGATTTATTTTCAAAAATTGCCTTCATTTGGGAAAAAATCTGAGCTTAAATCATAGAAAAATCGGCTTGATATTTTTTTTCTTGAAAAATTTTTTTTTCCCTTTATAGGAGAAATCAAGTTGGGGATTTTTTCGAAAAAAACCTCCCCCCCCTGATTTGGGGAAATTTGAAGACCTGTTTCGGGAAATAATTTCCGACTATCTGGCATCACTGCTTTTGGTAGTGTACAGAACATGTTATACTTCATATATTTCTGCAAAAGTTGTGTCCTTAAGAGGAAAAGGGGACCAATAAACATATAAACTAAAACATTTAAACACAAACAAAAATGTTTTGGATCATCCTATAAATACTCATACTTTAAATGCGTTTTGGCTGCAGCATGTGATTATGAAGATTTTTCACATTTTATCTGTATAAATATTCATGCAGTTACCAGATTAATTGATGGTGAGATAACTTTTTTTTTTTTTTAAATGAGAAAAAAATTTCCACATTTTAAATTATAACGCACAGGGCATTAGAGCCATTGCAAAGTGATTTTTAGGAAATTTAGGGGTTGAGGACAAAACCTCGCGGGACAAAATATCGCCTACATAAATGAATGGAAATCAAAAAGGAGTTGGTAATTATTAATAATGTTGTAAAAAATTTCATGACAACACATGCCTTAGTCAGAGCACTGGCATGCACACAAACCCACCACAAAAATCGTTATAAATTTTGTTTAAAAGAGTTTAAAGACTATATTTATTAACATTTTTTAAGATTAGTCATAAAGAATTCAATCGTGCTTATCTATTTTAAAATTTTTAATTAAGGTTTGTGAACAGTGTTCAGCTTTGATGTCAGCAGTAATGTTCAATATTTTTTAAATGTATTTTGAATGGTGAAAAGCAAATGATAAAATAACTTAAAATTGAATATAGATAAAATAATAAAATTCCATTCTATAATGTATTTATTTATTTATTTATTTTAATTAATTAATATTAATTTATAAGGCCCTGTGGCCTTCACCAGAGATCCCTGGTGACAGAAATACAAATTTTCAAATAGATTATATTATTTTTTGACGCGATATTTTGGCCGCCGATATTTTGGTCCGGATCCCGAAATTTAGCATACTGCGTTAGACACAACATACTGCAATCAGAATGCAGAAATGTTCAATATCTTGCAAAATAGGAGCATTTTCACTAAATAATTTTTAACTACGCACGAGCTAGCTTAAAAAAAAAATATTTGCATAATTGAATAGCCAGAAGTATTGAGCAACTTATATGAAAACTTCAAACAAATGTCATATAAATTTAAGGAGTTATGAAAGATAGAATGAATAAAATTTCAGATCTTCTCAAGAAAAAGAAAGATAATAGGGGTTTCTATCAATGTTTATTTACAATCAGAAAACACAATATTGCCATTGGGTACTGACTGAATCAAAATAAAAATGTGAGTAAAATCTCTTATAGTTTAGCTGTTATTTTGAGAAAAATGAAATTCTGCTCATTCTATCGTTCATAGCTTTTTGAATTTACCTGATATTTGTTTGGGGTTTTTGTATAAGTTGCTCAATACACTGAGACAAATTTTGTAACTGACATCTAGAACCTAGATCGTGGCTCTAGAAAAAATGGTTCCATGCCATCCTTATAAATTCTAGTCCCCTTGGAAAGCGTGTTCTAGAAGCCCTTATTAGAATTCTAGAGCGTTTGCCTATATTCGAGATGGCAAAGTTATTTAAAAATCTCTGCAAATAAATGAGACTACAAGAGGCAGGTTTCTGTAACTATAATCTTAGTTTATTACCAAATTCTAGAAAATCAAGCGAGCATTTCTCGCAATATAAATGATTCAGAATATTTAGAGTATTCAGAATATTGTTTCACCATCTAGAAATGTGTACACTAGAAATTCTCGATAATTTCCTCTATTCCGTTTATTGGCGTGCCTTATGCGCATAGCTCGGAAATCTATCTTTCTAGTTAAGGGATTTAGAAAATAGCCACTTATTCATTCTAGAGAAAGGCGGTATATTTTTTTTCTCAGTGTAGTTTTCGCTATTAAATTATGTAAGTGATTTTTTTTTTTAAAATGCTAGCTCATGCGTAGTTAAGAATTATTTAGTAAAAATAATTCGTAAGATATTTTCGTAAAATATTGAACATTTTTGCATTATGATTGCAGTATGCTGTGTCTAATATAATAAGCCAAATTTTCTAAAAATGTCTTTGAACTGTGTCTAATACCCTACCTGTTATAATTAAAAAAGTGGAAATTTGTTTTGCAATTAAAAAAAATGAACCGTTATATCTCCACGAATATATGTGGTAGCCGCAAAAAAATTTATACAGATAATGAGAAAAATCTTTATAATCACATGCAATGGTCAAAACGCATTTAAAGCATTACGTTTCAAAGGGTGATATAAAACATTTTATTTTTTGTTTAATTTTTTTACTGGTATCTTTTTCTTCTTCAGGACACAACTTTTGCTGAAATGTATGAGGTGTAGCATGTTCTTTACACTACCAAAGTTTCAAGATGATTCCTGAGGAACTTTTCTAGATATTTGAAGAAACGTCCAAATTCAAAAGTGTCCAAATAGTTATTGGTAGATAGGGTATGATTTAAGAAGCGACAGAATGTAAAAATAAATAAATAAATAAATAAATAAATAATTCCTTCCTGCTTTAACAAAAAACCTACAAAAAATTCGCGATGTTGTTAAAAAAAAACTTTTATTTGTCCTTGAATATATGTACTACTCTCATACTAAATGAATATATATATATGATTAAAAGAAGAAACAAAATCACATTCTGCTGCTACAGTGCTTTAGAAGGGTGTCTCAAACATTATTTATACTTTTAAAAAATTAAAGAACACGCTTTTAATGAAATGTGAACTAAAAAGTACAAAATATCTATCTTTATGGTAATAAAATGCTGGGTAATAGAAAGTCGTGTTGAATGACACACCATAATATTTACATATTTTCATATTTTTAAATCTTTAATTTAAAAAAAATTGATTGATTAATTGTTGCTACTCAACGCTATAAAAATACGGCCAAATCCTTTATAGTACGATAGAGTTTTATATACATAGATTTTTTTGTTTGCCTCTAGGACCTGCCTCTGATGGGATAAGAGCCTGGAAACACTTGTATGTGGTATTGTCATTGACTATGAAGTTGCGCGCAAAATTTTAGGTCAATCAAACTACCAGAAGTGGCCGAAAATTGAATGGCAAAATTCCGTTACATACATTAATTGTTACATCATGTCAAGTTAATAAAAGCATGTTACAAAAGAATAACATTATGAAGGAATGAGAAATAAATAATTTAGAATTAAACAAAAACCATTTAAAAAAAAATCTCCCCTGAGTGGGCTCGAACGTTAGACCTTTAGGTTCGTAGCCCGGAGCTTTACCTCACAGCCACAGCGTTCACGTAAGGAACGCCTTTTTTTACAATATAGATTTTTTGTTTGCTCCCAGAGCGGTTACAAACATACATACAGGTGAAGCCAATAAAGGTGTGTTAAAAATAAATGTTTTACTTCTCTTTTTACTGCCTTCAGATCAATATCTTTGCTGCAATATATGTGGTTATCGCATGTTATTTACACGCACGAAAAAAAAAAAAAAAAAAAAAAAAAAAAAAAACAGAATTAAATAATTTGCCAAATATTCGACAATACATTTAAATTCGAATTATTTTATACCCAATCTATATCTAGGCCCACCAGCAGCCGAGCGGTTTTGCGCTCAAAGCTGGTACACGTGAAATGCCGGGTTCGATCCCAGGACGCGCTCGTCGGCCTATCCATTTAAAGCTTTCAGTGGATTTCTCCTAAACTAGCGTAATTACGAGCTAGGACCCCTTAGAAAGATTTTCACAGAAGGCACTCTCCCCCTGGCCTAGTAACCTAGTGCAGTCAACTGACCTTATTCCCAAGCTATCTAGCTAATTATCTACCTACTCTCTATCTAACTATCTATCTATCTATATATAATAAACAATAAAAATTACCCCTTGCGAAATAAACTTATAATCGGTGTGTACAAGATGTGTTTAATTAAGATTCAATTAATTAATTAATTTGTATCTACCTTTATTTGTTTATTTTATTATTTTTGTTAAATTGAAACCAATAAAAATATATTTTCATATATACTAAATAAAATAAAATAAGTTTTGTTATCGTTTCATTTCTGCATATCTTCAAATGAAAATCTCCACAGGAATGATGATGATTTTGCCAATACAAATATATTTATCCTTTAATGGTTCTCCAAGTAGTCGCTAACAAAGTTTGTTAAGCAAACGAAGGCTATTTCTTTTACTCTTCTACTTTCCATTTATTTGTGTGTTTTCTATTTGAGGTCTGCAATAAAGACAAGATTTTCTCTGACGCCATCGAGAGTTAGTCAATGAGCGAGACAAAATTGGATAATGGTCTACCGGGGATAAAACAATAACAGAGGGAGACGTGTTACTGCTACTAACTAAAAAGATTTTATTGGTTGAGAAAACATGAATATTTATCTATCCAACAGAGTTAAGACGAAGTTCTAAGGAAAGGCGCTTCACATCTAATGTTTGATACAGTGTGTATAGCTTAATATTATATAAGATAGAATTTTTTTATTTAATTAATTACTACAAAAGATTTTTCTGTTGAGATTTTAAGATAAAGTTTTACTTAGTTTTTATTATTTATTTATTTATTTCAAGGAAGGTAGAAAAATTGTTTAGCTACCTTAAAAACAACGATGAGTTATCAGTTTAAATTAATTCTTCTGTATAAAATTTTATTATTTACCGCTTCTTAATATGCAGGAACAGTATTCCAGTCAGGGCATTTTTAGGTGTGTGAATCTACACCAAATTTTTTATAAAACAGAAAAACGTGAGATATTTTCTGTAAAAGAATAAAAAAATTTAAATAAATGAGAGAATCGCTAAATTAGATTGAAATTAACGTATGAATACATATTATTGTACATATTATACATATTATTCTAAAAATTCAATCTAAATGTATGAAATAATTGCATCTGTGTATTTTAAGGCTTTTTAACAGACATTCTATGAAAGGATGTATATATATTTTTAAAGGGATACATAATTTCTGAACACTCAGTTTAAAATATATAATATTTTCTACAATTACTTGAGTTTTACTTTCATGAAATAAAATAAATTATAATGAAATGGTTTGAAAAGCAGCTTTTATTGAAATGTACATAAATTGAGTTTCTACTTAACTTGCACAAGTCTTGAAGTATTTTTAATTGCATTACTTTAAACTTATATAAATCCTCAACTCTGCAAAGAAAATAAATAAATAAATAAATAAATAATCCATGTATTAAGAAAAACTATCAAAAAGACTGTTTCACAGTTGATGTTTACTTTCAAAAATGGTTTCCAGAATAAAATTAAGCCCAACTACTAAACATTTAGCAACCATATCAGAAACCATTTTAGTGAAAATCAAGTAATTTATAACAGAGAAAAACAGTAATAGAAATCAATAGATTTGCTTTATAGTTCAAAGCTAGCGAATTCACCCTAAAAAAAGGATAATGAATTTAATGGCAAATTTGTTCCTTGTAAGTTATCTTATATATGATCAAAAAGTACTCTAATAGGATCATGTGACAATCATTTCCTTTTCATCAACACCTACTGGATGCTGCGCTTCTTCAAAAACATTATTATGATGCAACAATGACAAATGGAGATTTAATGAATAGTCTTAAACTGCATCGTTTAGTATAAACTGATCGCTATGTTTGCAGCTGCACTGAATTGTGCATCTTACTGTATATAGTGTAGTATAGAAATAATTTTACTAAAAACCTCTTTGAACCTTAACGTCAATGGCTACACAAAAATGTGGTACGCCTGCCTGGGACATACTATATAGTTACAGTCAGTCATAAAATCAAATATCTCTGATTCATACAGTCAAAAATCATCTGTAATATTCGAAATATAGGCCTAGCAGACCAACAGTTTATGTATCCAGTTACTTTCTTTTATGCTAAAATAACTCTGCAATAGTTTAAATTCAAAGTTCTCAAGTCTCTCACAAACTTCTGGTTACCGGTCTCTTCTGCAAGGCGGTTCGTCTAATGCTAGTGATAAGTAGTTCATGGAGTCTGCTTTTGAACACTTTTAGTTAAGGGAAGTGGTAGAGGGGACGAAGGGAGTGCCTCGTCTGCTCCTCATTCTGTACATACTGCTTTGGATTTTTTTTATTTTCCAGTGTCGTGTTGGGGCACTCTTTAGCAGAGAATATTCTCTTTGCTCGTACTGTTCGCCCGCGGACGATTGATACCTCGTTGGCAAAGTGCCAGGACGATTCCACTCACTCTCTGGCATACACAGCAAAGGAAAAAGAAAGAGAGAGGGGAATTTTTTCTATTATTCTTGTTTTTTCTGTTATGAGTAGAATCATTAATACTCCTGCTTTGTTTTCTTTTATTTCTTTCTATATAACAGTTTGTTTATATTGGAACAAATGGATCATACATATGGTATGAGTTCTCGGATTAAACCTATCCGTAGTGAACCGAAGCGTATTTACATAATGTCATTAAGTTTTGCGATAAAGAAGCTTTGGAAAGAGAAGTTATTGTTTGAAGAATTTTAATTATTTCTTCAAAAATTTCGATAATAAATATTAAAATGAAAGTAAGTGTCAAATATTTAAAGCAACATCCAATTTTAAATAGTGTCATTTTAAATAGTTTCTTCGTTCGGTGCAACTTGCACATTAGTCCAGTGAGGTACAACTTTCACATTAGTCCCGTCAGGTACAACTTGCACATTACTCCCCTTTAAATATAGTGACCAGCGAAGCTGGCAAAGCATTCATTGATTCACTACCTTAATTGATTTCACATTCTGTCATTTTTGACGGGGTTATATACTAGTTTGTAAATAATAATTGACATATTTTTTAAATTAATGTTACACACTTCAAAAGTTTCAAAATACTGACAAAGCTTTTATTTTTATTTTTAATTGAGTAATATTTATACTGAAATCTAAAACTATCCCTTTATAATATTATCAGTTTTTCTTTCTTTTAATTAATCGTAAAATATTTATGTAACCAGATATTCAAGAATCAGTTCAAAGAAAGAAAAGAAATGCAATCAGTGAGTTTATAATTTTTTCATACCCATAAACAAACACATCCCTAAGTACTACGGACATTCCTATTGTATAAATGGACCAGCTCTTTTCACCCATGCGCAGATGACGCCAGGGATCTTCCTTTCGCGGTTTATCAGTATTGAAGTCGTTTCTGATTCAGCTTCTTCTTCCTTAATCTTTCCCGCATTTAGGGATGGCACGCCAAAACCATTACTTAAAGTGTGAAGAGTTCTTGAGAGTGGCCTGTAATCTCCCTATTGGGATATTTGCACCCACGAATCCAGACGAGCTTGAGAATTCTAGGGTAGAATTGTTAATGCTCTGCACATATTTCAGAGTAGCTCCACTTTCTCGAGGCTAAACATTTAATTATTATTGGCATAGTTATACAAAATATCAATAATACGGAATGTATGTTATTAAGAAAGAACACAATGTTTATGAAAGTCATATGTATGCATGAATTTCATTGCTAGCATTTATCTTTAAAAGTATCGTATTAAAACTGCTCAAACAGTCACCATTTTTAAAAGAATGTCTACGGGAATGAGAAAGATGAGCTACCATTTTTGTAATGGTAAATCTGAATTTGGTGTTTTTAAAATTACGAAGATTACCATAAATTATTTATCGTTGTTAAAACAGGATTAAACCCTTATGCAGCAAACATTTTAACGGGAGCTAATAAACTTTGAATTGAAAGTCTGTACTGGGGAGTACAGCTTTTATTGTGAGAGTCATGCGCTTAAGAGACAATTCTTTTGCTATAGTTTATCATGCAGTGCTTAAATCAGCTAACACCCTAAAAAATCGCCTCTAGCCCAGATCATCTTTCATTTTATTTTGAACTAAAAAATCGTCAGTGGTCAATAGGTGTTGTTATCAAAGTTGATAAACAAAGCTGGCGAGTTCAATCCGAGGTTACGCTCATCTAACTAGACATTACGAGTTGTTCGCCGTTTCTTCAAAAATTGTATCAACACAAGATAAGATTCTTAGAAAGATCTGCCATGGAGAGCAATTCCGTAGGTCTATGTACCTCGAGTAGACAGTTGTCCTTATTCCACACTACCTTAACCAAACTCACAAAACTCTTTGAATTAGTTTCACTCCTTTTCTTCTCCATCGTTACTTTCTGTACATCGTCTGAATGAAACACCGCACATGTGTTTTTACGAGTAAGCAAACTAATTAGCACTATTTTTTCGCATTTATTATTAAATAGTTTCAGACATGCCACTTAGTACTTTACACTGAGATGACAAAAGTCACGAAATACCTCCTAATATCGTGTCGGAACTCTTTTTGCCTAGCGAAGTGCAGCAACTCGAAGTGGCATGAACTCAACAAGTTGTTGGAAATTCCTTGCAGAAATACTAAGCTATGCTGCCTCTATAACCGTCTATGTTTACGAAAGTGTTCCCGGGACAGGATTTTGGGAACGAACTGACTTTTTGATTATATCGGATACATGTTCGATGGGATTAATGTCAGGCGATTTAGGTAGCCAAACAATTCGTTAGAATTGTTCAGAATGTTCTTCAATCCATTCGCGAACAATTATGGCCAAGTGGCATGGGCGTATTTTCATCCATAAAAATTCCACCGTTGTTTGGGTACCAAATAGCTGAACATAGCTATTTACAGTCAATGATTGGTTCATTTGGATCAGAGGACCTAGTTCATTCCACGTAAAAACACTCCCAGCTTGCATGGGTACATGGCTTCGTGGGGTCTGCGCCACACTCGAACTCTACCATCAGCTCTTACCAACTGAAACTGGGACTCATCTTACGTAGCCACAGTTTTACAGTGGTCTAGGGTCCAACCGATATGGTTACAAGCCCGGGACAGACGAGGCAGGCACCTGAGTCGATCTTCTGCTACCATAGTCCATGAAAGCCGAATTTCGTTGTACTGTCGTAACGGACGCGTTCGTCGTACGGCTTGCATTGATTTTTGTGGTTATTTCAAGAAGCGTTATTTGTTTGTTAACAATGAGAAGTCTACGCACACGTCGCTAGTCTCGATCGTTAAATGCACGCGGTGGGAAACTGCATTGTTCATAGTGGGAGATTGCGCCTGAAATTAGGTATTCTCTTGACACTGTAGGTCTTGAAATGTTGAATTACGATTTCCGAAATGGAATGTCCCATACGTCTAATTCCAACTACATTCAATATTTAAAGTCTGTTAATTCCCGTCGTGTGGCCATAATCACATCAGAAACATTTTCACACGAGTCACTAATTACAAATGAAAGCCTACCAATGCACTTCCCATTTATTCATTTTGTCCGCGGTATTGATACCATATGTACATTTACATGTTGCTGTCCCATGATGTCAACTCAGTGTATCTAAATCCAAAGTTTTTGCTCTTTTTGTCTGTTGCAGGAAAACATCCATTCACATTTCAGTTTATTACCCTCAAGTTGTTAAAATGTTTTGATACAGTTTTAATTTTTTTTCTGATCCCAGTTATTATCTGCTCCGTTTTAGATTCGCGCCCTAAATATCTAAACACACGAGATCGTACGGCAACTCTCCCCCTTACGTGAAATAACAATTAAAAACCATGTGGGAACTTATTTTTTTCATTACATACTAGCCCTCTCAAACCCATAATATGCAACCTTCTACTCAAAACAGAATATTTAGTTTTGATTTTTTTTTTAATCTCTTAAAAATATCCATTCTCAATATTATAGATGTGCGAGATTTCATTTAAAAATTTTAAAGGATAAAATATAGTCATGTGTTTTTGTACTGTAGAAAAATTTTATACAGAAATAATTTTATTCATGTAAAATTTGTGACTACTTAAACAAACGCAATAAAAATTTAAATTACATTGAACAAAAATGAGATACGAAAAACTTTAAAATAGGTATAATGTTTTGAAAGTTCACATTTATTATTATATGCATCAGTTACGTGTTTGTTGTAAAAAAAAAAAAAAAAAAAAAAAAAAAACACTTTATAATTTGCTTCAAGTTTCACTTTTAAAGCAATCTTTATAAAATGTATAAAAATTTCATAAATATTCTTCATATTTTTATATTACTGATATTAAAAAACTGACACAAAGTTTTCAAGGCTACAGCACGTTTAAGCTGTTTTGTAAAATAAGTTCCATCATTTTGAAAATAACCTGCAGCAATGTATAAGAAAAATGTTTTTAAAACGATACTTACTTTACTTCAAGAGTTGATTTATGAAAAATATGAGTGAAATAGGTTATAAACTCAGTTATGAAAAAGTTTGTTACGGATTTTTTAAGTTACAAAACTTTTAATGAAATATTTTAAGTTGAATGTTACAAAAATTGGAATTTCAAGAAACCTTTTTACTTTCTCTTACCCATAATATAAAGTACTGTTTTTGGGTAAAATTTTCGAAATTGAGTTTTCGTTATATCTACGCGTTTTGAGGTCCCCTGAGTCCAAAAATAATGTTTTTAGCTGTTGGTCAGTGTTTCTCTTTCTCATTTATCAGTATATCTCAAAAACAAATTATAACAGAAAGTCCAACTTGGTATTCTAAATGTGTATGATATAGGAATGTTACACTAAACTTTTCGTCGGGATGATACAAATGGTTCGTGTACAGGGACACCCAAGAAAATTCAAATACATTACGTCTATGGGGGAAATTGCAGATAAGTAGAGGTTAACATCTGTAGAATGCACTAAACCAAATGAAACGAATATATAAATATTATATATGTAAAAAAGTTTCATGTAGAATATGGTATAGAAATCATTCACTGTTCTTTTACAGTGCTACCCTAAAGAACTAGATCATAGGGCGAAAATACTTGAAAATGGATGGAAGTGTACTTCGGTTTGCGCCGTGTGTTATTAATATAGGATTACGTTTATGTCCACCATATGATGTGTACATAAGTTTCAGAAAATATACAGGGCTGCCAATATTTAAGCCATAACATTCTTTTTTATTGGTAGTGGAAGTGTTTTACTGTAATATTTTACCATGTCCAGGAAAGCGGCTCAGGAATTGAAATAAATTCATTATAGGCATATGGTAAATAATGTATTTTTTCCAAATGCGATCCAAATGTTATATTTTGAAGTTAATATATTTGTTACTAGAAAAGTTTAATCAAAATTGATAAGTTTCAAGGAATGTTAGTGTGAAAGTTCTCTGAATATAATTTTAAATGAACTTTTGTATTTAATAATAGATTTGAATTCTGTGTAAAAGTAGGTACAGTAACTAGTGGATCTGCAGATCAGGAAACTCAACGTCCTATTTTTATCACTCATTATTTCAACAGATTATAGATCATTTTTATTTTGTCCATATTATATATATTATTATTATCATCATCATCATCAACTTTAGCCTTTTCCAAATCACTTTCTGCCCTTTTTTCTGCAATTCTTCTTCATTATGCTCCTCCAAACTTCACAATTTGAACTGTCCAACGATACAGTGGTCTCTTCCTCGGTTTTTTTCTTATATCTCAGTATTTAAAATAGGGTTTCGTTGGTACATCTATCACCATTTCTTCTGGCAAGGTTCCCAGCCTAGCTCAATTTAATTTGTTAATTCTAGAAAGAAACATCAATAACTATGGTTTGTTCCCTAATCCAAGTGTTTCGCTTTCCTCTCTCTTCGGAGGAATCCTAACATGCATATCCCATCCTTCTCTAAGTTGTTGGAAGTTTTGTATAGTTTTGCACGTTAATGTCCAAGTTTCTGAAGCATAAGTTAAAACTGTATTTTATGTATATATATATATATATATATATATATATATATATATATATATTATACATACACATATATGTATTACATATATACATATACATACATACATGTACATGACTGACTCGCTACATAAAGAGCTGCCTGAAAGGCTGCCGTCCCCTTAACCCCCTGCTGTATCTCTCTCCCTATATCTCTCTGTTTATATGCCTATACCTATCTGCTTATATCTATCTGTATTCTGTCAAATCCTTGTAACTCATAAATCCTTGTACCAAATTTCATTCAAAATGGTTGCATAACATATCGCAATTATTTTGTGTAACCCTGTAAACTTATTACCAATAATATGCCCAAAAGTTTCCGTAGAAAAATGCTTTTAAAAATTCTAATAACATTTCATTATATTATTTAGTCTATACATACTTGTTTTTAGAGAAATCATGGTTTTAACTGTATCTTTATAATGTATGTTAATTCCATTTTGTTGAATGCAGCATATATCTGTTAAAATGCGCTTAAATAAAAATTTGTCTATAGGCAATAATGCCATGAAACTTTTTTGTGCGTCTCTGTAAACGAGCCATAAACGTTGTATACACCAGTAAAAACTATTCAACTTATTCTACAGTTTTCATGAATAGTTGATGGAAATTTCACATAATCTGGATGATTACTTCATATTGTCGGAACACTTTTGTAAAGTCCTGTATATTAATTAGGAGGCCTAAGAGCACATATTTTCTGCAGAAAACATCAGTTTAAGTATCTCTGTAATGTACGCTAATTTCATTTTGTTGAATGCAGAGTAATGATGTCAAAAGTCATTTAAACAAAATTCACCCCATAGGCCGTAATGATAAGAAAAACTTTGGCGTGTCTCTGTACACAGTCCACGAACAATATAGACATTTAAAAATTTATACAGCTATTTCTATACAGAGCCTGAACATGTGTACCATATTGAAGTTAATAGCATGATTTTTGCAGCCGCTATCACGATACACACAAATTCTGTTCATAAGCCGTAAAAAAAAAGAAAAACTTTGTTGTGTTCCTGTACACGAACTACACATGAAATACACACCAAAAGCCATACAGCTAATTCCATCTGGCTCGTAAACTTGTGTACCAAATTTGCAAGTCAATAGCGTGATTTTTGCGGTCGCTGTCGCGCGAAAAACAGATAAACCGACTCACAGACGGAACCCAAAATCTTTTTGAGTCTTTACAGGGAGGCCTCTACTAACTTTTCAGCAATGATACGGGGGGGGGGGGGGGGTTCAGGGGGCAGTAGCCCCCCTCAGACAGAGTTACTTGACAAATAAAACTCTTCCGAAGCCTAATTTGAATTGTTTTAACATAGGTTTGCATAGCAGTACTCGTTATCTTACCACTTAATCTCCAATCTGTATTTAAAGTATTAAATTTCAGAGAAAGAGAAAGTCGTGCGAGTAACACACCAGATTATTTCATAATAAAATTCTGAAATAATTTTTTTTATTGCCCCTTAATATAAAATAAACAATTTATTATTATTTTATTATTATAAAATAAACAATTTATTATTACTTATTACAAAAAAATTAAATAGAAATATTAATGTATTTTACTAATTATATTATAAAACCTTTATAAAAAAAATTACATAGAAATATTAATCTATTTTCATACACTTAATAGGCCTCATTCCAAAGGGATTAATCTGGACGATTTTGCTAAGAACATGGATTTTTTAATAACTTTTAAAAGATGAAAAAAAAAAAAAAATAATAAATACTACTTTTAATTAGTTAATTAAGGTTACAAATTCACATAATTAAATGAGAATAATGTAATTGTTAGAATTACAATATAAATGATATATACCTTTATAGGATTTTAACTATAATGAAAACGTGTTTTCTTGGTTATGAAAGTTGATAAACATTTTTAAAAGACTAAATGCTTATGCATTTGAATTAAATTAAATTCAATTTTATTGCGCTAGCTGTAAAAACATGAGGAAAGGGCACGTGACATCACTCGCAGTCAAGTTATGGGTAGATTAGCAAAACGTTGGTATTTCCACCAATACAGGTTGATCTTTTGTCACTCTACACTGTAAAAAATAACCGTAGTTTTTACAGCAGAATGTGCTGGCACCCCTATTACCAGCACATTCTTCTGCTAAATAAGGCAATTTACAGCGAAAGCATCTATAAAGAGAGACTTTTTTACAGTTGTTTTTGCTGTAAATTACTTCTTTCTTACAGCTGAATGTGCCTGCACCCACATTCCCAGCACATTCTGCTGTTAAATAAAGCAATTTGCAGCGAAAACATCTATAAAGACAGACCCTTTTACAGTTGTTTTTGCTGTAAATTACTTCTTTCTTACAGCTGATTGTGCTGGCACCCATATTCCCAGCACATTCTGCTGTTAAATAAAGCAATTTGCAGCGAAAACATCTAAAAAGAGAGATTCTTTTACAGTTGTTTTTGCTGTAAATTATTTCTTTCTTACAGCTGAATGTGCTGGCACCCATATTTTTAGCACATTCTGCTGTAAAAACTGCGTTACTTTTTACAGTGTACCTTTTAAATACTGGATTCCTTTCAAATTTAAAAGTGGGCGAGGCTAAAATTCGCAGAATTGAAAAAAAAAAAAAAAAAAAAAAAAAAAAAAAAACTACATGTTGAGTGAGTTTTGTTAAGCTTCTTTTTATTAATTCATTTTTTACATTTAATATTTTATTAAATTATATTATAATAAATTATGTTATATTAAATTATATAATAAATTAATAATTTTATATTTAATATAAAACTAATATCACAATTAAATAATCATATCATTTAAAAAAAAAAAGAACTGCATGTTGAATGAGTTTTGTTAAGCTTCTTTTTATTAATTCATTTTTTAAATTTAGTATCTTTGTTTATTCAACCTTTTATATTTATATGAATCGACTAGAAAATCACGTATTTTTCGAACGCCTAACTACGAAATTTATTTTACCCATAATCAAACTAATTTTTTACAAGAGAAAATCCATTATTATATCATTTTTATCAGAAAATATTTTAGTAGCTACTTTAACTTCTACGTCAGTAAAATTTAGAGGTTAAATTTCCGCCCTAATCCCCAAAATGATATTTTTAATGAGAAAAGTAAATCTTGCTGACGTCGCTAGTTCGTTTATAGCCTCGTTATTATTTCCCCATAAATTACTAAATGGCTTTAACGAAGCATCTGTTTCTAACGCACATTATTCATTAAATGACTTTACGAGGCGTTAACTGAACGCAGATTCTTACTTTATGCAGAAATAAATAGCCACGTAGCAGAAAATATATTCATATGAAGAGACTAATTACTCGATCCCAGTTTATATGGAAGGTTATTAACATATGTTGATTCGAGCATGTTTTTATTTTACATTTTCAAAACAAATTCTATTGTTACGAATTTGTAAACAATTCTAGTTATTTTTATGTAATTTCAATCAAAGAGTCTTGATCGGGTTATAAAATGTTATTTTTCTGCATTTTTAGCTTCTTTTCGCGTTAAAATATCTTATTTTCCCTTAAAAACACGTTAAAAAGCGTCATTAAGGCAGAAATATCTTTGGCGACAAATTTGGCGACTATTTTGCTTCTTGGAGACTTTTTCGGCGATCTTGGTGAGAAAATTCTTGTTATCAAGATATCATATATCTAAGCTCGAACCTGATTGGTTGGGAAGTTTCGGGAACATTCCCAATTTTTCTACACAGATATTTAAGGAATCGGATTGCGCCAAGCAGGGTGAGTTTCGCCAAGGCATTGATTTTCTGCATAAAGACGCACTAAGTTTCTTTGACTACAGCTTTTTCTGTGTGTTAATGCTATGCAACAGTTTATGCTGTGAATCTGATGCTGTCAGTTGTTACATAAGCTGTGTTTTCTGGTAATACTGACATTGTTAATTGGTTCATAGACCTGTATTCTTCTAGAATTCTCTGTGAATAAACATTTGAGCTTATGCAAGATTCGCCTTTCATTCACAGAAAACTCACGAGCCCCCAAGTACGCAACACTATTGACAATTTTTTGACTTAAGTTTTTTGTGAGTAATATTTCTTCAGTTCTCGCGTTGAGTCGATACTGATTAAAGATGCTAACAGTGTACACAACTCTAAAATAACATTACTTTTCCCTCCCAGACTCTTTCCTCTGGGAAGATTAAAATTGTGATGACATGTCTCCCCGCTCCTAGTCTCACAAGAAGCGAAATAGGAAATGAATATAGTAACCATTGCTCGAGAACGCTATTTAATATTTTAAACCAGATAAGGCAGTTTTTTGTTTTATTTTGCTCACACTTTTTATAAATTTACATGAAAAAATAACTAATTAATTTATATTACAGTTATTAAAAAAGTTCCAAACAAAATTTAGTACCCGAGTCGTAATTTTGACCCAGATTATATTTGACTGTTTTTGACTTAAATTCTGATTCAGAACCTTTTATTTATTTGTAAACTCTTAATTTGTATAATGCACTATTTCTCAGTATGTAAAATCCAAAGTGATTTACTGAAAACGAATGGCGACTCTTTTTTTTTTTTTTTTTTTTTTTTCTATCGGAAAAATATTGACTGCGTGTGGATCCTAGGTAGAATGCCCACCTTGGGGGACTTTTTAAGTTGACGTCGTTCGTATTTACGTTGAAATCAATAGATATCTAATCCTAATAAATATGCAGAGATATGGTTAATAGTTCAACCTCAAGCATAAAATAAATGTCTTGTCTGAAAGTTTTGTAGTT
Source organism: Salticus scenicus (assembly GCA_963930645.1). Taxonomy (NCBI): domain Eukaryota; kingdom Metazoa; phylum Arthropoda; class Arachnida; order Araneae; family Salticidae; genus Salticus; species Salticus scenicus. Next base: position 17,515,550 of record OZ005648.1, on the reverse strand, counting down.
TCTTTTTCATTTGCCTCAAAAAAAAAAAAAATCCCTTTAATTATTGAAACAAAAGGAAAGAAAATTAGATTTGATATTTAAAGTATACATTGTTTTTTACTTTAGTTGTAAACGAAATTTGTGCCGGTATTATTAATTGAGGATTATTATTAGCTCAATGATTAAGTTTTAACAATTATAAAAAAAAGATTTTGTTTATTTTTAATTATTTTTTCACAGCAAATATGTAATTTTTTTTTGTTATCAGAGCATTGTTATATTGCTTTTTCTTACTCCAGTGATTTGGGGAAAAATTATTGAAAACTCTAATTTAAAAAACAATTTTTTTCCCAATTAAAATAATCTGGTGTGTCACTAACATGACTTTCTCTTATCCTGAAATTTAATACTATAAATACAGATTAGAGATTAAGAAGTAAGCTAACGAGTACTGTTATATAAACCTATATTAAACAATTCATATTAGGCTTATAAAGAGTTTTATTCGTCAAAAAATTCTGTGGAATGGTGGCTACCTCACACAGAATAATATAGTACATTTATATAGAATTACATTCTATTATTAAATTTTAAAATTCCTCTAAAATTATTCAGAAAGCTTTCACATGCACCATTCAACTTATCAATCTTGGTCAAAATTTTCAAGTAACAAACTTAAATTAACTTTAAAATACAACATTTGAATTTCATGAAATTATTTGTTTTTAAGTTATTCTGATGAAAAACAGAGACAAAGACCAAACAACTTCGACAAACACTACAAAGACAAACTTAACTTCGGTATTCAGGAAACCTCAAAACGTGTAAATATACATAAAACAAGTGACGAATATTTTGTTTTAAAAATACTTTATTTACCGTATGTGCATGAGAAATTTCTGACCAGTTTTCCTGGACATGGCAAAATATCACAGTAAAGTACTTCCACTAATTGCATTCAATGAAAAAGGATGTTTTCGCTTAATTATTGGAAGCGCTGTATATCGTCTAAAAGTATGTACGCACCACATGATGGACATAAAAGTAATCCTATATTAATAACACACAACACAACCTGAAATGAACTTCCATCAATATTCAAGTATTGTCCCACCATATTCTAGTTCTTTTGTATAGCCCAGTAAACGAATGTTGGATGATTTTCATATAATATTCTACATAAAACAGTATTTTATGGATATAAAAAATATATATTAATTTCATTTGGTTTAGTACATCTTATAGACGTTAATTGCAATTCTCTTGGATTTCTCTATAAAAAATCATTTGCTTGACCTCAACAAAGCATCCCTAGGGGGTGTAGCATCCTTACATGATACAAATTGGGGGTACTCTATTTGAACGTCCTGCTGTTATTTGATCTTGAGATAGGTTGATAAGAGACTCACAGATATATACACAGACCATCAGCTAAAAAACATGGTTTTCCGATTAAGAGAACCTTAAAACGTGCAAATATAACAAAAACGTAATTTCGAAAGTTTTAATCAAAAACAATAATCTCTCTACCATATATATGGGTAAGGGAAAGTAAAAATGTGGTAGCCCCTACTAAAATGAACATCTGATTTTTTTTTTTTTTTTTTTTTTTTTTAAATGAAAGTTCAATTTTTATCATTTCATTTATATTTTTCAGAATCCTTAGAATAGTTGGTAATATGTTTTCAGAGAATCTGAATTTCGTCGCAGTTTAATTGATATAGGGTAAAAGGCCCTAATTTCGTCCCTTTCCCTATTTCGCCCCCCTTTACTTCTCTGATTTTCTCTGAATAGCACCGCCTGTCCCGCAAGGCAGAAGAAATGAGAGGTATACGTATAACGAGTCAGTAGTGTAAGTTTCATTCGCCAAGACACATACATCTGTTACATACATTGGTTTTCTTGTTTTTAGAAGAGGTGAATTCTTACTATGTCATTTGTAGAATGTTATTTAGTGTACTGTAAGTCATTCTGTCTCATACATTGCATGTATTCTATGTTGATAAGATGCATGTATTCTATGTTGGTAAGATGCAAATAGTAGCATGCAGTGAGTCTTCGGATGTTCAGTTCATTTTACGAGAACTGAAGCTCTGACATGTTGGGAAATAGCATGGTACCAATTTAGTCCCTCTTCAAGTTATTCATTTGGTCTCCCCTTTCCAGGTCCACCGTACGGCAAATATGGTAACTGATCAATCATTATCACGTAGCCATGTTTAGCAAACTGCTGCTGCTATCAATCCTAAAGACATCAGGAAAGTGGTCATCAACTTCTAAAAGAGGAGATTCAGCAACATATATATGTTACTAATGTTTAAATGCTTCATATTTCTTTCAGCTATTCTTCTAAAAGATTACTACAAATCTTTATACCTTTATTCATTTTGAAATAAAGTTTCATTCATAAATAAAGTCTCGTTTCATTGGATTCTTTGAGGGGGACGAAATCGAAATCACTTTTCCCTTTTGCCAAATATACCGGGTACGTCAAAAAAATGTATGAACACTTTGAACCGTCATAGAAACTGTATTTCCCGTGCTACAAGGTTCAATTTCTGGGAGATGACGCCCTGCTGCACTATCATCGCGACGCACGAGCATACCTGAATCCAAATTTGCCAGGCCAGTGGATAGGACGCAGGGGGTCAATCGAGTTTTCCCCACGCTCTCCAGACCTTACGCCTCTGGATTTCTTCTTATGGGGCACAGCAAAAGATGAGGTGTACAAACGTAAACCACGTAACTTAGACACACTTTGGAATGAGATTCAAGCGGTATGTGCAAAAATCCCATTGGACACCTTGGTACGATGTACGGAACCAGTGGTGACTCGTACTCAGCAATATATTGATGGTGAAGGCCGCCATTTGGAACAGTAATCACATTTGCATTAGAAAGTGCATTTATGTTTCAAATTGGACTTTAAGTTTTCCAATTCCAGGAATTGAACCTTGTAGAACGGAACATAAATTTCCTATGACGGTAAATTTTCTATGTGTATGCATTTTACTGATGCACCCGGTATGTAACTTTTGAAACACATTTTTACTTTCCGAACACTATAGTGAGGAAAGTATTGTAATCATGTCAAAAATCCGAATTTGAGATTTTGATGTTTCTATACGTTTCGAGGTCCACTGAGTCCGTTTTCAATATTTTTACGATGATGTATGTATGTGTGTGTATGCGTGTATGTATGTATATATGTGTGTATGTTTGTGAGTGAACACGCTAGTGTCTAAACGCTGTGTTCGAATAAGCTGAAAGTTGGTACGTATATTGTAAGTCACCATAGTACGAACCCTATACATTTTGGTGAATCTAGCATTTATAGATTTCTTACAGGGACACCAGGAAAAATTCTTTATCATTATGGCCTATAGGGCCAAATTTTTAAAAGTGCGATAGCGTCTAAACGCGTTATTAATCTGAGGAAAAATTTTGTACCCATGTTATAGGTCACAGTTGCACGAACTGTATAGATTTTGGTGAATTTAGCACTTACAGTTTTTTTACAAGGGCACTAAGAAAAATTCTTTATCATTATGGCCTATGGGGCCAAATTTTTAAAAGTGTGATAGCGTCTAAACGCCTTATTAATCTGAGTAAAAAAATTGTACACATATTATAGGTCACAGTTGCATCAACTGTATAGATTTTGGTGAATTTAACACTTGCAGTTTTTTTACAGGGACACAAAGAAAAATTCTTTATCATTATGGCGTATGGGACAGAATTTTTAAAAGTGCGATAGCATCTATACGCCTTATTCAATTAATCTGAAAATTTATATGAATATTATAAATCACTTTTGCACTAAGTATAAGCATTTTGGTGAATCTAGCATTTATAGGTTTTTACAGTGACACAACGAAAAATTCTTTATCATTATCATCTATGGGTTCAATGTTCAGTAGCGTTCAATAAAACATCGTGTACTATATGGAGAAAAATACTCAAACACTCTATTATGGTTTTCTCTCTTTTGTTTGTTTAACAACTCCTCTTTCTTTGCTTTATCTACAAAACTGTTAATTACTCAATGTTCGCAAAGTTGAGTATAGTCATTCCAGATTTTTTGACTTAGAAAAAATATTTTTGTTGACAGTTTGTCTATGTTTTGTGTATAGTCAGTGAATGTAACATCCAAATCTGGTAGGTTTTTAGGCAAAATTATAGCTTCTTAGGGCCTAAAGGTGATTGACGGACGAAATTTATGGACGGATTGACGGCACTTTACCCATATATATATGTATTAATTTTCTAACGCATTAATATTCTACTTATATGCATTTATTAAAAGTATACACTTTTATAATGTTAATTTATTCCGGACATTATGTCTAAGAGTCTTAGAATCGTTAACTGAGCAATATTCTGCTAAATGGTTAGAAATTCAAACTCAAGATATTAATATAGCAACTAAATGAAATAAATCGCATCCGCAAACAAGATAAATCAGTATAAATGCGCTGTGAACAATGTAGCAAAGAGAATTTCATTTGCTCTCTTGAGTTGCTTTTCTTCATCCCCTGGTGGGATAAAGAAACAAGTGTATTTAAATTTATTTAATGTTACGTATTTACAAAATTTTGTAGTAAAACGTGATGAAATTTTGCCACTCACTATAGGTATACTTTTTGACATGCCTTAAAATAAAAGAGTTAGTCTTTTAAAGCATTCGTATCAGAAAACAAAATATCTCGTTTTATATACATTAAAAAAAAAAAAAAAAAAAAAGCTCTGACGTCAGCAAACAAGAAACCTCGTTCTGTGAAAGCGTAGCTATTACTATAGGAGTGGATGAAATGCAGCCCAGAACCTGACAAGTTACTTGTTCAGTTTTAACCACACGTGTAAATAACACACAAAAGTAGTTTAATAACTCATGTACAACTCAATACATATATGTTGAAATATCTTTAATGGGTGACGCCTTAGCATAGATTTGGCATCATTATTTTCGAATAATATATTATTGCAGAAAACTATTATAGAAGATTACAGTATGACAATAGCGGTTCTAAATCTGGGAATTAACTGTGTAGCAAAATCAAAGAACATACCATGGAGATATTAAAGACGAAAACTGAATACTCCAATGAATATGAGTGAAACACGATATATATGAAATTCTGTAAAATCCCGTTGTTACACAAAGGAAGCTCTTTCAACGACTATCATATTAATAAATAAATAAATAAATACAGATAATTTAATAACTTATACACAACTCAATACATATATGTTGAAGTATCGTTAATGGGTGACGCCTTAGCATAGATTTGGCATCATTATTTTCGAATAATATATTTTTTTTGTATTATTGCAGAAAACTATTATAGAACATTACAGTATAATAATAGCGGAAGATTACAGTATAACAGTAGCGGTTCTAAATCTGGGAATTAATTGTGTAGCAAAATCAAAGAACATACCATGGAGATATTAAAGACGAAAAGTGAATATTCCAGAAGAATATGAGTGAAACACGATATATATGAAATTCTGTAAAATCCAGTTGTTACACAGAGGAAGCTGTTTGAACGACTATCATAGTAATAAATAAATAAATAAAAATAATTTAATAACTTATACACAACTCAGTACATATATGTTGAAGTATCTTTAATGGGTGATACCCTAGCACAGATTCGACACCATTTTTTCGAATAACACACACATATATATATATATATATATATGTACATTACAGAAAATTATTATAAAAGATTACAGTATGTAAATAGCAATTCAAAATCCGTGCCAGAGTGCTTTCATTGATCACTAAAAATCCCAATTAATGAAAGTTGAAAAAAAAAAAAAAAAGGCAAGTGTGTAAAAGTGTTTTAAAAAGGAAATATTTCAAGACTTTGAAATTTTACTTCTTCATTTACTTGATTCATACGTGGCTCTGTGGATTTTTCATAAAACTTTGTCTTAGAATAAACAATAAGTAATTTTAGATAGCGCAGAATTTCTTATTTCAGATATGAAAAAGCCATTAAACTTGTTCACCCATTAAGATTGTAATTAATAAGAATCAAGCTTATCGGCATTCAAAAATTCTTTTTGTTTGAATGATTGAATAAATGTTAGTTTATGAAAAATGTAAAGGAAAATTAACTTAAAAAAAAGATATAACTTATATATATATATAAAAAAAAAATAAAAAAAAAACGATTAAATTCTCCATCAAACATGTAAAACCAATGATTTTCAAACATTATTACATAGTTGCAAGGAATGAAAAAATTTCAATAACATATGAACAGTTTAACATTAAAACAAAGTTACACACACACACACACACACACTTAACATACAAACATATTGTGCAAACACAATTTAAAATATACACATTTTAAAATACAAACATGCAACTGTCATACGCACACATTAAATACACACACGCTTTAAAATACGAATATATGTATGTTATATATATTGAAATTCGAACGAAAACAATTTAAAATACACACACTTATACATAAAATTTAAGCAACACACATTAAGTACACACATACTTTAAAATACGGATATACGTTATATACATTGATATTCGAGAGCAAATAATTTAAAATACACATACTTACGCATAAAATTTATATCAAACACATGCACACACAATTTACATTACACATACATACATTCTTTTTAACGTTATATCATTTTACCCATACAATATAATTCTATATAAGCACAAAATATGTATTAAATAAGCTGTGTCTAGAAAAAGAAAGAAAATAGGAAAATAATAACACTTTTTCTTTAATGCAGTAGTTTATTTCGGAAATAAATATATTCCTCATTTGTTCCAGTCTCGCCATTTCTCACCGTGATAAATATCCAAGAAAAATGAACTGCTACTTTTTGCTTAATGAAGAACAGCAAACAGCTAATTGAATATTTTACTTTTTTCGGTTTACTTTGACAAATTCTTTTTCTCTTGAGGGATCTTTTTCACTCCTTGGCTGATTACTTATCAACTGCTAATGGAATTTCACATTATTGCTAATTATTTTATTCACACTATTTATCTTAATTATAATTATTTCTTTTGATGTTTTATCACACACAGAGAGAAAAACAATTTAATTGTTTCTTAAACAAATTTACCACAAAATATTTTTGTTTACCGCGATAAAAATAAATAAAAAAGTACAAATACAAAAAATAAAAGCTTGTTTAATTCTTTATTTACCAAATTATGAAAGAAACAACAAAACGTAAATAAATAAATAAATAAATATAATTCTTTAGTTACATAAGATAGAGTTAAAAAAATAAAAAATAAATATAAATTTCACATGCCATTTCATCATAATAATTAACGAGGATTTAATGGCGGGGTACGAAAGTATGCCACTGATATACAAAGGTTTAAAAATTTATGTTCCTGGAAAAAATAGGGGGGAAAAACTATTTATTTTTTATTATCTTTCTTATTTTTTAATCGATTGATAATATATTCTTGCTGTAATATAAAATACTTACAAAACAAATGTAGACTAGTATATTGTAGCCACCACAAGATTTTCTTCTATATAATATTGCACAAATTCATGCAGTACAAATTATTGATTAAAGCCATGAAAATTATTTTCCATGATTGGTGCAGACGACTTTATCTGATAGAAATATAACGCTAAATGACGAAAGAAAGTCAGTTTTGTGCTAATATCAGAAAAAATACGATTTTTTCTTTCTAAGGTTTTTTTTTTTTTTTTTAGTAAAAAAAAAAAAAAAAAAAAAAATTGATAACTATTTGTTTTAAATTACCACAGATCTATCGTTCAACCATTCGCTTTAAAGGTATTGACGAGATCTTTCGAAAGATACCTATATTGAAAATTTACACCAACACGGGGGGGAGGCGGGGAGGAGGAAAACAACTATTATTAGTAATTCGTATTAATTTTACAATCACACTTAAAAATAACTCTCATTATGTACATTCTAACGAAATTTTGTCCTATACTGCCATGTAAAAAAAAAAAAAAAAAAAGTATCACAGCGCCCTCTGTTGAGCGATTGATCCTTAAATCTAATTAGCTGCAGTTTATATCAGGGTCCAACTAACAAGGAACATCACCCAAGTGTCCGGCTGTGATTTTAATGAAATTTTAATTTATGATAGAAGGCATGTACCAAATATTTTTGCTCATAGAAATATTTGCTATCGTCCATGTTTTCTTTATTTATTAAATTTTTAAAATGTTAAAAACCACATCAGCCACATATAAACAGTAATCCCCGCCTTTGGGTGGGACTTAAAAATGATTTAGCAAAATGTTTTGCGCTTTCATGTTTAAGTTACAAATAAAAATTTATAGTACTGAAAATTATTTCAACTGAATTATTCATTTGAGTATTCACTTGCTGTATAAATACAAATTTTTCGCATATTTTTGAGTAAAATTTGATAGCATATCAAATATGAAAGAAACGCCTCTATGAAAGATACACCTAAATTCCATTGAAATCCGAGCCGGACACTTGGGTGATATTCCTTGTATGTACCAAATTTGGTCACATTTTGTCCATTGTTTCGGGATATACAACGTCCACAAAATTTGTGACACACAAACAGACAGCTATTTCTTGAAAACAATCAAATCGTGTTCAGGATATCCCAAAACGTGTAAATATATCTAAAACAGGAGTTCGAAAAATTTCACGAATGCAATACTTTCTCTCCCTATATGTAGAAGAAAGTCATAATAAAAAATGTTAGTTATAAACACGCTATAAAAACTTTTCTTGGTCAGATATCGTGTAGCGTCTGGTGCGCCAAGTGAGATAAAGAAATAATTAACCCTTTAAAGTCGGTAGATAGTCATATTTTATATAGTAAGCCCTGCTTTTTTGGTGTTCCCCTAAATAGTTAAGGTATTAACAAAATATTACGTATTCGTGTTTTAAAATCATTTAAATTTTCTTCATAGCAATCTACGGCACTTAATGAAAAGAGCAGCTCTTTTTTCATTTGTTGTCCAATGTCTGTAGATACTTTTCTGCAAAGGGTTAGATTTTGAAATTAATTTAATATAAAGTAAAAAATATAAATTTCGGTAATTAAAAAAATTACATTGCTTTTCGGTTAATCTAATATGTTAGAAACTAATATGAAGAATGCTGCTTTAGTTTGATGCCGATTTTTTTTAACACTACAAATTCTAAAGAAGACACATCAGTTGTTTCACTTTGAAATAATTAAGTATCCTCCTTCATCAGTCGATAAAAAGTAAACATAGTGCATCTAAAAGCTTCAACAAACACATACAACACTCGTACGTACTTGATTGTGTTCTTAAAGCTGATATACGTAAGGTGTTCGAAGTCATATCAAGTTTGTCGACCTGGACGTTCCAAGGTTTTTGCTGTTTTCTCCAAAACTCCCGTAATTGCAGACTAAGATTCCTCAGAAATATTAACCATGGAGGGCATCCCACACAAATCAAAGTCCGTAGAGTAGATAATTAGCCTTAAGGCACACAAAACCATGTTACTGTTTTTTCTTCGGATAACGGGTCGTGATTGATATTTTAATCCAAAACAAATGCTGTTTTTTCTTTTTTTTTTATTATTAATTGTGTTAGCTTACAAAGTATTCGCTCATACAAAGTACTCACTCAAGAACATATGTGCATTTTTCAATTGTTTTATCCCCATAACCAACTTATAAGCATTTAATACAGATGAAAAGTTATTTCTAGCAACTGTTTGAATATATTTTTCGATTTTTCAAAGGCGGAAGCACTTTGTCTTAAATGATATATTTTTTTTTCCACAGTTTTTTTTTTTTTTTTTTTTTTTTTTTAATTATTACTTTCTGCCATTTTATTTTTTGACAAAGAAAGAAATACTTGCTAGAAGTTGGTGTTTTTGAAATCTAAGTTATATTAGTTCGGAAGTACTCTAAATATATGATGGATTTGAAAGTAAGTGTTTTTTTTTCGCAATATTGAAAATGAGATTAATCAGTACAGATAATACAGTATTTCACATTTTTACTTATAATTGTCCTTTCAATAATATTAGATGAAAAAACAAAACAGCGTAATTAATTTACCAAAAAATGATCAAACACCTTTTCATTCATGTAGAACATACTTAAGAAAAAATTTTCTAAACAAAAATTTTTAATAAAATTGTAAGATTTTTTTTTCTTTAAATAGAAAGCAGATTTTCTTTAATGCATTAATTAATTCTAGAGATAAATAAGTGCTCCATTTGTTCTAGACAAGCAATTTTTCAAAATGATAAATGTCTAACACAAGTGAACTATTATTTCGTTCTTTCATGGAAACAGCAAACAGCTAATTAAATACGTCTCAGTTTTCACAAGCATAATTATTTTCTCCTGAGAAATCCGTTTCTTCCTTTAACTGTATTCTGTTTATTTTATTTTATTTTATTTTATTACTAATGAAAATACCCCACATTTCCCCTGCAGTTGTTAATTACAATTTCCTCTTGAAAATAATTATACTATGTTCTATATTATTTTTGATTCATTTAAAATTATTATTTTCCTTAGTGTTTTTTTTATTTTATTTTATTTTATTTTATTTTAAGAAGAATGCTATCAAGTAGTAATTCCGGTATTCTTGTATAGGTTGTTGCATACACTGCCCAGGTCTTTTCTGCTATAAAAGATTTAGATGGCCGAGAAAGTAACACAGACTGAGTAATAAATAATAATATATTTTTTATTTTGGAGATTTTCATAAAGCAGTTCAACATCTTTTTAAAGTGGCAGTACATTTAGTCCGTGAGTTTCGAGAATGCAAAGGCATGAGGTGAGAGAGAGGGTTTAAAAGTACGTATTCACTTAACAACGATCTAAGAGCGAAATCTCTAGTTCTCAATCTCGCAAAATGGAACAAACTGCTGAATCACGCCAAGTTTTCCAAAATAGCACCAATTTTTACAACCAAACAGAATCCATTGTCTCTCGAATTAATATAAATATTTTAAATTTAGAAAGTCCGTTAAAGAATTAACGCCAAACATATATGCCAAATTTTATCGCCAGAAAATCGTCTGCCTAATAGAGACGGGAAGGCTATGAATTATTGCACTTCCTGTCATCCAAAATTATCTCATCTATGTGAAGGAACGACTTCACAAATGCTAAGGGAAGAAAAAAAAGAATGTTGTTTGTATTTTAGTCTACACAACTTTAAAATAGATTAAGAATAACACCATACATTGCAAAAACGCACACCTTTTTTTTTCTGGTCGAAATATACGATGAAAGAGTTGTGTGGATAGCACATGCCGCTTCGATTGCAGCACTCGTGCCTACTTTGTTCGCCTGACGAAAATTCGTATCATTTTTCGACCCGAAACAATTGTTGCAAGTTATAGCATTTTCTGGTGTTTATTCAAAGTTTTGTACATATTATTTTTAATCTGTGGTGCTTTTTACAACTTTTTATAAACGTGCATCTAACTGGGATGAAATTTCTTATTAACAACGACGCTTGATCAAGTGAAAAGCTTTCCATTTACAGTGTTTGCTAAATATTTTTGAACCAATCAACATCCGTTTGTCGGTGCATTTTATTGCAATAAACTGTTTATTTAGACTTTCTAGAGGCAACTAGTCTATGTATGTATTTTAAAACTAGTTTCTTTTCCTTTCTTTCTTTATGCTTATTTCCTATTCATACATTTTTATTTTTCCCCTATTTACTGCGAGTCCAGTTAAAAATATTTCGTCTTTTTTCATTTTTCTTTTTTGTACCAACGAAAGCAAGCTGCATAAAAACAGCAAGATTTTACGAGTAACGGTATTTCTCTACAGAGCTTTTATTCATCACCATCTTAAGAAAAACAGGAAAAAAATTAATAATTTTATTCATCTAAAACGTCTCAGTTTTTACTTAGACTTGAAACTCTACTGACGAAAATAAATACATAAAATAAAATAAAATAAATAAATAATAAATATATATAAATATATATATAAATATAAATAAATAAATAAAATGTATTTTATGGTTTCTGCTAATTTTTTTTATTCTTCAGCCATTAGCATATGTCTCTCAGTAAATTTTACTGCAATTAGCTGCTACTTTTGGCTTTCCAGCGGCAAAGTCCGTACAGGTGTTTTAAAGCTAGTTTGGCTTCTTTTTTCCCCCTTTCTGCTTATTAGGGCCGCGGTAGCCCAGTCGGTAGAGTGCCGGCCTCACAATTGGAAGATTGCGGGTTCGGTACTCGAGCCGGCCAAAGACCGTCGTATACACTAATGGTGGCTGGTGCACGTAAAATCTGTCGTGGCCGCAATGTTCTCCATGTTCCCATCAAAAATTATACCTCTGGGGGTCACCGAAGCGGGAGAGCCATCCCTTCCGTAGAGGATCAAAATTGTGATGGCATGTCTCCGGAACACCTCTAGGTGTGTGTCCCAGACCGTCGCCAATTGCCCATCTGCGCAGCACTAGAGCGACGTAAAACCCAACCAACCAACCTTTCTGCTTATTTTTACTCATTGATCTATTTTCCTTTCTTTTTTTCAGTATTACAAATATGATTAAGTATATTACTTCTTTTTCTCATGAAAACAGCAAATAGCTAATTGAATCCGTCTCAATTTTCTCAGGAATATTTATTTTTTCCCAAGTAAACTGTTTCTATCTCAATTATGATTGATAATGCTTTTACAGTACAACCCGAAATAATACTTGCGAGTTTTTTTCTTTTTTTCAATTTATGGCATATTTATGTGAATACTTTTTTATTTATTACTTTTTAAAACCAGTCCGCTGGTGCAAATTTTTACTGCATATTGAAAATGTAGTATACTACAGCATATAAAACTTTTTTTGTAATTTTTGAAAAACAGTCTTTCATAAAAATTAACTTAAAATAAACAATTTAACGGCCCTCTTCACTTAGCGTCGCCGGAAGCCCGATCGAATGTTATTCTATGGGGAAATTTTCTTTACAAATAACTTATTAACTAATACATATTTTTAAATTCTGTTTTCACATTCAGAAAATTCCCAACTGTTAAATGGACGGACCTTTTTTAAAAATGTTTTTTTTTTTTTTTTAATTTTTAATATTTTATTTTGAAATTGCAAAATGAAAAAATTTCACATATTGAATATTCGTATTTTACAGCTTCAAAATAAAATATAAAAAATTAAAAAAATATTTTTTTTAAAAAAGGTGCGTCCATTTAACAGCTGGGAATTTTCAGAATGTGAAAACAGAATTTAAAAATATGTATTAGTTAAGTTATTTGTAAAGAAAAATTTCCCATAGAATAACATTAGCTTCGGCTTCCGGCGGCGGTGAGTGAAGTGGGCCCTTAAATACTTTATGAGGGAAAAAAAAAGGGTAAAACAACATGATGTCACGTAATAAAATTGTGAAGAAACTTTTAAACCTATTCATAAAATTTTTTTATTCTGAAAGAACATAAAACTGATTTTCTTTGATACATTAGTTCATTTTGAAGATGAATTTGTCGTAGCTGAGATGAAAAGCTCCATTTGTCGTAGATAAGCGATTTTTCAAAATGATAAATGTCTAACACAAATGAACGGTTCTTTCTTTTCTCGTGAAAACAGCTAACATCTAGTTAAATCCGTCTAGTTTTTACAGGCATATTTATTTTCTCTTGAGGAATCTGTTTCTATCCTATCTGTTATTCTATTTTACTATTATCTTTGCATTTCTGCTACAATTAATATGAATTAGTATGAAAATATTTAAAAATTTTTAATTTAATTATTATTTTCATTCATATTTTTTTGTCTACTTCAATGAGAATGCTAAAAAGGGATTAAATTACCTTTTATGTTGGTAAATCTCACATTAAGATAGACGAAGACCTTCTAGCTACACTATCTACCAATAAGTGTTTAGACACTTTCGAATTTAGACGTGGGTGAAAGTGTTTTGCAATCACCCTTTAATGCTTGAAATAAGTTATGGCTATAGCATGTTATTATTAAGATTTTTATGAGGCTACCATATATATTAAAAAAAAAAAAAAAAAATCCACTTTTTAAATAAAACACTCAAGGTATTAGACTCAGTGCAAAGACATTCTTAGGAAATTTGACATACTACATTAGACACAGCATACTGCAATCAGCATGTGTACCTGTATTCGGACGAAATTGAGTTTTCGGTTTATAGGATCATTGATGTGACAAGCCGTATGTTAAAATTAATGTATTACTTTCTGCTGTTAGGTAATTGTAATATAATTTTCGCTTTAATAGTAGCAAATGTACTTGTTTTCTGAACAATTTAGACATGTGTTTCATGGGCGCCAATTTGCATAGCGATATGTGATTGGAAACAACGTTGTTCTGTTTATGCGTGTATGAACCATGTTCTGTTGTGTAATATGGACCAGTAGTCCATGATAAAAACAGAGACGTTTTGTTAATGCTTGGCGTACATATGCCGCACCCTCAAAATCTTGAGGCTATAGAATAAGACAGAGAAGCAGGGGTAATCAAGCTATCGCTTCCTTCGCATACTACCCACTGGATATAGCCTTTGGACCTTCTTTTTTTTCGTCCATTCCTACTATTTCCAAGAGATGGACAAGTGTATGAAGGAACATGCTGGACAGTTCGTTTCACAATTCCAAGTGCGTCAACTGTTCAAGAAGAACCACTTTGGAAAAGACCACTGTGGACCACTTGGTCCATATTACATGAATGTATGTGTAATATGGACCACCGATACATAAAAATAATAGTTATTTCCTACAAATGTTAATAGTTCCCAGAGTGCTTTACCAAGCTTGAACAATGCCAACTATACTATTATAATGAGCAGCCAATAAATTAAATCTTTTTATTTTAATAATTTTAATTTTATGAGCATTTTTGCTTAGGGGGTCCATATTACACGGATTGTCCTTTCTTTTTTTTTTTTTTTTTTAACAAATTTTTAAATAACATTTAAAATATTTCAACAAAAATATCTGAAAAATTCAGCAGGTAGGTCCTACCTTACGAATACCCTTTAAAAAAGCGGTGAACACACACTCACACACGAAAAAAAAAAAAAACCCTAATCCGCAAATCATATTGAAATTTTCACACTTTTTCAAAATAGAATTAACTAGTGTTTGAAAGAGGGTTTAAAAAAAAAATTAAATTTAAATTTTTGAGCTGTATATTTTGAGATGTAAAAACAGTATAATTTTCGATACATTTTACCCCCCGTATAAACTTATAAAATGAGTTGTGGTCGAAAAAAAGAAAAATTCTTTTTCCAAGCATGTGAAGATGTTTTATTGTCCGTGAAATTAGTGGCACCATCATGTAGTACATCGCTTACCGCAAAAACACCAGGGCTGGAAATCCAAGTCTTTCAAAAAGGAGTGATACTTGGCAAAAAATAATAAAAGTCACTTGCAATAGAAAGCGTTCTTTATTTTTATGTTAAAAAAACATGAATTATCAAGCATTCACTTATAATGGTTCTCATATGATCTAAAAAGGAAGAGAGAGAGGGAGAGCAAACGAATGTTTTCTTACACCAGTAAACAAGAGATGTTGACTGTTTTGATGCGAGAGGAGTACTGAATTGCATTCGCCAATTCAAACCCGAAATTAATAAACTAATGCCAAATAAAGCGCCAAAAGAATGTTCTAATTGGTTAATTCAAAAATTTAATCCGTTATTCAAAAGACAAAGGCCAAGCTTGGCAACATAAATTACGCCAAAATAATTATTTTTTATTGGCGCCATCAATATATCATTAAGAATTTATCTGTTCTTTTTTATTTTATTATTATTATTAAAAGAAACGAGTTGACGCCAATGAGACTGAACAAAGTCATTATGATAGCACAAATGACAGGAAATGAAATAAATTTTGCAACTTCTGTTTATATTATAAAGTAATTTAGACAAATAAATTATTTTCTATAAATGAGATATTGAACATAACGTTATTGAAAAGGGGGAAATGTATCTATCTACAAACGAATAAGTCCCTTAGTAAAATACAAATTAAATTAAATATAGATTGACTTTTATAATAGAATGAATTGATTTCAGAGGATATAACAGAGTAAAATGTTCTTTTTTTATTGGAATAAATTAAATTAAAATAAATTTGTTAAAAGAATTAGTTAATTTTATAACTATTCTTAATAAATTGACTTTTTTATTTAAAATTATAAATTAAATTATTTAGAAAGAAATTAAATATTTAAAAGAACATATGTGTGAACTCGTTCTCACAAAGCACTACTCAGTTTTGCTTTTGAAGAGATGTGTAAAATTTTATTAATAATATCAGTGCATTAGCTTTCGAGAAATCGTGGCCATCACTTTTCTGAACGGTCTCCGGAAGGTCCCGCTAAATTTTCCAAAATTTTTATAAAATATTTTTTAAATGTTGCTTTTTTTATATGCTTAAAATTTTGAATAAAATTTTTTATTTATTATATTAAATAATCTGGTGTGTCACTCACACGACTTTCTCTTACCTTGAAATTTCATACTATAAATACAGGTTGCAGATTAAGAGGTAAGATAACGAGAACTGTCATGTAAACCTATGCTAAACAATTCAAATTAGGCTTCAGAAGAGTTTTATACGATAATTAGCTCTGTGTGAGGGGGGCTACCGCCCCCCTCAAATCCCCGTTTCATTAATGCACCTACATTTATATAGAATTTAATTCGGTTATTAAAAAATAATTCTGTTTTTAAAAAATAATTTATTAAAATTATTATTTAAAAAAATTATTTTTTATGATAATGCAGACGATTTCCATATTCGAGAGGTAGTGTAACACTAAATATCCAAAAAAAGTCCATTTTACTCTCAATATTTAAAAAAAAAACGATTTTTTTTTCAAAGTTTTTTTTTCGTTAAAATAAAAAAAATCTATAACTTTGTTTTAAATTATCACAGATTTATAGTTCAACCATTCGTTTTAAAGGTATTCGCAAGCTCTTTTGAATGATACCCATCATGAAAATTTACAAAAAAATTTTCCCAGTTAACTATCTCTATTACAAAAAAATATATGTTCGTTTCATTTGGTTTAGTGCAGTCTATAGACGTTAAACTCTACTTACCTGCAATTTCCCCCATAGACGTAATGTATTAGAATTCTCTTGATTGTCCCTGTACACGAATCATTTGCTTGATCTTAACGAAAAGCTTACTGTAGCATCCCTATATGATGCACATTTAGAATACCAAGTTTGAACTTTCTGCCATAATTTGTTTTTGAGATATGCTGATAACAGACAGACACACACACAGACACACAGACACACAGACACACAGACCATTTGCTAAAAACATGATTTTCGTATTCAGGGGACCTCAAAACATGTAAATATAACAAAATCTCGCGTTCGAAAATTTGACCCCAAAACAATACTTTCTCTACCTTATGGGTAAGAGAAAGTAAAATAGAGAGAGAGAGAATATGCTTTTTTTTAGCCTTTGAAACCCATGTAACCTTTTAAGAGCGGGCAATACAGCGTTGTTAAATTGGGAATTTTGTCCCCATTTTGGGGGGAATTATTTTGGTTTCTTGGGAGAATTTTGGAGACCGAATATTTATGGAGAATTTCGAGGGGATTTTTAAGTTTTTTTTTAACTTATTTTATTCTACCTGTTAAGTTTACATCATTGCCAACTGTAGGAATTTGTCCTTTTAACAGTTTTTTTAGCATTCAGGGCTTTTTGAAGGTACTCCTTCTCCCCAGGACATCCTCAGGATATCCTGAGCATGAAAGTACATCATCAGCACAAAAGTAGTTATACAGATTTAAATTTTTTCGATAACTAGAGTGTATATGAAAGTTATTTTTTTTTCTATGGGGACTTTCTTCAAAAACGAACGTTATTCGTATTTATATTTTTCTCGCTTTTGTTATTTGAATTTGTACCTTCTTCATTTGTCAAAAATTATTTGTAAACCTATGTTTTCAGCTCAAAATGGCTCAGACTAATTCGTTTGGGGGAAGACCGAGTTTAATGAGAAATGAAAATTTTTTACTCTATATAATGTATCTGTACACTTTAAACTGCTTACTGCGATTGGACATGTTACGGGTTAAAATATTTATTTCGCTGAGAAAACATCCTATAATTCATAACTATTTGTCTCTTTAAACATCTACATTTTTCACCAATCCTGTAAGTGATATGCGCTACGTAGTTTAATCATTAACGCCTCTTGAGTTGACTATTAAAGTTGAACTTTATCCCCATAATGATGATTTAGTGAGAATTATAAATCTCTATGACACGGTTTCTTGTCCCCCCCCCTTCTCCTAACTTTAATAATGGATCAATCATGGATACGGTAATGACCTTAACGAGCATCTGTTTCGGAAATTACTACGTCATTTAAAATTACTTAATATATACGTTATCTAAATATTGATTTATGATAAACTTAAACTCTTGGGTTAATATTCGAAAATTTAAGATTTAATTTCGTCAAATTATTCAAAAGTGAAGTTTAGTAATAGAAATATAAAGCTCTTATAAATTTATTTTTTAATTCTTACAGTGACTTAATTCAAATTTTTAAAGACTTTTTTTTAGCTTACTTTCTATGTTATAAACCTTCTGCTGAATACAGATTAAAAGGGGAAAATAATTTAGAATATCAGACCTAGAGGTCTGCACGGGCCGGGCTTACGGACCGAGCCCGGCCCTGCCCTCAGGCCAAGTTCGGGCCGGGCCCGGGCTTAAAAATTTTTTACAAGCTCGGGCCGGGCTCGGGCTCAATTTTTTTGTGTATACTCGGGCCGGGCCGGGCCTGAATGAAATTTTTTCCGGGGCGTGTAGGTCCGAACCTTTTTCTGGTTTCATCGTTAATCAACGAAAAAGGAAAATGATAAGGCATTTCTTTAGTCATTCATTTCACATAATTTTACATGTTGGTGTATGACATAAAATTTTATTTCAGTAAAAAATGTCTGTAACTTCAATTTAATTCCTTATCAGTCTGTCTGTTCGCGATATGATTTTCCGCAAATATTTTTAGCACGTCTCGAAATTAATATATTTTACTTCGAAGTAATATTAAACGGTTTCCTGTTCAAAATAGTATGCATGTCACTACCAGTTTGCGCACATGTTCAAACAAAAGAAATTAGATGCGTTACTGTGTATACTGTGCGTTACTGTGCGTTTCTTTGTGCTCTATGTTCTGTAGAGTTTAGGTGGTATGAAAGCTATAAAAATCTTGCCGCTGTAACTTTTCTTAAACTCCTTTTTTCTTTTTTCCAGAGCACTGAATGAGAGTAGCATCACTTTTGGCGTGTGCAAAAGCCTCTTTTCTATAGAATATGGTTGGATTACCACTAAAATTTTGTTTACCGGATCACATGAAAGATCGGTATACATTGCGGTATATAAGAGGAAATGATTGAACGTGCATTTTTAGTAGTAATAACCATTTTAAATACCGTCCTATATTGTTTGATGAGTGCTAAAATTTTCGATTTGACTTTCTGTCTGCCTTTGTGCCTTCTGTACGTCTGTAATATTGAACTTTTGTTTATATATAATTTTCTTGTAAAAGTTCAGCAGTTTTGTTAAAGAAGATTCTATTGCTTCGCTATATAAAACCTCTGCAAAACACATACTAAAATTCGTTTTCACAGAAAGACATGCAATTTTTTTTTCATATTTTTGAATCGGGTTAGGTTTACATTTGTAGTCCTTGTCTACATATAGCGTCTTTGTTTACATTTATAGTCTTGGTTTACATTTGTAGTCTTTGTTTACAATTAGAGTCTTTGTTTACATTCAGAGTCTTTGTTTACATTTGTAGTCTGTTTACATTTAGAGTCAATGTTTACATTTAGGGTCTTTATTTACATTTAGAGTCTTGGTTTACATTTGTACTCTTTGTTTACATTTAGAGTCTTTGCACACATTTGTAGTGTTTGTTTACATTCAGAGTCTTTGTTTACATTTGTACTCTTTGTTTACATTTTGAGTCTGTACACATTTGTAGTGTTTGTTTACATTTAGCGTCATTTTTTGCATTTGAAATATTTGTTTACTTTTGCAGTCTTTGTTTACATTTGTAGACTTTATTTACATTTAGAATTTCTCTTTACATTTGGACACTGTTTATATTTAGAGACTTTGTACACATTTCCGGTTTTTTTCTTACATTTAAAGTTTTTGTTTACGTTTGTAGTCTTTGTTTACATTTGTACATTTTGTTTACATTTTGAGTCTTTGTACACGATTCTACTTTTTGTTTACATTTGTTTTCTTTATTTACTTTTGTAATCTTCGTTTATATTTGTTGACTTTGATTACCTTAGTAGTCTTTGTTTAAATTAGAGCCTTTGTTTACAATTGTAGTCTTTGTTTACACTTGTAGTCTTTCTTTACTTTTGTAGTCTATGTTTACATTTGTAGTATTAGTTTGCATTTGTTAACATTTTGAGCCGTTGTTTACATTTACAGTCTTGGTTTACAATTGAAGTCTTTGTCTGCAGTTGTAGTCTTTGATAACATATAGAGTCTTTGTTTATGTTCAGGGTCTTCGTTTACGTTTGTAGTCTTTGTTTATATTTAGAGTCTTTGTTTACGTTTGTAATCTTTGTTTACATTTGTAATATTTTGAATTTGTTAATATTTACAGTCTGTGCAGTTTTCTAGTCATATTTAGAGTGTTTGTTTACATTTGTAGTAATCCTTTGTCTGGTTACGTGCCGATTCGTGCTAGTTCCGTAAATATTCAAAGTACGTCATTGTAAGGGATTAAAATGTTGAAAAAATCCCATTTGTGCGACCAAAAATTACAGCACCGAGCGTGCAGATAATTTCGTCTTTTTTAGTTGATTATCTGTGAACACCCGCAACTCTGTTCCGCGAGCATTCCTACCATGGATGTAAAAAAAAGAAAAAAATTACTGGACACCCCAACTCGCTGTGCATTAATCTGAGAACCCTGGTAACTCGTTTTCGCAGCAAGCAGTATCAGGCACGTAGTTTTAGAGTCTTGCTTTACATTTTCTGACTTTTTATACATTTAGAGTCTTTGTTTACATTTGTACTCTTTGTTTACATTTAGAGTCTATGTACACATTTATAGTGTTTGTTACATTTAGAGTCTTTGTTTACATTAGTAGTCTTTGTTTACATTTGTACTCTTTGTTTACATTTAGAAATTTTGTACACATTTTTTTTTTACATTTAGAGTCTTTGTTTGCATTTGTACTCTGATTACATTTCGAGTAAGTTTTCATTTGTTGTCTTCCTTTACTTTTGTAATCTTTGTTTACATTTGTTTTCTTTGTTTAATTTTGTTGTCTATGTTTACATGTAGAGTCTTTGTTTACGTTTGTAGTATTTGTTTACATTTATACTCTTTGTTTAGATTTAGAGTCTTTGTACACATTTGTAATGTTTGTTTACATTTGTGCTCTTTGTTTACATTTAGAGTCTCTGTACACATTTGCAGTCGTTGTTTACGTTTGTTCTCTTTGTTTACATTTAGAGTCTTTGTTTACGATTGTAGTAATCAGACGTAAACAAACGTTACGTTTGTACTCCGTACACATTTAGGATATTTGCACAGATTTGTAATGTTTGATTACATTTAGAGTCTTTCATTACAATTGTAGTCTTTCTTTAAATTTAGAGTCTTTGTTTATATTTGTAATCTTTATTTGCATTTCGAGTGTTTGTTTATATTTGTATTCTTTGTTTTCATTTGTACTCTTTGTTTGCATTTGTACTCTTTGTTTACGTTTAGAGTCTGTTTACATTTAGAGTCTATGTTTTCATTTGTTGTCTTTCTTTACTTTTGTAGCTTTGTTTACATTTGTTGTATTTGTTTACATTTAGAACCTTTGTTTACACCTGTAGTCTTTGATTACTTTTGTAGTCTATGTTTACATTTAGAGTCGTTGTTTACATTTAGAGTCTTTTTTTACGTTTAGAGTCTTTGTTTGCATTTGTACTTTTTCTTTACGTTTAGAGCCTGTTTACATTTAGAGTCTATGTTTAAATTTGTTGTCTTTCGTTATTTTTTTATTGTGTTTTTTTACATTTGTTGTCTTTGTTTACCTTTGTAGTTATTGTTTACATTAAGAACTTTTGTTTACACTAGTAGTCTTTGTTTACTTTTGTAGTCTATGTTTACATTTAGAGTCTTTGTTTATATGTAGAGGCTTTGTTCACATTTAGAGTCTTTGTTTACATGTAGAGGCTTTGTTTACATTTAGAGTCTTTGTTTACGTTTGTAGACTTTGTTTTCATTTAGAGTGTACACATTTGTAATGTTTGATTATATTTATAGTCTTTGTTTACATTTGCAGTCTTTGTTTACATTTGTGGTGTTTTTTCCATTTAGAGTCTTTTTGCACATTTCTAGTCTTTTTTTACATTTAGAGTCTTTGTTTACTTTTGTAATCTTTGTTTACATTTGTTTTCTATGTTTACTTTTTTTGTCTTTGTTTACAATTAGAGCCTTTGTTTACACTTGTAGTCTTTCTTTACTTTTGTAGACTATGTTTACATTTGTAGTATTAGTTTGCATTTGTAGTGTTTGTTAACATTTTGAGCCGTTGTTTACATTTACAGTCTTGGTTTACAATTGAAGTCTTTGTCTGCAGTTGTAGTCTTTGATAACATATAGAGTCTTTGATTATGTTCAGGGTCTTCGTTTACGTTTGTAGTCTTTGTTTATATTTAGAGTCTTTGTTTACGTTTGTAATCTTTGTTTACATTTGTAATATTTTGAATTTGTTAATATTTACAGTCTGTGCAGTTTTCTAGTCATATTTAGAGTGTTTGTTTACATTTGTAGTAATCCTTTGTCTGGTTACGTGCCGATTCGTGCTAGTTCCGTAAATATTCAAAGTACGTCATTGTAAGGGATTAAAATGTTGAAAAAATCCCATTTGTGCGACCAAAAATTACAGCACCGAGCGTGCAGATAGTTTCGTCTTTTTTAGTTGATTATCTGTGAACACCCGTAACTCTGTTCCGCGAGCATTCCTACCATGGATATAAAAAAAAAGAAAAAAATTACTGGACACCCCAACTCACTGTGCATTAATCTGAGAACCCTGGTTACTCGTTTTCGCAGCAGGCAGTATCAGGCACGTACTTTTAGAGCCTTTCTTTGCATTTTCTGACTTTTTATACATTTAGAGTCTGTTTACATTTGTACTCTTTGTTTACATTTGCAGTGTATGTTTACATTTTGAGATTTTGTTTGCATTTGCAGTGTTTGTTTACATTTAGAGTATTTGTTTGCATTTGTTGTCTTTCTTTATATTTATTGTATTATTTTACGTTTGTTGTCTTTGTTTACGTTTGTCGTCTTTGTTTTCATTTGTACTCTTTGTTTACATTTAGAATCTTTGTACACATTTGTAGTCTTCGTTT
The DNA here is from genome assembly GCA_963930645.1 of Salticus scenicus. Classification (NCBI taxonomy): domain Eukaryota; kingdom Metazoa; phylum Arthropoda; class Arachnida; order Araneae; family Salticidae; genus Salticus; species Salticus scenicus. The sequence continues at coordinate 17,492,176 of OZ005648.1, read as the reverse complement.
ACATTTAGAGTCTTTGTTTACATTTGGAGTATTTGCTTACATTTAGAGACTTTGTTTACATTCGTAATCTTTGTTTACATTTAGAGTCTTTGCTTACGTTTGTAGTCCTTGTTTACATTTATCTTTGTTTATATTTAGAGTCCGTTTACATTTAGAGTCTTTCTTAACATTTGTAACATCTGTTTACTTTTGCAGTTTTTGTTTACGTTTGTAGTCTTGGTTTGCATTAAGAGTCTTTGTTTACATTTAGAGTCTTTGTTTACATTTTCTATCTTTATTTACATTTAGAGTCTTTGTTTACATTTGTACTCTTTGTTTACATTTTTAGACTACAAATGTAGACGTTGTCTACATTTGTAGACGTTACTTTGTTTACATTTGTAGACTTTGTTTACATTTGTAGTCTATGTTTACATTTGTAGTATTTGTTTACATTTGTAGTATTTGTTTTTAGTCTCTGTTTACATTTCGAGTCTTTGTTTACATATGTATTGCTTGTTTACATTTAAAAAAGGGGTTAACATTTATATTCTTTGTTTATATTTAGAGTCTGTGTACATTAAGAGTCTTTCTTAACATTTAGTGTCTTTGGTTACATTTGCAGTCTTTGTTTACAACTGAAATCTTTGTTTACAGTTGTGGTCTTTTATAACATATAGAGTCTTTGTTTATGTTTAAGATCTTTGATTACCTTTGTAGTCTTTGTTTACATTTAGAGTTTTTGTTTACGTTTGTGTTCTTTGTTTACATTTAGAGTCCGTGTTTACGGTTGTAGTATTTGTTTACATTTTTTGTCTTTGTTTACATTTAGAGCCTTTGTTTACACTTGTAGTCCTTGCTTACTTTTGCAGTCTATGTTTGCATTTATAGTCATTGTTTACATTTAGAGTCTTTGTTTACGTTTGTAGTCTTTGTTTACATTTGTACTCTTTGTACACATTTGTAGTGTTTGTTGACATTTAGTGTCTTTCTTTGCATTTGTACTCTTTGTTTACGTTTACTGTCTGATTACATTTCGAGTAAGTTTTCATTTGTTGTCTTCCTTTACTTTGTAGTCTTTGTTTACATTTGTTTTCTTTGTTTACTTTTGTTGTATATGTTTACACGTAGAAACTTTGTTTACGTTCGTAGTCTTTGTTTACATTTGTACTCTTTGTTTAGATTTAGAGTCTTTGTACACATTTGTAATGTTTGCTTACATTTGTACTCTTTGTTTACATTTAGAGTCTCTGTACACATTTGCAGTCGTTGTTTACGTTTGTTCTCTTTGTTTACATTTAGAGTATTTGTTTACGATTGTAGTAATCAGACGCAAACAAACGTTACGTTTGTACTCCGTACACATTTAGGATATTTACACATATTTGTAATGTTTGTTTACATTTAGAGTCTTTCATTACAATTGTAGTCTTTTTTTAATTTTAGAGTCTTTGTTTATATTTGTAATCTTTATTTGCATTTCGAGTGTTTGTTTATATTTGCATTCTTTGTTTACATTTGTACTCTTTGTTTGCATTTAGAAAATTTGTACACATAATTAGTGTTTTTTTACATTTGGAGTCTTTGTTTGCATTTGTACTCTTTGTTTACGTTTAGAGCCTGTTTACATTTAGAGTCTATGTTTTCATTTGTTGTCTTTCTTTACTTTTGTAGCTTTGTTTACATTTGTTGTCTTTGTTTACATTTAGAGCCTTTGTTTACACCTGTAGTCTTTGATTACTTTTGTAGTCTATGTTTACGTTTAGAGTCGTTATTTACATTTAGAGTCTTTTTTTACGTTTAGAGTCTTTGTTTGCATTTGTACTTTTTCTTTACGTTTAGAGCCTGTTTACATTTAGAGTCTATGTTTATATTTGTTGTCTTTCGTTATTTTTTTATTGTGTTTTTTTGCATTTGTTGTCTTTGTTTACTTTTGTAGTTATTGTTTACATTAAGAACTTTTGTTTACACTAGTAGTCTTTGTTTACTTTTGTAGTCTATGTTTACATTTAGAGTCTTTGTTTACATTTAGAGGCTTTGCTTATGTTTGTAGTCCTTGTTTACATTTATCTTTGTTTATATTTAGAGTCCGTTTACATTTAGAGTCTTTCTTAACATTTGTAACATCTTTTTACTTTTGCAGTCTTTGTTTACGTTTGTAGTCTTAGTTTGCATTAAGAGTCTTTGTTTACATTTAGAGTCTTTGTTTACATTTTCTATCTTTATTTACATTTAGAGTCTTTGTTTACATTTGTACTCTTTGTTTACATTTTTAGACTACAAATGTAGACGTTGTCTACATTTGTAGACATTACTTTGTTTACATTTGTAGACTTTCTTTACATTTGTAGTCTATGTTAACATTTGTAGTATTTGTTTACATTTGTAGTATTTGTTTTTAGTTTTTGTTTACATTTCGAGTCTTTGTTTACATATGTATTGCTTGTTTACATTTAAAAAAGGGGTTTTGGTTAACATTTATATTCTTTGTTTATATTTAGAGTCTGTGTACATTAAGAGTCTTTCTTAACATTTAGAGTCTTTGGTTACATTTGCAGTCTTTGTTTACAACTGAAATCTTTGTTTACAGTTGTGGTCTTTTATAACATATAGAGTCTTTGTTTATGTTTAAGATCTTTGATTACCTTTGTAGTCTTTGTTTACATTTAGAGTTTTTGTTTACGTTTGTGTTCTTTGTTTACATTTAGAGTCCGTGTTTACGGTTGTAGTATTTGTTTACATTTGTTGTCTTTGTTTACATTTAGAGCCTTTGTTTACACTTGTAGTCCTTGCTTACTTTTGCAGTCTATGTTTGCATTTATAGTCATTGTTTACATTTAGAGTCTTTGTTTACGTTTGTAGTCTTTGTTTACATTTGTACTCTTTGTACACATTTGTAGTGTTTGTTAACATTTAGTGTCTTTCTTTGCATTTGTACTCTTTGTTTACGTTTACTGTCTGATTACATTTCGAGTAAGTTTTCATTTGTTGTCTTCCTTTACTTTGTAGTCTTTGTTTACATTTGTTTTCTTTGTTTACTTTTGGTGTATATGTTTACACGTAGAGTCTTTGTACACATTTGTAATGTTTGCTTACATTTGTACTCTTTGTTTACATTTAGAGTCTCTGTACACATTTGCAGTCGTTGTTTACGTTTGTTCTCTTTGTTTACATTTAGAGTATTTGTTTACGATTGTAGTAATCAGACGTAATCAAACGTTACGTTTGTACTCCGTACACATTTAGGATATTTGCACATATTTGTAATGTTTGTTTACATTTAGAGTCTTTCATTACAATTGTAGTCTTTCTTTAAATTTAGAGTCTTTGTTTATATTTGTAATCTTTATTTGCATTTCGAGTGTTTGTTTGTATTTGCATTCTTTGTTTACATTTGTACTCTTTGTTTGCATTTAGAAAATTTGTACACATAATTAGTGTTTTTTTACATTTGGAGTCTTTGTTTGCATTTGTACTCTTTGTTTACGTTTAGAGTCTGTTTACATTTAGAGTCTATGTTTTCATTTGTTGTCTTTCTTTACTTTTGTAGCTTTGTTTACATTTGTTGTCTTTGTTTACATTTAGAGCCTTTGTTTACACCTGTAGTCTTTGATTACTTTTGTAGTCTATGTTTACATTTAGAGTCGTTATTTACATTTAGAGTCTTTTTTTACGTTTAGAGTCTTTGTTTGCATTTGCACTTTTTCTTTACGTTTAGAGCCTGTTTACATTTAGAGTCTATGTTTAAATTTGTTGTCTTTCGTTATTTTTTTATTGTGTTTTTTTGCATTTGTTGTCTTTGTTTACTTTTGTAGTTATTGTTTACATTAAGAACTTTTGTTTACACTAGTAGTCTTTGTTTACTTTTGTAGTCTATGTTTACATTTAGAGTCTTTGTTTACATGTAGAGGCTTTGTTTACATTTAGAGTCTTTGTTTACATGTAGAGGCTTTGTTTACATTTAGAGTCTTTGTTTACGTTTGTAAACTTTGTTTTCATTTAGAGTGTACACATTTGTATTGTTTGTTTATATTTATAGTCTTTGTTTACATTTGCAGTCTTTGTTTACATTTGTGGTGTTTTTTCCATTTAGAGTCTTTTTGCACATTTCTAGTCTTTTTTTACATTTAGAGTCTTTGTTTACTTTTGTAATCTTTGTTTACATTTGTTTTCTATGTTTACTTTTTTTGTCTTTGTTTACAATTAGAGCCTTTGTTTACACTTGTAGTCTTTCTTTACTTTTGTAGACTATGTTTACATTTGTAGTATTAGTTTGCATTTGTAGTGTTTGTTAACATTTTGAGCCGTTGTTTACATTTACAGTCTTGGTTTACAATTGAAGTCTTTGTCTGCAGTTGTAGTCTTTGATAACATATAGAGTCTTTGTTTATGTTCAGGGTCTTCGTTTACGTTTGTAGTCTTTGCTTATATTTAGAGTCTTTGTTTACGTTTGTAATCTTTGTTTACATTTGTAATATTTTGAATTTGTTAATATTTACAGTCTGTGCAGTTTTTTAGTCATATTTAGAGTGTTTGTTTACATTTGTAGTAATCCTTTGTCTGGTTACGTGCCGATTCGTGCTAGTTCCGTAAATATTCAAAGTACGTCATTGTAAGGGATTAAAATGTTTAAAAAATCCCATTTGTGCGACCAAAAATTACAGCACCGAGCGTGCAGATAATTTCGTCTTTTTTAGTTGATTATCTGTGAACACCCGTAACTCTGTTCCGCGAGCATTCCTACCATGGATATAAAAAAAAGAAAAAAATTACTGGACACCCCAACTCACTGTGCATTAATCTGAGAACCCTGGTAACTCGTTTTCGCAGCAGGCAGTATCAGGCACGTACTTTTAGAGTCTTTCTTTGCATTTTCTGACTTTTTATACATTTAGAGTCTGTTTACATTTGTACTCTTTGTTTACATTTAGAATCTATGTACACATTTGTAGTGTTTGTTACATTTAGAGTCTATGTTTACATTAGTACTCTTTGTTTACATTTAGAAATTTTGTACACATTTGTTTTTTACATTTAGAGTCTTTGTTTACATTTGTACTATTTGTTTACGTTTAGAGTCTGTTTACTTTTAGAGTCTTTGTTTACATTTAGAGTCTTTGTTTACATTTGTATTCTTTGTTTACATTTGCAGTGTTTGTTTACATTTTGAGATTTTGTTTGCATTTGCAGTGTTTGTTTACATTTAGAGTATTTGTTTGCATTTGTTGTCTTTCTTTATATTTATTGTATTATTTTACGTTTGTTGTCTTTGTTTACGTTTGTCGTCTTTGTTTTCATTTGTACTCTTTGTTTACATTTAGAATCTTTGTACACATTTGTAGTCTTCGTTTACATTTAGAGTCTTTGTTTACATTTGGAGTATTTGTTTACATTTAGAGACTTTGTTTACGTTTGTAGTCCTTGTTTACATTTATCTTTGTTTATATTTAGAGTCCGTTTACATTTAGAGTCTTTCTTAACATTTGTAACATCTGTTTACTTTTGCAGTCTTTGTTTACATTTGTAGTCTTGGTTTGCATTAAGAGTCTTTGTTTACATTTAGAGTCTTTGTTTACATTTTCTATCTTTATTTACATTTAGAGTCTTTGTTTACATTCGTACTCTTTTTTTACATTTTTAGACTACAAATGTAGACGTTGTCTACATTTGAAGACATTACTTTGTTTACATTTGTAGACTTTGTTTACATTTGTAGTCTATGTTTACATTTGTAGTATTTGTTTACATTTGTAGTATTTGTTTTTAGTCTTTGTTTACATTTCGAGTCTTTGTTTACATATGTATTGCTTTTTTACATTTAAACAAGGGTTTATATTCAAACAAACATTTATATTCTACAACAAACATTTATATTCTTTGTTTATATTTAGAGTCTGTGTACATTAAGAGTCTTTCTTAACATTTAGAGTCTTTGGTTACATTTGCAGTCTTTGTTTACTACTGAAATCTTTGTTTACAGTTGTGGTCTTTTATAACATATAGAGTCTTTGTTTATGTTTAAGATCTTTGATTACCTTTGTAGTCTTTGTTTACATTTAGAGTTTTTGTTTACGTTTGTGTTCTTTGTTTACATTTAGAGTCCGTGTTTACGGTTGTAGTATTTGTTTACATTTGTTGTCTTTGTTTACATTTAGAGCCTTGTTTACACTTGTAGTCCTTGCCTACTTTTGCAGTCTATGTTTGCATTTAGAGTCATTGTTTACATTTAGAGTACGTTTAGAGTATGTTTACGTTTGTAGTCTTTGTTTACATTTGTACTCTTTGTACACATTTGTAGTGTTTGTTGACATTTAGTGTCTTTGTTTGCATTTGTACTCTTTGTTTACGTTTACTGTCTGATTACATTTCGAGTAAGTTTTCATTTGTTGTCTTCCTTTACTTTGTAGTCTTTGTTTACATTTGTTTTCTTTGTTTACTTTTGTTGTATATGTTTACACGTAGAGTCTTTGTTTACGTTTGTAGTCTTTGTTTACATTTGTACTCTTTGTTTAGATATAGAGTCTTTGTACACATTTGTAATGTTTGCTTACATTTGTACTCTTTGTTTACATTTAAAGTCTCTGTACAGTCGTTGTTTACGTTTGTTCTCTTTGTTTACATTTAGAGTCTTTGTTTACGATTGTAGTAATCAGACGTAAACAAACGTTACGTTTGTACTCTGTACACATTTAGGTTATTTGCACATATTTGTAATGTTTGTTTACATTTAGAGTCTTTCATTACAATTGTAGTCTTTCTTTAAATTTAGAGTCTTTGTTTATATTTGTAATCTTTATTTGCATTTCGAGTGTTTGTTTATATTTGTAGTCTTTGATCACACTGAGAGTCTTTGTTAACAATGGTAGTCTTACATTTAGAGTCTCTTTTCGCATTTGTTTTTGTTTACATTTAGTGTTTGTTTATATTTAGAGTCTTTGTTTACCATTGTAGACTTTGTTTACATTTAGAGTTTTTGTTTACATTTGCAGTCATGGTTTAAATTTGTAGTCTTTGTTTACATTTAGAGTCTTTGTTTACATTTGTTGTCTTTGTTTACATTTTGAGCCTATGTTTACACCTGTAGTCTTTGATTACTTTTGTAGTCTATGTTTACATTTAGAGTCGTTGTTTACATTTAGAGTCTTTTTTTACGTTTAGAGTCTTTGTTTGCATTTGTACTCTTTCTTTACGTTTAGAGCCTGTTTACATTTAGAGTCTCTTTTTCATTTGTAATCTGTTTACATTTGTAGTCTTTGTTTACATTTAGAGTCTCTCTTTTCATTTGTAATCTGTTTACATTTATAGTCTTTGTTTACACTTAGAGTTTTTGTGTACGTTTGTAGTCTAGGTTTACATTTAGAGCCTCTGTTTACGTTTGTAGTCTTTGTTTACATTTGAAGTCTTTGTGAACATTTAGAATTTGCTAATATTTACAGTCTGTTCAGTTTTCTAGTCTTTGTGTATATTTAGAGTCTTTGTTTGCATTTGTAGTAATGCTTTGTCTGCTTACGTGCCTATTCCAACGTGCTAGTTCCGGAAATATTCAAAGTCCCTCATTGTAACTGATTAAAGTGTTGAAAAAATCCCCTTTGTGCGACCAAAAATTACAGGACCGTGCGTGTAGGTGATTTCGTCTTTTTTACTTGATAATCTGTGAACACCCGTAACTCTCTTCATCGAGCATTCCTACCATGGATGTAAAAACAAAAAGAAAAAATTGCTGGACACTCGCTGTGCATGAATCTGAAAACCCTCGTAACTCGTATTCGCAGCAAACAGTATCACGCAGGTATATAATTTTCGCGCACATAAAAACCTAAATAAATTACTGGAAACCTCTACCTTTTTCAGTATGAACAACAGAACGCACGTAACTCGCACTATTCTTGTATTTTTACTTTATTTAAAGAAATAGGAATTTTTCAAATTACTTAAAACTAGTAAATTTATCGCCAAAATTCAACTTGGCCACATTTCCGGTCAATAAAATTTAGGGAGTGGGCCAAGTATTAAATAATCCTTGTAACACAAATTCCTTCAACACATTAATCCCATACAAAGAGAATTTTTGACTATGACAGGAATTGGCACGTCGGAATCGTCACGGCATTATTTGTTTATATTTGCAATATTTGTTTGCATTTAGAGACTTTGTTTCCATTTAGAGTCTGTATTTACATTTGTACTCGTTTTTTACATTTAGAAAATTAGTACACATTTGTAGAGTTTTTTTACATATAGAGTCTTTGTTTGAATTTGTACTCTTTGTTTACATTTAGAGTCTGTTTACATTTAGAGTCTATGTCCTCATGTGTTGACTTTCTCTACTTTTGTAGCTTTGTTTACATTTGTTGTCTTTGTTCACTTTTGTATTCTTTGTTTACATTTAGAGCCTTTGTTTACACCTATAGTCTTTGATTATTTTTCTAGTCTAAGTTTACATTTAGAGTCTTTGTTTACATTTAGAGTCTTTGTTTTCATTTGTACACTTAGTTTACATTTAGTCTTTGTACACATTTGTAGTCTTCGTTTACATTTAGAGTCTTTGTTTACATTTAGAGTCTTTGTTTACATTTGTAGTCTGTTCTCATTTGTACCCTTTGTTTACATATAGAGTCTTTGTACTTATTTGTAGTCTTCATTTACATTTAGAGTCTTTGTACACATTTGTAGTCTTTATTTACATTTAGAGTCATTGTGTACATTACAGTCTTAACTTACGTTTGTTGTCTTTGTTTACATTTGTAGTCTTTGTTTATATTTAGAGTCTGTTTACATTTAGAGTCTTTCTTAACATTTGTAACATTCGTTTAATTTTGTAGCCTTTGCTTACATTTGTAGTTTTGGATTGCATTTAGAGTCTTTGTTTACATTTAGAGTCTTTGTTTACATTTGTACATTTTGTTTACATTTAGCTCCTTTGTTTACACTTGTAGACTTTCTTTACTTTTGTAATCTATGCTTACATTTGTAGTATTTGTTTACATTTGCAGTATTTGTTTTTAGATTTTATTTACATTTCGAGTGTTTGTTTACATATGTAGTGTTTGTTTACATTTAGAGCCTTAGTTAACATTTGTATTCTTTGTTTATATTTAGAGTCTGTGTACATTAAGTGTCTTTCTTGACATTTAGAGTCTTTGTTTACATTTGCAGTCTTTGCTAACATTCGTACTTTTTGTTTACATCACATTCTTCGCTTACGTTTGTAGTTTTTGTTTACATTTGTAGTCTTTGTTTATATTTAAAGTCTGTTTACATTTAGAGTATTTCTTAATATTTGTAACATTCGTTAACATTTGTTGTCTTGGTTTGCATTTAGAGTTTTTGTTTAGATTTATAGCCTTTGTTTACATTTTCTGTCTTTATATACATTTAGATTCTTTGTTTACATTTGTACTCTTTGTTTGCATTTAGAGTCTATGTTTTCATTTGTTGCCTTTCTTTACTTTTGTAGCTTTGTTTAAATTTGTTGTCTTTCTTTACTTTTTTAACTTTGTTTACATTTGGAGCCTTTGTTTACAGCTGTAGTCTTTGATTACTTTTGTAGTCTATGTTTACATTTAGAGTCTTTGTTTACATTTGCATTCTTTTTTTACATTTGCAGTGTTTGTTTACATTTAGAGTCTTTGTTTGCATTTGTTGTCTTTCTTTATTTTTTTATTGTCTTTTTCTATATTTGTTGCCTTTGTTTACGTTTGTTGTCTATGTTTACTTTTGTTGTCTTTGTTTACAATTAGAGCCTTTGTTTACACTTGCAGTCTTTCTTTGCTTTTGTAGTCTATGTTTACTTTTCTAGTATTTGTTTACATTTGTAGTATTTTTTTACATTTTGAGTCTTTGTTTACATTTAGAGTCTATGTACACATTTGTAGTGTCTGTTTACATTTAGAGTCTTTGTTTACATTAGTAGTCTTTGTTTACATTTGTACTCTTTGTTTACATTTAGAAAATTTGTATACATTTGTTTTTTACATTTAGAGTCTTTGTTTGCATTTGTGCTCTTTCTTTACGTTTGGAGTCTGTTTAAATTTAGAGTTTATGTTTTCATTTGTTGTGTTTATTTACTTTTGTAGCTTTGTTTATATTTGTTGTTTTTGTTTACTTTTGTAGTCTTTGTTTACATTTAGAGTCTTTGCTTACGTTTGTATTCTTTGTTTATATTTGCAATGTTTGTTTACATTTAGAGTCTTTGTTTGCATTTGTTGTCTTTCTTTATTTTTTTATTGTCTTTTTCTACATTTCTTGCCTTTGTTTACTTTTGTAGTCTTTGTTTACATTTAGAGCCTTTGTTTACACTTGTAGTTTTTGTTTACTTTTGTAGTCCATGTCTACATTTAGAGTCTTTGTTTACATTTATAGTCTTTGTTTACATTTATAGTCTTTTTTTAAAATTAGAGTCTTTGTTTACTTTGTAATCTTTGTTTATATTTGTTGTCTATGTTTAATTTTGTTGTCTTTGTTTACGATTAGAGCCTTTGTTTACATTTGTAGTCTTTCTTTGCTTTTGTAGTCTATGTTTACTTTTGTAGTATTTGTTTACATTTGTAGTATTTGTTTAGATTTTGTGTCTTTGTTTACATTTACAGTCTTGGTTAACAATTGAAGACTTTGTTTGCAGTTGTAGTCTTTGATAACATTTAGAGTTTCTCTTTTCATTTGTAATCTGTTTACATTTATAGTCTGTTTACATTTAGATTTTTTGTTTACGTTTGTAGTCTGTGTTTTCGTTTGTAATCTTTGTTTACATCTGTAGTCTTTGTGTACATTTAGAATTTGTTAATAATTAATATCTGTTCAGTTTAATAGTCTTTGTTTATATTTAGTGTCTTTGTTTACATTTGTAGTAATCATTTGTCTGGTTACGTGCCGATCCAGACATTTTAGTTCCGGAAATATTCAAAGTCCCTCATTGAAAGGGATTAAAGTGTTGAAAAAATCTCATTTGTACGACCAAAAATTACATCACCGAGCGTAATGGTGTGTTCGTCTTTTTTACTTGATAATCCGCGAACACCCGTAACTCTTTTCCGCGAGCATTCCTAGCATGGATGTAAAAAGAAAAAGAAAAGAATTACTGGATACCCGAACTCGCTGTGCATAAATTTGAAACCCTGGTACTAACTCGTTTTCACAGCAAACAGTATCACGCACGTATATACTTTTCGCGCACATATAAACCTAAATAAATAACTGAAAACCTCTACCTTGCTCTGTGTGAATCTCAGAACGCACGTAACTCGCACTATTCTTGTATTTTTACTTTATTCGCGAAATGGGAATTTTTCAAATTACTTAAAACTAGTAAATTTATCGCCAAAATTTAACTTGGCTACATTTCTGGTCAATAAAATTTAGGGAGTGGGCCAAGTATTAAATAATCCTTGTAACACAAATTCCTTCAACACTTAAATCCCCTACAAAGAGAAACTTTGACTAAGACAGGAATTGGCACGTCGGAATCATCACGGCATTATTTGTTTATATTTGCAATATTTGTTTGCATTTAGAGACTTTGTTTACATTAAGAGTCTGTATTTACATTTGTACTCCTTTTTTACATTTAGAAAATTAGTACACATTTGTAGTGTTTTTTTACATCTAGAGTCTTTGTTTGAATTTGTACTCTTTGTTTACATTTAGAAATTTTGTACACATTTGTTTTTTACATTTAGAGTCTTTGTTTACATTTGTACTATTTGTTTACGTTTAGAGTCTGTTTACTTTTAGAGTCTTTGTTTACATTTAGAGTCTTTGTTTACATTTCTATTCTTTGTTTACATTTGCAGTGTATGTTTACATTTTGAGATTTTGTTTGCATTTGCAGTGTTTGTTTACATTTAGAGTATTTGTTTGTATTTGTTGTCTTTCTTTATATTTATTGTATTATTTTACGTTTGTTGTCTTTGTTTACGTTTGTCGTCTTTGTTTTCATTTGTACTCTTTGTTTACATTTAGAATCTTTGTACACATTTGTAGTCTTCGTTTACATTTAGAGTCTTTGTTTACATTTGGAGTATTTGTTTACATTTAGAGACTTTGTTTACATTCGTAATCTTTGTTTACATTTAGAGTCTTTGCTTACGTTTGTAGTCCTTGTTTACATTTATCTTTGTTTATATTTAGAGTCCGTTTACATTTTGAGTCTTTCTTAACATTTGTAACATCTGTTTACTTTTACAGTCTTTGTTTACGTTTGTAGTCTTGGTTTGCATTAAGAGTCTTTGTTTACATTTAGAGTCTTTGTTTACATTTTCTATCTTTATTTACATTTAGAGTCTTTGTTTACATTTGTACTCTTTGTTTACATTTTTAGACTACAAATGTAGACGTTGTCTACATTTGAAGACATTACTTTGTTTACATTTGTAGACTTTGTTTACATTTGTAGTCTATGTTTACATTTGTAGTATTTGTTTACATTTGTAGTATTTGTTTTTAGTCTTTGTTTACATTTCGAGTCTTTGTTTACATATGTATTGCTTTTTTACATTTAAACAAGGGTTTATATTCAAACAAACATTTATATTCTACAACAAACATTTATATTCTTTGTTTATATTTAGAGTCTGTGTACATTAAGAGTCTTTCTTAACATTTAGAGTCTTTGGTTACATTTGCAGTCTTTGTTTACAACTGAAATCTTTGTTTACAGTTGTGGTCTTTTATAACATATAGAGTCTTTGTTTATGTTTAAGATCTTTGATTACCTTTGTAGTCTTTGTTTACATTTAGAGTTTTTGTTTACGTTTGTGTTCTTTGTTTACATTTAGAGTCCGTGTTTACGGTTGTAGTATTTGTTTACATTTGTTGTCTTTGTTTACATTTAGAGCCTTGTTTACACTTGTAGTCCTTGCCTACTTTTGCAGTCTATGTTTGCATTTAGAGTCATTGTTTACATTTAGAGTACGTTTAGAGTATGTTTACGTTTGTAGTCTTTGTTTACATTTGTACTCTTTGTACACATTTGTAGTGTTTGTTGACATTTAGTGTCTTTGTTTGCATTTGTACTCTTTGTTTACGTTTACTGTCTGATTACATTTCGAGTAAGTTTTCATTTGTTGTCTTCCTTTACTTTGTAGTCTTTGTTTACATTTGTTTTCTTTGTTTACTTTTGTTGTATATGTTTACACGTAGCGTCTTTGTTTACGTTTGTAGTCTTTGTTTACATTTGTACTCTTTGTTTAGATATAGAGTCTTTGTACACATTTGTAATGTTTGCTTACATTTGTACTCTTTGTTTACATTTAAAGTCTCTGTACAGTCGTTGTTTACGTTTGTTCTCTTTGTTTACATTTAGAGTCTTTGTTTACGATTGTAGTAATCAGACGTAAACAAACGTTACGTTTGTACTGTGTACACATTTAGGTTATTTGCACATATTTGTAATGTTTGTTTACATTTAGAGTCTTTCATTACAATTGTAGTCTTTCTTTAAATTTAGAGTCTTTGTTTATATTTGTAATCTTTATTTGCATTTCGAGTGTTTGTTTATATTTGTAGTCTTTGATCACACTGAGAGTCTTTGTTAACAATGGTAGTCTTACATTTAGAGTCTCTTTTCGCATTTGTTTTTGTTTACATTTAGTGTTTGTTTATATTTAGAGTCTTTGTTTACCATTGTAGACTTTGTTTACATTTAGAGTTTTTGTTTACATTTGCAGTCATGGTTTAAATTTGTAGTCTTTGTTTACATTTAGAGTCTTTGTTTACATTTGTTGTCTTTGTTTACATTTTGAGCCTATGTTTACACCTGTAGTCTTTGATTACTTTTGTAGTCTATGTTTACATTTAGAGTCGTTGTTTACATTTAGAGTCTTTTTTTACGTTTAGAGTCTTTGTTTGCATTTGTACTCTTTCTTTACGTTTAGAGCCTGTTTACATTTAGAGTCTCTTTTTCATTTGTAATCTGTTTACATTTGTAGTCTTTGTTTACATTTAGAGTCTCTCTTTTCATTTGTAATCTGTTTACATTTATAGTCTTTGTTTACACTTAGAGTTTTTGTGTACGTTTGTAGTCTTGGTTTACATTTAGAGCCTCTGTTTACGTTTAAAGTCTTTGTTTACATTTGAAGTCTTTGTGAACATTTAGAATTTGCTAATATTTACAGTCTGTTCAGTTTTCTAGTCTTTGTGTATATTTAGAGTCTTTGTTTGCATTTGTAGTAATGCTTTGTCTGCTTACGTGCCTATTCCAACGTGCTAGTTCCGGAAATATTCAAAGTCCCTCATTGTAACTGATTAAAGTGTTGAAAAAATCCCCTTTGTGCGACCAAAAATTACAGGACCGTGCGTGTAGGTGATTTCGTCTTTTTTACTTAATAATCTGTGAACACCCGTAACTCTCTTCATCGAGCATTCCTACCATGGATGTAAAAACAAAAAGAAAAAATTGCTGGACACTCGCTGTGCATGAATCTGAAAACCCTGGTAACTTGTATTCGCAGCAAACAGTATCACGCAGGTATATAATTTTCGCGCACATAAAAACCTAAATAAATTACTGGAAACCTCTACCTTTTTCAGTATGAACAACAGAACGCACGTAACTCGCACTATTCTTGTATTTTTACTTTATTTGAGGAAATAGGAATTTTTCAAATTACTTAAAACTAGTAAATTTATCGCCAAAATTCAACTTGGCCACATTTCCGGTCAATAAAATTTAGGGAGTGGGCCAAGTATTAAATAATCCTTGTAACACAAATTCCTTCAACACATTAATCCCATACAAAGAGAATTTTTGACTATGACAGGAATTGGCACGTCGGAATCGTCACGGCATTATTTGTTTATATTTGCAATATTTGTTTGCATTTAGAGACTTTGTTTACATTTAGAGTCTGTATTTACATTTGTACTCGTTTTTTACATTTAAAAAATTAGTACACATTTGTAGAGTTTTTTTACATATAGAGTCTTTGTTTGAATTTGTACTCTTTGTTTACATTTAGAGTCTGTTTAAATTTAGAGTCTATGTCCTCATGTGTTGACTTTCTCTACTTTTGTAGCTTTGTTTACATTTGTTGTCTTTGTTCACTTTTGTATTCTTTGTTTACATTTAGAGCCTTTGTTTACACCTATAGTCTTTGATTATTTTTCTAGTCTAAGTTTACATTTAGAGTCTTTGTTTACATTTAGAGTCTTTGTTTTCATTTGTACACTTAGTTTACATTTAGTCTTTGTACACATTTGTAGTCTTCGTTTACATTTAGAGTCTTTGTTTACATTTAGAGTCTTTGTTTACATTTGTAGTCTGTTTTCATTTGTACTCTTTGTTTACATATAGAGTCTTTGTACTTATTTGTAGTCTTCATTTACATTTAGAGTCTTTGTACACATTTGTAGTCTTTATTTACATTTAGAGTCATTGTGTACATTACAGTCTTAACTTACGTTTGTTGTCTTTGTTTACATTTGTAGTCTTTGTTTATATTTAGAGTCTGTTTACATTTAGAGTCTTTCTTAACATTTGTAACATTCGTTTAATTTTGTAGCCTTTGTAGTTTTGGATTGCATTTAGAGTCTTTGTTTACATTTAGAGTCTTTGTTTACATTTGTACATTTTGTTTACATTTAGCTCCTTTGTTTACACTTGTAGACTTTCTTTACTTTTGTAATCTATGCTTACATTTGTAGTATTTGTTTACATTTGCAGTATTTGTTTTTAGATTTTATTTACATTTCGAGTGTTTGTTTACATATGTAGTGTTTGTTTACATTTAGAGCCTTAGTTAACATTTGTATTCTTTGTTTATATTTAGAGTCTGTGTACATTAAGTGTCTTTCTTAACATTTAGAGTCTTTCTTTACATTTGCAGTCTTTGTTAACATTCGTACTTTTTGTTTACATTACAGTCTTTGCTTACGTTTGTAGTTTTTGTTTACATTTGTAGTCTTTGTTTATATTTAAAGTCTGTTTACATTTAGAGTATTTCTTAATATTTGTAACATTCGTTTACATTTGTTGTCTTGGTTTGCATTTAGAGTTTTTGTTTAGATTTATAGCCTTTGTTTACATTTTCTGTCTTTATATACATTTAGATTCTTTGTTTACATTTGTACTCTTTGTTTGCATTTAGAGTCTATGTTTTCATTTGTTGCCTTTCTTTACTTTTGTAGCTTTGTTTAAATTTGTTGTCTTTCTTTACTTTTTTAACTTTGTTTACATTTGGATCCTTTGTTTACAGCTGTAGTCTTTGATTACTTTTGTAGTCTATGTTTACATTTAGAGTCTTTGTTTACATTTGCATTCTTTTTTTACATTTGCAGTGTTTGTTTACATTTAGAGTCTTTGTTTGCATTTGTTGTCTTTCTTTATTTTTTTATTGTCTTTTTCTATATTTGTTGCCTTTGTTTACATTTGTTGTCTATGTTTACTTTTGTTGTCTTTGTTTACAATTAGAGCCTTTGTTTACACTTGCAGTCTTTCTTTGCTTTTGTAGTCTATGTTTACTTTTCTAGTATTTGTTTACATTTGTAGTATTTTTTTACATTTTGAGTCTTTGTTTACATTTGTACTCTTTGTTTACATTTAGAGTCTATGTACACATTTGTAGTGTCTGTTTACATTTAGAGTCTTTGTTTACATTAGTAGTCTTTGTTTACATTTGTACTCTTTGTTTACATTTAGAAAATTTGTATACATTTGTTTTTTACATTTAGAGTCTTTGTTTGCATTTGTGCTCTTTCTTTACGTTTGGAGTCTGTTTAAATTTAGAGTTTATGTTTTCATTTGTTGTGTTTATTTACTTTTGTAGCTTTGTTTATATTTGTTGTTTTTGTTTACTTTTGTAGTCTTTGTTTACATTTAGAGTCTTTGCTTACGTTTGTATTCTTTGTTTATATTTGCAATGTTTGTTTACATTTAGAGTCTTTGTTTGCATTTGTTGTCTTTCTTTATTTTTTTATTGTCTTTTTCTACATTTGTTGCCTTTGTTTACTTTTGTAGTCTTTGTTTACATTTAGAGCGTTTGTTTACACTTGTAGTTTTTGTTTAATTTTGTAGTCCATGTCTACATTTAGAGTCTTTGTTTACATTTATAGTCTTTGTTTACATTTATAGTCTTTTTTTAAAATTAGAGTCTTTGTTTACTTTGTAAGCTTTGTTTATATTTGTTGTCTATGTTTAATTTTGTTGTCTTTGTTTACGATTAGAGCCTTTGTTTACACTTGTAGTCTTTCTTTGCTTTTGTAGTCTATGTTTACTTTTGTAGTATTTGTTTAGATTTTGTGTCTTTGTTTACATTTACAGTCTTGGTTAACAATTGAAGACTTTGTTTGCAGTTGTAGTCTTTGATAACATTTAGAGTTTCTCTTTTCATTTGTAATCTGTTTAAATTTATAGTCTGTTTACATTTAGATTTTTTGTTTACGTTTGTAGTCTTTATTTACGTTTAGAGTCTGTGTTTTCGTTTGTAATCTTTGTTTACATCTGTAGTCTTTGTGTACATTTAGAATTTGTTAATATTTAATATCTGTTCAGTTTAATAGTCTTTGTTTATATTTAGTGTCTTTGTTTACATTTGTAGTAATCATTTGTCTGGTTACGTGCCGATCCAGACATTTTAGTTCCGGAAATATTCAAAGTCCCTCATTGAAAGGGATTAAAGTGTTGAAAAAATCTCATTTGTACGACCAAAAATTACATCACCGATCGTAATGGTGTGTTCGTCTTTTTTACTTGATAATCCGCGAACACCCGTAACTCTGTTCCGCGAGCATTCCTAGCATGGATGTAAAAACAAAAAGAAAAGAATTACTGGATACCCGAACTCGCTGTGCATAAATTTGAAACCCTGGTACTAACTCGTTTTCACAGCAAACAGTATCACGCACGTATATACTTTTCGCGCACATATAAACCTAAATAAATAACTGAAAACCTCTACCTTGCTCTGTGTGAATCTCAGAACGCACGTAACTCGCACTATTCTTGTATTTTTACTTTATTCGCGAAATGGGAATTTTTCAAATTACTTAAAACTAGTAAATTTATCGCCAAAATTTAACTTGGCTTCATTTCTGGTCAATAAAATTTAGGGAGTGGGCCAAGTATTAAATAATCCTTGTAACACAAATTCCTTCAACACTTAAATCCCCTACAAAGAGAAACTTTGACTAAGACAGGAATTGGCACGTCGGAATCATCACGGCATTACTTGTTTATATTTGCAATATTTGTTTGCATTTAGAGACTTTGTTTACATTTAGAGTCTGTATTTACATTTGTACTCGTTTTTGACATTTAGAAAATTAGTACACATTTGTAGTGTTTTTTTACATCTAGAGTCTTTGTTTGAATTTGTACTCTTTGTTTACGTTTAGAGTCTGTTTACATTTAGAGTCTATGTCCTCATGTGTTGCCTTTCTCTACTTTTGTAGCTTTGTTTACATTTGTTGTCTTTGTTCACTTTTGTATTCTTTGTTTACATTTAGAGCCTTTGTTTACACCTAAAGTCTTTGATTACTTTTGTAGTCTAAGTTTACATTTAGAGTCTTTGTTTACATTTAGAGTCTTTGTTTTCATTTGTACAATTTGTTTACATTTAGTCTTTGTACACATTTGTAGTCTTCGTTTACATTTAGAGTCTTTGTTTACATTTAGAGTCTTTGTTTACATTTAGAGTCTTTGTTTACATTTGTACTCTTTGTTTACATTTAGAGCCTATGTTTACACTTGCAGTCTTTGTTGACTTTTGTAGTCTATGTTTACATTTAGAGTCTTTGTTTACGTTTGTAGTCTGTTTCCATTTGTACTCTTTGTTTACATATAGAGTCTTTGTACACATTTGTAGTCTTCATTTACATTTAGAGTCTTTGTACACATTTGTAGTCTTCATTTACATTTAGAGTCATTGTTTACATTACAGTCTTCACTTACGTTTGTAGTCTTTGATTACATTTGTAGTGTTTGTTTATATTTAGAGTCTGTTTACATTTAGAGTCTTTCTTAACATTTGTAACATTCGTTTAATTTTGTAGCCTTTGCTTACATTTGTAGTTTTTGTTTACATTTGCAGTATTTGTTTTTAGATTTTATTTACATTTCGAGTGTTTGTTTACATATGTAGTGTTTGTTTACATTTAGAGCCTTAGTTAACATTTGTATTCTTTGTTTATATTTAGAGACTGTGTACATTAAGTGTCTTTCTTAACATTTAGAGTCTTTGTTTACATTTTCAATCTTTGTTAACATTCGTAATTTTTGTTTACATTACAGTCTTCGCTTACGTTTGTAGTTTTTGTTTACATTTGTCGTCTTTGTTTATATTTAAAGTCTGTTTACATTTAGAGTATTTCTTAACATTTATAACATTCGTTTACATTTGTTGTCTTTGTTTGCATTTACAGTCTTTGTTTAGATTTAGAGCATTTGTTTACATTTTCTGTCTTTATATACATTTAGATTCTTTGTTTACATTTGTACTCTTTGTTTGTTTTTAGAGTCTATGTTTTCATTTGTTGCCTTTCTTTACTTTTGTAGCTTTGTTTAAATTTGTTGTCTTTCTTTACTTTTTTAGTCCTTGTTTACATTTGGAGCCTTTGTTTACAGCTGTAGTTTTTGATTACTTTTGTAGTCTATGTTTACATTTAGAGTCTTTGTTTAAATTTAGAGTCTTTGTTTACGTTTGCATTCTTTGTTTACATTTGCAGTGTTTGTTTACATTTAGAGTCTTTGTTTGCATTTGTTGCCTTTCTTTATTTTTTTATTGTATTTTTCTATATTTGTTGCCTTTGTTTACATTTGTTGTCTATGTTTACTTTTGCTGTCTTTTTTTACAATAAAAGCCTTTGTTTACACTAGTAGTCTTTCTTTGCTTTTGTAGTCTATGTTTACTTTTGTAGTATTTGTTTACATTTGTAGTATTTGTTTAGATTTTGTGTCTTTGTTTACATTCACAGTCTTGGTTAACAATTGAAGACTTTGTTTGCAGTTGTTGTCTTTGATAACATTTAGAGTCTCTCTTTTCATTTGTAATCTGTTTACATTTATAGTCTGTTTACATTTAGATTTTTTGTTTACGTTTGTAGTCTTTGTTTACATTTAGAGTCTGTGTTTTCGTTTGTAATCTTTGTTTACATCTGTAGTCTTTGTGTACATTTAGAATTTGTTAATATTTAATATATGTTCAGTTTTATAGTCTTTGTTTATATTTAGTGTCTTTGTTTACATTTGTAGTAATCATTTGTCTGGTTACGTGCCGATTCAGACATTCTAGTTCCGGAAATATTCAAAGTCCCTCATTGAGAGGGATTAAAGTGTTGAAAAAATCCCATTTGTGCGACCAAAAGTTACATGACCGAGCGTGCAGGTGTGTTCGTCTTTTTTACTTGATAATCTGTGAACACCCGTAACTCTGTTCCGCGAGCATTCCTAGCATGGATGTAAAAACAAAAAGAAGAACATTACTGGACACCCGAACTCGCTGTGCATAATGTTGAAACTCTGGTAACTCGTTTTCACAGCAAACAGTATCACTCACGTATATACTTTTCGCGCACATATAAACCTAAATAAATAACTGAAAACCTCTACCTTGCTCTGTGTGAATCTCAGAACTAGTGTTGGACGATATCAGAAATTAAATATCGCGATATATCACCAAGTTAATATCGATATTAGTGATATATTGCGATATTTCTTTCAAGGCAGGAAAATATAGACATTTGTTATTTTTTAAAGACATATGCACACGAATTTTAAAGTATACAAGGATAGAGTGTTTTCCATGTATTTTCTGGTATATTACTACCATAACTTTATCATAAAAAAAAAAAAAATCATAAAAAGTGAATTAATGTTTTGTGTTTCTTATACCTTATACTATTGCTTTTTAGTGTACCTCTGTATAGTTTATCCTCTATTCTTCCCATTTTAAGCTTTAATTATTTTAAAATCATATTTTAACACAGCTAATATGTGATCTGTGTTTTATTTGTACCAATTATATCAAAATTCATAATTCTACTAAAAATAAAGCTTCAGAAAAATTGTCTTATGATGTAGGTATTAAATAAAAATGAAAATCATTTTAAATAGTTCAGAATTGCCATTATAAATAGTTCAGAATTGCCATTGAATACACCTTTTTTGGTCGTAGAGAGTAATATTTTTTACTTAAAACTCTTATATGCATCCTAAATGTCAGTTACTTGTCATTTTATTTTTGTATCCTCTTACCAAATCATTACAATATCTTTTAAATATATATGTTCAATTCACATTCGTAATAGTTTCACAATAATTGAAATTTGAATTACATATTATATATATATATATATATATATATATGTGTGTGTGTGTGTGTGTGTGTGTGTGTGTATGTATACATTGTCAGTATAAAAATTATATTATTTAAACAAAATTATGTTGAAGTTTTATTTTGTTACTTAAAGTAACTCATTTTGCATTTAAACCAATTTTATTTAACATGTACGGCTTTAAAAATAAAATAAATAAATAAATAAATAAATGGAAAGAGAAAAAATAAATGCTACATAAAAAAGTAATAAACTATTCAATATTATATAATTCTATAAAGAAACTGTCACTGTAAAATTACTGACGATAAAACTTTATTTTACATCAGTTAGATAGCACCCTTTCTCCCTTCCCATGTTATCCAATGGGATTTTTGTCGCTTCGTTTTATAAAAATATTTTATTCAAAAATGAACTTTTTCGAATTCTGTGTTTTGAATATTACTCTTTGAACAGGTCGTCGTTTAGCTTAGTGAGCAATTTTACGAAAAAATAAATTTAAATATTTTACTTAGAGATCCACAATTAGAGTCCATAATTTACTTATTGAAATAAAATATTTAAATTAATTTTTTCGAAAAATTGCTCACTAAGCTAAAAGGTGATCCGTTCAAAGAGTAATATTCAGAAAACAGAATTTGAAAAACTTCATTTTTGAATGAGATATTTTTATAAAACGAAGCAACGAAAATCCCATTGGATAACATGGGAAAGGAGAAAGGGAGCTATCTGACTGATGTACAGTCTTAATAAAAAAAAATATTTTATCGAAATATTTAATTAAAAAAAATTACATTCCATAATTCCTTATATTTTCAGAAGTTTTTTATTAAACGCTGAGAAAATTTGCAAAAAAACTCTTCAAGTAGATATCAGTTCAGTGATGCCAGATGGTCGAAAATTATTTCCCCAAACAGGTCTTCAAATTTCCCCAAATCACGTTTTTTTTTTTTTTTTTTTTTCGAAAAAATCCCCAACTTGATTTCTACTAAAAAGGGAAAATAAAAAAAAAATTTCAAAAAAAAAAAAAAAATATCAAGCAGATTTTTCTATGATTTAAGCTCAGATTTTTCCCCAAATGAAGGCATTTTTTGAAAAAAATCCCCAAATAACAATAAAGCACTTGAAAGTCTCTAGTCATAGGGATAAATCGTTACGTTACCAACATTGACAGAAAGTTTAAAAACGCCACAGTTTTGTCCCCAAAAATTTTAGAATTCCCCAAAAAAGTCCCCACAAACATTTGGTCTCCAAAATTGTCCCCAGAAGCCTCAAAACTCCCTAAAATGGGGACAAAAATCCCCAATCTGGCATCACTGTATCAGTTCGGCTTTGATGATCTTTATTAAACACATGTTGAAGCATGTTATTGGCCATTTTATATCGACACTTTGAAACAGACCGATATCAATGAACCAATAGCAGGAAAGGAGCTAAAACAGAAGATATTGTTTTCATTCGTCATATTGCCTTTTCTGTGGTTTCCATCACCTACGATATGCATGAATGTAGAGTGGTAATTCAATATAGTGTAATATATCAGAACCCATAATAGATATCTCGGATAGGGATATATCGTTTCGTAAAGTATATCGTTTCGTTCTAGTAAACACACCTGCTGATTATAGGTATGAATACGCATTAATAGTGAATGGATTGTGATATTGGAGTATGTCTGATGAATTTTTTCTGAAAGGGTAGAACCGTGACCTTGAACGAAGTCAGCTTATTCATGAGATAATCAAAGCAGATGGCTTTCAATAAATACTGGTTTATTTTTTTATTATGCGGTGGCCTTTTTAAAGCAGTGATGTTTATTTAGATTTGAGGTTCTGAAGGATGAGGAAGTATATGGTTTGCAATAGAGATCGTTTGGCGTGGGGTTATTTTTTCTAGTTTATCAGTGAGTAATTAGAGGAAAGTAGAAAATGAGTATTAGAATAAGATATTCGGCGCTTTTTTTCTTCGGGTCTCGTTAGCTGTTGTATGTTGGCTGAATGTTAGGCAATATCGTTAAAGGGATATATTGGCGAAGCTAGATCTTAAATATTGTTACCGGGATTTTTTAAAAATATCGATACTTGGGGATATATTGATAAATAATCCAGCCCTACTCAGAACGCACGTAACTCGCACTATTCTTGTATATTTACTTTATTCGCGAAATGGGAATTTTTCAAATTACTTAAAACTAGTAAATTTATCGCCAAAATTTAACTTGGCTACATTTCTGGTCAATAAAATTTAGGGAGTGGGCCAAGTATTAAATAATCCTTGTAACACAAATTCCTTCAACACTTAAATCCCCTACAAAGAGAAACTTTGAGTATGACAGGAATTGGCACGTCGGAATCGTCACGGCATTATTTGTTTATATTTGCAATATTTGTTTGCATTTAGAGACTTTGTTTACATTTAGAGTCTGTATTTACATTTGTACTCGTTTTTTACATTTAGAAAATTAGTACACATTTGTAGTGTTTTTTTACATTTAGAGCCTTTGTTTAAATTTGTACTCTTTGTTTACGTTTAGAGTCTGTTTACATTTAGAGTCTATGTCCTCATGTGTTGCCTCTCTCTACTTTTGTAGCTTTGTTTACATTTGTTGTCTTTGTTCACTTTTGTATTCTTTGTTTACATTTAGAGACTTTGTTTACACCTATAGTCTTTGATTACTTTTGTAGTCTAAGTTTTCATTTGTACTCTTTGTTTACATATAGAGTCTTTGTACACATTTGTAGTCTTCATTTACATTTAGAGTCTTTGCACACATTTGTAGTCTTCATTTACATTTAGAGTCATTGTTTACATTACAGCTTCACTTACGTTTGTAGTCTTTGTTTACATTTGTATTCTTTGTTTATATTTAGAGTCTGTTTACATTTAGAGTCTTTTTTAACATTTGTAACATTCGTCTAATTTTGTAGCCTTTGCTTACATTTGTAGTTTTGGATTTCATTTAGAGTCTTTGTTTACATTTGTATTCTTTGTTTACATTTAGCTCCTTTGTTTACACTTGTAGACTTTCTTTACTTTTGTAATCTATGCTTACATTTGTAGTATTTGTTTACATTTGCAGTATTTGTTTTTAGATTTTGTTTACATTTCGAGTGTTTGTTTACATATGTAGTGTTTGTTTACATTTAGAGCCTTAGTTAACATTTGTACTCTTTGTTTATATTTAGAGTCTGTGTACATTAAGTGTCTTTCTTAACATTTAGATTCTTTGTTTACATTTGCAGTCTTTGTTAACATTCGTACTTTTTGTTTACACGACAGTCTTCGCTTACGTTTGTAGTTTTTGTTTACATTTGTAGTCTTTGTTTATATTTAAAGTCTGTTTACATTTAGAGTATTTCTTAACATTTGTAACATTCGTTTACATTTGTTGTCTTGGTTTGCATTTAGAGTCTTTGTTTAGATTTAGAGCCTTTGTTTACATTTTCTGTCTTTATATACATTTAGATTCTTTGTTTACATTTGTACTCTTTGTTTGTTTTTAGAGTCTATGTTTTCATTTGTTGCCTTCCTTTACTTTTGTAGCTTTGTTTAGATTTGTTGTCTTTCTTTACTTTTTTGTCTTTGTTTACATTTGGAGCCTTTGTTTACAGCTGTAGTTTTTGATTACTTTTGTAGTCTATGTTTACATTTAGAGTCTTTGTTTACGTTTGCATTCTTTATTTACATTTGCAGTGTTTGTTTACATTTAGAGTCTTTGTTTGCATTTGTTGTCTTTCTTTATTTTTTTATTGTCTTTTTCTGTATTTGTTGCCTTTGTTTACATTTGTTGTCTATGTTTACTTTTGTTGTCTTTGTTTACAATAAAAGCCTTTGTTTACACTTGTAGTCTTTCTTTGCTTTTGTAGTCTATGTTTACTTTTCTAGTATTTGTTTACATTTGTAGTATTTTTTTACATTTTGAGTCTTTGTTTACATTTTTACTCTTTGTTTACATTTAGAGTATGTACACATTTGTAGTGTTTGTTTACATTTAGATTCTTTGTTTACATTAGTAGTCTTTGTTTACATTTGTACTCTTTGTTTACATTTAGAAAATTTGTATACATTTGTTTTTTACATTTAGAGTCTTTGTTTGCATTTGTGCTCTTTCTTTACTTTTGGAGTCTGTTTAAATTTAGAGTCTATGTTGTCATTTGTTGTGTTTATTTACTTTTGTAGCTTTGTTTATATTTGTTGTTTTGGTTTACTTTTGTAGTCTTTGTTTACATTTAGAGTCTTTGCTTACGTTTGTATTCTTTGTTTACTTTTGTAGTCTTTGTTTACATTTAGAGTCTTTGTTTGCATTTGTTGTCTTTATTTTTTTGTTTTTTTCTACATTTGTTGCCTTTGTTTACTTTTGTAGTCTTTGTTTACATTTAGAGCCTTTGTTTAAAACTTGTAGTCTTTGTTTACTTTTGTAGTCCATGTCTACATTTAGAGTCTTTGTTTACATTTATAGTCTTTGTTTACATTTATAGTCTTTTTTTTAAAATTAGAGTATTTGTTTACTTTGTTAACTTTGTTTATATTTGTTGTCTATGTTTACATTTGTTGTCTTTGTTTACAATTAGAGTCTTTGTTTACACTTGTAGTCTTTCTTTGCTTTTGTAGTCGATGTTTACTTTTCTAGTATTTGTTTACATTTGTTGTATTTCTTTACATTTTGAGTCTTTGTTTACATTTGTACTCTTTGTTTACATTTAGAGTCTATGTACACATTTGTAGTGTTTGTTTACATTTAGAGTCTTTGTTTACATTTAGAGTCTTTGTTTACATTTGTATTCTTTGTTTACATTTAGCTCCTTTGTTTACACTTGTAGACTTTCTTTACTTTTGTAATCTATGCTTACATTTGTAGTATTTGTTTACATTTGCAGTATTTGTTTTTAGATTTTATTTACATTTCGAGTCTTTGTTTACATATGTAGTGTTTGTTTACATTTAGAGCCTTAGTTAACATTTGTATTCTTTGTTTATATTTAGAATCTGTGTACATTAAGTGTCTTTCTTAACATTTAGAGTCTTTGTTTACATTTGCAGTCTTTGCTAACATTCGTACTTTTTGTTTACATCACATTCTTCGCTTACGTTTGTAGTTTTTGTTTACATTTGTAGTGTTTGTTTATATTTAAAGTCTGTTTACATTTAGAGTATTTCTTAACATTTGTAACATTCGTTTACATTTGTTGTCTTGGTTTGCATTTAGAGTCTTTGTTTAGATTTAGAGGCTTTGTTTACATTTTCTGTCTTTATATACATTTAGATTCTTTGTTTACATTTGTACTCTGTTTGTTTTTAGAGTCTATGTTTTCATTTGTTGCCTTTCTTTACTTTTGTAGCTTTGTTTAAATTTGTTGTCCTTCTTTAATTTTTTAGTCTTTGTTTGCATTTGGAGCCTTTGTTTACAGCTGTAGTCTTTGATTACTTTTGTAGTCTATGTTTACATTTAGAGTCTTTTTTTATATTTAGAGTCTTTGTTTGCATTTGTTGTCTTTCTTTATTTTTTTATTGTCTTTTTCTACATTTGTTGCCTTTGTTTACTTTTGTAGTCTTTGTTTACATTTAGAGCATTTGTTTACACTTGTAGTCTTTGTTTACTTTTGTAGTCCATGTCTACATTTAGAGTCTTTGTTTACTTTGTAATTTTTGTTTATATTTGTTGTCTATGTTTACTTTTGTTGTCTTTGTTTACAATTAGAGCCTTTGTTTACACTTGCAGTCTTTCTTTGCTTTTGTAGTTTATGTTTACTTTTGTAGTATTTGTTTACATTTGTAGTATTTGTTTAGATCTTGTGTCTTTGTTTACATTTACAGTCTTGGTTAACAATTGAAGACTTTGTTTGCAGTTGTAGTCTTTGATAACATTTGGAGTCTCTCTTTTGATTTGTAATCTGTTTACATTTATAGTCTGTTTACATTGAGATTTTTTGTTTACGTTTGTAGTCTTTGTTTACATTTAGAGTCTGTGTTTAAATTTAGAGTCTTTGTTTACGTTTGCATTCTTTGTTTACATTTGCAGTGTTTGTTTACATTTAGAGTCTTTGTTTGCATTTGTTGCCTTTCTTTATTTTTTTTTTTGTATTTTTCTATATTTGTTGCCTTTGTTTACATTTGTTGTCTATGTTTACTTTTGCTGTCTTTTTTTACGATAAAAGCCTTTGTTTACACTAGTAGTCTTTCTTTGCTTTTGTAGTCTATGTTTACTTTTGTAGTATTTGTTTACATTTGTAGTATTTGTTTAGATTTTGTGTCTTTGTTTACATTCACAGTCTTGGTTAACAATTGAAGACTTTGTTTGCAGTTGTTGTCTTTGATAACATTTAGAGTCTCTCTTTTCATTTGTAATCTGTTTACATTTATAGTCTGTTTACATTTAGATTTTTTGTTTACGTTTGTAGTCTTTGTTTACATTTAGAGTCTGTGTTTTCGTTTGTAATCTTTGTTTACATCTGTAGTCTTTGTGTACATTTAGAATTTGTTAATATTTAATATCTGTTCAGTTTTATAGTCTTTGTTTATATTTAGTGTCTCTGTTTACATTTGTAGTAATCATTTGTCTGGTTACGTGCCGATTCAGACATTCTAGTTCCGGAAATATTCAAAGTCCCTCATTGAGAGGGATTAAAGTGTTGAAAAAATCCCATTTGTGCGACCAAAAATTACATGACCGAGCGTGCAGGTGTGTTCGTCTTTTTTACTTGATAATCTGTGAACACCCGTAACTCTGTTCCGCGAGCATTCCTAGCATGGATGTAAAAACATTACTGGACACCCGAACTCGCTGTGCATAATGTTGAAACTCTGGTAACTCGTTTTCACAGCAAACAGTATCACGCACGTATATACTTTTCGCGCACATATAAACCTAAATAAATAACTGAAAACCTCTACCTTGCTCTGTGTGAATCTCAGAACGCACGTAACTCGCACTATTCTTGTATATTTACTTTATTCGCGAAATGGGAATTTTTCAAATTACTTAAAACTAGTAAATTTATCGCCAAAATTTAACTTGGCTACATTTCTGGTCAATAAAATTTAGGGAGTGGGCCAAGTATTAAATAATCCTTGTAACACAAATTCCTTCAACACTTAAATCCCCTACAAAGAGAAACATTGAGTATGACAGAAATTGGCACGTCGGAATCGTCACGGCATTATTTGTTTATATTTGCAATATTTGTTTGCATTTAGAGTCTTTGTTTACATTTAGAGTCTGTATTTACATTTGTACTCGTTTTTTACATTTAGAAAATTAGTACACATTTGTAGTGTTTTTTTACATTTAGAGCCTTTGTTTAAATTTGTACTCTTTGTTTACGTTTAGAGTCTGTTTACATTTAGAGTCTATGTCCTCATGTGTTGCCTCTCTCTACTTTTGTAGCTTTGTTTACATTTGTTGTCTTTGTTCACTTTTGTATTCTTTGTTTACATTTAGAGACTTTGTTTACACCTATAGTCTTTGATTACTTTTGTAGTCTAAGTTTACATTTAGAGTCTTTGTTTACATTTAGAGTCTTTGTTTTCATTTGTACACTTTATTTACATTTAGTCTTTGTACACATTTGTAGTCTTCGTTTACATTTAGAGTCTTTGTTTACATTTGTACTCTTTGTTTACATTTAGAGCCTATGTTTACACTTGCAGCCTTTGTTGACTTTTGTACTCTATGTTTACATTTAGAGTCTTTGTTTACGTTTGTAGTCTGTTTTCATTTGTACTCTTTGTTTACATATAGAGTCTTTGTACACATTTGTAGTCTTCATTTACATTTAGAGTCATTGTTTACATTACAGCTTCACTTACGTTTGTAGTCTTTGTTTACATTTGTATTCTTTGTTTATATTTAGAGTCTGTTTACATTTAGAGTCTTTTTTAACATTTGTAACATTCGTTTAATTTTGTAGCCTTTGCTTACATTTGTAGTTTTGGATTTCATTTAGAGTCTTTGTTTACATTTAGAGTCTTTGTTTACATTTGTATTCTTTGTTTACATTTAGCTCCTTTGTTTACACTTGTAGACTTTCTTTACTTTTGTAATCTATGCTTACATTTGTAGTATTTGTTTACATTTGCAGTATTTGTTTTTAGATTTTATTTACATTTCGAGTCTTTGTTTACATATGTAGTGTTTGTTTACATTTAGAGCCTTAGTTAACATTTGTATTCTTTGTTTATATTTAGAATCTGTGTACATTAAGTGTCTTTCTTAACATTTAGAGTCTTTGTTTACATTTGCAGTCTTTGCTAACATTCGTACTTTTTGTTTACATCACATTCTTCGCTTACGTTTGTAGTTTTTGTTTACATTTGTAGTGTTTGTTTATATTTAAAGTCTGTTTACATTTAGAGTATTTCTTAACATTTGTAACATTCGTTTACATTTGTTGTCTTGGTTTGCATTTAGAGTCTTTGTTTAGATTTAGAGGCTTTGTTTACATTTTCTGTCTTTATATACATTTAGATTCTTTGTTTACATTTGTACTCTGTTTGTTTTTAGAGTCTATGTTTTCATTTGTTGCCTTTCTTTACTTTTGTAGCTTTGTTTAAATTTGTTGTCCTTCTTTAATTTTTTAGTCTTTGTTTGCATTTGGAGCCTTTGTTTACAGCTGTAGTCTTTGATTACTTTTGTAGTCTATGTTTACATTTAGAGTCTTTTTTTATATTTAGAGTCTTTGTTTGCATTTGTTGTCTTTCTTTATTTTTTTATTGTCTTTTTCTACATTTGTTGCCTTTGTTTACTTTTGTAGTCTTTGTTTACATTTAGAGCATTTGTTTACACTTGTAGTCTTTGTTTACTTTTGTAGTCCATGTCTACATTTAGAGTCTTTGTTTACTTTGTAATTTTTGTTTATATTTGTTGTCTATGTTTACTTTTGTTGTCTTTGTTTA
This sequence comes from Salticus scenicus, assembly GCA_963930645.1. Taxonomy (NCBI): domain Eukaryota; kingdom Metazoa; phylum Arthropoda; class Arachnida; order Araneae; family Salticidae; genus Salticus; species Salticus scenicus. Next base: position 17,462,041 of record OZ005648.1, on the reverse strand, counting down.
CACTTGCAGTCTTTCTTTGCTTTTGTAGTTTATGTTTACTTTTGTAGTATTTGTTCACATTTGTAGTATTTGTTTAGATTTTGTGTCTTTGTTTACATTCACAGTCTTGGTTAACAATTGAAGACTTTGTTTGCAGTTGTTGTCTTTGATAACATTTAGAGTCTCTCTTTTCATTTGTAATCTGTTTACATTTATAGTCTGTTTACATTTAGATTTTTTGTTTACGTTTGTAGTCTTTGTTTACATTTAGAGTCTGTGTTTTCGTTTGTAATCTTTGTTTACATCTGTAGTCTTTGTGTACATTTAGAATTTGTTAATATTTAATATCTGTTCAGTTTTATAGTCTTTGTTTATATTTAGTGTCTCTGTTTACATTTGTAGTAATCATTTGTCTGGTTACGTGCCGATTCAGACATTCTAGTTCCGGAAATATTCAAAGTCCCTCATTGAGAGGGATTAAAGTGTTGAAAAAATCCCATTTGTGCGACCAAAAATTACATGACCGAGCGTGCAGGTGTGTTCGTCTTTTTTACTTGATAATCTGTGAACACCCGTAACTCTGTTCCGCGAGCATTCCTAGCATGGATGTAAAAACAAAAAGAAAAACATTACTGGACACCCGAACTCGCTGTGCATAATGTTGAAACTCTGGTAACTCGTTTTCACAGCAAACAGTATCACGCACGTACATACTTTTCGCGCACATATAAACCTAAATAAATAACTGAAAACCTCTACCTTGCTCTGTGTGAATCTCAGAACGCACGTAACTCGCACTATTCTTGTATATTTACTTTATTCGCGAAATGGGAATTTTTCAAATTACTTAAAACTAGTAAATTTATCGCCAAAATTTAACTTGGCTACATTTCTGGTCAATAAAATTTAGGGAGTGGGCCAAGTATTAAATAATCCTTGTAACACAAATTCCTTCAACACTTAAATCCCCTACAAAGAGAAACTTTGAGTATGACAGGAATTGGCACGTCGGAATCGTCACGGCATTATTTGTTTATATTTGCAATATTTGTTTGCATTTAGAGACTTTGTTTACATTTAGAGTCTGTACTTACATTTGTACTCGTTTTTTACATTTAGAAAATTAGTACACATTTGTAGTGTTTTTTTACATTTAGAGCCTTTGTTTAAATTTGTACTCTTTGTTTACGTTTAGAGTCTGTTTACATTTAGAGTCTATGTCCTCATGTGTTGCCTCTCTCTACTTTTGTAGCTTTGTTTACATTTGTTGTCTTTGTTCACTTTTGTATTCTTTGTTTACATTTAGAGACTTTGTTTACACCTATAGTCTTTGATTACTTTTGTAGTCTAAGTTTACATTTAGAGTCTTTGTTTACATTTAGAGTCTTTGTTTTCATTTGTACACTTTATTTACATTTAGTCTTTGTACACATTTGTAGTCTTCGTTTACATTTAGAGTCTTTGTTTACATTTGTACTTTTTGTTTACATTTGTACTCTTTGTTTATTTTTGGAGCCTATGTTTACACTTGCAGCCTTTGTTGACTTTTGTACTCTATGTTTACATTTAGAGTCTTTGTTTACGTTTGTAGTCTGTTTTCATTTGTACTCTTTGTTTACATATAGAGTCTTTGTACACATTTGTAGTCTTCATTTACATTTAGAGTCTTTGCACACATTTGTAGTCTTCATTTACATTTAGAGTCATTGTTTACATTACAGTCTTCACTTACGTTTGTAGTCTTTGTTTACATTTGTGTTCTTTGTTTATATTTAGAGTCTGTTTACATTTAGAGTCTTTCTTAACATTTGTAACATTCGTTTAATTTTGTAGCCTTTGCTTATATTTGTAGTTTTGGATTTCATTTAGAGTCTTTGTTTACATTTAGAGTCTTTGTTTACATTTGTATTCTTTGTTTACATTTAGCTCCTTTGTTTACACTTGTAGACTTTCTTTACTTTTGTAATCTATGCTTACATTTGTAGTATTTGTTTACATTTGCAGTATTTGTTTTTAGATTTTATTTACATTTCGAGTGTTTGTTTACATATGTAGTGTTTGTTTACATTTAGAGCCTTAGTTAACATTTGTACTCTTTGTTTATATTTAGAGTCTGTGTACATTAAGTGTCTTTCTTAACATTTAGAGTCTGTTTAAATTTGCAGTCATTGTTAACATTCGTACTTTTTGTTTACATCACAGTCTTCGCTTATGTTTGTAGTTTTTGTTTACATTTGTAGTCTTTGTTTATATTTAAAGTCTGTTTACATTTAGAGTATTTCTTATTGTGTTTATTTACTTTTGTAGCTTTGTTTATATTTGTTGTTTTGGTTTACTTTTGTAGTCTTTGTTTACATTTAGAGCCTTTGTTTAAAACTTGTAGTCTTAGCTTACTTTTGTAGTCCATGTCTACATTTAGAGTCTTTGTTTACATTTATAGTCTTTGTTTACATTTATAGTCTTTTTTTAATTTAGAGTATTTGTTTACTTTGTTAACTTTGTTTATATTTGTTGTCTATGTTTACATTTGTTGTCTTTGTTTACAATTAGAGCCTTTGTTTACACTTGTAGTCTTTCTTTGCTTTTGTAGTCGATGTTTACTTTTCTAGTATTTGTTTACATTTGTAGTATTTTTTTACATTTTGAGTCTTTGTTTACATTTGTACTCTTTGTTTACATTTAGAGTCTATGTACACATTTGTAGTGTTTGTTTACATTTAGAGTCTTTGTTTACATTTGTATTCTTTGTTTACATTTAGCTCCTTTGTTTACACTTGTAGACTTTCTTTACTTTTGTAATCTATGCTTACATTTGTAGTATTTGTTTATATTTGCAGTATTTGTTTTTAGATTTTATTTACATTTCGAGTCTTTGTTTACATATGTAGTGTTTGTTTACATTTAGAGCCTTAGTTAACATTTGTATTCTTTGTTTATATTTAGAATCTGTGTACATTAAGTGTCTTTCTTAACATTTAGAGTCTTTGCTTACATTTGCAGTCTTTGCTAACATTCGTACTTTTTGTTTACATCACATTCTTCGCTTACGTTTGTAGTTTTTGTTTACATTTGTAGTCTTTGTTTATATTTAAAGTCTGTTTACATTTAGAGTATTTCTTAACATTTGTAACATTCGTTTACATTTGTTTTCTTGGTTTGCATTTAGAGTCTTTGTTTAGATTTAGAGGCTTTGTTTACATTTTCTGTCTTTATATACATTTAGATTCTTTGTTTACATTTGTACTCTGTTTGTTTTTAGAGTCTATGTTTTCATTTGTTGCCTTTCTTTACTTTTGTAGCTTTGTTTAAATTTGTTGTCCTTCTTTAATTTTTTAGTCTTTGTTTGCATTTGGAGCCTTTGTTTACAGCTGTAGTCTTTGATTACTTTTGTAGTCTATGTTTACATTTAGAGTCTTTTTTTATATTTAGAGTCTTTGTTTGCATTTGTTGTCTTTCTTTATTTTTTTATTGTCTTTTTTTACATTTGTTGCCTTTGTTTACTTTTGTGGTCTTTGTTTACATTTAGAGCCTTTGTTTACACTTGTAGTCTTTGTTTACTTTTGTAGTCCATGTCTACATTTAGAGTCTTTGTTTACTTTGTAATTTTTGTTTATATTTGTTGTCTATGTTTACTTTTGTTGTCTTTGTTTACAATTAGCGCCTTTGTTTACACTTGCAGTCTTTCTTTGCTTTTGTAGTTTATGTTTACTTTTGTAGTATTTGTTTACATTTGTAGTATTTGTTTAGATCTTCTGTCTTTGTTTACATTTACAGTCTTGGTTAACAATTGAAGACTTTGTTTGCAGTTGTAGTCTTTGATAACATTTGGAGTCTCTCTTTTGATTTGTAATCTGTTTACATTTATAGTCTGTTTACATTGAGATTTTTTGTTTACGTTTGTAGTCTTTGTCTACATTTAGAGTCTTTGTTTACGTTTGCATTCTTTGTTTACGTTTGCAGTGTTTGTTTACATTTAGAGTCTTTGTTTGCATTTGTTGTCTTTCTTTATTTTTTTATTGTCTTTTTCTATATTTGTTGCCTTTGTTTACATTTGTTGTCTATGTTTACTTTTGTTGTCTTTGTTTACAATTAGAGCCTTTGTTTACACTTCTAGTCTTTCTTTGCTTTTGTAGTCTATGTTTACTTTTCTAGTATTTGTTTACATTTGTAGTAATTTTTACATTTTGAGTCTTTGTTTACATTTGTACTCTTTGTTTACATTTAGAGTCTATGTACACATTTGTAGTGTCTGTTTACATTTAGAGTCTTTGTTTACATTAGTAGTCTTTGTTTACATTTGTACTCTTTGTTTACATTTAGAAAATTTGTATACATTTGTTTTTTACATTTAGAGTCTTTGTTTGCATTTGTGCTCTTTCTTTACGTTTGGAGTCTGTTTAAATTTAGAGTCTATGTTTTCATTTGTTGTGTTTATTTACTTTTGTAGCTTTGTTTATATTTGTTGTTTTTGTTTACTTTTGTAGTCTTTGTTTACATTTAGAGTCTTTGCTTACGTTTGTATTCTTTGTTAATATTTGCAATGTTTGTTTACATTTAGCGTCTTTGTTTGCATTTGTTGTCTTTCTTTATTTTTTTATTGTCTTTTTCTACATTTGTTGCCTTTGTTTACTTTTGTAGTCTTTGTTTATATTTAGAGCCTTTGTTTACACTTGTAGTCTTTGTTTACTTTTGTAGTCCATGTCTACATTTAGAGCCTTTGTATACATTTATAGTCTTTTTTTAAAATTAGAGTCTTTGTTTACTTTGTAATCTTTGTTTATATTTGTTGTCTATGTTTACTTTTGTTGTCTTTGTTTACAATTAGAGCCTTTGTTTACATTTGTAGTATTTGTTTACATTTGTAGTATTTGTTTAGATTTTGTGTCTTTGTTTACATTCACAGTCTTGGTTAACAATTGAAGACTTTGTTTGCAGTTGTAGTCTTTGATAACATTTAGACTCTCTTTTCATTTGTGATCTGTTTACATTTATAGTCTGTTTACATTTAGATTTTTTGTTTACGTTTGTAGTCTTTGTTTACATTTAGAGTCTTTGTTTACATTAGTAGTCTTTGTTTACATTTGTACTCTTTGTTTACATTTAGAAAATTTGTATACATTTGTTTTTTACATTTATATACATTTATTATTTACATTTGTATACATTTGTTTTCCTTTGTGTACATTTAGAATTTGTTAATATTTAATATCTGTTCAGTTTTATAGTCTTTGTTTATATTTAGTGTCTTTGTTTACATTTGTAGTAATCATTTGTCTGGTTACGTGCCGATTCAGACATTCTAGTTCCGGAAATATTCAAAGTCCCTCATTGAGAGGGATTAAAGTGTTGAAAAAATCCCATTTGTGCGACTAAAAATTACATCACCAAGCGTGCAGGTGTGTTCGTCTTTTTTACTTGATAATCTGTGAACACCCGTAACTCTGTTCCGCGAGCATTCCTAGCATGGATGTAAAAACAAAAAGAAAAACATTACTGGACACCCGAACTCGCTGTGCATAATGTTGAAACTCTGGTAACTCGTTTTCATAGCAAACAGTATCACGTACGTATATACTTTTCGCGCACATATAAACCTAAATAAATAACTGAAAACCTCTACCTTGCTCTGTGTGAATCTCAGAACGCACGTAACTCGCACTATTCTTGTATATTTACTTTATTCGCGAAATGGGAATTTTTCAAATTACTTAAAACTAGTAAATTTATCGCCAAAATTTAACTTGGCTACATTTCTGGTCAATAAAATTTAGGGAGTGGGCCAAGTATGTAATAATCCTTGTAACACAAATTCCTTCAACACTTAAATTCCCTACAAAGAGAAACTTTGAGTATGACAGGAATTGGCACGTCGGAATCGTCACGGCATTATTTGTTTATATTTGCAATATTTGTTTGCATTTAGAGACTTTGTTTACATTTAGAGTCTGTATTTACATTTGTACTCGTTTTTTACATTTAGAAAATTAGTACACATTTGTAGTGTTTTTTTACATTTAGAGCCTTTGTTTAAATTTGTACTCTTTGTTTACGTTTAGAGTCTGTTTACATTTAGAGTCTATGTCCTCATGTGTTGCCTCTCTCTACTTTTGTAGCTTTGTTTACATTTGTTGTCTTTGTTCACTTTTGTATTCTTTGTTTACATTTAGAGACTTTGTTTACACCTACAGTCTTTGATTACTTTTGTAGTCTAAGTTTACATTTAGAGTCTTTGTTAACGTTTGCATTTTTTATTTACACTTGCAGTGTTTGTTTACATTTAGAGTCTTTGTTTGCATTTGTTGTCTTTCTTTATTTTTTTATTGTCTTTTTCTGTATTTGTTGCCTTTGTTTACATTTGTTGTCTATGTTTACTTTTGTTGTCTTTGTTTACAATAAAAGCCTTTGTTTACACTTGTAGTCTTTCTTTGCTTTTGTAGTCTATGTTTACTTTTCTAGTATTTGTTTACATTTGTAGTATTTTTTTACATTTTGAGTCTTTGTTTACATTTTTACTCTTTGTTTACATTTAGAGTCTATGTACACATTTGTAGTGTTTGTTTACATTTAGATTCTTTGTTTACATTAGTTGTCTTTGTTTACATTTGTACTCTTTGTTTACATTTAGAAAATTTGTATACATTTGTTTTTTACATTTAGGGTCTTTGTTTGCATTTGTGCTCTTTCTTTACGTTTGGAGTCTGTTTAAATTTAGAGTCTATGTTGTCATTTGTTGTGTTTATTTACTTTTGTAGCTTTGTTTATATTTGTTGTTTTTGTTTACTTTTGTAGTCTTTGTTTACATTTAGAGTCTTTGCTTACGTTTGTATTCTTTGTTTACTTTTGTAGTCTTTGTTTACATTTAGAGTCTGTTTGCATTTGTTGTCTTTATTTTTTTGTCTTTTTCTACATTTGTTGCCTTTGTTTACTTTTGTAGTCTTTGTTTACATTTAGAGCCTTTGTTTAAACTTGTAGTCTTTGTTTACTTTTGTAGTCCATGTCTACATTTAGAGTCTTTGCTTACATTTAGTCTTTTTTTTAAAATTAGAGTATTTGTTTACTTTGTTTCTTTGTTTATATTTGTTGTCTATGTTTACATTTGTTGTCTTTGTTTACAATTAGAGCCTTTGTTTACACTTGTAGTCTTTCTTTGCTTTTGTAGTCGATGTTTAATTTTTTAGTATTTGTTTACATTTGTAGTATTTGTTTACATTTTGAGTCTTTGTTTACATTTGTACTCTTTGTTTACATTTAGAGTCTATGTACACATTTGTAGTGTTTGTTTACATTTAGAGTCTTTGTTTACATTTAGTGTCTTTGTTTACTTTTGTATTCTTTGTTTACATTTAGCTCCTTTGTTTACACTTGTAGACTTTCTATACTTTTGTAATCTATGCTTACATTTGTAGTATTTGTATACATTTGCAGTATTTGTTTTTAGATTTTATTTACATTTCGAGTGTTTGTTTACATATGTAGTGTTTGTTTACATTTAGAGCCTTAGTTAACATTTGTATTCTTTGTTTATATTTAGAATCTGTGTACATTAAGTGTCTTTCTTAACATTTAGAGTCTTTGTTTACATTTGCAGTCTTTGCTAACATTCGTACTTTTTGTTTACATCACAGTCTTCGCTTACGTTTGTAGTTTTTGTTTACATTTGTAGTCTTTGTTTATATTTAAAGTCTGTTTATATTTAGAGTATTTCTTAACATTTGTAACATTCGTTTACATTTGTTGTCTTGGTTTGCATTTAGAGTCTTTGTTTAGATTTAGAGGCTTTGTTTACATTTTCTGTCTTTATATACATTTAGATTCTTTGTTTACATTTGTTTGTTTTTAGAGTCTATGTTTTCATTTGTTGCCTTCCTTTACTTTTGTAGCTTTGTTTAGATTTGTTGTCTTTCTTTACTTTTTTTGTCTTTGTTTACATTTGGAGCCTTTGTTTACAGCTGTAGTCTTTGATTACTTTTGTAATCTATGTTTACATTTAGAGTCTTTTTTTATATTTAGAGTCTTTGTTTGCATTTGTTTTCTTTCTTTATTTTTTTATTGTCTTTTTCTACATTTGTTGCCTTTGTTTACTTTTGTAGTCTTTGTTTACATTTAGAGCCTTTGTTTACACTTGTAGACTTTGTTTACTTTTGTAGTCCATGTCTACATTTAGAGTCTTTGTTTACTTTGTAATTTTTGTTTATATTTGTTGTCTGTGTTTACTTTTGTTGTCTTTGTTTACAATTAGAGCTTTTGTTTACACTTGCAGTCTTTCTTTGCTTTTGTAGTTTATGTTTACTTTTGTAGTATTTGTTTACATTTGTAGTATTTGTTTAGATTTTGTGTCTTTGTTTACATTTACAGTCTTGGTTAACAATTGAAGACTTTGTTTGCAGTTGTAGTCTTTGATAACATTTGGAGTCTCTCTTTTGATTTGTAATCTGTTTACATTTATAGTCTGTTTACATTGAGATTTTTTGTTTACGTTTGTAGTCTTTGTTTACATTTAGAGTCTGTGTTTTCGTTTGTAATCTTTGTTAACATCTGTAGTCTTTGTGTAGATTTTGTTAATATTTAATATCTGTTCAGTTTCATAGTCTTTGTTTATATTTAGTGTCTTTGTTTACATTTGTAGTAATCATTTGTCTGTTTACGTGCCGATTCAGACATTCTAGTTTCGGAAATATTCAAAGTCCCTCATTGAAAGGGATTAAAGTGTTGAAAAAATCCCATTTGTGCGACCAAAAATTACATCACCGAGCGTGCAGGTGTGTTCGTCTTTTTTATTTGATAATCTGTGAACACCCGTAACTCTGTTCCGCGAGCATTCCTAGCATGGATGTAAAAACAAAAAGAAAAAAATTACTGGACACCCGAACTTGCTGTGCATAAATTTGAAACCCTGGTAACTCGTTTTCACAGCAAACAGTATCACGCACGTATATACTTTTCGCGCACATATAAACCTAAATAAATAACTGAAAACCTCTACCTTGCTCTGTGTGAATCTAAGAACGCACGTAACTCGCACTATTCTTGTATTTTTACTTTATTCGCGAAATGGGAATTTTTCAAATTACTTAAAACTAGTAAATTTATCGCCAAAATTTAACTTGGCTACATTTCTGGTCAATAAAATTTAGGGAGTGGGCCAAGTATTAAATAATCCTTGTAACACAAATTCCTTCAACACTTAAATCCCCTACAAAGAGAAACTTTGACTAAACGGGAATTGGCACGTCGGAATCGGCACGCCATTATTTGTTTACATTTGTAATATTTGTTTAGATTTCGAGTCTTTCTTTATATTTGCAGTTTTTTTTACATTTGTAGTCTTGGTTTATATTTGCAGTCTCTGCTTGCATTTACAGACTTTGTTTACATTTAGTCTTTGTTTAAATTTTGTGATTTTATTTACATTTAGAGTCTTTGTTTACATTTTTAGTCTTGGTTTACAGTTAGAGCCTTTGTTTACATTAGTAGTCTTTGTTGACATTTGAACTCTTTGTTTACATTTAGAATATTTGTACACCTTTGTAGTGTTTTTTTACATTTAGAGTCTTTGTTTGCATTTGTACTCTTTGTTTACGTTTAGAGTCTGTTTTCATTTAGAGTCTATGTTTTCATTTGTTGTCTTTCTTTACTTTTGTAGCTTTGTTTACATTTGTTGTCTTTGTTTACATTTAGAGCCTTTGCTTACACCTGTAGTCTTTGATCACTTTTGTAGTCTTTGTTTACATTTAGAGTCGTTGTTTACATTTAGAGTCTTTGTTTACGTTTAGAGTCTTTGTTTGCATTTGTACTCTTTCTTTACGTTTAGAGTCTGTTTACATTTAGAGTCTATGTTTAAATTTGTTGCCTTTCGTTATTTTTTATTGTCTTTTTTACATTTGTTTTGTAGTTATAGTTTACACTAGTAGTCTTTGTTTACTTTTGTAGTCTATGTTTACATTTAGAGTCTTTGTTTACATGTAGAGTCTTTGTTTACATTTAGAGTCTTTGTTTACGTTTGTAGACTTTGTTTTCATTTAGAGTGAACACTTTTCCCATACAGCACAGAATGTTTCAGTTATGTTTCAAAAAGCGTACAATCTTTCAAAAACGTAACACGTTTTAGTATGGTCACTGATACCTTTCTGAAACATTCGCCCTTTTTGATTTTCTCTCTGTTAAGTAATTGTAACGTTTCTGTTGTGTATCTGATTTCTTGTTACGATCGCGGACATTTCTACGTTTTTGAAACTAATCGGAAAGCAATCTGCACGTTTTTAAACGTTTCGGAAATGTTTATAATGTTTCAATGTTATATGATTAATACATTTCGGGAACATTTTGTGCTGTTAGGGTTGTAATGTTTGTTTACTTTTATAGTCTTTGTTTACATTTGTAGTCTTTATTTACATTTGTAGTGTTTTTTTCCATTTAGAGTCTTTTTTCACATTTCTAGTCTTTTTTTACATTTAGAGTCTTTGTTTACTTTTGTAATCTTTGTTTACATTTGTTGTCTATGTTTACTTTTTTTGTCTTTGTTTACAATTAGAGCCTTTGTTTACACTTGTAGTCTTTCTTTACTTTTGTAGTCTATGTTTACATTTGTAGTATTAGTTTGCATTTGTAGTGTTTATTAACCTTTTGAGTCGTTGTTTACATTTACAGTCTTGGCTTACAATTGAAGTCTTTGTCTGCAGTTGTAATCTTTGATAACATATAGAGTCTTTGTTTATGTGTAGGGTCTTTGGTTACATTTGTAGTCTTTGTTTACATTTAGAGTCTCTCTTTTCATTTGTAATTTAATTACAGTCTATGTTTACATTTAGAGATTTTGTTTACGTTTGTAGTCTTTGTTTATATTTAGAGTCTGTGTTTACATTTGTAACCTTTGTTTAAATTTGTAACATTTTGAATTTGTTAATAATAATCTGTGAACACCCGTGGATGTAAAAACAAAAAGAAAAAATTTACTGGACAACCCAACTCGCTGTGCATTAATCTGAAAACCCTGGTAACTCGTTTTCGTAGCAAACAGTATCAGGCACGTACATTTAGAGTCGTTCTTTACATTTTCTGATTTTATATACATTTAGAGCCTTTGTTTGCATTTGTACACTTTGTTTACGTTTAGAGTCTGTTTACATTTAGAGTCTTTGTTTACATTGGGAGTCTTTGTTTACATTTGTATCTTTTGTTTACATTTGCAGTGTATGTTTATATTTTGAGACTTTGTTTCCATTTGCAGTGTTTGTTTACAATTAGAGTCTGTTTGCATTTGTTGTCTTTCTTTAATTTTTATTGTCTTTTTTACATTTGTTGTCTTTGTTTACGTTTGTCGTCTTTGTTTTCATTTGTACTCTTTGTTTACATTTAGAATCTTTGTACACATTTGTAGTCTTCTTTTACATTAGAGTTTATGTTTACATTTGGAGTCTTTCTTTACATTTAGAGTCTTTGTTTACATTTAGAGTCTTTGCTTACGTTTGTAGTCCTTGTTCACATTTGTCTTTGTTTATATTTAGAGTCTGTTTACATTTAGAGTCTTTCTTAACATTTGTAACATGTGTTTACTTTTGCAGTCTTTGTTTACGTTTGTAGTTTTGGTTTGCATTTAGAGTCTTTGTTTACATTTTTTATCTTTATTTACATTTAGAGTCTTTGTTTACATTTGTACTCTTTGTTTACATTTAGTGCCTTTGTTTACACTTGTAGACTTTCTTTATTTTTGTAGTCTATCTCTATGTTTACATTTGTAGTATTTGTTTTGAGTCTTTGTTTATATTTCTAGTCTTTGTTTACATATGTAGTGCTTGTTTAGATTTAAAGCCTTGGTTAACATTTGTATTCTTTGTTTATATTTAGAGTCTGTATACATTAAGAGTCTTTCTTAACATTTAGAGTCTTTGGTTACATTTGCAGTCTTTGTTTACAACTGAAGTCTTTGTTTAAAGTTGTAGTCTTTTATAACATATAGAGTCTTTGTTCATGTTTAAGGCCTTTGTTTACCTTTGTAGTCATTGTTAACATTTAGAGTTTTTGTTTACGTTTGTATTCTTTGTTTACATTTAGAGTCTGTGTTTACGTTTGTAGTCTATGTTTACTTTTGTAGTCTTTGTTTACTTTTAGAGCCTTTGTTTACACTTGTAGTCTTTGTTTACTTTTGCAGTATGTTTGCATTTAGAGTCATTGTTTACATTTAGAGTCATTGTTTACATTTAGAGTCTTTGTTTACATTTAGTGTCTTTGTTTGCCTTTGTACTCTTTGTTTACGTTTACAGTCTGATTACATTTAGAGTATGTTTTCATTTGTTGTCTTCCTTTACTTTTGTAGTCTTTGTTTACATTTGTTTACTTTGTTTACTTTTGTAGTCTATGTTTGCATTTAGAGTCTTTGTTTACGTTTGTAGTCTTTGTTTATATTTGTACTCTTTATTTAGATTTAGTTAGTTAGTAGTCTTTGTACACATTTGTAATGTTTGTTTACATTTGTACTCTTTGTTTACAATTAGAGTCTTTGTAGACATTTGCAGTCGTTGTTTACGTTTGTTCTCTTTGTTTACATTTAAAGTCTTTGTTTACGATTATAGTCTTTGTTTACATTTGTACTCTGTTTACATTTAGGTTTTTTGCACAGATTTGTAATGTTTGTTTACATTTAGAGTGTTTCTTTACAATTGTAGTCTTTCTTTAAATTTAAAGTCTTTGTTTATATTTTTAGTCTTTATTTGCATTTCGAGTGTTTGTTTTTATTTGTAGTCTTTGTTCACACTGAGAGTGTTTTTTAACATTTGTAGTCTTACATTTAGAGTCTTTTTTCGCATTTGTTTCTGTTTACATTTAGTGTTTGATTAGATTTAGAGTCTTTGTTTACCATTGTATTCTTTGTTTACATTTAGAGTTTTTGTTTACATTTGCAGTCATTGTATACATTTGTAGTCTTTGTTTACATTTAGAGAGTTTGTTTATATTTGGAGCCTTTGTTTACATTTAGAATCTTTGTACACATTTGCAGTTTCTTCTTACATTTAGTGTATCTCTTTTCATTTGTTGTCTGTTTACATTTAAAAATTTTTTTTTCATTTGTAGTCTTTGTTTACTTTTGTAGTCTTAGTTTACATTAAGAGATCTTGTTTACACTTACATAATTTGCATTTGGAGTCTTTCGTTACATTTATAATCTTTGTTTACATTTAGAGTCTTTCTTAACATTTTGAGTCTTTCTTTACATTTGTAGTATTTGTATACATTTGCGGTGTTTGTTTACATATGTAATCTTTGTTTACATTTATTTTTTTATATATGTAACAAAGACTCGAAATGTGAACAAATGCTACAAATGTAAACAAACGGTGGCGTGCCGACTCCCACGTGCCAATTCCGGATTTAGTCAAGTCCCTATTTGAAGGGAATAAAGTGTTGAAGGAATTTGTCTGACAAGGATTATTTAAAACTTGGCCTACTCCCAAAATTTTATTGAGCGTAAACGTAGCCAAGCTGAATTTTGGCGATAAATTTACTAAATTTAAGTAATTTGAAGAATTCCCATTTGCTCGAATAAAGTAAGAATACAAGAATAGAGCGAGTTACATGCGTTCTGAGATTCATACACAGAGAGATATTTGTGTCCAGTGATACCTTTCTGTTTTAAGTACATGGTAGCGATTGCCGCGGAATGGAGTTACGGGATCTCACAGATTCATGCAGAGCGGGCAGGTGTGCCCAGTAATATTTTACATCCATGGTAGGGATGGTCGCGGAACAGAGTTACAGGTGTTCTCAGATTATAAAGTTAAAAAGCAAGAATCCCCTGAACGCTTGGTCCTGTATTTTGTTGTCACACAAATGGGATTTTTTCAACACTTTAATCCCTTACAAAGAGGGACATTGAAAATTTCCGGAACAACACAAGTGTAAACAAAGGCTACAAATGTAAACAAAGACTACAAATGTAAACAAAGACTACAAATGTGTAGAAAGACTTTAATTGCAAACAAAATCTACAAATGTAAACAAAGACTACAATGTAAACAACAATCTAAATGTAAAGAAAGACTGCAAATGTAAATAAATGCTACAAATGTAAAGAAGGACTCTAAATGTTAAAAAAAGACTCTAAATGTAAACAAAGACTATAAATGTAAAGAAAGACTCGAAATGTAAAGAAATACTACAAATGTAAACAAAGACTCTAAATGCAAACAATGTCTACAGAAGTAAACAAAGAACACAAATGTAAACAAAGACTCCAAATGTAAACAATCTAAATGTAAAGAAAGATTGCAAATGTAAACAAATGCTACAAATGAAGAGAAAGACTATATGTTAAGAAAGACTCTAAATGTAAACAAAGACTATAAATGTAAAGAAAGACTCGAGATGTAAACAAATCCTACAAATGTAAACAAAGACTACAAATGTAAACAAAGATGACAAATATAAACAAAGACTTTAAATGTTAATAAACCCTATATGTAAACAAATACTAAACGTAAACAAAGATTCTAAATGTAAACAAAGACTCGAAATCTAAACAAATACTACAAATGTAAACAAATGGTGGCGTGCCAATTCCGGACATAGTCAAAGTCTCTCTTTGTAAGGGATTAAAGCTTTGAAGGAATTCCTCTTACAATGATTTTTTAATACTTGGCCCTCCTCCCTAAATTTTATTGACCGGAAATGTTGCCAAGTTGAATTCTGGCGATAAATTTACTAGTTTCAATACAGTGAAAAATTCTCATTTGCGCAAATAAAGTAAATATACAAGAATAATGCGAGTTCCATGCGTTCTCAGATTCATACACAGCGAGGTAGAGGTGTCCATCGATTTTTTGTTTATATGTGCGCGAAAACTATATATGTGCGTATTACTGTTTGCTGCGAAAACGATTTAGTTCTCAGATTCTTGCAGAGCGAATAGGGGTGTCTAGTAATGCTTTTTCGTTTTTACGTACGTGGTAGTGATTGCAGCGGAACCCAGTTACAGGAGCTCTCAGATTCATGCACAGCTCTGTATGGGTATTTAGTAATATTTTTCTTTTTGATTTTACATCCATGGTAGCGATTGTCGCGTAACAGACTTCTCGTATTCTCAGTCTATCAAGAGAAAAAGAACGAAATCACCTGCAGCTCGGGCCTGTAATTTTTGATCGAACAAAAGGGATTTTTTCAACAATTTAATCCATTACAATGTAAAAAAGAATACGAATACGAACAAAGACTGTGAATGTGAATGAAGACTACAAATGTTAAAGTCTCTAAGTGTAAACAAAGACTACAAATATAAACAAACACTCTAAATATAAATAAAGACTACAAATATACAAAGACTCTGAATTTAAACAGAGACTACAAATGTAAAAAAAGACTCTAAATTTAAACAAAGGCTACAAATATAAGCACTCTAAATGTAAACAAACACTGCAAATGTGTACAACAACTCTAAATGTAAACAAAGAGAACAAATACAAACAGAGATATTAAATGTAAACAGACTAAATGTAAACAAAGACTACAAAAGTAAACAAAGACTACAAGTGTAAACAAAGGCTCTAAATGTAAACAAAGACTACAAAGTAAACAAAGACAACAAATATAAAGAAAGACTATAAATGTAAACGAAGGGTACAAATGTAAACAAACAATACAAATTGGTACAAAGACTCTAAATGTAAACAAAGAATACAAATATAAACAAAGACTATAAAAGCAAACAAAGACTCTAAATATAAACAAACACTACAAATATGTAGTCCAAATGAAAACAGTCTAAATTTAAACAAAGACTGCGAATGTAAACAAATGCTATAAATGTAAAAAAGACTAAATGTTAAGAAAGATTTTAAACGTAAAAAAAGACTTTGAATGTAAAGAACGACTCTAAATGTAAACAAATACTACAAGTGTAAACGAAGACACTAAATGTAAACAAACACTTTTAAAGTGTACAAAGACTCTAAATGTAAAAAAAGAGTACAAATTTAAACAAAGACTACAAAAGTAAACAAAGATTACAAATGTAAACAAACACTCTAAGTATAAATAAACCCTATATGTAAACAAAGACTACAAATGCAAACAAAAACTACAAACCCACTGGTAAAATAGGGGAGACAACCTTTTCGTTGAGAGAAAATAAGCCATAAGGGAATACTGAATGACTGAATGTTTACTAAATTCAAAAGTGTTGGTCAACTTGGAACTGTTTACATAAATGTAAACAGACTACAAAAGTAAACAAAGACTCTAAATGTAAACAAACACTACAAATGTGTACAATGACTTTAAATGTAAAAAAAAAATACAAATGTAAACAAGGACTGCAAATGTAAACAAGACTCTAAATGTAAACAAAGATTACAAATGTAAACAGGCTCTAAATGTAAATAAACACTACAAATGTGTACAGAAATTCTAAATGTAATCAAAGAGTACAAATGTAAACAAAGACTCCAAATGTGTACAAAAACTCTAAATCTAAACAGAGTACAAATTTAAACAGAGACTCCAAATTCAAACAAAGACTACAAATGTAAAGTAAGACTCTAAATGTAAAGAAACACTACTAGTGTGTACATAGACTCTAAATGTAAACAAAATGTACAAATGTAAACAAGGTCTACAAATGTAAACAAAGACTCTAAATGTAAACAAACACTACAAATGTGCAGAAATACTCTAAATGTAAACAAAGAGTATAAATATAGATAGACTGCAAATGTAAACAAAGACTCTAAATGTAAACAAACGATACAAATGTGCGCAATAACTCTAAATGTAAACTGACTTCAAATGTAAACAAAGTCTCTAAATGTAAACAAAGACTCTATTTGTAAACAAAGACGTCAAATGTAAACAAAGACTCTAAATGTAAACAAAGACTCCAAATGTAAAGAAAGACTCCAAATGTATATGCTCTAAATGTAAACAGACTACAAATGTAAGCAAAGACTGCAAATGTAAACAAATGCTAAAAATGTAAATAAAGACTGTAAATGTTAAGAAAGACTCTAAATGTAAACAGACTCTAAGTATAAACAAAAACTCCAAATGTAAACAAAAACTCCAAATGTAAATAAAAACTATAAATGCAAACAAAGACTCTAAATGTAAACAAAAACATTAAATGCAAACAAAGACTCTAAATGTAAACAAAAACGACAAAAGTAAACAAAGACTACAAATGTAAACAAAAATTCCAAATGTAAACAATATAAACGTAAACAAAAACTATAAATGTAAAGAAAGACTCTATATATAAACAAATACTACAAATGTAAACAACGACTACAAAAGTAAAGAAAGACTGTAAATGTAAATAAACCCTATCTGTAAACAAAGGCTAAATGTAAACAAAGACTTCAAATGTAAACAAAGTCTCTAAATGCAAACAAAATCTGTAAATGTAAACAGACTCAAAATATAAACAAAGAATGCAAAAGTAAACAATCTAAATGTAAACAAAGACTGCAAATGTAAACAAATGATACAAATGTAAAGAAAGTCTCTAAATGTTAAGAAAGACTCTAAATGTAAACAAAGACTGTAAATGAAATGAAAGACACTAAATGTAAACAAAGACTACAAGATTAAACGAACACTACAAATGTAAACAAAGACTAAATGTAAATTAACCCTATATGTAAACAAAGACTAAATGTAAAGAAAGACTACAAATGTATACCAAGACTACAACTGTTAACAAAAACTCTAAATATAAACAAAGACTACAAATGCTAACAAAGACTCGAAACAAATACTACAAATGTAATAAAATGGTGGCGTGCCGATTCCGGACATATTCAAAGTCTCTCTTATTAAGGAATTAAATCTATGAAGGAATTCGTCTAACAAGGATTATTTAATACTTGGCCCACTCCCTAAATTTTAAGGACCGGAGAAAGTTGAATTTTGGCGATAAATTTACTAGTTCAAAGTAATTTAAAAATTTCCTATTTGCGCGAATAAAGTAAAAATACAAGAATAGGACGAGTTACATGCGTTCTCACATTCATACACAGCGAGGTAGAGGTGCCCAGTGATTTTTTTTTTTGTTTTTATGTGTGCGAAAAGTATATACGTGTGTGATACTGATTGCTGCAAAAACGAGTTACCAGCGTTTTGAGATGCATGCACAGCATGATAGAGGTGTCTAGTGATGCTTTTCGGTTTTTACGTACGTGGTAGCTATTGCCAGGGAACCGAATTACGGGGGCTCTTCGATTCATGCAGAGCGATGTAGGTGTATCCAGTAATTTTTTTCTTTTTATTTTTGCATCCATGGTAGGGATGATCGCGGTACAGAGTTACGGGTGTTATCAAGTGAAAAAGGACGAAATCACCTGCACGCTCAGTCCTGTAATTTTTTGTCCCACAAATGTGATTTTTTCAGCACTTTAATCCCTTACTATGAAGGGCTTTGAATATTTCCGGAACTTGCCTACTTGCGAATCTGTATATAAAAGAGTACTTACACTCACTCTTTCACTGACTGTCCCACGCACTGACACATCAACGTACAGCAAAATCTACTGGAGCCACTGACCGAAACTAGGTCATAGTATAGAACATATACTATAAGCATGCGCTAAGAAGGGATTTTGCGAAATTTGCCCCCGAAGGACGGGGGTGGGCTTAACAAAACGTGATTTCATAAAAAACCTTTGTATCTCATAGAAAAAAACAGGTATCTAAAATTTTTGCTATACAATATCGCTAACACGAATGCCTAAAAATAAATTTCTGAAATTTTGGAAAATCCACATAGGGTCTTTGCATATCTTTAGTTCTTTGCTTACATTTAGAATTTTTGTTCACATTCTTAATCTTCATTTATATTTAGGGTTTTGTATACATTTATAGACTATGTTTACATTTAGGGTCTTTTTTATATTTGTTGTCTTTGTCTACGGTTAGGTTCTTTGTTTATATTTATAGAATTTGTATACGTTTGTAGTCTTTCTTTATATTTAGATCAATGTTTATATTTGTAGTCATCGTTCACTTTCAGGTTTTTTTTTTTTTTGGGTTTTTTTTTGCATTGATAGTTGGTTTACATATAGGGACTCTGTTTACATCTTCGTCTATTTACATTTAGAGTAATTGTTTACAATTAGGTCTTAATTTTCAATGGTAGTCTTCGTTTATATTTGTAGCCTTTGTTTATATTTATTTTCTTTGCTTATATTTGATATCTATGTTTACAATTATAGTCTTTGTTTCCTTTTAGATAATTGTTTATATTTGTAGTCTTTGTTGACATTTCGTATCTTTGTATATATTTTTGGTCGTTTACATTTTGAGTTTTTGTTTACATTTAGGCTTTTGTTTATATTAAGTCTTTGTGCACATTAATTCTTTATTTACATTTGTAATCTTGGTTTATTAATATTGCTTTGTTGACATTTATATTCTTTGTTTACATTAAGAGTATGTTTACAATTACAGTCTGTATACGTTTAGCTTTTGTTTTTAGAGTCTTTATTTACATTTGTAGTCTTTCTTCACATTTAGAGTCTTTGTTTACATCTGTAGTCTTTGTGTACATTTGTACTCTTTGTTTACATTTAGAGTCTTTGTTGACATTTATAGTCTTTATTTATATTTGTAGTCTTTGTTAACATTTACAGTGTTTACATTTGTACTTGTTAACATTTAGAGTCTGTTTATATTTATAATCTTTGTTTGCTTTTGTAGTATTTGTTTACATTTGTAGTCTTTGTTTACAGTTGTAGTCTTTGCTTACATTTAGGGTCTTTCTTTAGATATGGAGTCTTTGTTTACATTTGGATTCTTTGCTTACATTTATAGTAGTTGTTTACAATTATAGTCTTTGTTTACATTTAATCTTTGTTTATATTTAGAGTGCTTGCATCTGTAATTTTTGTTTACATTTGTAGTCTTTGTTTACATTTAAAGTCTTTGCTTATATTTGTAGTCCTTCTTTACATTTAGAATCTTCGCTTCCATTTGTAGACTTTGTTTACATTTAGAGTCTCTGTTTACATTTATAGCTTTTTTTAAATTTAGTCTTTGTTTACATTTAGAGTCTTTGGTTATATTTGTAGTCTTTGTTTACATAGGTAGCCTTTGTTTACATTTAGTCTTTGTTTAAATTTGTAGATTTTGTTTATATTTAGAGTCTTTGTTTACGTTTGTAGTCTATGTTTACATTGGTAGTCTTTGTTTACATTTAGTCTTTGTTTACATTTAGAGACTTTGCTTGCATTTGTGGTCTTTGTTTACATTTAGAGCCTGTTTGCATTTGTATTCTTTGTTACATTTGTAGTCTTTGTTTACATTTAGAGTTCATTAATATTTGTAGTCTTTATTTACATTTAGAATCTCTTTCAATTTTTAGGTTTGTTTGTATTTACAGCCTCTGTTTACATTTGTATTCTTTGTTTACATTGAGAGCCTTTGCTTAGATTTGTACTCTGTTTTTACATTTGTAGTCTATGTTTACATTTCGAGTCTGTTTACATTTGTAGTCTTTGTTTTAATTTAGAGCCTTTGTTTACATTTGTTGTCTTTGTTTACATTTAGTGTCTTTGTTTACATTGGTAGTCTTTTTTACATCTAGAGTCTTTGTTTAATATAGAGTTTATTTATTTTTAAAGTCTTTGTTTACATTTGTATGTTTTTTACATTTACAGTCTGTTTACAGTTAGCGTCTTTGTTTACGTTTGTAGTCTTTGCTTACGATTAGATTCTTTATTAATATTTAATTTTTGTTTACATTTGTAGTCTTCGTTTATATTTAGAGTCTTTGTTTATATTTGTAGTCTTTTTTTACATTTAGATTCTTTGTTTACCATTGTAGTCTTTGTTTACATTTAGAGTATTTGCTTACGTTTGTAGCCTGTTTACATTTAGAGTCTGTGTTTACATTATAGTCTTTATTTACATTTAGATGCTCTCTTTATATTTGCAGTCTGTTTACATTTATATTATTTGTTTACATTTTGAATCTTTGTTTACCTTTTTAGTCTTTGTTTACAATTGTAGTCTTTGCTTACATTGAGTCTTTGTTTATATTTAAAATCTTTATTTACAATTAGAGTCTTTGTTTACATTTGTAGTCATTGTTTATAATTATTCTTAGAAACTTTGTTACCAGAGCCTTTGATAGTCACTTAGAGCCTTTGTTTACATTTGCACTCTATATTTACATTTGTTGTCTTTGTTTACATTTCTAATCTTTGTTTACACTTAGAATCTGTTTACATTTTAAGACTTTGTTTATATTTAGAGTCTTTGTTTACATTTGTAGTGTTTGTTTACATTTAGAGTCGTTGTTTACGTTTGTAGTTGTTTACATTTAGAATCTATTTTTTTATTTAGAGTCTTGTTTATATTTGTAGCCTTCGTTTACATTTGGAGTCTGCTTACATTGAGCCTTTATTTACATTTAAAATCTTTGTTTACATTTAGAGTCTTTGCATACATCTGCACTCTTTGTTTGCATTTAGAATCTTTGCTTACACTTGTAGTCTTTGTTTACATTTAGAGTCTCTGTTTACATTTGTAGTCTTTGTTTCCATTTAGTTTTTGTTTCCATTTAGAGACTGTTTACAGTCTTTGTTTATATTTAGAGTCTTTGTTTTGTTTTGTGTTCTTTGTTTACATTTATAGATTTTGTTTATATTTGTAGTCTTTGTTTACATTTAGAGTCTCTTTTCATTTGTAGTCTGTTTACATTTATAGTCTTTGTTTACATTTATTGGTTTTGTTTACATTTGTAGCTTTTGTTTACATCTGTAGTCTTTGTTTACATTTGTAGTCAGTTTACATTTGTAGTCTTTGGTTACATTTAGAGATTTTAAACAATTGTAGTCTTTATTTACATTTAGATTCTTTGTTTAAATTTGTAGTCTTTGTTTATATTTAGAGGCCTTGTTTATATTTGTATTTTTTTTTAGATTTAGAGTCTGTTTAGATTTGTACTCATTGTTTACATTTGTAGTCTGTTTATATTTATATTATTCGTTTACATTTGTAGTCTTTGTTTATATTTGTAGTCTCTGTTTGCATTTAGAGCCTTTGTTTACATTTGTAGTACTTGTTTACATTTGTAGTCTTTGTTTACATTTAGAGTCTGTTAAATATAGAGTTTATTTACATTTTAACTCTTTGTTTACATTTGTATTCTTTGTTTACACTTAGAGTCTGTTAAATATAGAGTTTATTTACATTTTAACTCTTTGTTTAGATTTGTTGTCTGTTTACATTTAGAGTCTTTGCATACATTTGCACTCTTTGTTTACATTTAGAATCTTTGTTTACACTTGTAGTCTTTGTTTACATTTAGAGTTTAATTACATTTTAACTCTCTGTTTACATTTGTAGTCTTTGTTTCCATTTAGTTTTTGTTTCCATTTAGAGACTGTTTACATTTGTAGTCTTTGTTGATATTAAGATTCTTTGTGTTGTTTTGTGTTCTTTGTTTACATTTGTAGTTATTGTTTACATTTATAGACTTTGTTTATATTTGTAGTCTTCGTTTACATTTAGAGTGTCTCTTTTCATTTGTAGTCAGTTTACATTTGTAGTCTTTGTTTACATTTAGAGATTTTTAACAACTGTAGTCTTTATTTACGTTTAGATTCTTTGTTTAAACTTGTAGTCTTTGTTTATATTTAGAGGCCTTGTTTATATTTGTATTTTTTTTACATTTAGAGTCTGTTTAGATTTGTACTCATTGTTTCCATTTGTAGTCTGTTTACATTTATCTTATTCGTTTACATTTGTAGTCTTTGTTTGCATTCAGAACTTTTGTTTACATTTGTAGTCATTGTTTACATTTGTAGTCTTTGTTTACATTTAGAGTCTGTTTAATATAGAGTTTATTTACATTTTAACTCTTTGTTTACATTTGTAGTCTGTTTACATTTAGAGTCTGTTTACAGTTAGAGTCTTTGTTTAAAATTTTAGCTTTTGTTTACATTTAGAGTTTCTTTAGATTTAGAGTCTTTGTTTACATTTGTAGTCTGTTTACATTTAGAGTTTGTTTGCATTTAGAGTTTTGTTTACATTTAGAGTTTGTTTACATTTGTCGTGTTTGTTTAAACTTAGAGTCTTTGATTGCATTTGTAGTCTTTTTTAAATTTAGAGTCTTTGTTTACATTTGTAGTCTTTTTTTACATTTAGTCTTTGTTTACATTTGTAGTCTGTTTACATTTTCAGTCTTTGTTTACGTTTGTAGTGTTTGTTTACATTTAGATATTGTTTACATTTATAGTATTTGTTTACATTTTTATTCTTTGTTTAGATTCATTTTGTTTACATTTGTAGTCTCTGTTTTCATTTAGAGTCTTTGATTACATTTGTAATCTTTGTTTACATTTATAGTCTGATTTTACATAAAGAGTGTTTACATTTGTAGTTATTGTTTATATTTAGAGTGTTTGTTTACATTTGTACTCTTTGTTTACCTGTTGAGTCTTTTTTTACATTTAGTCTGTTTACATTTAGAGTCTTTGTTTACATTTGTAGTCTTTGTTTTCATTGAGATTCTTTGTGTACGTTAGTAGTCTTTGTTTACATTTGTAGTCTTTGTTTACATTTAGAGTTTGTTTACATTTGTAGTCTTTGTTTACATTTAGAGTTTGTTTACATTTGGTGTCTTTGTTTACATTTAGAGTCTTTATTTACATTTGTAGTCTTTGTATACATTTAGGTCTTTTCTACATTTATAATTTTTGTTTACATTTAGGGTCTTTTTCTACATTTATAGCTTTTGTTTTTATTTAGGTCTTTATTCACATTAAGGTCTTTATTTACATTTAGACGTTTTTTCACATTTAGAATATTTGCTTACATTTATATGAAATGCAATACTCTGTATATACACATTGTTTACATTTAGATTTTTGTTTACATTTTGGTCTTTTTTACAGTAAGGTGTTTGTTTACATATTTCTTTTGCAGTGAAAAAGTCATCTACTATCTGCGCTTGGGGAATACGAGTTTAGTGCAGAATATGTAACACTTTTTTTGGAAGGGAGTTGGGCTTAGCGACCGGTGTGCTATATATATTTTCTTTTCAAAAATTTGGATAAAAATTATAAAAGCGCTCATCAGTGAATTGCTTAAAACTAAGACTAAAGACAAATTCATTAAATTATATGTGTGAAGTCTTTTTTTAACAATCTCTTAGCATTATACTGCTCCTTCGATCGTCAGAGAAGCTTGAGTGAATTTTTCGGAGAACTCCTTCAGAATCATGTCAATGTGCTCTGGTATTTCTTTCTCCCTGTAAAAGTTCACCTGAAATAAAATGTGAGTATACCAGTCTATATATCTGAATATTATATCTGAAATTATCTACTTGCGAATCTATGTATATAAAAGAGTACTTTCACTCACTCTTTCACTAACTGACTCACTCACTGACACATCAACGTACAGCAAAATCTACTGGAGCCACTGACTGAAACTAGGTCATATTATATTACATATAGTGTAAGCATCCGCTAAGAAGCGATTTTGCGAAATTCGCCCCAAAGGGCGGGGGGGGGGGGGGTGTATAACAAAACGTGATTTCACAAAAAACTTCATATCTCAAGGAAAAAAAACAGATATCTCTAAAATTTTTGCTGTACAATATTGCTGACACAAATGCCTAAAAAACAAATTTCTGTAATTTTGGAAATTCGGTCCATAAGAGGGGTGCATGGCTAAATGAGATTTCACATGCACAAAAAGGGATTTCTTAAAAAACGTTCATATCTTAAAGAAAAAAAAACAGATATAAGTGAGATTTTTTGTTTCAAAATATAGCTAATATAAATACCTAAAAGTCAATTTCTAGAATTTTAGAAATTCGGTCTCTTAAGTTGGGTCAGTGGGCAGTATGTGATTGCACAAAAACGTTTATATTTCAAAGAATTCTTCTTGCATGTGGATAACAGTCTTAAAACATTCGCTGCTTCACACGTGCTAGCGCATGATGTGAAGTATGGTTTCAAATGGTAATCACGTGAGTTTAACAGCAAATATGTTATAGTGTAACCACGTTTCCTAGCAGTGAGGACGAGTCGAAAATCTTGGAGGGTTTCCAAGTTGACCAACAGGTTTCAATTTAGTAAACATCCAGTCATTCGGTATTCCCTTATCGATTATTTTCTCTCAACGAAAAGCTTGTCTCCCCTATTTTACTAGTGGACTCGTTGAATCCGCACTTGCGCAGAGGCTTCCATGGTTGCAAGAAATGTAGTTAAAGAGTAAACATGAATACTATCAACTGAACATGTGAAAATTCCATCTCGGTGAACCACGACGCTTCTCAAACTAGTCAAAGATGGTAGGATTCCCTATTCCACCAAACTCTCCACTCTAATTCAACTCCTTCATTAACACCGCAATATTCGCCGAACTAAGAATCTACAACACTAAACGCTCGCCTAAGGACTATTCTCCTCTACTCCACCACACTTCAACAGCACACATACGTTCATACACAGACCCGTTTTATTTCGACATTTTTGTGGTTTTATCTTTAACTGTTTTCAAGATATAAAAGTCATACAATTCCCCACGCACATACACATACACTGATCAATTAACCCCTTTTTATAGACTCGGAAGACCTTAAAATATTTACTCTAGGTAAAAACTCGATACTGAAATTTTTGATTGAGTACAATACTTCTATTACTTATGGTAGTCGGGTAATGGATGTAATAGTACATAATTAAACTATATTAATTAAGAAATAATTAAATTAAATGATTAGAATGAAAGTGTTCTTTTGCTATGTGTTCATACTGAAAATTTAAAGAAATTAGTTTGATTTTATTACTGTGAAACGATATTTAATTGTATGAAAAGCAGTAGAAATAATGTTATCTCTTTTACAGAATAATATATATATATATATATATTTATTGATAAAATTACTAACCTTATACACATAGGCGTTGGAAAAAGTAATGTGAACACTTTCGCTATTTTACATTAGTCAAATATCTTGAAAAAATACTTACCATGTTCTCCGATTTTGGGAACAAAGAAAACATGTCTTTCCTCATATTTTTCAGCAAAAGTTGTGTCCTGAAAGAAAAATTGGGGGCGCGTAAAAAATTAATCAAAAATCAAAATGTTTTGGATCATCCTGTAAAAGGTAATGCTTTAAATACAGGATTTTTTTAATTAACTTTATAAAAAAAAAAATTATGAGGCTACCACATATATTCATGGAGATATAACAGTTTCTTTAAAAAACTGCAAAAAGAATTTCCACTTTTTTAATTTTAACACGTAGGGTATTAGACACAGTACAGATACATTTTTAGGAAATATGGCATACTAAATTAGACACAGCAAACAGGAATCAGAATGTAAAAATGTTAAATATCTTACGAAATACGAGCACTTTTACTAACTAATTTTAAACTACGCATGCAGAAGCTTTATAAAAAATTCTTATCGTAATTTAATAGCCAAAGGTATCGAGCAACTTATATGAAAAAATCAAACAAATATCATGTAAAATCAAAATGTTAAGAGAGATAAAATGAACAGAATTTAAGTTCTTCTCGGAAAAAAAAAACTAGTTGGCATAGGTGGACTCTGCTCAGTTCCCCATCATATTTATGTTCTCATAAATTTATAGTGCGAGACATTTTATAATCATGTTAAAAGAAATGAATTTGACCAAAGCTTGATACAGTGACAGAATGAAATCCCCGCCTAATAGGCTATGCACCGTTCACTTCGATATATTTATCTTATTCTAATCTATTAATTTATTTTATCAGGGTCGATTTCGTTGTTTAGTTTTCATGCTACTATTTCCAATGCAATAATCCTCAAAATTCATATTTATATGAAAATTTTACAATTTCGCTATGTTGATAAAATCGTAAATTACGAATAATTTACGAAATTTTCCTAGTAGAATATTTGTATTCAATCACGTTCAAACAAATATCATAAATGTAATTTTGAAGTTGTCTAACGTATTTATGATCCTCAAAATGAAAGTTTATGCTCAATTTTGCCTTATTCTGACATGTTAAGTAAATCGTAAATTCCAAATAACTTACGAATTTTTTTAATTGGAAAAGCCATAGTCTACGATATTAATGCCAGTATCCTAAATAATATTTCGAAAGTGGTTTGACATCTTTACGATGAAAATATCCCTCAAGATTGACGTTTATGTGAAATTTTCTTCTATTCCGCCATGTTAAGAAATTCGTAAATTTCCAAGAACTTACGAAATTTTTATATTGGAAAATTCATAGTCATTAATATTCATGCCAGTGTCCTAAATAATATTTCAAAAGTTGTCTGACATCTTTACGATGAAAATATCTCTCAAAATTGACGTTTATGTGAAATTTTGCCCTTTACTGCCATGTTAAGAAATTCGTAAATTTCCAATAACTTGCGAAATTTTCAAAGTAGCATATTTATAGTTACTGATGTTCATTCCGGCAACAAAACTGATATTTTAAAACTGGTCAGACATTTTTACAGTAAAACGTTTCCATTTAACGCACGTTTAAGTGAATTTTTGTCCTATTCTCCCATGTTAAGAAAATCTAAATTTCTCATAACTTACGAAGTTTTTTAATTCGAATGTTGCAAATGAATAGGGTTCTTGCCAGTGTCGAAAGTAATATTTTAAAACTGATTTGACCTCTCTGCGACAATTTGTTTTTGAGATATCGTGTACACAGACTAACAAACTAACGGACTAACACACTAACACACTAACGGACTAACACACTAACAGACACCCTACAGACAGACACCATAGAAATTTTGTCATTTTCGGATTCCTCACACCTGAAAACCTGTAAAAAATTCAAAAAACCGAGGTCGAAAATTTTCACGATTACCTAAGTTCCCCATACAGTCGGTAACAGAAGTGTCCGAACACTAGCAAAAATTCCTATGTAAAAAAAGTACACTTCATACGGTTCTGTTAAATAAATCCTTATCGAATCATGTTCTTACACTGACTAAGAAGAGGATTCGACAAGGATTTATTTAACAAAACCGTATAAAGTGTACTTTTTTTACATAGGAATTTTTGCAATTGTTTGGACACTTTTGTTACCGACTGTACCTATAGTATGATGGGGAACTAAAAGTGGAAATTCTTTTTGCAGTTTTTTTTAAATTAATATATGCGGTACCCTCATAAAATTTTATACAGATAATCAGAAAAATTCTCTTAATCACATGCTACAGCCAAAACACATTTAAAGCTTTTCTTTTTACAGGTTGATCCAAAAAATTTGGATTTTTGTTTAATTTTTTATTGGTTCCCTTTTCCTTTTTGGGACACAACTTTTGGTGAAAAATATGAGGAAAGACATGTTTTCTTTATCTCCAAAATCGGAGAACAACATGGTAAGTATTTTACAAGATATTCAACAAAAGTAAAAAAGCGAAAGTGTGCACATTATTTTGTCCAACACCTGAATAAGTAAATATCGGCTTATTGATTTAATTATGTGCATACGCGAAGTTTTCATAGTTTCTTTTGTTACTACCAGATGATTGTTTTCGGATACAATCTGCGAAATAAATGAAGCAGAAAATAAGGTTTCTTTGTCTGTGATTTAGCCACTTTTTTCTTTCGGAATGAATCACATTTAGATTTAATATATTTAAGATGGTTTCCAGAAATTCGGCTATTTATAGGATGAAGATAATAAGAACTGGGATCCATAGAATGCATAGATAATGGAACAGGATGCAATGTAATAAATATTTACTCGTTTCTACATTTAAAAGTAAAAAGTATGAGATTCGTAAAAAATTTCGATTTCAGGTTTTCGATGGATTTACACGTTTTGTAAGTGCAGAATACGATTTGATCAGTTTTGAAAATACCTGCGTGTTTGAGGGTGTGTGACAAAGATTTTTCTAGAAATGATTTATGGAATTTCATAAAAGTTTATATTTGATTGCCTCTTGTCATAAATTGGTGATTATCAACTGTTAGTGCATGTCGCTCAGCAGGTGTATTTTTCATAATATAAATGTGGCAGCACAAAAGAAAACTTTATATATAAAATAGGTAAACTTGCTAATCAATAATTTTGAAAAAAAAATTATAATTGTAATAATCATGATGAATTTTTATACAGTAGTTTAACCAGAAATCTGTGATAATTATTATCTGTGAAATTATGTTATTAACATATTTTTATTAAATAATAATAATAATAATAAAACCATTGTTAAAAATAAATAAATAAATAAATAAAAAAGAATTTTCTAAGATGTCGTCTTTAGGAATTATTTTTTTTTCATATTTAGTGATTTACTTTTTTGAAATGAAAATCATATGCACCACACCCTGCTTAAACACTCAGTCATTTATTTTTGCGAAGACAGTACAAAAAAACTGAAGTTTTCATTACAAATAATAAACACAGAAACAGAGACATATTATTATTATAAAATACGTTTAAAACTATTTTTATCTACCATGTTGTGTTTCGTTAGAAAGAAAAAAAAATATTTTTTTTTTTTTTTTAAATAATTTTGTCAATTTTATTTTCGTAATTATATGTTGCTGCTCTTTTTTAAAATTTTCTCTGTTTCTCTTTTTTGTCTATGATTTCTTTTAAATTTCTTTTCTGTGTTTAGTATTTTGATTTAATCTACATTATCTAACAATAAGTATTTGACGCTTTCGAATTTAGACGTTTTGTCAGACATCTAGAAAAGTTCTTTAGGAATCATCTTGAAACTTTGGAAGTGTAAACAGGCCCTGATTATCCAATAGGCACGAGAAGCATGTGCTACCACTGGAAAATTTTGAAAAGTCCTCAAATTATTCAAAATAATCTGGTGTGTCACTCACACGACTTTCTCTTACCCTGAAATTTAATACTATAAATACAGGTTGGAGATTAAGAGGTAAGATAACGAGTACTGTTATGTAAACCTATGTTAAACAATTCATATTACGCTTCTGAAGAGTTTTATATGATAATTAGATCTGTGTGAGGGGGGCGGTTGACTTGCCACAAGGGGGGGGGGGGGGGAGGCGAGGCTCCTACATACACAAAAATTTTTTCCCAGTTAACTGTCTCTATTACAAAAGATATATATTTGTTTCATTTGGTTTAATGCAGTCTATAGACGTTAAATTCTGTTTTCCTGCAATTTCCCCCATAGACGTAATGTATTAGAATTCTCTTGATTGTCCCTGTACACGAACCATTTGCTTGATCTTAACGAAAAGCTTACTGTAGCATCCCTATATGATACACATTTAGAATACCAAGTTTGAACTTTCTGCCATAATTTGTTTCTGAGATATGCTGATAACAGACAGACACACACACAGACCATTTGCTAAAAACAGGGGCATTTCGTATTCAGGGGACCTCAAAACGTGTAAATATAACAAAATCTCGCTTTCGAAAATTTGAGCCAAAAACAATACTCTACCTTATGGGTAAGAGAAAGTAAAAAATGGGCCCCGAATTGTAAGCTTCTGGTCTAAAAGCATTGTCTGATTATAAAAACTCACAGTACACCTGACTGCACAATACCATTTCTAGATTATGTAGGAAATATGCTAATGAAGCTTTTACACATTCATTTATAATAGAATAATTTCATATATTGTGGTGAATATAGACCTTCACCAGTTTATATTTTGGTACAAAAATTAAGTGAATTTACTTGTCTACATTTTAAGCGAATTTACTTTTCCTTAATTCCAGGAAACTGCAAAATTTACCGAAAAATTTATAAATTTTTCGAGATGTTTGTATGAGTCTTTAGACCAAGCAGTCAGTGGGGGTCCCCAAATGGATTTGTGCTTCCACTCAGTTGTAAGGTTAATCGGGCTCTGAGTGTAAAGAACATGTTACATCTCACATATTTCCTCAAAAGTTGTGTCTTGAAGAAGAAAAGTGGATCAGTTAAAAACTAAACAAAAATCCCAATGTTTTGGATCATCCTGTAAAAAGTAATGCTTTCAATGCGTTTTCGCTGAAGCAAGTGATTATGAAGATTTTTCTCATTATCTGTAAAAATTTTTATGAGGCAACCACATTATTCAAAGAGATATAACGTTTTTTATTTTAATTGAAAAAAAAAAAAAAAAACAATTTTTGAAATTATAACACTTAGGGTATTAGACCC
The DNA here is from genome assembly GCA_963930645.1 of Salticus scenicus. Lineage (NCBI taxonomy): Eukaryota > Metazoa > Arthropoda > Arachnida > Araneae > Salticidae > Salticus > Salticus scenicus. Next base: position 17,430,955 of record OZ005648.1, on the reverse strand, counting down.
ATTACAAAGTCATTTTTAGGAAATTTAACATACTACATCAAACAAAACATACTGTAATAAGAATTAAAAAGTGTTCAATATCTTGCGAAATATGAGCATTTTTACTAACTTTATTAACTAGGTATGCGCTAGCTTTTAAAAAATTTCATTTTCGTAATTTAATAGCTAAAAGTATTGGGCAACTTATATGAAACCCCAAACAAATATCGTATAAATTCTAAAAGTTATGCTCTCATAACTTTTAGAATTGACAGAATTTCAGTTCTCATCAAAACTAGAAATAGTTCTACTCACATTTTAATTTTGATTCAATCAATGCCCATTGGTACAGTGCGGCCACATAAAATAAAACTAGCAGTGACGACGCGTCCAAAATGTTGGAGGTATGCCAGCTTGACCGACAGTTTGAAATTTGGAAAATATCCAATAATTCTGTGCTCTGTTGCTCATTTTTTCTGATTCAGATGGCTGTCACCCCTATTTTAGCATTGGGCTCGTTGAGTTAGCACTTGCGCAGATGCTTCCATGGTTTCATGAAATGTGGTCGAAGAATAATACAGTGTTCGCTGTTTGTAAATAAATATTGATAAAACCCCCCTATCATTTACCATTTTTTTAACGTCTAAAACAAAACGTCTAAATTTGAAAGTGCCCAGATAATTATTGGTTAGTGTATAAATGTCGTGTTACATTCTTGTTTAGTGTGATATAGTAGTAATAAATAATGATGTCACTATTCAGTTTCCTGTTATGTCACATTGTAGTAAAGAATATGAGCATTCTCTTAAACATATTATATAAATAGTGGTGTGGTTGACACACATACTACTGTCATACATTAATGTCATACATTACTGTCATACATTAGTAATAAATAATGATGTCACTATTCAGTTTCCTGTTATGTCACATTGGAAAAAAGAATATTAACATTCTCCTAAACATATTATATAAATAGTGGTGTGGTTGACACACATACTTCTTTCTGTCATACATTACTATTTGTCAATGACATGTTATAACAATTTAAGATGTAAAGCAAAACATAATTTGCTCAAAGATTTCAGTAGTTCTGTAACCCGTTAGCGCCCAGTGTCCTCATTTGAGGACAGCTAAAAAAAATGGCACGTATATTTTTGTGGCTTCTTGGAATGATTTCTGCTTTTTAGTGACAGTTTATAGCGTCACTCTTAATGATCCCTGAAAGTTTTATGTGCCTACTATTAATTATTATTTCATAACTTTCATTTTATGATTTCTCATTCGTCTCACATATAGTTGCTTTTTGCGCAGGTATATTAATTTAAATCAAGTTGAATAAAGTATACATAATACTTTACTTTCGAGATCTTTGTCAACATATAATAGGAAATTAATCTGTTATTCCAAAGTTTTTCTATTTCGAAATTTTCTCGCTAGAACACTAAACGTCAATAAATGAGGACAGGCTTTAAATTTGAAACTATTAGAACTGTTTAAGTTAATATATTTTACTGTTGGTTGTCTATATTAATTTAGAAGTGAAATAATCAGAAATAATATTTTGCAAAATGAATTCGGGCGTTAACGGGTCAAACAATATTTCCAAATAATTCGAGAACGTTCTATAAAAAAAAAAAAAAAAAAAAAAAAAAAAAATTCTGATTGAGCGGTATTATTGCCTCCCCTTTTACTATTTAATTATTGAACCTGCATTCATAGAATATTTAAATCTGTTATTAAAATTTAAAATATATTTAAAATTATTTAGAGTAATGCCGCTTAAACTATTTTTAAATATTATGGCATTAATCTGGAGTAGCCTTGTATATTACCTCTTAATTATATGTGCATCATAGACATAGAGTGTATACATAAACTATATCAAGGGTAAAGGGAAAAATAAATAAAAGGTGCAACAAGCATATCGAGCCATTTATAACCAAAACACTATCACATCAGGTGTTTTCGTGGGGCCTGTAAACTAATAGGAAAAGAATTGTATATATATATATATATATATATATATATATATATGTAATGAAGCGTCGATAATCCAGAAACCTATAATCCAGCATCACCTGTAATCCGGCACTGATGACCTTTTCTTTTTTCCTTCATTTCCTTTTTCTTCTCAGCCCGTAATTCATAGAATTCAACGGGTTACTCCAGATGATCATGGAACAGCATTCTTGCCAATTTTTATGACTAGATTGTACTATGGATAGAACTATAGTACTTTTAATAGTTACTAAGTTAAAAAGTGTAAATACATATATATTTATAAATATATTTTAAATTAATAAAAAAATATGTACAATATATTATATTACTAAATATAAAAGTAACAAGAAAAAAAAAAAAAAAAAAAGAGAGACGGTTTAGAGAAATACAGAAAAGTGCTTTTCATTTTTACTTTCCGAACATGCATATGTAAGGGTATTGTAATCATGTCAAAAATCCGGTTTCAAGATTTCGGTGTATGTGTATGTGTGTTTGTATATGCGTGAGTGAACACGATGGCGCCTAAGCGCTTTGATCGAACGAGCTGAAGATTGGTAAGTATGTTATAAGTTAGAATAGCACAAAACATATTAATTTTCCTGAATCTGAAACTGATAGTTTTTTAAAAGGGACACAGAGAAAAATTCTTTATCATTATGGCCTATAGGCCCCATTTTTTTAAAGCGCGATAGTGTCTAAACACCTTATACGTCTGAGCTGAAAATTTATCCACATGTTATAATTCAAAGATGCACGAACTGTATAGATTTTGGTGAATCTATCAATTGCAGTTTTTTTACAGGGACACAAAGAAATATTCTTTATCATTACGGGCTATGGGCCCAATTTTTTTAAAAGTGCGATAGTGTCTAAACGCCTTATTAAATTAAACTAAAAACTTATACTCATGCTCTAGGTTCTAGTCATACAAATTGTATAGATTTTCGGGAATCTATACCAGGTAGATAGTATATAAGTTTTTTCCAGGTAGACAGTATATAAGTAGTTAAATTTCCATTCGACAGATCCACTACACTATCATATAACTGTAAAGTGAGAAGTCTAATTTTTCTTGCGTTGATTGCCGTTGGACATTTAGTTTACATCTCTTCTATTGAAATACCCAAGATTCTATCTAAATGTGTGGAAAATGCAAAATCCAGAAATCAATAAAGACACAAAAATGTGCACGAAGTTTTTCCTTTACTTGCAGCATAAAATAAGAAGGGAAGGTGGCAATAACAGATAATTTTTTAAAAACTACATTCGAAGACCTTCTAAGCAGGAGCGATCAAAGAAGAATGAAAAAGTTCCAGCCAAGTTCAAATTCTCATTACATATTGTCATTAATTTCTTCGCCAGCAGGAACACATAAAAAATGGTTTTTTTATTTACGCTACGTTATACTCTAATCAAGCTAATAATTTTGAATACACAGAGCAGGAGTGCAATATATGTTAACTCTTGAATTTAGCCAAACTTTCGTGAGGAGAAATGAGAAACCACAACGGACAGATACATAAAATATAGCTCTAATTTAATTCTGTTCAAGAATAATTTTGACTAACCGAATAAATTACGTTAGAAATTAGGCTATTATTTAGTAGGAATATAAATGAAATAGGTCATGTGTTCAAATTCTCATTACATATTGTCATTAATTTCTTCGCCAGCAGGAACACATAAAAAATGGTTTTTTTATTTACGCTACGTTATACTCTAATCAAGCTAATAATTTTAAATACACAGAGCAGGAGTGCAATATATGTTAACTCTTGAATTTAGCCAAACTTTCGTGATGAGAAATGAGAATATAAAGCGGTATATATATATAAATGGTATTATATATAAAGCGTTAAAATAGATTTAAATTAAAATTAAATAAAAAATTTACAAAATATATGTGATATTCCTTAGAAGACTAAATAATATCACTAGATTTTGCTTGCAGAGGGATTTTCTTTTACATTTCTTTTATCATTATTATTATTTTATTGATGAAGAAATAATAATTCGGCGGTTATTTAAGATTTATAGTAAATATACGAGTAAATTATTATATAAAGCGTTAAAATAGATTTAAATTAAAATTAAATAAAAAATTTACAAAATATATGTGATTTCTACATCACATAGCCCTTATAGATTTTTACAGGGATAAAACGAAAATTTCTATATCATTATGATCTATGGGCTCAAATTATTTAAAGTGCAATAGCGTAAAATTAGACAATGCAGAAAAATATTCAAACAACCTATTATAATATTCACATTTATTAATTCAACGACTTCTGTTACTTTAATTTATTTATACAATCATTAATTACTTAATTTTCAGAAAGTTGAGTGGAGTCTCTCCAGTTTTTTATTTATTTATTTATTTATTTTTTGTATTTGAAGGAAAATCGTTTTAGAAATCATTTATAATAATGGATAATATTTTTATAATTTCTAATCAATATGTTATTAATTAAAAAAGTTTAAGTAATAAAGGTTAAAAGTTTTAAAATATTTATTCATTCATGTAACTAGTGAGGAAAAAAAAAATCGTTCTTTTCAAAAGCAAAAATTAAATAAATTTTAGCTTTGGAAATTTCATAAAATAATCTAATTTTTGTCATTTTAATATTTTATTTGTAATATGAATCATATTTAAATCGAAGTAATTACGAAAGTTTCAATTGGCGTCAGACTATAAATCATCGTTGCATGCTTTAAATGACAAATTATTACTTTTAAATGTACTTTTTTTTTTCTTGGTGTGTGTGTGTGTGTGCTTACATTGAGATAAATGGCGTGTCACTGCTGACTATGATAAATGTTAGACAAAAGGTTAAATACATTTACTATTTAGATAAATGTCTCTTACCATAATTATACATTTATCAAGAAGATTTAAAGGTCTATACAGATTTTCCTTTTTCCTAGGTTTTTTTTTTTTTTACTTAAATTGTTCATATTTAATTAAATATTCTTTTTTATTCTGAGATACTATTTATACACACAAGATATATATATATATATATTGTTCTTTAGAAAACTCTTTTTATTTTTTACCATATTAAATATGTTAATTAGGAAAATTTTCATTTGTTTAAATAAATTGAAATTTTTTTTATCGACTGTAACAATTTTCATCAGTGACTAGCATTCATAATGAATCTTTTGTAGCAATTAAAAGTTTTTAATGATTATATAAACATTCATTAGTATGGAGTGAGGTAGGAAAAAAAAAATCTCTTTTCAGTTTTGAAAATATGTTATATTTTAAATAGTTTTTTTTTTTTTTTTTTTTTTTTTTTTTTTTTTTTTAAGTCAAAGAAATTCAGTGATTAAAAGAGAAAAGGTATGAAAAAATTATTAAGTATAAAAAGATATAAAACATTATAAAATTCTGTCAAAGACATAATTTAGTTTAGCACGGAGGACTATTATTTTCAATCTGTAAAATTTTCATTTTTCATTTCTAATTTATTTTTAAGCTCTTTTTTTTACCTTAAAACTGTGCCACGTACTTTTTAAAGTGACTGAAATGAATTAAACTGAAGTGTTACCACCTAAATTTCCTACTTTAGATAGTTTAAAAAAATCTAATGGTCGTGACGAAAAACTGTTTCAACCCGTGGATTCAGGAAAATTGTCCCTTTCATTTCGTACCAAATTTGTAACGATAGGACTGAGATTTCTAATTTATTTTCGTGTTATCCGAAAGTGGTCTAAAATGCTCCAAATTGAAACTAATAGTCCCCCGTTCTACGGAAAAAAAGGTTAAAAATATGATTTGAATAGGTTTTTTAGGGTAAATATTAAATAGTTACACATGTATCTAAAATATAAATTATTAAATAATAATAATAAGAAGAAAAAAAATTAAGTAATTAACGGTTCTATAAATAAATTAAATTAAGAGAAGACGTTAAATAATCAAAAAAGAAAATTATAACAGGGTGTTTAAATATTTTCCTCTATTGTTTAATTTTACGTTATTGCATTTCAAATAATTTGAGCCCATAGATAATGATAAAGAACTTTTCGTTGTGTCCCTGTAAAAAATCAATAACGACTAGATTTACCAAAATCTATACAGTGCATGCAGCAGTGGCCTATAGCGTGTATAATTTTTCAGTTCAATCGAAAAAGGTGTTTAGACGCTATCGCACTTTAATAATCTGAATCCATAAGCTATGATGCTAAAGAATTTTTTGTTCTGTCTCTGTGAAAAATTATAAGTGCTAGATTTACCAAAAATCTATGTAATTCTCATGAGTGTGATTTTTAATATATGTATAAGTTTTCAACTTAATCGAATAAGGCATTTAGGCGCTATTGCACTTAAAAAAATTTGGTCCATAGAGCCTAATGATAAATAATTTTTCTTTGTGCCCCTGTAAAAAAAACTGTAAGTGGTACATTCACCAAAATCTATACAATTCATGCAGAGGGATTTATAACATGTGTATAAATTTTCAGCTCAGACGAATAAGACGTTTAGATGGTATCGCACTTTAAAGAATTTGGGCCCATAGGTCATAATGATAAAGGATTCACCCTTTTTTGTGTACCTGTAAAAAACTATAAGTCCTAGATTAATCATAATCAATAGGGTTCGTGCTAGGGTGACCTATAACATACGTACCAACTTTCAGCTCATTCGAACATAGCGTTTAGGTGTGATCGTGTTCTCTCTCTTTCTCTCTCGCGCACACACACACACACACACACACACACACATACACACACACACACACAAACATCATCGAAAAAACAGTAAAAATGAACTCAGGCGACCTCAAAAAGTATAGAAACACAAAAATCTCAAAGTCTGATTAAAACACTTTCCTTAAATATGTATGCTTGGAAAGTAACAACAAAATGAAAGTAATACTGAATTAAGTATAAGGTGCTAAAAATATTAAATTTATGCTCCCAATCGTTTTAAAGAACCAGAAAAATGGCAGTTTTAAACTATGGAGATTGCGTATAATTGATACATTAGGATGATATAAAAAATAAACGTAGGAAGCAAAAAATAACGTGTGATTACAGTTGCAATGTATAGATGTTTCTGTACGACTCTCGTTATACATATTATTTTTGCAGAAATTCTTTAAAAGAAATGACAAGTGCAATTATTATAGAACATATTGCTTATAAAAAATGTGTATTGGATATATTTTTTATTAATTTTTATCTTATAAGGTTATTCAAAAATACTGTATTTTTCTGAAAAATCAATCGATTAATAAATAAAAAACACTAAATAAAACACATTAATATAAAATACTCTAATAATAATAAAATTTATCCCTTGGTACCTCACGATTGAAAATCTACTTACATCTTACATGTTAAAACATTTTTTTTATTATTATTATAAAAAAAAAAAAAAAAAAAAAAAAAAATAAACAAAACTTGTTAGATGTTTTATCTTCCATTTATTAATTTATAATTTAATATTTTGTATAAAATGAAAAAAAAAAAAAAAAAAGAAGAAATTTATTAATATTTATTTTAATGTATTAATACATAATAAATATATTAATTTTTATTTCAGTGCTAAATATTTCAATGTATTTTTTTCTGAGATATTAAATTTATTGATTAATGATTAACCCTTTTTTTTTTTAAAATATCTGATATAAATTTATCTACAAACAAAATATAGTATCTTTAAAAGATTTATGGTTTTAGCTATGATTTTACCATGTTTTTATTCACCCACTTTCTTGTTTGTTTGTTTGTCCAGTACAAATCTCGCAATCGATTTTTAACTAACTTCTCGACTAGCTAGATATTTGAAACTTTTAGAATAGCTCAGGACACGATGACAAAGCATTCTTTTAATATTTTTATTCAAATAATAAATGTTTTCTTTTAATTAATTAATAAAATGTGAAAATAATAACCTCATAATAGCTTTAAAATTAGCCATTTAAGTTTTATTTATAATTTAAATGTTGCAAAAAAAAAAAAAAAAAAAAAAAAAATTACGAGTTTACTTTTTTCGTCAGGAAAATACATACATTTACTTAAACATGAACAATGAAAATTGTAAAAAAATAAATTATGCATATCACAATTATTGACGTCATTATCACTTTACAAATTCTATACACATTCATAAAATACTAATACGGTTCTATAGCTATAACTTCCCGACTAGCTAGGCATTTGAAACTTTCAGAATAGTCAGAACACGATGACAATGCATTCTTTTAATACTTTTATTTAAAAAATAAATGTTTCAAAATTTCTTATAATTGCTCATCAAGAATTTAAAAAAAAAAAAGTATTTATTATACATAGAATTGTCAAGTTTATAGGATTCAACAGAAAACTTAAAAATGTGGTGCATAAAAAGTTCTTTTTATCTTATAATTTACTAGTTTATTTATGTTTGGTAATGAATATTAGTGTCATTTTTCGAGAAAAAATTTCAACGAAAAGAATTTTCCACATTAGTATAAAAAAAAAAAAAATTCTTGTAAAGTTAAACTTGAAGTGTGTAATGAAAAAAAAAAGTTAATTTAAAAAGGAATTTTAAAGTCTACTTTTTCTGTTCTTCTTATCCTTTTAATGAAAAAGTAATTAATATTTACTTCAATGCCTTTGCTTTATATGCAAATGATTTAAATGTTTAGCGTTCTGAGTCGGTTCATTCATTGATTTAATGATTTTCATTAAGATAGTTAAGGAAAAAAAAAATTCTATTCGTTGAATTTTTTTTTTCGTATTTTTAGACATTCTTTTACTATGCAAAAATAAAATTTAAAAAAAAAATAGAATAATTTTTTAAGCCAAAACATTTTAGAATATTCTCCTTGCGGAAAAAATCTTTTTTTTTTTTTTTTTTTGTAGTACTTTAATATTGTTTTCATTTTTTTATTTGCAATAAAAATAATCTGGTGTGTCACTCACATGACTTTCTCTTACCTTGAAAATTTAATACTATAAACACAGGTTGGAGATTAAGAGAACATAACGAGTACTGTTATATAAACCTATGTTAAAACAATTCAAATTAGGTTTCATAAGAGTTTTATGTGATAATTAGTTCCGTGTAAAGGTGGTACCCGTTTCATTACTGCGCTTATATTTATATAGAATTTAAAGCTGTTCTTAAAATTAAAAGTTCACTTAAAATTATTCAGACAACTTTCACACTCAACATTGCTTGGAACTTATCAGTCTTGATCAAAAATTTCCAGCAACAAACTTATATTAATTTCAAAATACAACATTTGAATCTCCTGAAATTATTCGTTTTTAAGTTACTCTGAGAGATGCAGACAAAGATCAAACTTAAAAACTTGACTTCGGTAATCAGGAAGTCTCAAAACGTGTAAATATACAAAAAACAAGTGACGAATATTTAGCTTAAAAACATACATTAGTTATCATATGTCTATGAGGAATTCATTTTCATTCCTGAGCAGCTTTCGTGGACATGGTAAAATATTATAGGAAAGCATTTCCACTAACAATAAAAAAGAATGTTATCGCTTAAATATTTGCAGCCCTGTATATCTTTTGAAGATTATGTACAGACCACATGGAGCACCTAAATATAATCCTATAGTAATAATATACGACACAACCTGAAATGCACTTCCATCAATTTTCAGTTGCTGTCGCACTATAATCTAGTTATTTTGTGTAGCCCTGTAAATGAACAGTGACTGATTTCCCTGCCATATTCTACATGAGACATGCTTTTACGCATATAAAAAATATACATTCATTTCATTTGGTTTAGTGCAGTCTATAGATGTTAAACTCTACGTACCTGAAATTTCAACCTGAGACGTAATGTATTTGAATACTCTTGAGTGTTCCTGTTTGTTTCATATAAACGAAATATTTAGTGTAGCATCCCTATATGATACACATTTAGAATACCAAGTTTAGAGTTTGTGCAATAAATTGTTCTTGAGATATGGTGATAAATGTCAGACACAAACACACACACAGACCAACTGCTAAAAAAAATGATTTTCGGATTCAGGGTACCTCAAAACGTGCAAATACAACAAAAACTCGCTTTCAAAAATTTGACCCAAAAACGATACTTTCTCTACCTTATGGCTAAGAGAAAGTAAAAAGAAAAATTACGTCTAGTTTATTCTTTTATTTCTTTTTAAGCGGAGTGAAATTGTGAAAACAAATACTTTCATTTTGTGGGAGTAAACCAATATTGACAAACATTTATGGGCAGAAAATTACTGACAGTATCGAAGCGTTCATTTATAAAAATGTTTATTAAAACATTATTAAAATTTTACTTTCAAAATTGTACTTATATTGTTGAATGTTCAATAGAATACACAGGCCGGTGCAACAAAGTAGCATCTCTTTGTAGCCGATTATCTGTATGGAGCTAAGGGTATTTGTCGAGAATTAACGCTTGGCGCTATGCGCGTAGCAGCCAAAGACACCTTTTAGATTTGTTTTGTTGTGAAGCAAAATGCGCACATGCTATGTTGAGTTTATATTCATTCGTTTTGATTATTTTGCTCTTAGTTAAATTTAACGTTTTATTTTGATTGTTTACATTTAAAATGTGTTTTTTCATGTACGCGAAGCGTTCAGACGTGCATATTACTAATTGCTGCAATATGTAATTTCATGCATTTTTGAGATTCATGCATTTTAAGATAGGGGTATTCTGTGATTTTTTTTTTCAAGTACGCGAAGCGTACAGACGTGCATATTACTGAATCCTGCAATATGTAATTTCTTGCATTTTGAGATAGGGGTATTCTGTGATTTTTTTTTCATGTACGCGAGGTGTACAGACGTGCGTATTACTGATTGTTGCAATATGTAATTTCTTGCATTTTTGAGTTTATTTTTATGATATTTATTTCAATTAAACAACTGCCATGAAAAACTTATTTTGGACATCATTTATAAAATTTTCAAGAAACGATAAATTTCATGAGCCAGATGTTTAATTTAATATGACCGAACTATTCCGCGAACCTAATAGTTAGCTTCATCTAATTCATAATCTGTTAAAAGATTCATTTAATTCATAATCTTCATACATCGTAATACTAGAAAGTTAATGTATTACAAAAAACACAGAAATACTAGCATAAATAATTTATATATAAGCCGTTTATTATACATGCAATTTATCCTCCGTTGAGACACTAATTATGAAATAATTCTTGTGTGAGTTAAAAATTTATTATAATAAAAAATATAAATAAAGATTTTTAGTTCGACAATTTATCGAAACATTTATCTATTTCCGTTAATTGTCGTAAAATATACAATTGAATACTCATTATACGGGGATCAGTTAAATAAGTTTCAGAAGAAGCAAATATTTTCTAAGGAAACTACTTTCAAGGGACAGTTAATTACAAACGTATCGTGAAAACAAAATGAATTCGAACGCTTTTCATCTAGGAATACAAAATCAAAGGATTCTTTAATAAGGAGTATAGGGAAACACCGCATAAAGTTTGATTGTAGAAAATATTTATTTTCTTTCGACTCGAGAAATACTTCACTTATAATATTTTATTCAATCTATTACAAACAAGGAAACATTAATTAAGAAGCATCGAAAAGTAGAGCACGTGTAATTTAACGACTCTTTTCTTAAGTTGCTAAAAATATTTAGATTTCTAAAAGAGAATATAATATATATAATATAATTCATGACCTTATTTTACATATCAAAAATTACTATGCATACATATTATGTATACATATTATGTCCAATAAGAATTAAAGTAATGTTAGCACAAGTAGAGCAAATGTAAGCCAGATTAAAATAGCAACATGATCTATATTGTATATAGATACACATATAAAATTTCTCTTCGATCTTAAAAAAAAAAAAAAAAACCTTTCTTTATGGTCTCTGCCCCCGTTACAGAAGAGTCTAGAAGTGACTTTTATACAAATTTTACATTGTTTAAAGTTTAGAATTTAAAGCTTAGTAAGTTTCTTGGTGGTTAATGGTTTAAGTTGCTTGTTAATTTTTAAATTTCACACTTTTTCATCATATATAGTTTCACTGAAATTTTTATAGATATTTATTTCGACTTTTATGTATAATTTCGACCATATGGTGTAATGCAAAGTTTTACACTTCTGACACTAAATTAAAACCTCTCATTAGATAGACGTATATTTTCATTTTACCTAAACAATAATCTAGATTCTCCTTTGCAAGTATTTCCTATACATATAATATGTTATACCAGTAGATGTAATACTTTTACTTCATTATTTGTTTAAGTTTTTACTTTCTTCTATATTCAATAGAAGAAAGTATTCGATTCGTAAAAATTTTCGACCTCGGGTTTTTGATGGATTTACACGTTTTGAGAGCTGTAGAACATGATTCGACCATTTTTAGAAAATGTCTGTCTCTCTCTGTGTGTGTGTGTGAGACAAAATTTTGTGGCAACTGTATCTCAGGAACAACTGCACAGAATTTCATACAAATTGGTATGTAATTACACCTTGACATAAATTAATGCCTATCAACTTTTGGTAAAAATTGTTATAGGTTGCGTTGCCATCCCACTTTTTCTAACATGGTGGTATAGGACAAAATTTTGTATAAATGGGCATAAAGAGAATTATTTTTTATTAATCATTATGAAATTTACAAGAATTATTTATAATAGAGAGAGTCAACTGGGAAAAAAAATTGTATATGTAGGTGCATCGCCTCCCTCCCTGGTGTGAAGTCTACCCTCGAGGGGAATAAATTTTCATGATGGGTATCTTTCAAAAGAGCTCGCCAATACCCTTAAAAAGAATGGTTGAACAATCGATCTGCGATAATTTAAAATAAAGTTATCGATTCCCCCCCTCCCCATTTTTAACATTTTGTTTTCCTTCTAATGTAATATCGAGAATAAAATTAACTTTTTTTTGGATATTTAGTGTTATACTACTTCTCTAATGTGGAAATCATACTGCATTATCATGGAAGATAATTTTGTTAAATAATGATTTTAATAAATTATTTTTATCGAGTGAATTTGCATAGGAAAATATAGAAGAAAGTCATGTGATGGCCATAACATTCTAGTTTTCTTTTGGTCACTGTAAAAAATACTCTAGAAAACCAAGAAAAATGGCGCTCGTATTAACATGTCGATATTAGTTCTAGAAATCTAAGTAAATTATTGAATTAAAAAAATTATTAGGCACAAATAACATTTTTTTGTCCATAGTTTATTCTTAGATTTTCTGTGAATTTTTTTTGGTTAAATTCATCAGTCCTTTTTAGCAGGCTTTTTAAGAAGCATACTATCTGGAATGGAAGCTACATAAATTTTTTCAATTTTCAGTTAACATAAAATTTAAATTTCTTTTAAAAAGACTTTTGTTAGTAGTTTCATTTTCAAAGTAAAGTAAAAGAAAATTAAATATCTTAATCCTGTGCTTTTCAAATAAATTTAATTCATGTTTTTGACAAACCTCGATATTTTTGTCTTTTAGAAATAGATAATGTAACCTTTTTTTTTTTTTTTTTTTTTTTTTTTTTTTACGAATTTTTAAAAATTTGTGTAAATTTATCGTCTTTCTTGTATCAAGAAAATAAATTTTGTTTAGAACGTAATTTATGAATCAATAAAATGAATTAAAAAATAATCTCCTTATATTATTAATAAATAAATAAATTCCGAAAAAAGTTTTATTATGCTAGAAAAAGTAGTTTGTAAAGTTAAAAATTTTATCGTTTTAAAAAACAAAGTTATAAATATGCATGAACAATAATAATATAACTGGAATGACTCCACTCGACTTTCTGAACATTAAGTAATTAAAAGTTGTTTAAATTAATTAAAGTAAGTCGTTAAATTAAAAAAGAGAAAATTATAATAGGTTGTTAGAGAATTTTTCACCATATAGTATTTTGTTTAATCCAACGCTGTTTCACTTCAGTTGTTCAATTAAAAGTTGTTTAAATTAATTAAAGTAAGATAAGTCGTTAAATTAAAAAAGAGAAAATTATAATAGGTTGTTACAGCATTTTTCACCATATAGTAATTTGTTTAATCCAACGCTGTTTCACTTCAGTTGTTCAATTAAAAGTTGTTTAAATTAATTAAAGTAAGATAAGTCGTTAAATTAAAAAAGAGAAAATTATAATAGGTTGTTAGAGCATTTTTCACCATATAGTATTTTGTTTAATCCAACGCTGTTTCACTTCAGTTGTTCAATTAAAAGTTGTTTAAATTAATTAAAGTAAGATAAGTCGTTAAATTAAAAAAGAGAAAATTATAATAGGTTGATAGAGTATTTTTCGCCATATAGTATGTTGTTTAATATAACGCTGTTTCACTTCAAATACTTTGAGCCCATAATTCAAAATGATAAAGAAATTTTCGTTGTACGTGTACCTCTGTAAAACTCTATAAATGCTAGGTTTTTCAATATATATACAGTTCGTGCGACAGTGATCTATAACATGTATATAAATTTGCAACTCAATGGAATAAGCCGTTTAGACGATATCTCACTTTAACAATTTGAACCCATAAGCTGTAAAAATTTCCAAAATCTATACAGTTCGTACGACAGTGACCTATATCATAATAATTTGAACTCAGAAGCTATATTGATAAAGAGTATTTCGTTGTGTCCCTGTAAAAAGTCTATAAATGCTAGATTCACTAAAATCTAGAAGGACTGTACGACAGTAACCTATAAAATGTATATAAATTTTCAGCGCAATTGGATAAGGTGTCTAGACGCTGTCGCTTTTTAAATAATTTGAACCCATAGGCCGTAATGATAAAAAACTTTTCTTTCCTGCCCGAAAAAAAAAAAAAAAAACAAAAAAAAAGTGATAGGTTTACCAAAATCTATAATATTCTTGTGACAGTGAACCTGTAATATGAATATGAATTTTTGAAATTACGACTCAAAATTAGGCCTAAATTTAACCTTGACACGGCCATAGCCTGTACTTTAAACATGGTGTTTAGGTACATTAAGTTGACTATGCATTACAGATTACGATCGACTTAAAAACCACACAACGGAAAACAGTGAGATTAGCTTTCCTATTTCGAAAATAGTAAGAAATACTGGTAAAAATTCAGTTACAAAGTTGTGAACTGATTTTATAAAGTTTAATAAAAAAAGCACCACAAAACTGGCGTTGTGAAAAATATTACTTACAAACTTTGAATAAACACCATAAAATGCAATAAACTCGCAACAATTGTTTTGGGTCGAAAAAACACACGACCCTTCATCAGGCGAATAAAGTAAGCACGAGTGCTGCAGTTAAAGCAGCAACGCACAAAATCGTTTAAAATGAAAAGAAAAACTTTACTCATATTTACTTTCTACTTTATAAAGTTTTTCTTGGTGTTTTTTTATGGTGTTTATTCAAATGATTTGATAAAGACTCCTAGATTTGATAACGAAAAATAATTCGTATCTTCAGCAACTATTCATTAGATTCAGATTCAGAATTTAGATTTATTTTTAACGTATTTTTTTGTTTCAACAGTACAGGTAATTAAAAGTCAATTTACATAGACAAAATCATCGGAAGTCACTAATGGTTAAGTGCAATAAAACGGAAAATAAAAATATTTTTTCGTATAAACAAATTTTTGTTTGACAGGCGCACATGACCAACTTCAGAAGCACGCGAACATCAGAAAACACTTAGAAATGGTGATGTAAATAAATTAACACTGTTCTGTTGCATAGAACTTAACTTATTCTCTGACAGCTAACGATGTTCACCAACCCGAATTTGCTTCTAGAATTTTAAAGGGAAAACGTGTTATCCTGATTAGGACCAATGTTCTAAACACATAATACAGAATAACTTACCGAATCAAACATTTAATAATTAATATATTAAAGCTATTTCGTATTTAAAATTCAAATGATGAATCGTAGAGTATATAATAATGTTTTTAAATAAGCATTTTTGCACGAATTCTCTTTATATCGTAAAAAAAAAAAAAAAAGAAGAAGAAGAAGAAGAAAAATAACAAGTTAAATATATTTTTTTTAGGACGGGGGACTATTAGTTTAAATCTGGAGTTTTTGAAGACCAGTTTTGTGTAACATCAAAATAAATTAGAAGTATCTGTCCTATCGTTATAAATTTGGTACCCAATGAAAGGGGCGATTTTTCTGAATCCAAGGTTGCAAACAGTTTTTCGACATGGCAATTATTATTATTATTATTATTATTTTGAAAATTAACTAAAGTATGAAATTTAGATGGAAACACTTCCTTCTAATTCCTTTCAGTCATTTTAAAATGTACGTGGTCCAGTTTTACGTCAAAAAAATGAGATAAAAAATAAAAAATAAAAAATTAAAAATTAAAATAAAAAAATTTCAGATTGAAATTAATAGTCCTTCGTAATAAACTAAATCCTGTCTTTGACAGAATTTTAAATTTTTATTCATTAGTTTTTTTTTTTTTATAATCATATAAAAATGTTAAAGTCTGCAACATTTTATAAAAATACGAAAAAATATATTTAACTGTTGTTTGTAATAACCACTAGAAGTAAGGACAACCAGGGCTTGTATTTTCTGTAAGTATACAATTATTATAATGACTAAATACATTTGTCTGGATAAAAATTTCATTTAACATTTTATTTATAAATTTCATTTCTAAATTATGCAAATTAAATGAATGAAATAATTCTTCGTATGTCACATAAACAAGCATTTTTGAACGAACATCTACTTTACACTAAAAAAATCAATGGGCTCTCTTCCCAGCGTCGTCTGCTCAATCACGTGATATAGAAAAACAAAGAACCGAATTCTAAGAAGCGAATTCAGTTAAATATTGTTCTTAAAAACAAAAGTATTAATATTTAATATAAAATCAAATAAAAGTAATACTGTGCATTTGTAAACAAAAGGATAATTGTATTTGTAAGTTTAATAATTAATAATAAAAAAAAAACCTTTATATGTTTATTTTCACAAGCAAGAATCGATTTTTGTATGTTGTAGTGCAACTGTTACATTAACTGATCTAGCGATAGCAAGTGGAATGTTTATGAATTATAACTTGAAATTAATTTCAAATGTTTTAAGTTAAATGTAATCGCGTAAAGGTGTTACAACAAGTTAATTAACTTAGTTACTCTCCGAAATGGCTTTACACCGTACGATGTTGCACCTTTAATGATATAAGCACCAAACATCAACATTAATAACAAATATAAACTAAATGATGATTGTAAATGTATATAGCAAACAAAAGATGATGAATAATGATATAAAATCTATTAAAAAATGTGATGTATAAAAACCTAATAATACAGATTAAATCGGATTGATCAAAAATAAGAATAGAAAAAGTGTTATTTTAGCAATCGCCATAGATATAGAAGATTTCGTCTGCTCTTTGTTTATCTATGTCATGTGACGTCAGGTGTCTCTGACGTCAGGTGAAAAGAGCCCATTAATTTTTTTTTAATATGTGTAAATATCTGACTTCATAAAATACTTTCTTAAATGCAATGAAATTTTATTTAAAATGTTGTTTTTAATAATTATTAAATAAAAAAAATCTGGAGTGACTCCACTCGACTTTCCGAACATTGAGTAACTAACAATTTTGTAGATAAAATAAAGAAAGAGGAGTTGCTAAACAAACAAAAGAGAGAAAACCATAACAGAGTGTTTGAGTATTTTTCTCCATATATCACACGAGGTTTCATTTAACGCGACTGAACTTTGAGCCCTTAGATCATAAGGATAAAGAATTTTTCGTTGTGTCCCTGTAAAAATCTATAAATGCTAGATCCACCAAAATGCTTATAGTTAGTGCAACAGTGATTTATAATATTCATACAAATTTTCAGCTCAATTGAATAAGGCGTTTAGATGCTATCGCTGGTCTCATAGGCCATAAAGATAAAGAATTTTTCTTTGTGTCCCTGTAAAAAAACTGTAAGTGCTAGATTCACCAAAATCTATACAGTTGGTTCAAATGTGACCTATAACATGTGTACAAATTCTTTGCTGGGATTAATAAGGCGTTTAGACGCTATCATACTTTTAAAAATTTGGCAAAGAATTTTTCTTTGTGTCCCTGTAAAAAAACTATAAGTGCTAGATTCTCCAAAATCTATACAGATTGAGTATCTGTGACCTATAATATGTGTATAAAGTTTTTGCTCAATTGAATAAGGCGTTTAGATGCTATCGCACTTTTAAGATTTTGGTCCCTTGGCCATAATGGTAAAGAATTTTTCTTTGTGTCCCTGTAAAAAAACTATAAGTGCTAGATTCACGAAAATCTATAGGGTTCGTACTATGGTGACTTACAATATACGTACCAACTTTCAGCTTATTCGAACAAAGCGTTTAGACGCTAGCGTGTTCACTCACAGTCATACACACATACATACACACATACATACACACATACGTACATATATCATCGTAAAAATAGTGAAAACGGACTCGTTGGACCTCGAAACGTATAGAAACATCAAAATCTCGAATTCGGATTTTTGACATGATTACAATACTTTCCTCACTATAGTGTTCGGAAAGTAATAATGGTGAAGGGCGTTTAATTTATAGAATTTTAATTTTATAGAATTTACATATCTGGAGTGTGTTTGTGGAAAGAAAAGTATCTTATGATATTTCGAATATACATCAAAATATAAAGAAACGTTGTAAAAATTAATATAATATTTTAAAAGGTAATTTAAATAAAACCTTCAAATTGTGTTTGTAAAGTGAGAGAGCGTCATCATTTTAAAGGCAAATTTATCTCTCATATAATTGTTTAATAAGTTTTCCTTAAAGCTTTTACGAAATTTAAACAACGGAAATCATAGGATTCGCATAGTTTATGAACATGTACACAATTATGCGTATTCTTTGCGTCGTTTACATATTTTGAATACGTGATTAAGCATTAAAAAACATTACGCGATGAATAAAAAAATAATTCTCTATTTTTTAAATTTAAATTAGTAATGTTTTATTTTCAACAATAGCACTTGCATTTTTAATTTTGAATCGACAAACATATTCGAAACTAAATTTGATCAACCAAAGGAATTTTTTTTTTTTTTTTTTTTTTTTTAATAAAAATAAAATTTTTACAAGCAATCATAGAATTATAAAATTAAGATCGTTAATTCTGTATACAGTTATAACTTTAAAGTTTTTTTTTAAAATACCCTTTTAACTATAAATTCAAAATTCCGTAAATCACAACCATTTCGTAAACATAAAATAATTTGTGGCTCATCTATCGTTGAAAAACTAAGAATTAAAATTTAATGAAAGCAATACACCCCAAATAATAACAACTAAACATAAACATAAAAGCAAAAGCGCATTGTATTATCATTAAATATTTAAAAACTTAATATTTAAGTGTGTAATATTCTTAAAATATTTTTGAGTATTTGGTACAATCCAGAGTATAAAATTTTAAAAAGTTTTCTAAAAATATTTAAACAATTTAAAATTTTATGAAAACTAAGATTTCAATGAAATTTTATTAATCTCACTAGAAAATCTTATCTTAATGAAATCATTAAATTCATTAATTCGTAACTATGATACAATTTATTGTATAATTTTACTGTGTAATATTAAAATGATGATTACATTTAAAATATGATAAAATTCACGGAGAGATTTAACAATACTTCTAACTCTAGAATAAATGGATTACAAAGAAAAATTTTAATGTTACTTTTTTTTTTTTTTTTTTTACGAATTTGTGATGTGTAATTAATGTGTCCTGTAATTAATTACACGAAAAATCATTAAATAAAATTTTCAATAAGTACTCGAAAAGACAAAAATATTAAACTTTTGGTACAGAAATATTGATTTAAAACAATAATTAAAATGAAAATTTATGTAAAAAAAATTTACTATTTTAAGAAAGAGAAAAGAAAACGGTTTTATTTAAAATTTAAAATTCTAATTCAAATCAACTGGTTATGAAAGATGTTTGAAATTTCATATATCATATTAAATAATATATTCATTTTTAAAGTAAAAAAAAAAAAAAAGTAAATGCACCTTAAAATTCACATTACAAAAGCAGTAAACCTTGCAAAAAAAGAAAAAAACAAACAAACAACGACAAAAAAAAAAAAAAAAAAACAGAAAAGATATTTATATTTGTATATATACATACATATATATATATATAATATATACATATTGTTAAAATCTCATATTATACAGATGTTCTGTATAAGGAAAGTAAGTGAATATGGGATACCATTTCTGTTTGAACTCGCCATGAGAAACTGAATATTTTAGATCATTGTGCGATTCACACTGTGCATTGCGCAAATGCTAACTCAACGAGTTCAGTGTTAAAATAGGGGTGGTTGTCATTTGATTGAGAGAAAATAAGCGATAAGAGAGAGCGCTGAATGACTGAATGTTTTCCAAACCTCAACCTGACTTTCAATTTGGCATTCCACCAAACCTTTGAACTCATCCTCACTACTAGTCTTAGGAAATGTGGCTATAAAGGAAATATGGAATGGTACTTATTTCTTTAGAGGATAATATAAAATAGGTATCTTCCTTAGAAGATAATATAAAATAATATTTTTACAGAACATTGTAAACAATTCAACATAATCGGTTTATTTTGAAATTTTTATTGAAAGTATAACAGGATTATAAAAATTGTCAACATTCAAGTTTTATAAAAGTTGTAAATAACAGGGAATACTTACAAGGAAACTCGTTGAAGTGGTAATCACCGATTTTCTTGAAAAAAATACTGGCATAAGATTTAATCATAAATAGTACTTTCCTAAAATATTAGCTGCTGAGTCGCAATAGATAATCTAGAAAAAAATATTAAAAATGAGAACATGTCTGCAATATTTCCAAAAAAGCGCTTGTTTGGCGACTGCATTCTCGAAAATTTCTTTGCTGTAAAGATTAAATAGATGTAGATGTTCTACTTTCTTTTTGATAGCCAAACGAAGTCCATACGCCGTCGAGGACGTGTTTAACCGTAGTATTGAAGTTGAGTAAGTTTTACAAATCACTGATGCTACACAGTGGGCAATTGGCGACGATCTGGCACTCACCCCTAAGGAGGATCCGGCATGTCTAACAGAAAATATTGCTTCTTTAAAATATACATTAAATATTTCTTTTTTTTTTCTTTCGTTGAAAAAAGAATAACAGATACCTCTCGAAGTCTTTAAACTTATGTACAGTCGATAACAAAAGTGTCCGAACACTAGCAAAAATTCCTATGTATAAAAAGTAGAGTTAACACTGTTTTATTAAATAAATCCTTGTCGAATCATGTTCTGAGACTGACTAATAAGATGATTCGACAAGGATTTATTTAACAAAATAGTATTAACTGTACTTTTTTTACATAGGAATTTTTGCTAGTGTTCGGATACTTTTGTTACCGGCTGTACATCCGATTTGACTCGACATCCCCCTGTAAATTTCGTCTGATGAGGACAAATATTGCGCAACAGAATTACAATACCAAAAAAAAAAAAAAAAAAAAAAAAGAACCACTCAGCGCCAGAGGGAGAATCGAACCCCTTTTTCTACCCTCGAAAGAGATTAGCGAGGGCGACATACTTATTCAGCCACGGAATACCCGCTTTCAGCGTAACAATTATTTTTGAAACTACAAGATTTCGCAGTTAATAATTCTATAAGATTCTACTGCATATTTTTACAATTTTTTTTATAATATTATTCTTAAACTTATATATATATATATATATATAAACTGCCAGAAGTGTAATAAACCATGAAATAGTAGTAATGCACATGCTTTTTCAATTTTAAATAATCCCTTCCGCGAAGGATCAAAATTGTGATAGCGCGTCTACGGACCATCCCTAGGAATGTATCCCAGACTGTCGCCAACTGCCCGCTTTATAGCTCTAGTGCGAATTAAACCCTACTCAATTTCAAAACATTTTAAATATTTTATTTTTGATTTATTTATTTCAGTATTAATTAAATCAAATATACTAAAAATCAAATGTTCAATCAAATATTCAATAATCATATATTATAATTCAGATTAAATTTTTAATCGCCAGCAAATTTATATAAATGCATATGCCGAGAATTCCAGCCATTCAATTACTCTAGATTACATGTAAATCTTATCTGAAGTAATGTAAAATTAAATCTGAATTTGTAAGTGCATTATTTTAAATATATGCAATAGTGAAACATTACATAAAATAATGGAAAATATTATATCTAACACAAAACATAATGTGGTACATACAAATGAAACACTTCCAGTGGCAAAGCCGTTTGCAGGCGTTCCAAATGTATGACTGCAGTCGGCAGCAAAAGCATCCGAGCACTAGCAAAAATTCCTATGTGAAAAAAGCACACTTAACACGGTTTTGTTAAATAAATCCTTGTCGAATCGTGTTCTTAGACTGACTACGAACAGGATTCGACAAGGATTTATTTAAAAAATCTGCATTAACTTTACATTTTTTACATAGGAATTTTCGCTAGTGCTCTGTTACTTTTGCTGCCGACTGTATTTGCAAAAAACTTGCAAAATTTACGTCATCGAAATTGCAAGCGTTCCGTTTGTATGTAACCCAATGTCACCCAATGTTGCTTCAGTAACCCTAGAGCGATAGAAAACACAACCCTCCTATACGGAAGTTCCTTGGCACCACTGAAGGAAGGTTAATGTGAATTGGCGATGACTTTTTTTGTATTTGGCGTTCAAAACAATAATTTTTTACAGCTTTCCTGTTGCGATTCAGCAGCTAATTTTTTCACAAGTGAATTAAGTGTAGTGTAAACTATTTTCTGTAATTTTTTTTAAGCAAATCGGTGATTACCACTTGGAAGAGTTCCCTTGTTAGTATTCCATATTACCCGAATCGCCATCTTGGAGAATAAATCATCCTCAACCACCTGTTGGTATAAAAAAGCTCATGGGGATCAGACTACTCACTAACTTAATTTCTCTACCGTAAAACTCATTTTACTGCTTCGTAAACAGATTACACAATTCATCAGACTTGCCACCAAAGAAGTCTGAATTTTGATAAACTAAAGAACTTGTATGACAAATTGCTCTTCCCACCGATAAAAATGTGAACTATCGTTCATGTTTGAGGCCCAGTGAAGACGTTTAACGTGCTTCCGATAGGTCGTTGCTCCGTATGGGTGAAAAATAAGGGTATTTCATTTTACCCGACTATTCCATATTCCCCACCGTTCCTCTACGTGCAATTTCCAGTACCATGTTGCGGGCAGGCTTCATGGTCATTGTTCACGCGCAATGCCAGGTACACTGTCAAAAAAAGGCAACTTTGCTGCCAGAAATTCTCTGTAATTTTAGAAAAAAGTCGTAAATTACGGAAGAATTACGTTGACAAAACGTATTTTTTCTGTAAGTAAAGAGAATTTCTGGCAGCAAAGTTCATTTTTTTTAATAGTGTAATTAAATGTATCGAAAAGTAGTCAGTGGTTGAGCCATTTGAATCTCTAGATTTGCTCTTTCCGGAATATTTTTTTAGCGATATGCGCGGCCAACTTCGCGATAAACTGAATCTACTCTCATCTGTGGAGAGAATGATAGTCAGTCGTACAATTGCGATGCAGGTGACATTATTGGAAATTGTTGTATGGTGGTCAAGTCTCCAGCGACATAGTCCACCTTCCTGTAAACGGCTCTCCATATATATATCTTTTAAACCACACTTCATTTTTCATTCTCATAAAAATGAATGAATCTTTATTTAATCAAAATTTGTAATATTATATGTAATTAAGTAACTTATACGTAGTTAAAAAAATTACATAAACTGTTTTTTAAGAAATTTAATACGCCTGGTATTGAGCCTATTTTTAATAAATTGAATACAGTGTTTAAAATTTTAATTACAATTGTTAAAAGTCTCTTTGCTAAACAAAAGTTATCAAAAATTATAATTTTTTTTTTAAAGAGTATTTAATGAAAAAATATAGAAAACAATTTGTTTTGTTCTGAAAACATACATGGCAGTAAAAGTTTTATTTAAAAATTTTTTAGATTACTTTATCTGTGAAACTTTCACCTCCAAAGTAGAAATCTCTGTGGCTATTAACATTCTAACCCCAGGAAACACATGCTACGCCGATTAATTTCTGATCAAAAAGTTCCTTCCCCCAGATGGCCACTTTTTCTTTCTTTGAATCGGAAAGCCATTACGAGTGCAGCAGAAATATACGAAAAATTTCTCTTATGATATTTTGAAACATAAAAAAATCTTGAAATTAAATATCATGAAAATTGTTTTTTCTAAAGTTACGAACGTATTTTTACTCGGTAAGTTTTGAAAAATAAATTAATAATGTACAAATTGTAGATATATATTTTTAGAATTTTTATTAACATTTCTTCATGTAGATTTGTATTTATTTATATAAATTTATTTATATACAAATATAATACAAATTTATTCATACAAAATATTTATATTTCAGTTTTTAGAATAATACAAACTTGCCTTGATTGAAAAGTAAAAAAAATTAACATTAGTTTTACTAATACTTGCAAAACTAATATAAATTTGTATCCATCTGGCATTATCTAAAGTCGTTTTCATTTATTTTCCTGAATTCATGAGCTCTGCTTTTTTTTTTTTTTTGTTCTTTTCAATAGTTTTTAAATTATGAAATAAATCTTGAAAAGCGTCTCGCATGTTTATCCGTGATTTAAAAATTCTTTTCGACGTACTATGGTAAGTATAAAGAACGAATATAATATTAGTTATCTATAACAAAATACAATATATGTATATACAAATATACTTTAAAACATTATCTTCAATGGTTTAATATTTGTACATAAAATAAGGTAAAGCTAGAAGAGATTGCGCACATACAACATGTAGCGAAGGAGCAGAGTGCGAACGGTGCTACTCCAGTTAGCCATACAGCAAAAAGAGTAGCGTGCCAATTTGAATTTGCATGTTGATTGTTTCGATCGTGTATGGGAGAGTTAGCGCATTTGCTACTTAGGAGAGATTGCGCGTTGATTCCATCAAATTCTATCCTAGGAAAGGTTACGCAGCTTGTTGTTAATGACAAGACAAATGAGGATGAATTTATTGAATGCGTGGAAACTGTACCAGGAAACAATTTCGACAAGTAACAGAACTAGTTTAACCAATTCGAGAGGGCACATCTTATTGGAAACCGTCCCTAGAATCCGAAATTAAATTCAGGAAGGGCAACAAACGACAGAAACCACAACTTTAGTAGTATTTACCCCTTGAATGCCAACGTTAGCCTATAGTAATGTTATCGTATATCTGTTTAGTTTTGCAATAGTTTCAAGTATGATGTTCAAGTTTTGTATCGCTGTGGGTTTCTTAAACAGAAGCAATAAAAGTGAATGCAAACAAAAAGTATCAGTCTTCTCAAATTTCTTTTTAAGGTCTATAATCGTCTTAATCTCAATCAAATAAATCAAATAAACATGAAAGCTTTTAAAGTTGAAACGAGAAAGTTTGGATTTGTGTTTTTGAACTTTTTTGTGCGAAAGATTTTGAGAAAATAACTTTAATAAATCTGCACTGATAAGTATAAAGGATTTAAGTCCATATTCTTGATTTTTCAAGAGACGAAAAATAAAGTTAAACTAACTAAAAATTAACCAGAAGAATCGATTAGGAAAAAGGGATTATGTTGATTTATACCCTTTATACCGTTCAGTGATTGTCAACCTTCATTTAATAAGGGGGGAAAATTGAATTAAATATTTTATACAAAGATTAATGCTAAATTTCTGACTTGAATATTTTTTTACCAATGGGTTTTCTCAAATGCTAAATGTGATGGATTTAAATCCTTATACCAATCGATAGAGAATTTTTTTCTGGGTCTGACTTTGTACTTAACTCAAAATCGACATTTTTGGACTTAAATCCTTTATACTTATCAGTACAGAAATAATAAACAGTTGGTGGATTATAGGCTTAAAAGTAGACGCAAACAGCCATATATTAAGGGATACACAGTGTACTTCCCGCGTTTTAGACTCTGAAATGCGTTGTATACACAGAGTTTAATCCGTCTCGAGTGGGTTAACTGGCGGCAGATAGTTACACAAAAGCTGCATCATTTACAAAAATAAATGTATCAGTTGTGCGGGTAGCAACAGAGGTCAGCAAACAAGAAACCATTCAAACTGAAAAGGAAATGTACTAATTTTAAATAGAACGGGTTAACTAGTGACTTAATGCTATTTTGCTTTTAATGATATTTAGAATCTTAATCCAATCTTATCTGGTCTTGTTTTTTTCTGATAAATTAAAAAAAAAAATTCTTATAAAATTCATTTTAAATTTATTTTATTTTTCTGACTTTTTAATTATTAAATTGAAATAGCCACTCGTAATAGAAAAATATTTATTTACAAAAACCTTACAGCAATGTCATTTAGGTGCAATTACCATTGTTAACAATTTGATTGTGGTCACAATTAAGGACAATCTCTCCTACGCTGTAATGAGAAATTGCGCAAAATAGCTCTTTTGGTCTCATTTCAGCTGTTGCTTTGAATTATAGCATGACAGTAAAATAGTAATGGAAATGCATAGAAAACGGATGAATTTAAAATTATTCAAGAATAGTTTATTTATCAAAAAATTAATACACACAGTGGTCAATGAATTAGAAACCTGTAAGAGTTTCTACAAATGCTAGCTGGCGGCGAAGGTATGCAAAACCTGTTACAAAACTTTGGGGAATGTTCTATTTGTATGGAAGTGGTTCCCTGGTGTTACTTAAGAATAATCAAAAATCCATGCAGCACCTGAACATCTTGATAGGTTAAGCGCATCCCTCAATGTTACATTTTTACTCCGAAGTTAACGAATACTTTGTGCTCGATAATGCAACCATACATCGTGGCAGAATCGTTTGAGATTGGTTCAGTGAACACATCAATCTGACTTCTAAAAGTTTCACTAGATGCTGCAAAGCCCGGATCTTAATCCAATAGAAAATGTTTGGGACAAATTAGAAAGGAGTATCCGTCAGCAATCTCCTTTTCCATCCAATTTACAGGATCTTAAAGTCTGTGTAGCCAATGCATGGTAAACTGGACATAAATGCACACCAGAAGCTTGTAGAATTGCTGTCCACACGAATACTGGCTGTTATTCATGGAAAAGGAGGGGCAATATGCAACAGAAGGTCCAAGAAAATATTAATTTAAAGGTTCCTATTTCATTGGCCAGTGTGTGTATTTGGATTTTTTCCATTATTCTACTGAAATGTGAGGAAACTCTCCTAGCTTTGCCTTTATTTAAATAATGAAAAATTAAAAACTAAAGGTCTTATAACACAATTATTCCCCCAAAAACCATTACATATGAAACATTAGTTGAGCATTTTGTTGAACATCGTAAGTTAAGATGTTGAATAATTACAGTAGAGCCTCGCTTATCCGAGGTAATGTGGATCGAGAGTCCCTCGGATAATCGAAAACTCGAATAACAGGGACTCTGTCGTAAATCGGAGAGGAAATATAGGGCAAAGTTTAAAATGGATAAAAATGTAGTCAATGAAACAAAATAATATATATTTTACATATTTAAATGTAGTCAGTTAAAAATGTAAAAAAGTATATACATATATAAATTATAAAATACTGTAATGTATAGTAAAGTTTGTCAAAGTTATCTACTCCATTTCTCAAAATCCACGCCTTCTCCGGGGCGTGGCCTTTTCAGGACTACCTCGGTTAATCCGGAACTTGGTTAATAGGGACCTGTATAACCGGCATTTTATTAAAGGTCTGGAAATCGTTATTTCTATAAATTTTATATTGTACTATTTATTTGCAGTTCAATGGTAATAATTATGATTTTTCTATTACATTATTACACGTTTTTGTTTATGGAAAAAAAAAAAAAAAAAAAAAAAAAGATGGCGATTAAAACTGTTTCGTGAATAAAATAAATTAAATGAAATAAATGAAACAAAGAAGATAGGAAAGGGATATTACGTCAAGCTTGAATTGGAAGTCGGCACATGCATGTCCATTTTAAAATGGTTTTCTAAATTTCATTATAGAACATTGTTATGAATTATAACTTGTTCTAAAATGTTTTTATTGTTGTTTAGTTTAATTTTCAATGAATAGAAGAAAAAAAACCCCACAAATTTTAACTGAGAATAATGAAGTAATTTTAGATTTGAAATAGAAAATTTTTAAATTTGTTATTAAAATTAAATTCGAAAGAAATGCAATTTTGTTTCTCGGTGAAATATGTCAAGAATGTAATTTGGAACTGACATTTTAAGCCTCAATTTAATATATATTTTAAAGGTGTTGCGAAGTTGTATGTATTTCGTAATTAAGACTTAGTGTTTTGTATACTGATACATAAATCAGTTTCTCTATTCTGAGGTACAGTGTCACCCTATTTCATTATTTTATAAAAAAAAAAAAAAAAAAAAAATCGTATCATAAAAAAAAGAGAAGTATTAAAATGTATCAAGTCAGTCAGTTTTTCAAGTAAAAAAAAAAAAAAAAAAAAAAAAAAAAAAACTTTTATTTTATTAAAAATTACATTTTAAAGTTATTTACTTTAAGCCTTATTGTCAATTGAAAATATTTAAATCTAAATACCGTATTTTAGTGAAGATAAGCCGCGGGCTATTTTTTTTTTTAAAAAAAAAAAAAAGATTTTTGGGGACTGCGGCTTATCTATCAGTGCGGGCTATGTAGTGATAATGAGAAATTGCATCGTCCATACTTTTTGGAACAGTCGATCTTCACCGAAAACGGAAGTTTAGTATTCGAGTTTCTGGAGCACTGATTCACACTTATAATCTTTTATTTTCACGTTTATAATCTGTTATATATTAACTAATAATCTCTTATTTTAATTAATTTGCATATACGTCTGGAATTCGCCACCTTGTTCCCTTGTTTTTGATTTTTTGCATCGTATTTGTATACTGGCTTTCATTTTTGTTTTAATTTTTTTTTATACAGTGCCTTTTAAAATGATTAATTACTTCTACTTATAATTAATTATTTTTATGACTTTGTATATATGCCACCATCTTGTTCCCGTGTTTCTCATATTTGTTGCATTACATCTGCGTACTGGTATAGTTTGATTTTATTTTCTTTATGCAGAATTATTTTCATTTATAATTAATAATTTATTATTTTTATTAACTTGCGTAGATATCAGAAGACTGATATATTTTTTCCTTATTTATCTGTCACATCATCGTAACAATGTTTGCATAAGCCGTGGCTTACCTTCCGGTGCGGTGTATCTAAGAGCATTGTTTTTTCAGCAACATTTTAATAAGCTGCGGCTTATCTACCAGTGCGGCTTATATACACTAAATTACGGTATTTAAATATATGTTTAATCTTTTCAAAGATTTTATATTTTAATAAAATCAGTTTTTTAAGGCACGTTGACAGAACAACTTATTTATTTTTGTTAAACAGGTGTATAAAGTTTAAAATCTCCCGCTATTAACTAACTAATATTTATTTATTTACATTTTTCGTACTGTTGCCCTTTTTAGAAACTGAGAAGTAAACTATTTGTTACGATTTAGAACTTTTTGCAAATGCTGATGGATGTAACGAGTTCTTGATTGCTTTCAAAAACTACTTTTGCCCAACTAATGATTCACGAAACTTTCTTTTAAAGAGGTAAATCTGTTTCAAATGTCTCATTGGTATTCATGTAAAGTACACATTCATGAATAAAATTTACTTTCTGCGAGAGTTTTCTTCAAGAAATCAAAAGTCATTGATTTAACATCGCTGAAATACAGTGAAAACAAACGATTCACTATTTCAAATTAAAATTTATTACAATATACCCTCTTTGAATACAATTCTTGATTCAATAAAAGATCATTATCACATTAAAAAGAAATTTCTTAATTATTATTATTTTTTTAAATTTAATATTTGAAATTTAAAAAGCTCAGAAGTGTTTTAATAAACCATTTTCTTATTATAACAAATCTGATTTTGTATATTATAATCCGACAGCCATAATAAATGAAACTCCCTATAGAAAATAAATAAGTAAAATAGAATTAAAAATTATAACGGAATTATAATGGGATCCTTCAATTTTATGATGCCAAACTTAAATTTACAATTGTGATTAAATTGTGATTCATTCAAATAAATAGAAAAATAAACTAAACGTACCAAAACATTTTTTTATATTTTCACACCTGTATTCATGTAGTATTAATGTAATATGTATATTATAAAATTTATTATCCGAGGAGTATAATGATTAAAAGTTATTTATATAATATATTCATGCTTCTCGTGCCTAGCATTGAGAATGATTTCAAAAACTTGTTGGAAGGATGCCAAATTGACCGATAGTTTGAGATTTGATAAACATCCAGTCATTTGGGTTCTTTTACCACTATTTTCTCTCAACCACAAGGGTTATCACCCCTATTTTAACACTGGATTAGTTGAGGCTGCACTTGCGCAGAAGCTCCCATGGTCACAAGAAACGCGGTCAAAGAATATCTATCAATAGTATTTATCCTTAATCAAATAGATATTTATTTCTTGTTGTTATAATTATTTTACTCTATTTAATCAATTTACTTGTAAAGAAATTGATAGAATAACCCGAAAACTTTACAAACAAAATTAAACTACAGGTATTAAACAAAATTGTGCAAAAATATTCCTTATTTTAATTTTTATCATATATATATATATGTATATGTATATAATTTTGAAACTCCATAATTTCGAACTTAAGTACATAATTTTGAACATTTAAATTTATAATTATTAACAGTATCAATACTCATTTATTTTTATTGCATTGGATAAGGATACTCATTTTGTTAGAAGAGTATTGCTGTTATAAAAAGTATTTAACGGTAAATGTACAGCAAAAGACACGTAAATATTAAATTTAGGAATTACTGGATCTTTTACTGTTCAATAACAGCAAATTATTACATTGCAATATACACAGAAATATTTTTTTAATTTATAGTGTCATGATTAAAACATCAAATACTGTTTAAAAAATAGCATATGATATACATGTACTACTATTAATTTTTAACCAGTATTTTAGTAAGATAAAGAGGATAAATATACTTATGTAATGAAGCTCATTTCACAAAGAAATGCAGCAACAAAGGAGAATGAAAAAAAAATTGTTCATTACTTAATCAAAAATAGTCATGTTTATTGGGAAAACATTTTAGAATAGAAAACAAATTAATTAAAGGGTCTTAAAAAAAAATGATAAAAAAATTGTAATGATGAAACACTGTTTTATTTATTTATGCACGTTTTCACAACCGATGCTAAAAGATTTTATGCAATAACAACTTTCAAAAGAACGATTATGCTGTGGCCAACACAACACATTCTTGAATTCTTTAAAGAATTTCCTGGCGGCGACTATGTGAACTATTCCTCCAGATTCTTCTAACCATGTCGATCTTAGTCTTTTTACCAATTTTGGTGGCGTTTCGGATAATAAATCGAGTTATAGATGGCTTTGCGTAGTGTCAATTTAAATGAAATACAATGTACATTTAAATATACAATATGATTTATATACAGAGGAGAAGAGAGGGTTGGGGGGTGAAGAGGTAGATAGATACTTTGCTCACTTTTACCGCTAAAACTAAATACCATTGCTTTCCAATAGTAACTTTCAATAATTTAATTTTAAGAACTTAATACAAACTATTATTATCTTTAAATGGAAATATGATATCTCCGGCGATAGACGGCAAGTGTATGACATAGATATTGTTATACAAATTATCAAATACTTAATATATCGCGTGTCATTGTTTATTTAAACAAACTTTATTTTAAGTAATTAATTTTTATTTAAACCTTTGCCAGTTATTTTTATTACACGTTGATTATGTTCATTTTAACATTAAAAGAGTGTACTTCTTTAAACGTAATTTTCTATATTTTCTATATTCCTTAAACGCAACTTTCTATATCTGTCTTAATATGCGTGTGAAGATATTATGTATTTTCGTTTTTACTATTTTATATCACCACGAATGTCTATATGTTAAACTTTTTTTTTTTTTTTTTTTTTTTTTTTTAATAAAAATACTTTTTTTCGTACATTTTATAAACAAAAAATATCGTCATATTTAACATGTTTAAATAAATATAAGCGTTTAATAACATATAACATATATTTTATAAATATAGTAAGTAACCTTTTTTTTTTCAATGTTTCCAATGTACTAATTGTATTGAAAAAAGAAAAAAAGAATTTAGAAAGTTTTATTAATAAAATAAAATAAAACTTATTTTAACTAATATGCGAGTAATAATAATAATAATAAATGACATATTAGTTAGATCTAGGTTCATGCATTTTACCCTTTTTCATTAACTTCTATTCTTGTTTGCTTGTATGGTACAAATCTTGCAATCGATTTTTAAATAACTTCCCTATTAGCTAGACATTTAAAACTTTCAGAATAGCTCAGAACCCGATGGCAACACAATACTTCGAAGCCCGATTTTCGAAAATTTTCTTTTAATTAATTAAAATATGAAAATAATAACCTCCTAATAGCTTCAAAAATAGCCATTGAAATATTAGCTATAATTTAATTGTTGCAAAAAAAAAAAAAAAAAAAAATAAAAAAAAAAAAAAAAAAAAAAAAAATACGAGTTCATTTTGTTTCGACATAAAAAATAAATACATTTAATTAAACGTGAACGTTTAAAAATTATAAAAAGTTAAATTATGCATCTCACAAAAATTGGACGTCATTTTCACTTAAAACTTTATACGCATTGATAAAGTGCTAATGTAGTTCTATAGCTATGATTCAACAGAAAATTTAAAAACATGGTAAGGTAAACGCACCAGTAGTGGACCCTGTACCAGTAGTGGACACTTTTAATTTTAAGCTCGGAAAATAAGCTACCTAAAAATTCTTAAGATTCGATCAATGTTCAGAAAGGGAGTTATAGTCCTTTACTGTTAAACCCTTTAACAAAAAATAATTACGGCCATTAGTTTTAAGATAATGTTAGTTTAACTAAAAAAATTTGCACTTTTTGTGATTTTGCCGTTTTCTTCTTATCACTTTGAATAAGGAAATGAAATTTTATTTGCTCGCTCTCTGCTTATTTTTAACTGATTTCTCCTACCTTCTGTTTCATATGACTAAAATAAGTATGCAGAATTCCTTTATTGTGCTACTTTTTAAATCTTGTATTAACACATAGTATTTTTATGGGTGTCCACTACTGGTGCCAAAAAATGTCATCATAACAAATACTGGACAGACCTGTCCACCACTGACGCATGTGACTTTTAATGCCAGATCCAGTAGTGGACACAATTATGTAATCTAGCAATTTTAGAGTTGAATTTTAAAGCAAACATTCAAAGGGGTCCACTACTGGAACAAAAAAGGGTCCACTACTGGGTTTTTAGTGTGTCCACTACTAGCTTTTTTTAAGATCTTCAGATTTTTGATTTTTTACATATATAAATGCTACAATTGGCAATTTTCATAATACAGTCGTGTTAAGAAAGAGTTAGTAAAGGTCCGAAATATTAATTATTTTTTGAAACAATAAAATTTAGGAAATTACACAAAAAATAGCCGGAAAATGTCCTTAAAGTGTCCACTACTGGTGCGTTTACCTTATATAAAAGTTTTCTTTTTTAAATCTTATAATTATTTCATATTGATTTTGCTTCAGGAAAGCACACTAATATTTATTTTTCGGGGAAAAATTCTTCATACAACACGAATAGATTTTTCAGATCACGTTGCATACAACGACTTTTATTTGGAAAACCGAAATCTCCCAGATTATTTATATTCCCGTGGAATGCAACCCGTGGAATGACATGCTATTCGAATCAATTCCCCAACGAAAGGAATCGATTCAGGTCTATACAATAGTTGTTTCTTTAAAATTCTAAAAGGTCATATTTACAGATTCGTACATGTATATATTTATTCTCATCTCTTAAATTTTGTACTGGAATAAATCTGCAGAAATGCGTCTATAGGATAGGGCTATTGAGAACCTTTTGAATATTCAAATGAATTAGGGATAAATAGAAACTACATTTTGTAAAATAAATATTTTGTAACTTACATCCGCTAAATTTTTATAGTAACACTAGTCGACAAAAAAATATTTTTTGGGGGTAACAGAAACGAAATTAGCTATTTTCAGCTAATTCTGTAGTGCAGAATTAAAAAATAATAGTGAAAAATCTGTTACACGTACAGTTTTTTTTTGTTATGATTATTTAATCTGTACTGAAAGCAATGTACAAAAGTCTTTAGAAGGGATGCATTATTACTCTCAATATTATTAATTTGGCATGGAATACTGTTAATATGGAGATAATATACATATTGTAGACTAAGTAGAACATAAAAACATGGAAAATACACTAAATGATTGAATTGTTATTATTTGTTATTTTAAAACCAAAATACAAAATATAGGCTTTTTTACGTCTTGTGTTAAATGTCTATCTTGTGATTTTAATATGAATAGGTCACAAATACAGCAAAAATAGGTCATAAATACAGCAAAACTTATCGGGTACGGTTTTACAAGTTCTACACTGAAAACTTCCTAATTTGAACATGAAACTTTAACTATAAAACAGCACAATCATACTTAACAAAGAATATCTGTTAACTAGAATACCAAAAAAAAAAAATCATAAGGTACGAATGCAGGGTTGCCAGCAGAGAGGATGGCCAGGTGGTTGATAGCACGAAAGGTTACCATGTGTGATACAGTTGGCAGCAAAAGCGTCTGAGCACTAGCAATAATCCCTGTCTAAAAAAAGTACACTTAATACTGCTTTGTTAAATAAATCCTTGTCGAGTCCTGTTCTTAGTCAGTCTAAGAACATGATTCGACAAGGATTTATTTAACAAAATAGTATTAAATGTACTTTTTTGACACCGGAATTATTGGCTAGTGCTCGAATACTTTTGCTGTCGACTGTATTGTAAAAATCATAAAAAAAATAGTAAAATTTGCCATTTTCTGATACTTTACGAAACAAATGAAACAAATATGGTTGCCGGGACTCTGAGTTGCCAGGACTCTGGGTTGCCAGCAAGAAGGGTTACCACCTGTGATACTTTGAAAATGATACAAAATCGTAAAAATTGCCATTTTCTGATACTCTAACAGAAAAATGTGACGTGGTGGGACATTTTTACTTGCAGATATTTAAATAAAAATTGGATTTAATAATAAAAATAATAATTTGACCGTTGTTACCGAACCACCGTAGACCAGTATAATTTATAAAATTCTTCATTGGCTCTCATAATAAACATAAAATGTTAAAATGTATAATAATTTAACTTATATAATAATTTATATATTCCTTGTATAATTTATTCTTTTTCTTCCTTATATACATATGTATGCTCGTAAATTTTGTAACTTAGAAATAGGGATTTGTATCGTATTCCTTTTAATAAAATATTCTGCATTAAAAAAACTATTTCTAGAAATATATAGGGACATACATTTCATTTTTAGTCTCTACAGTAGGATTAAAAATCTTTAAGTACAAAATAAAGTAACTTTAAATTATTTTTAGAAACTTCAATGATATTTAAAGTTTTAAAATAAAAATGTTAAAAATCAGTTATTAAACATCAAGTTTTCTTCTTCATCTGAATTTGAAATTTATTGCATTAAAAATAAATAAAATAAGATAAAATAAGCGTGTAATGTATAGAAACTAGGGCTGTGCGATTAATCGTTTAATCGGTTCGATTAATCGATCAATGCTTAGTCCCGATGAATTTCTTTTAATCGGTCCGATTAATTCGATTAATTTTTTTAAAATCCGATTAAAATTTCAAACTACGAATTAAAATGCTGAACGAAAGTAAAAATTTAAAACGCTTTTCTAACAACAGAATATTGCCCCATCAGTGGCTGAGCGGTTCTGCGTTCAAAGCTAGTAGACGGAAAGTGCCGGGTTCGATTCCAGGTCGCGCTCGTTGACCTATCCGTTCGGAATTTTCTGTGATTTTCTCCAAAACTTACACAAATACGTGTTAGAACAACTCAGAAAGGCTCTCACGAAGGGCATTCCACCAATAGTCCTAATGCCCTTGTGAAGATCTTAATCCCAAACAAACACACTCCTACAAATCATTTTTTCACATATTCGCTGCATATATATTTCACATAAGATCAAGCTTAGATTCCGAAAATGTCAATGTGATTGTGTGTTTAATAAATTGCTTAAAATAGTCTTTTTTTTTTTTAACTACCTGTTGTGTAATATTTGAAAATAAACATGTAGGTGTGGTTCATCCTGATCCTCCATTATGAGTGTAATTTAAATATTTAATATTTATAAAGTATTTTTAATTATGTTTTTTTATTATTATTATGTATCAATAATTAAGAGGTAGCAGTACTAAATATCCTAATTAAATATCTTCACAATTAAATCTAAATTTAGCAGGAAATGTGTTTCATAAAAAAATAAAATAAATAAAAATAAATGCTCAGTTACGTACGAATATTTGCTGAGCATTTATTGTTTTGTATTATCTTCGAATTTAAAATAGTATTTTACTATTTAAAAAAAATTTAGAGGTTTTCAATTTTCATTATTTATTTGCGTATTTATTATTATTGTTATTTATTATTTAAGGAACTAATTAAATTAACATTACACATTACACATTTACACATTTTTTATGGTCTGTCGTGTATACTATCTGTAAAAAAAAAAAAAAAAAAAAAAAAAAAAAAACAACCATATAAGAGTGTTTTATTTATTGTTGAAATAAAATTGTAGAAAGATTATACAAAACCAAATAAAAATCCGATTAATTGATTAATGAACTAAGATTAACCCAGTTAAAACTGTTAATTGATTCCCACCCCTAACAGAAACATTACTAAATAAAACAT
This sequence comes from Salticus scenicus, assembly GCA_963930645.1. Classification (NCBI taxonomy): domain Eukaryota; kingdom Metazoa; phylum Arthropoda; class Arachnida; order Araneae; family Salticidae; genus Salticus; species Salticus scenicus. Next base: position 17,394,006 of record OZ005648.1, on the reverse strand, counting down.
ATGACTATACAGACATTGGCATATTTTATTTTGAGTTGAACAGTTTATTGCTGAGAGCAAGAAATATACAGACACTGAATGAATAAGCAAAAAAAAAAAAAAAAAAAAAAAAAAAAGAATATGAACTCTGAAGTAAAAGAAAATGTAAAAATAAAACAACCATGCATCATATCCACACAAAATATTTAATCTACATTTTGCACAGTTTATATTTTCATAATCTTTATATAAAATATCAAATGAATTTTATGTTTCATATATATAATTATACTTCAAATTACCACTCTACAAAGCTGAAATATTTAATCGCATCTCTGCAATCGCTAAACTCTGCATTCTATTGAACTCAAATTTAGTATATAAATTTTAAGTCACCATAACATAAAGTACATTAATTTGGCATTACATTAAGTTGGCAGTACATTAAGTTGAATGAATATGGGATTAATGCGTATATGTAATTAAATGAGTGAACGCAATAGCGTTTAAATGCTGCATTCGCTTGAACTGAAGTTTAATATGTATATTACAAGTCATCATCAGGTGAAATATGTACGGTTCAATGATTGTGGGATTAATGTGGATATGCATGTAAGTGATTATACACGATAGAGTATAAATAATGCATTTTCTATTGAGTTTAAACCTTATAGGTATGTTTAAGGTCATCGTTGCAAGAACTATTTTTAGAATTTTATAATTTTGGAACTTTTGGTACTATTTCAAGCGATATAAATTCGAATTCCATTGTATTACTATGAACGCATATTATTTGAAATTCGTTTTTTAATGCTAAACTGCTTAAAACAGAAAAAACTACTATAAAATGTTACAATAATTAGCTGAATTATGATCATTAGGAATAATTAGGTGTGTAATATCCTCTTTTACAAGGAAGCATAACTGAATTTTCACGAATCATGTCCTATAGGAGCGAAAAACTAAAGTACTATAAATTACTTAAAAGAGAATAAAACTGATTTTGTAACTGATTTTTTTATTTGGCCGTTACTGGAGATTGCGTGCTTACCAGTCATAGTCCTTTTATAAGGACACACAAAAAATTTGAATAAATTGCATTACATTATATTCACACACGAACTTTGGTAGAGATACTCAAAATTTACTTTTTCCTTTTGGGTACTTTTATATTAGACGATTTTTACTTGACGCCATTTGGCGATTTTTACTTCACGTCCCATGCGCTAAACTACAAAATGAAGTTAGAGAATTTAGCTATATTCAAGGCCGTAGCTAAAGGGAGGGTGTTTGGGGACTCAAACAACCCCCAAAATTTTGCAGATTTATTGTTTGATTATATTATTATCAAAATTGTTTGCTTATATTTCATTTTAATCACTCAATACTATGTACTAAAGATTGAACCCTCTCTGAAACTTTTATCTGGCTACAAGCTTGGCTATATTAAAAACAAAAATTTTAAAACTTTTTATGAATTACACGGGCGAAAAACATTCCAAATGCTTTATTTCTCAGATTGAACTATCATTGGGTCTCGTGGGCACGAATCACCAAATACGCCAAATGGCATGACAGTTTTCTAATGAAAAAGTTTTCACCTTCGGTTAATTTTCTAAATTATTCTCCTGATTCATCCTTTTCATACGTCATTAACTACTGAATGTTCAGAAAGTCGAGTGAAGTCAATTAAGATTTTTAATTATGAAATTACAAGACCTGAAAATGATACAAGTGATTTTAAGTAGAGTTGAAAGAAATAAATACGATACATATTCATTCGAATGTGAATATGAAACACACGCATCATATAAATACCTATTCATAAACATGGGTTGCCTGCAAGTATTACACATTCACATAATATATACGCATTAGACAAGCATATTGTTGTGTACTCGGGGTTAGTGTCTGTGAATAAAAGACAAATCTTGCAGAGGTTTAAAAGATTATTTACAGAACATTCTGGAAGATTACAGGTCTGTAAACCAAGTATCAACTTCAGTTTCACCAGAAAGCACAGCTTAAATAAACCGCTAACAACATAAAAATTACGGCATACACTGTATCATAGCATTAACACACAGCAATGGGCTTAGGCAAGCCAACACCTCCTGTAATAATGCCTCCGAGCTGAGTTCTACGTCATGGAAGATCGGCCGATTTTATCCAATCAACACTTCCTATAATACATGTTGGATCGTGGGGATTGGATGAAATCGGCCGATCTTCCGTGACGTAGAGCTCAGCTCGGAGGCATTATTACAGGCGGTGTTGGTCAAGCAGAGCTTTCTATTCTGCAATGCCATGGCGAGAAACTGACCGCAATGGTCGGAATGGAATCCCTTACATAATCACCTATTAATCCAGAATTTTCCAGTAACTTCTATAATAATTGAATCAGAGCTTAGACAATCGATATATCGATAACAAAGATTTTCTTGCCAAGGTTACCCAAAAGTCGCCAAGGAGAGAGGAAGTTGCAAAATTCGTCACCAGGGCCATTACCTGCCTCGATGAAGTGGGTTTTTAAGGAAAACGAGATTTGTTAACGCGTAAACAACCTAAAAATGCAGAACATTAAAATTTTATAATCTGACTAAGCCTCTTAGAATAAAATTACATAAAAATAACTTATATTATTTGCAAATTCGTATAAATATATTTATATATATATGCATAGTACACGTGAATTTCATAGATGTATTACACAAACATGCTCATTATACATACGTGTTATATTTATAAAAGCACATACATAACCTGCAAAAAGAAGTGATATCTCATAAAAAACAATACTATTACTTGCCATCCCGCCCAGCAAAAACTCTTGTCTTTCTTAGGCAGCCCAAAAAAGAATTGATATCAAAATTATCCGCCGCTATTAACTCTCGGGAACTCAATGCCTTGTTTAATGAAGATCTGTCAATAACTCTTCATATATTTTTTAAACAAATCCTAATCGCTTTTAATATTCCTTGTTAGCTGTGTGAGTTTTTTTTTTTTTTTTTTGCTGCATTATAAAGCTATAATTTAAAATATTTTTATGGTTAGGTGCGTCCCCTATGTAGAAGTTTTAATTTATAAAAAAAAATAGTTAGTAAAGAGTAAAATATTATTTACGCATCCCGACGTAAAAATACTTTAAACTATAGCTTTATAATGCAGCCAAAAATCTCACACAGCTAACAAGGAAAGTTGAAAGCGATTAGGGTTTATTAAAAAGATATATGCAGAGTTATTGACAGATCTTCATTAAGCAAGGCATTGAGTTCCCGAGAATTAATAGCAGCGGAGAATTTTGATATTAATTCTTTTTTTTCGGTTGCCAAATAAAGGTAAAAATTTTTGCTGGGCGGTGTGATTTTTACAATGGTATTGTTTTTATGATAAACACCACGCGACAAAAAGATAGGAACAAAGGTTTTTTTTTTTTTTTTTTTTTAATTTTTGATAAAATAACATTATCTAATTTATGCTGATTATTTATTATCGTAACAAAATATTATCACACCAAAACATATTAAATATTTGAATCATATTCAAAATATTCATATTCGAAATAATCATATTAAAAAAAAAAAAAAAAAAAAAAAAACCTTTGTTCCTATGTCGCGCTGTGTAGTCTTAAATTAGAAAAATTTTAGTCTTAAAATTTTTCTAAATTAGTCTAAAAACAAAAATTAGTCCAGGAATAGTGTTATTTTATAATAATAATAAATGATAAGCACAATTTAGATAGCATTATTTTATGAAAAATCAAAGAAAAAACCCTTTGTTCCTATCTTTTTGTCACGGGCTGTATATATATAAGAAAATCGCATATGATTTCCCATCATTTGGTTATACACGTTTTAAAATTACATAAATGCTTTGCGCGGTTTTTCTTTTTATCTTTCTTTACCTTTCCTTTTTCTCTTTACTTTAAGGTAATAAGAAATACTTAAATTATAAATAATTTCACAGCATGCAGTTTTAAATTATGATAAAAGATTTTCTTTCATTTCAAAAAAAAAATAAATAAATAAATAAATAAATAAAATAAAAAAAACTGCGAATAAAAAATGGGCATTTAGGCATTCTTATATCTCTTTAGTAGATTTTTTGGTCATTTCCACTTATCTTTGTAGTTGAAGAAGACAGTTTAAATCCTCCTTGCACCCTCTCCCCCCCTCCTTTTTTTTTTTTTTTATCTTTAATGACTTAGAATGCTCTAGTTTTTTAATGACATTAAAAGTATTTTCATTTGAAGAACACAGAAACAAAATTTTTTCCATTTAGAATGATTTCATTTGTCTTGATTAAAGAAGATTATCACAAATTCGAGTTTTCTAGAAAAGATAAAGGATAATACTTTTTCCAGATTTCAGTAATCTTTTTTTTCGTTTTTGCAGTTTTGAAAATAGATTTAACTAAATTTACCTAAAGTTTTATCTAAGAAAAGTGATTCGTGGTTTTATAAAATTTTTACTTAAAGAATTAAATAAAAAAACAAAATTACTTTATATTAAAACAAATACTTTTATTAAAAAAATTGTAGATGCGATTTAAGGGCCCTCTTTACTAAGGGCCGTATTTACGGTAGTTATAGCGCTGGCAGACAGACAAACCGAAGTCATCAACACTGTTCAACCTTGTTGGAAAGTGTTAAAAACGCAATTTTGTATTATATAACCGTAGCAAGTGATTATCTTTACTTTTCTAATTTATTTAATTTCCGGTAAGTTTCAAATTTTCTGCAAAAAATATAAGAAAGGAAAGTCTATATTTGATGATACCTCAACTTTTTCACTTTAATATAAAATTATGTTTTAAAAGTAAATCTAGAATCTGCTTCCAACTGCGAATTTTATCGAGTTGTCAATGCATGTTATTATTTTTCACTATACAAGACTTTCAAAGTACTTTAAATGAACTTATTTTTCAAATAAAAATTGAGATTTTCAATTTATTAGTTAGTAATGCATGTAATCACTATTTTTTTTTTCAAAGTGTATTTTACAACATGCAAACTACATTAAACTTCATACGAGTAGTTAAAAAGATAGATTATTAAATTAGAAATTTTATCTTAAGACTCCAGTTATATTTATAGTTAACGGCCCTCTTTTTTTACCGTCGCCGGAAGCCGAAGCTAATGTTATTCTAGGGGAAATTTTTCTTTACAAATAACTTATTAACTAATACATATTTTTAAATTTTGTTTTCACATTCCGATAATTCCCAGCTGTTAAATTGACGGATTTAAAAAAAAAAAAAAAAAAAAAGAATTTTTTTTTTTAAATTTTTTATATTTTATTTTGAAGCTGCAAAATACGAATATTCAATATGTGAATTTTTTCATTTTGCAAATTCAAAAAAAAAAAAAAAAAAAAAAAAAAAACATTTAAAAAAAAAAGATCCGTCAATTTAACAGCTGGGAATTTTCTGAATGTGAAAACAGAATTTAAAAATATGTATTAGTTAATACGTTATTTGTAAAGAAAAATTTCCCCATAGAATAGCATTGGCTCGGGCTTCCGGCGACGGTAAGGTCCGTTAACTATAAATATAGTCTTAAGATAAAATTTCTAATTTAATAATCTATCTTTTTAACTAATAGTATGAAGTTTAATGTAGTTTGCATGTTGTGAAATACACTTTGAAAAAGAAATAAAGGTGATTACATGCATTACTAACTAATAATTTGAAAAATCTCAATTTTTATTTGAAAAATAAGTTCATTTAAAGTACTTTGAAAGTCTTGTATAGTGAAAAATAATAACATGCATTGACAACTCGATAAAATTCGCAGTTTGAAGCAGATTCTACATTTACTTTTAAAACACAATTTTATTTTAAAGTGAAAAAGTTCAGGTATCATCAAAATATAGAATTTCCTAACTTACACTTTTTGCCGGAAATTCAAAACTTACCCAAAATTAAATAAATTAGAAAAGTAAAGATAATCACTTGCTACGGTATATAATAATACAAAATTGCGTTTTTAACACTTTCCAAGAAGGTTGAACAGTGTTAATGACTTCGGTTTGTCTGTCTGTCTGCCTGCGCTATAACTCCCGTAAATATTCATAGAATTTCTTGAAATTGATATATGTTTTCAAGTTCACTATAGGATGTTCTCTATTGAAAATGGATTGAATAGCTCTTTTGGCTTGTATACAGGGACACCTGAAAGTATTCCAACGAATTATGCTCAATGAGAGGTATTCTGTAAACGCTATTTTAATGCCGTTACTTTACACAAATCTTAATAAAATTGAAATATGTAATTCAAGTTCACTATCGGATGTTTCTTATAGAGAATGGAATAAATACTACCACTTGTTTGTATACAGGAACCCCCGAAAGTTTTCTAAAGCATTGCATTCTATGAGAGGTATTTTTATAAACCAAATTTTAATAACTTTACTTTGCTCACAACTTAATGAAATTGAAACAGATTATTCATATGTACAAAGGGATGCTTTCTATGGAATATAGCATGATTAGCATTTGATTTACAGGGCCCCGCAAAAACATTCATTTACATTAAGGGTTATTATATGAAATTTTCTGAAATTGCACATTCAATTATATTTATCGTTTTAACACTACAAATGTAAACAAAGACTCTAAATGTAAGCAAATACTCAAAATGTAACCAAAGACTCCAAATGTAAATAAAAACTACAAATGTAAACACACTAAATGTAAACAAAGACTACAAATGAAAACAAAGATTCAAAATTTAAACAAATACTACAAATGTAATCAGAAACTCTAATTGTAAACAAAGACTCTAAATAAAACAAACTCTAAATGTAAACAAAGACTCTAAATGTAAAAAAAGACTCTAAATGTAAACAAAGAATACAAATGCGAACAAAGACTCTAAATGTAAATGAAGACTACAGGTGTAAACAAAGTCTCTAAATGTAAAAAAAGACTCTAAATGTAAATAAAGACTACAAATATAAACAGAGACTCTAAATTTAAACAAAGACTCTAAATGTAAACAGACTCGAAATGTAAAAAAAGACTACAAATTTGTACAAAGATTCTTAATGCAAACAAAGAGGTAGGGGGTGTCCAATGATGTTTTTTTGTATTTAAGTACGTGGAAGCGATTGCCGCGAAACCTAGTTACGGGCGCTCTCAGATTCATACACAGCGTAGTAGGGGTGTCCAGTGATTTTTTTCTTTTTGTTTTTACATACGTGGTAGGGATTGAAACAGAGTTACAGGTGTTCTCAGATTATCAAGTCAAAAAGATCAAAATCACCTGCACGCCCGGTCCTGCAATTATTGGTCGCATAAATGGGATTTTTCAACACTTTAATCCCTTACAGTGAGGGACTTTGAATATGTGTGGAACTGGCACGTCGGATTCCGCACATAACCAGACAAATACTACAAATGTAAACAAAGACTTAATGTAAAAAAGGACGACATATGTAAACAAAGACTCTAAATCTAAATAAAGACTAAAAACGTAAACAGACTCTAAATATAAACAAAGAATACAAATGTAAACAAAGGCTCTAAACACAAACAAAGATTCTAAATATTATCAAAGACTACAAATGTAAAGAAAAACTACAAATGTAAAGAGAATCTAAATGTAAACAAAGACTCTAAATATAAACGAAGACTACAAACATAATCAAAAACTCTAAATGTAAACACTAACACTCTAAATGTAAACAAAGAGTACAATTGCAAAAAAAAACTCTAAAAGGAAACAAAGACTACAGGTGAAAACAGACTAAAAATGTAAACAAAGACTCTAATTGGAAAAAAAATCTAAATTTATACAAAGACTCTAAATGCAAGAAAAGACTCTAATTGTAAACAGACTACAAATGAAAACAAAAACTACAAATTTAAACAAAGAGTACAAATGGAAACAAAGACTCTAAATGTAAAAAGACTCTAAATATAAACAATGACTAAATGTAAATAAAACTATAATGTAAACAAAGAATACAAATGCGAACAAAAACTGTAAATGGAAACAAAGACTACAAATGTAAGCAAAGACTTTAAATGGAGAAAGACTACAAATGTAAAAAGACTACAAACGTAAATAAATACTATAAAAGTAAACAAAGAGTCTATAAACAAAGACTACAAATGTAAGCAAAGACTTTAAATGGAGAAAGACTACAAATGTAAAAAGACTACAAACGTAAATAAATACTATAAAAGTAAACAAAGAGTCTATAAACAAAGACTACAAATGTAAACAAAGACTGCAAATCTGAACAGTCAGTAAATGTTAACAAACTATAAATGTAAACGAAGACTAGAAATGTAAACAAAGTCTCTAAATGTAAACAAAGACTACAAATGTAAACAGACTCTATATGTAAACAAAGACTAAAAATATAAACAAAGGCTACAAATGTAAACAAAGGCTCTAAATATAAACAAAAAATTACAAATGTTTACAAAGACTATAAATGTAAACAAAGAATACAAATGTAAACAAAGACTACAAGTGTAAACAAAATCTTTAAATGTATGCAAAGACTCCAACTGTAAACAAAGACTCCAAATGTAAACAAAGACAAGTGTAAACAAAGGCTCTAAAAATAAACAACGACTACAAAAGTAAACAAAGACTTTAAATGTAAACAAAGAGTAAAAATGTAGACAAAGACTACAAATGTAAACAATGACTCTAAATGTAAACAAAGACTACAAATGTGTACAATGACTCTAAATGAAAGCAAAGAGTACAAATCTAAAAAAAGACTCGAAATGTAAACTAAGTCTCTAAATGTATACAAAGACTACAAATCTGAACAGTCTGTACTTAAATATTAACAAACTCTAAATATAAACAAAGACTAGAAATGTAAACAAAATCTCTAAATGTAAACAAAGACTACAAATGTAAACAGACTGGAAATGTAAACAAAGACAACAAATGTAAACAAAGGCTCTAAAAATAAACAAAAACTACAAATATAAATACACTAAATGTAAACAAAGATACAAATGTAAACAAAGATTGAAAATCTAAACAAATACTACAAATGTAAACAAATACTATAAATGTATACAAAGACTATAAATGTAAACAAATACTACTAAAGTAAACAAAGACTACGATTGTAAAGAAAGACTACAAAAGTAAACAAAGAATCTAAATGTAAAAAAAGACTACATATGTAAACAAAGACTACAAATGTAAAGAAACAAGACCTGATACATTAAGTTTATTCTTTTTCTTCTGTAACATTGATTATTAAAGAAAACTTTTTCAAAGGTCTGAGTATTGCGTAATACTCTTTGTGAATTCCCCTTCCCATCAAACGTTGTACGTGACTCATTCAAAAAAAGAACAATGATTAACTTCTGTTTTTACTTGGTATATTCGTACAGCTGAATGCAGAGTCGTAGAACTTTGAGAAACCGGTAGAAAACATGTAATATTAATTCAAAAAGATCTTTATTGTAAATATTTATTTCTTTGTGTAGAATGTGCTTAGTATATCATCATAATCCGTCTTGAAATTAAAATTGTGTTTTATCTGTAATAACGAGTCGTCATGTTTTATATATTTTTGAACATTTTGCATTTATTGTTGAAACAAATGTAAACAATGACTTTAAATGTAAATAAATACTACAAATGTGTACAGACTCTAAATGTAAGCAAAGAGTACAAATGTAAACAAAGACTCTAAATGAAACAAAGAGTACAAATGTAAACAGAGGCAAATAAATGCTACAAATGTAAAGAGTGACTATATGTTAAGAAAGACTATAAATGTAAACAGACTTTAAATATAAACAAAGTGTAAAAACGTAAACAAAGTCATTAAATGTAAACAAACTCTACAGATGTGTGCAGACTAAATGTAAACAAAGAGTACAAAAGTGGACAAAGACTACACATGTAAAGAGAGAATACAAGTGTAAACAAAGGCTCTAAATGTAAACAAAGACTACAAATGTTACACATGTAAACCAAGACTCTAAATGTAAATAAACCCTATATGTAATCTAAGACTAAATGTAAACAAAGATTACAAATATAAACAGACTCTAAATGCAAACAGACAACAAATGTAAACCAAGACTATAAATGTAAACAAAGGCTCTAAATATAAACGAAGTTTACAAAAGTAAACAAAGGCTCTAAATGTAAACAAAGACTCTAAATGTAAACAAACACTACAAATGTGTACAAAGACTCCACATGTAAGCAAAGACCACAAATGTAAACAAAGACTGCAAAAATAAATAAATGGTACAAATGTGAAAGACTACACGTAAACAGACTCAAAATGTAAACAAAGACTGTAAATGTAAACAAAGACTCCACATGTAAACAAAGACTAGAAATGTAAATAAAAACTCTAAATATAAATAAACCCTATATGAAAAAATAAGATTAAATGTAAACAGAAAACAAACGTAAACAAAGACTCAAATTGCAAACAAAGACCACAAATGTAAAAAAGACTACAAACATAAGCAAACTACAAATGTAAACAATGACTACAAATATAAACAGACACAAAATGTGATGAAAGACTATAAGTGTAAACAAAAACTCGAAATGTATACAAAGACTCTAAATGTAAACGAAGACTACAAAAGTAAACAAAGACTACAAGTGTAAACAAAGGCTCTAAAAGTAAACAAAAACTACAAAAGTAAACAAAGACTTTAAATGTAAACAAAGAGTACAAATGTAAACAAAGACTGCAAATATAAACAATGACTCTAAATTTTAACAAAGACTACAAATGTGTACAAAGACTCTAAATGTAAGCAAAGAGAACAATTGTAAACAGACTCTAAATGTAATCAAACGCTGCAAATGTAAACAAAAGCTACAAATGTAAAGAAAGACAGTATTATAAGAAAGACTCGAAATGTAAACAAAGACTAAAAATGTAAACAAAGACACTAAATAAAAGAAACTCTAGAGATGTGTGCAAAGACTAAATGTAAACAAAGAGTACAAAAGTAAACAAAGACTACACATGTAAAGAAAGACTACAAATGTAAACAAACTTTCTAAATGTAAACAAAGACTACAAATGAAAACAAATACACTAAAATGTAAATAAACCCTATATGTAAACAAAGAATAAATGTAAACAAAGAACAAATATGAACAGACTCGAAATGCAAACAGACTATAAATGTAAACAAAGACTATAAATATAAACAAAGGCTGTAAATGTAAACAAAAACTACAAAAGTAAACACTCTAAATGTAAACAAACACTACAAATTTGCATAAAGACGCTAAATGTAAACAAAGACTCTAAATGTAAAGAAAAACTCCACATGTAAACAAAGACTACAAATGTAAACAAAGACTGCAAATATAAACAAATGCTCCAATTGTAAAAGAGTCTAATATAAACAGACTAAATATAAACAAAGACTACAAAGTAAACAAAGGTTCTAAATGTTAACAAAGACATCAAATATTAACAAAGAATACAAATGTCTACAATGAATACAAATGTAAACAAAGAATATAAGTGTAAACAAAGACTCGAAATGTAGACAATAAAAATATAAACACATAAAACAAGACTCTAAGTGTAAACAAATACTACAAAATTAAACAAAGACTACAAGTGTAAACAAAAGCTCAAAATGTATACAAAGACTACAAAAGTTATGAAAAATTAAAAATGTAAACATAGACACTAATTGTAAATGAACCCTATATGTAAACAAAGTCTAAATGTAAAGAAAGACTACAAATGTAAACAAAAACTTCAAATGTAAACAAAAACTCCAATTTGTAAACACACTAAATGTAAACAAAGACTACAAATGTAAACAAAGACTCAAAATGTACACAAAGACTATAAATGTAATTAAAGACTACAAAAGCAAACAAAGCCTTTAAATGTCAACAAAGAGTACAAATGTAAACAAAGACTACAAATGTAAAGAAACAAAACCTGATACATCAAATTTATTCTTTTTCTTCTATAACATTGATTATTAAAACAAACTTTTTCAAAGGTCTGAGTAATGCGTAATACTCTTTGTGAATCCCCCTTCCAATCAAACGATGTCACATGACACACTCTAAAAAAAACAATGATTAACTTTTGTTTTTAATTGGTTTGTTGGAATAGCTGAATGCAGAGTCGTAGGACTATAAGAAAAAGGTAGAACACATGTAATATCAATTCAAAAAGATCTTTATTGTAAATATTTATTTGTTTGCGTAGAATGTGCTTAGTATATCATCATAATGTGTCCGTCTTAAAATTAAAATTGTGTTTTATATGTAATAACGAGTCATCTTTTATATATTTTCGAACATTTTGCATTCATTTTTGAAACAAGTGTAAACAATGGCACTAAATTTAAGCAAACAGCACAAATGTAAACAAAGACTCTAAATGAAACAAAGAGTACATGTCAAAGATTATCATGTCAAACAGATCGAAATCACCTGCACGAACGGTCCTGCAATCGCATAAATGGGACTTTTTCATCACTTTAATCCCTTACAATGAGGCACTTTGGATACGTCATTAACTGGCACGTAGGAATCCGCACGTAACCTGACAAATACTACAAATGTAAACAAAGACTTAATGAAAACAAACACGACTAATGTAAACAAAGACTACAAATTTAAGCAAAGACTACAAATGTAAAAAAAGACTCTAAATCTAAATAAAGACTAAAAATTTAAACAAAAACTGTAAATGTAAACGAAGACTATAAATGTAAACAGACTACAGATGAAAAGAGAGTCTATAATGTAAACAAAGAATACAAATGTAAACAGAGACTATAATAATTATTAAAGATTACAAATGTAAGGAAATACTACAAATGTAAAAAGAATCTAAATATAAACGAAGACTATAAATGTAATCAAGAACTCTAAATGTAAGCAAAGGTTCTAAATGTAAACAAAGAGTGCAAATGTAAACAAAGACTCTAAATGTAAACAAACTCTAAATGTGAACAAATACTACAAACGTAATCAAAGACTCTAAATGTAAACAGACTACAAATGTAAACAAAGACTCTAAATCCAGGGAAAGATTCTAATTGTAAACAGACTACAAATGAAAACAAAAACTATAAATGTAAACAAATACTCTAAATGTAAACAAAGACTCGAAATATAAACAAATACTACAAATGTAAACAAAGAGTAAAAATGTGAACAATGCCTCTAAGTGTAAACAAAGACTTCAAATGTAAACAAAGCATAAATGTAAACAAAGAATCTATACGTACTACAAATGTAAACAAAGACTAAATGTAAACAAAGACTACAAATCTCAACAGTCTGTAAATGTTAACAAACTCTAAATTTAAACAAAGACTAGAATTGTAAACAGAGTCTCTAAATGTAAACAAAGACCACAAATGTAAACAAAGACTAAAAATGTAAACAGAACACAAATGTAAATAAAGGCTACAAATGTAAACAGACTATATGTAAACAAAGGCTCTAAATATAAACAAAGACTACAAACGTTTATAAAGACTATAAATGTAAATAAAGAGTACAAATGTAAACATAGACTACAAATGTAAAGAAATTCTCTAAATGTAAGCAAAGACTCCAAAAGTAAACAAAGACTTGAAATGTAAACAAAGATTCATAATGTAAACAAAGACTACAAATGTAAAGAAATACTAGAAATGCAAACAAAGTCTCTAAATTTAAACAAAGACTCTATATGTAAACAAAGACTACAAAAGTAAACAAAGACAAGTTTAAACAAAGGTTCTAAAAATAAACAAAGATTACAAAAGTAAGCAAAGATTCTAAATGTAAACAAAGAGTACAAATGTAAACAAAGAGTACAAATATAAACAATGACTCTAAATGTAAACAAAGACTACAAATGTGTACAAAGATTCTAAATGTATAAACTTTTTTTTTAATATTTAGTGTTATACTACTTCTCTAATATGGAAATCGTCTGCTTTATCATAAAAGATAATTTTTTTAAATAATAATTTTAATAAATTATTTTTTAAAAACAGAATTATTTTATAATAACCGAATTAAATTCTATATAAATGTAGGTGCATTAATGAAACGGGGGGTTGAGGGGGGCGGCAGCCCCCCTCACATAGAACTAATTATCATATAAAACTCTTTCAAAGCCTAATTTGAATTGTGTATCTCAGGTTTACATAACAGTACCCGTTATCTTACCTCTTAATCTGCAACCTGTATTTATAGTAATTAATTTCAGGTTAAGAGAAAGTCGTGTGAGTGACACACCAGATTATTTACTTTATTTTTATGTTATATCTTTCAAATGAAATAAAATTTTATTTGTGTTGTGTTTTATTTGTGCAAACTTTTACTTCCGCAAACAACATTTTAAACCATTTTATTTAAATAAAATAAAAAATAAATAAATAAATAAAACTTCAAACTTCAACAAAAGAAGTAATTATTTGAACAAGTATTGTAACGAAATAAAGTGAATTATACTTTTTATTATATTATATTTTTTAGAAATATTTAATGGAAATTGATACACTATACCACTATATTATCACCGTGAATGTAAAATAAATAAAATAAAATAAATACTGATCTAGAAATTGAAAAAATACATAAAAATGATTCTTAAAAATACTTCAGAATAAAAAGAATTCTTTAAAATACTTATTTTTAATTCTTGATAAATATTTAATAATAATAATAATAATAATAATAATAATAATAATAATAATAATAAAATACCTGCTGTTTTTATAAATGAAAAAAGAAAAAAAATTCAATTATTTTTCAATTAGTAAAGCAAAGCGATTTGTATAATTAATGATTTGCAATTGTATTTCAATGTATGCTCAGACACTTATGACACACACAAAAGCTCAAACAATCAAGTTGAAAAGAAGTGCAAAATAAATTTACTATTAAAAAAAAAAGAGTATTTTTCCTTTCATTCGAATGATAAATTTGTTAAAATCAATTTCAACAAATAACTTGAAAAATAAAAGATGTTGAATTCTAAATGTGTAAAATTCTAATTCTACTTTGTTATTAGTGGTCGTGATTATGCCGATGTTATTGATAACAGGCTATTTTTTCTTCTGCTGAAATATTTTATATTTTGTAATACCATTCATAACTTATTATTATTATTTTTTTTTTCAGTTTTTTATTATAAAAATATTTAACTCACAAAACAGTAATACTGTAAATAATTTTTTATGCTAGGAAATATTTTATTGTATTCTTTTTGATGTACAGAACATTTTAGTAGTGTTATGCCTATTAACGACATAAACTGCAAAAAAATAATTTGTGCTGAAAAAAAAATATATATATATATATATATATATATATATAACAGTTATTTGCTTTTTTTCTATATCACGTTTAGAGCTTTGTCAACCGACGCAATTTCTTCCATGACTCTTTTACTAATATATTTATTTGGTAAGTTTGCGCCCATTAGAAATTGTGCCGAATACATCCTGTATTGACAAAAATCTATACATCATAAAGAAAAAATGACTTCGTTTTCGTTTCACATGCACAGCAAAAAACATACGTATCAGCTAAAATTATTACATCAAATTTTGCCTACTTTTTTTTTTATTTTATTTTTTTTTTTTTCTAGATTTGTGTACTTATACAGAAATATATGCAAGTTGAAAATTTATTTCTATGAATTTACCAATTAGGATACAGGAGCTGTCGTTCGGATAGTATAAAATGGTTGGATATTTCTGGTCATATAATTAAAAATATTTAAATAAAACACTCGAGAGACAACACCAAAAACGTCCCTGTCCAAATCCCATAAACCAATGTCAATCAGTTTTCTTCATGACTACTACAAATTATATATATATATATATATATATATATATTAAAGTGGGAAGCAAAATAAATTAATAATAATAATAATAATAATAATAAAAGGATTAAAATTTAGTAGTTTTACTAATAAAAGTATTTTTGAAAATCCAAGTCATTGAAAATTTTGGGAAAAGAACATGAAAGACCTGTTACTGCCGGTTTGATTATAACCAAACTGCATAAATTATTAATCTAAAAATGGAATAAAATACATAAAACAAATATTTTTGAAGACACTTTAGAAAATATAGTTTTAATTGTTCGCGTTTATTTAGTTTCTTAAACAATGTTGCAAATTAAAACAAAAGAGAGAAAAATATAAAATTAAACAAATTTTTAATTATATTTCCATTGCGAAATTAAAATGTTTTGTAAAATTAATGACACACATTTGCATTTCGACGTATGCTTCCGTCGCTTTAAGCAAGCATAAAACACGAATAATTAAATTAAGAACAAAGGAAACAACAAAAAAAAATATATATATATACTAAAATAAAAAAAAAATTTGTTTTTTCGTCCAAATAAATAAATTGTTGAAAATAATTTCAACTAACGACTAGAAGATTTTAAAATACTGAATTTGAAATGTGTAAATTTTTAATTGTATTTTGTTTTTTGTAGGTCTTGATAATGGAGCAATTAATGATAAATTAAATTTGCTTTCTGCTGCAATATTTTGATATCTTAAAATGCTTATTCTATTTCACATTTTTTTTTCCAGATTTTTATTATTAACTAGCGAGCTTCGCCCGCTAGCGGGTCTGTATTTTCAAATGAATCACTAAAATTAATGAATCACTAACAGTAACTTTTAGTGTTATAAAAAGAAATTAAAAAAAAAAAAAAATCATTTCTGATTGGGTAAAAAGTCGGCCCGGGTCCAAATAAAATTTGATTTCTCAAATCAAATTTTTATTCTTAAGAAAAGAAAATTTAAAAAATCATTTCTCATCAGGTACAAAGTCGGACTGGGTCCTCACTGTCTACGGCAGCGCAGTCCCGTGCGCGCTGCGCGCGTTTAAGTTAAGGAATACACGCACTGCGCGCGCGTATTCCTTCCCTGACCCTTCGTGCCCCCTAAAAAATCATTTCTGATCGTGTAAAAACTCACACCGTGTCCCCACTGCCTTCGGCAGCGCAGACCCATGCGCGCTGCGCGCACATATTCCTTCTCAAGTCAAATTTTTTTCTTAGGAAAAGAAATTGAAAAAAAAAATCATTTCTCATCGGTTAAAAAGTCGGACCAGGTCCCCACTGCCTTCGGTAGCGCTGTCCCGTAGGCGCGGTGTACGCCTATATCTTCCCCACCCTTTCAGCCCTTCCTAATTAACCTACATATATCAATTTTGAACGGTCTAACTGAATTAGCTGAGATGCAAAAGAAAACCTAATCAGGTACCTCAAAACGTGTAAATCTGGTGAAAACTTTCGATAATATAAAAAAACTTTAAAATATCTTTCGAATGATGTATTAAAAATAATTTAATCATAATTAGAAATTGAAATATTGAAATTTGAAAATATTACAGCGCCATCTGGCGGTAGAAATTTATGTAATCTACTGTTCGATTCCAAATCAACAAAGCTATCTAATGATGTATTACTTATGAAATTATTTTAATTAGTAGCTGAGATACAAAAGAAAACCGATTTAGGAGACCTCAAAACGTGTAAATGAAGCGAAATCTTGAATCCCACTTTCGATAATATAAAAGTACTTTAAAATATCTTTCGAATGATGTATTAAAAATAATTTAATCATAGTTAGAATTTGAAATACGCGTATGAGAATAAAATTTAATTTGCAATTAAATTGTACATTTTTTATTTATTTTGGAAACCCGGTGAAATTTGAACTGCTACTTCGTCTTGTGATGTTAAAAGTGTGTAGCAAGTTTGAAATAATTTTGAATAAAATTGAAGCATTTTGAAATTTGCAATTTTTATTTCCAGTACAAAATCAGTAAAGCACGAAGTAAAATCTATTTATTCTTTCGCCCGGCGCCATGGTAACCGAAATACGTCTATTGCGAAATTAATAAAACTCTTGTGATTTGTTGCCACCTTTTTTTTCATACTTTAGTTAATTTTAAAAAATCTAATTGCCCTATCGATAAGCTGTTTAAACCGTCGGATTCTGAAAAATCGGACTTTTCATTTGATACCTTATTTGTAACGATACGACTGATATTTCTAATTTATTTTCCACTTTTTCCGTAAAAATGTCGCTTTTTAAGCATTTGATCATGAATTCTGGGTCATTTTTCGGTAGACAAGGGTGGACGTTTTAATTAATATCTCCGCTAATTAGGGTCGCATCGCTTAGCAAATTATCGCGATGTCGAGATGAAGAAATTCTGCGTCTGTCGACACCGGTTTCGAGGCGAGGCGACCATTAGCGCCGGAGCTTTAGCGGTCACAAGGCATTTCTCACAGACAGACAGACAGACAGAAAGACAGATGCGCACAGATTTTAATAATATAAGGAGATGTTTAAACTGTAATATTGTAATTATGTAAGTAATTTTTCTGTTGAGAAATATTTTATTGTTTTCTTTCTTATGTTCACTGTTGTTTTGTTGTAGTTCCTACTTTTTGTTAATGCACGCTGTGAAAAAAATTCTATAACAGACATTTAGAAACTAGTAGGTAGAGTAAAAATTGTTCCATATAGTACTTGTAAATTCTAGTCCTTTTTGAAAACGAGTTCTAGAAACCCCCTACACTGAGAAAAAAATATACCGCCTTCATCTAGGAGGAATAAATGGTCATTTTCTAAATTTTAAACTAGAAATATAGATTTCCGAGTTATGCGCATAAGGTACGCAAATAAACTGAATAGACGAAATGGTCGAGAATTTCTAATCTACACAGTTCTAGATGGTGAAACAATATTCTGAATATTCTGAATCTTGTATTACGAGAAATTCTCGCTTGATTTTTATAGAATTGGGTCATAAACCAAGATTAGAGCTGCTGAAACCCGCCTCTTGTATTCTCATTTATTTGGAGATATTTCCAAATAGGTTTGTCCTCGATAATATAGGCAAACGCTCAAGAATTCTAATTGAGGTCTCTAGAATTCGCTTTCGAAGTGAACTAGAAATTTTTTTATAAGGATGACATGAAGCTATTCTTTCTAGAGCCACAATTTAGATTCTAGATGTCAGTTATAGAATTTTTTCTCAGTGTATTGGCGTACCTTATACTCATAGGTCGGAAATCTACATTTCTAGTTTAGGTATTCAGAAAAGGAGCAGCTATTCGTTCTAGATGAAAGCGATATATATTTTTTCTCAGTGTATTAGAATTTTAGAGTGCGTATACCGAGGCCAAACTTATTTAAAAATCTCTGCAAATAAATGCGAAATCAAGAAGGAACTATAATTCAAGCAACTATATATTTCAGCAACTATAATTCAAGTTTATGACCCAATTCTAGAAAATCAAATGTGAATTTTTCGCATTATAAAAGATTCAGAATATTCAGAATATTGTTTCAACATCTAGAAATACATAGACTATAAATTCTCGATCATTTCGTCTGTTCAGTTTATTGACTTACTTTATATGCATACCTCGGAAATCTATGTTTCTAGTTTAGGGATTCAAAAAGTGACTACTTATACGTTCTAGGTGAAGGAGGTGTATATATATAAATGTAGTGTAGGCACCTTGTTTTCCCTAACCGTTGATTCTAAAACTAGCCCAGTTCCTTTGCCGCAGCTGTGAACAAGTATCTTCTACGAGAGGATGAACTAACACGTAGCGGAATGACGTAGCCGTGATGTCAGACGGACGTCACTTCCGAAGCACGCATCTTCATAGACGGGGGCTGAGAGCACTTCCCAGAGAGAGTTTAGTAGACGCTTGGATCTTGATGTGTGGACGTTCGGAACTTAATCTGTTGACGACGGGTTTTCGCCGAAACGGTGTTCTGTATCATGCCGTGTGCATTTCTAAAGTGATCAAAACGAAAGCTATGTGTAATCTTCTTTTGACGAGAATTGTGCTGAACAGTATATTACCCATAAACTTAGACTCCTGATTTGACTTGCAAATGTGACTGTTCTAGTCGGCCGTTTAATTTTAATTTAAACTATAATTTTGTACATAGTGTATTATAACCTTTCATTAAATTTTAAATGATTAATAGTAATTAAGTATCAGTTCATTTTTTACGCCCACATAAGTTCGCCATCCCACATATACATATATTTTCTTTTTTTTTTTCTCAGTGCAAGTGCATAAATTGCGAGAGAATAAGTTTTGCTGAATAGTTTTTATAACAGTATCTATCATTACTCGTTTTAATGACTGCGAAAAAAACATTAAATATAGAATAATTTCTGAAATTCTAAGCTGTTAAGTTTCTCAAAGAAAGCATATCGGAAATATTCGTAAACTTTATGAGTTTTTCCTTTTATTATTATATTATTTATGTGCATAAATCACTGATCTCGAAGCTGTGTAAATCACGCATAAAAATTACTTTCAAAAAAGCGTTAAAATATATAATTTTAATTGTTAGTATTTACTTAAAATACGTTTTGAAGATAATAGTACAACTTGAAAAAAAAAAAAAAGAATATTCAATTCTTACTTTCCGAACATAGGGTAGGTGCTCCAGTGATTGGCATGCTCCAGTATTTGACATCTATCCCGAAATTATTAATAAATAAGAAAAATAATAAAATCATATATTTTACATATAAGAATTTTAACATTTTATGTCAAACACTGGAGCATAGGGTGCTAATAACTGGTAAAATGAATAACTAGCAGTGTCAAACACTGGAACATAGAGGCCAATTACTGATAAAATAAAAAACTGACAGTGTCAATTACTGGAACATTGAGTGGGTGTCAGATAAAAGTTCATAAAAAAAATGTTATCAAATGTATATATTTTAACATATATGTGGTTCTGGATATCTTTCATGTCATGTGCACTAACTTAAGATTTCAAAAAATATTTTCTGATGATTAGAACATTAAAAACATCAGAGATTGCTTTAAAAGTGTCAATCACTGGTTCACTTACCCTACATAAGAAAAAGAAAGTATTGTAATCACGTCAAAAATCTGACTTTGCGATTTCGTTGCATCTGCACGTTTTGAGGTCCCCTGAGTTCATATTTGCTATTTTTACGGTGATGTATGTGTGTTTGTATGTGAGTGAGCACGATAGCGTCTAAACGCTTTGTTCGGTTCAGCTGAAAGTTGGTACATATATTATGGGTCATCGTAGCACGAACCCTATTGATTTTAGTGAATCCAGTACCTATAGTTTTTTTTTTACATTAACACAAAGGAAAATTTTTTATCATTATGGCCTATGGGAGAATATGTTTTTTAATTGCGACAGCGTCTAAAGGCCTTATTCGATTGAGCTGAAAATTAACCCATTAAACGCCGTCATATGTATTCCACTGAAAATTTTTGAGTTTTCGTATATTTTGGGTTCGAAAGTGCATTTCTAATCACATATAGTTTATAAATAATAATAAAAAAAAATATTTTGTTAGAGGATTACATGTTTCAAAAATGGGAGATTTGACACCTAATTGGGGTGGAGCTGCGTGATTTAGAAAATTCATGGAAGCGCTGAAGAGACACGCTTTCAAGATACGAGGTTGGATCTGCTAGATTAGAAACCAAAAATATTATTTAGTTTCTTTTGTATAAAGTAATGAAATTACCTTTTTAAATGTTAAATAAGGGAAGCGCCGCTTCCATCGCTTCTATGGACGCTTCGCCACTTTGTAGAATAGATGTTGAAAAACTACAAAACCCTTTTAAATTAATTTTCTTGATCCCTGTTTGTTACAATTTAAGAAAAGAACTGTTTTATTTCATATCTATCGTTTTAAACCCCTGCACAGAAATGAGTTATTTTTGCTGATCCCCCCCCCCCCTTTCCTGAGGTTTTGCAGAAAAACAAACATCTTCGTTTGAATAATTAAAAAAAAACAATGAAAGTTACATTACAAACTTTTTGAAAAATTTACCAACGAAGTTAGATGCTTCAATATTTAATGTAAAAAATAAAAATTATATTTATCTTAATTACTTGCAGAGAAGAAATTTTAAAAAGTTGTTACCGCAGTTGTTCTTTGGCGTCTAATGTATTAATGCACATATTACAAGTCACCGTCGTACGAACTGTACCGAATGTGATGACTCTAGTTTATTATTATTATTATTATTATTATTATTATTATTATTTTACAGGGACACAAAAAAAAATTCCTTATTTTGAGCTCAAATTTTTTAAAGTGCGATTGTGTCTGAAAGCCTTATTCCATTGAGCTGAAAATTTATAGGCATGTTACAGGGTCACTATTGGACGAACTGCATAAATTTCGGTGAATCTAGCACTTACAGTTTTTTTTTTACAAGAAAGCAACGAAAAATTCTTCATCATTATGCCTTATAGGTTCAAATTCTTCAAAATGCAAAAGCGTCTAAAAGGCTTATCCATTGAGCTGAAAATTTATATACATATTATAGTCACACGAACTGTATGAATTGTGGAGAACATAAAGTTTATGATTTTGATTTTAAGGGATACAAAGGAAAATTCCTTATCATTGTGGTTTATGGTCTAAAATTATTTAAAGTGCAATAGCGATTAAATGCCTGACTCGATTGAGCTGAAAATTTATATACTACATGTTATAGATCACTGTCACTTGAACTGTATGAATTTGTCTAGCACTAACAGATTTTACAGGGGTACAAAGAAAAATTCTTTACCATTGTGGGTTATGGATTTAAATAATTTAAAGTGTGATAACGTCTAAACGTCTCATCCGAATGAGCCGAAAATTTATATGCGTGTTATAGGTCACCGCCAAGCTAACTGTATAGATTTAGGTTAGTCTAGCAATTATAGAGATTTACAGGAGCACAATGATTATCATTATGATCTATGGGCTCAAATTATTTGAAGAACAACAGCGTTAAACTAAAGAACATACTATACACAGAAAAATACTCAAATACTCTATTATGATATTCATTTTTGTTTGTTAAACGACTTCTCTAACTTTAATTCATTTATATAACCGTTGATCACCATTCAGAAAGTCGAGTGGAGTCACTCCAAAAAAATTTTTTTTTTCTATTATGAACGCAAAATTGTTTATAAAATAATTGATAAACACTTTAAATAAACATTTGAAATAAACGCAAAGCTCTATGTGTCCTATAAATTTTAAGAGTGTAGTTTTTATTCTAATGAATAATTTGTTAAATTTAATTACAACAAATAACTTGAAAATTTCAAG
This sequence comes from Salticus scenicus, assembly GCA_963930645.1. Lineage (NCBI taxonomy): Eukaryota > Metazoa > Arthropoda > Arachnida > Araneae > Salticidae > Salticus > Salticus scenicus. Next base: position 17,370,897 of record OZ005648.1, on the reverse strand, counting down.
ATACTGAAATCGAAATGCGTAATATGATAATTGTAAACTGTGTTTAATTGTCATAATTAGGGTGGAATTATTGCTAATGGTATTTCCGGCTCTTTAACAATTCTTTTTTTTCAGCTGCAGTATTTTGCATTTCGACATCTCATAATGTGAATTCTGTTTTTTTTTTTTTTTTTTTTTTTTTTTACTTTTCAGTTTCTTATTACTAAGTTTCAAGCTATAAAAGAGATGGAAATTGTTTTTATCCTGTGAAATGTTTCCTTTCTTACGCGTAGTGTAGTTTTGTTAACTCTAGTATGTGTTAATGCATCAATTGTGTGAGAAAGAGTTTTTATAATTGTATCTATTATTGCTCTTTTTTATGACTGCGGAAACTTAATAAACATTATTTCTTTACCAGTTTATGTTACTTAAATAGACATGTAATACGTACGTTTCAATATCCCTTGTAGTCCAGTGCCATTTTGTTGTGCTATCCGCACTAATTCTTAATGCATGAACTGATATTTTTCTTGCTAAAGTATTTTATAATCATTTTCGATACTTCCTATTTTATGACTGTGGCAACCAAAGAACTGCTGTGCGTTTAACAATCTTTGATATGTAAATAAATATGCATATATATCGGCAAATAAATAAATAAATGAAATATATAAAGCCACTCCCCGACTATTTGCGGCGTAAATTCGCGTAGAAACATGCGATTGGTGCCAATCGATTTTTAATAATATCTAGTTATTAATTCAATACATAAATTTTGCTTAGGGTACTAAGCTACGTACTAAAATTTACCTCAACTTCATTTTTACTTTCCGAACACTATAGTGAGGTAAGTATTGTAATCATGTCAAAAATCCGAATTTGAGATTTTGATGTTTCTATACGTTTCGAGGTCCCTTGAGTCCGCTTTCACTATTTTTACGATGATGTATGTATGTGTGTGTATGTACGTGTGTATGTATGTTTGCATGTGTGTGAGTGAACACGCTAGCGTCTAAACGCTTTGTTCGAATAAGCTGAAAGTTGGTACGAATATTGTAAGTCACCATAGTACGAACCCTATTGATTTTGGTGAATCTAGCTCTTAGTTTTTTTTCTAGAACACCAGGAAAAATTCTTATCATTATGGCCTATGGGGCCAAATTTTTAAAGTGTGATAGCGTCTAAACGCCTTATTAACCTGAGCAAAAAATTTGTACACATTTTACATTTTAGTTGTACACAGTGCACCAAATGTATACATTTTGGTGAATTTAGCACTTACAGTTTTTTTACAGGGACACAAAGAAAAATTCTTTATAATTATGGTTTATGGGACCAAATTTTTAAAAGTGTGATAGCATCTAAACGCCTTATTCAATTGAGCTGAAAATTTATATGAATATTGTAAATCACTGTTGCCCTAACTGTAAGCATTTTGGGGAATCTATCATTTATAGGTTGTTACAGGGACACAACGAAAAATTCTTTATCATTATGATCTATGGGCTCAAAGTTCAGTAGCGCCAAATAAAACATCGTGCAATATATGGAGAAAAACACTCTATTATGGTTTTCTCTCTTTTGTTTGTTTAACAACTCTTCTTTCTTTACTTTATCTACAAAACTGTTAATTACTCAATGTTCGGAAAGTCGAGTGGAGTCACTCCAGATTTTTTTGAATGGTAACACCTCTTTTTCACTACATATTCGAATTTCCAAGATCAGGGCTGTCCGAAAAAAGGTATGATTTATATACTTTAAATTAATTCTTGATAGAGTTACAAGTGAAAATGTATTAGGGGTAAATCCCTATATTTAAAAAAATTAAATTAAGAATAATAATTAAAATAAATTAAAGTAATACTAATAAAGAAATTATGTGTGCATCTAAACTAACTTAAATAACTATTTTAAATCATGTGTTATGCAAACTTATAAATGACACAAGTGATAACAAGTTATAGCTCCCTAAGAGCAATAAAAATTGAAATATCACTGTAACTCGAAAAATAAGCATTAGAATTAGCTATAAATTTTGAAATCCATAAATTTGATGATGCCCGTTCTATTCGTGCAAAAAAATATTATAGGCCATATCCTTTTTCGAAATATGAGTTTATTAATAATTTTCATATTTCAAAATATGTTTTTTTACTCAAAATATGCATGGGATATGTTTGAGTCACTTAATTTTAATGCATAAAAATAAAAAATAAAAAACGAAATTTCAATATAACAATTTTTTGGAAAGATATGAATTAATGTTTGTCACATTCATTTCCTCATATTTTGACAGATTATAACTCAATGAAAAATTGGAAGAAATTTATAAACTAATTTATATTGTAATGCTATTCATAGAATTTAAAAAACATACCAGTTTATGATGTATGATAATATGAGGTATCAATCAAAGTACATGGTTTTCCCCCGTCTGTTTTAGATTTGTTAATAATTATGAAATCATAAGATGAAAAGGATTTATAAGTATTTTAATAAAATACTCAACAAATAATAAACTATTGAAGAAAAAAATGTTTTGATCTATTCTTATTAAAATTGTATCAGAATAATGTTCTTTTTGAAGATTATTAAAAATATTTTTTTTTTGTTTAATGTAAAACGAAATGAAACATAAAAATCGACTAAAATTGAATAGATTTACTTCTTTCACTATACTACTCTACAAACTCTGTTTCAACTCTACTACTTAAATTTTATCCTGTAAGATATATGTTAAATTTTGACTCAGGTTTAAACATCATACGAAAATTTTTATACCTGAATACTGTTTGTGTCTCAAATTATTCTTTTGTTTTTATTTATGTATCTAAAAACAGACATTTTGTTCACTTTGAAAATATCTTCAAACTTTCTTTTTCTACATATTCTGGATTCTATTTCTAATGCAGTTTTCTGATAAACTTTCAACTTATTCTGTACGCATCTTGTAATTTCTCCTTATATTTCCTAAATTAAAAACAACCATATTAAAAATCATTTCAGTCAAGTAGTTACATTGTTACAATATTTCCTCTAGCTTCAGTGTCAAGCAGTGTTTTCAGACTGGGGATTTTGTCCCCATTATGGGGGACTTTTTTGGAAGCCGAATATTTGTCGGGAATTTTGGGGAAATTTTTGGGGAGAAATCTGGTGAATTTTTCAACTATTTCAACTTAAATTACCTGATAAGTTCACAGCATTGCGAATTGTAGGGATTTGTCCCTACGCGTAGAGACTTTTAACAATTTTCTTTAGCATGTAGGGTCTTTTTGAAGGTACCCCTTCTTCCCAGGACATTCTCAACTCTAACGTACTTTATGTAGAAATTTCTCTATGACTAATGTGTAAAAAAGTTTATATATATATACATGGGAACTTTTTTTTAAAAATGAGCTTCATCTTTGGAAAAAATTGGGCTCAAATTTGCTACATATTTTAATTATTATTATTATTATTATTATTTTACATTTACTTTTTTAGTAGAAATTGAGTTGAGGATTTTATTTTGGAAAGAACCCCTCATTTGGGAAAATTCGAAAGCCTGTTTGGGAAAATTAACTGTCGACTATCTGGCAACACTGGTGTCAAATCACTACCTAAGCCACTTTCAATATCCCGTATTATTAAGGCGTTTACTTCATTACTAAGACTTGTTTCTCTAAAGAAAATTTAAATATCCTTTATAATATTAAGAATGAGACCTTCCAAACAGTCTCAGGTAAGAATACTGCAAAAAACATGTTCTGGAGCACGATTTTATTTTGATAAGATGGATGGATAAAACATCAGGTTTTAATTCGCTATACAAACTAAACCGCTTAACCGACCGCTACGACATGTAGTACATTTATTAATCAGGATAAAATCTATCTGACGTCGTAATTTTTAGTTCAACCAGATTATATGATATTAAAAGGAAACCATATTTTAACTTTAAAATTTTACAAAAGCAAAGGAATATTGCAATTAAATAAATAAATAAATAAATAAATAAAAGTTTGTTTATTTATTTATTTATTTTTCAACATAAAAGGAGATATATCTATTTTTATGAAATCTGTATTATTAAAAATCTTCGATAAAACTGACGTGATAGTAGAGTTAATATTTTTTTTTTACTTTGATTGATTTATTTTTAAAATATTAATTTCATAATATTTTAAATTCATATATGAATAATAATCCATTATGAAATATTTTTTCATGATATTTCATAGTATTATAAAATATGAACAATTCATTATGAAGTATTCTTTCATAATATGACGACATTTCAACAATCAGTCATATGAATGAATTTTTCGTGATAACGGAACTTCTATTGTGGTGATAACTTAATATGGTGATAACACCACCATGTGGTGATAACGCCATGTGGCGATAAAGGTCATATGGTGATAACGCCACCCATGTGGTGATAACTTAAAACATCATTCATGAAACGCCATCAATGTATATGCAAGATTGAATATATATATTATGTATATTGTATATGTAAGATATTTTCGAACAGACTGGCCTGAAACAGGGACTCGAAACGGGCACCTGTTAAGTAAAGGTCGGAGGTGCATTCATATGGATAATAACGATTATAGGAAATGTTTAAAAAAAATCTCTCAAAGACAGAATTTAGTTTAGCACGGAGGGCTATTAATTTTATCCCTAAAATTTTTATTTTTAATTTATTTATAATCTCATTTTCAATTTCTCTTAGCCATAGGGTAGAGAAAGTATTGTTTTAGGGTCAAATTTTAGAACGTGAGTTTTTGTTATATTTACATATTCCGAGGTCCCCTGAATACGAAAATCATGTTTTTAGCGCATGGTCTGTGTGTCTGTCTGTCTGTCTGTGTGTCTGTTATCAGCATATCTCAAGAACAAATAGTAGCAGAAATTCTAAACTCGGTATTCTAAATGTGTATCATATAGAGATGCTACAGTAAACTTTTCGTTGCGATGAAGCAAATGGTTCGTGTACAGGGACACTCAAAAGTATTCAAATACATTACGTCTATGGGGGAAATTGCAGGTAAGTAGAGTTTAACATCTATAGAATGCACTATACCAAATGAAACGAATATATATTTTTTGTAATAGAGATAGTCAACTGGAAATTTTTTTTTTGTGTATGTAGGAGCCTCAGCCCTTCAGTAATCCCCCCTGAGGGGGGGGGGGAAGTTACCCCTCGAGGTGAGTAAATTTTCATGATGGGTATCTTTCAAAAGAGCTCGCTAATACCTTTAAAACGAATTGTTGAACCATTGATCTGCGATAATTTAAAATAAAGTTATCATTTTTTTTTTCTTTTTTAACAAAAAAAAAAAAAAAAAAAAAAAAAAAAAAAATATTTGTATAATATTGAGAAATTTTTTTTTTTTTTTTTGTGTAATATTCAGAATAAATTCAACTTTTTTTTGGATATTTAGTGTTATACTACTTCTCTAATATGGAAATCGTCTGTATTATCATAAAAGATAATTTTTTTAAATAATAATTTTAATAAATTATTTTTTAAAAACAGAATTATTTTTTTTAAACCGAATTAAATTCTTTATAAATGTAGGTGCATTAATGAAAAAGGGGGTTGAAGGGGGCGGTAGCCTCCCTAACACAGAACAAATTATCATCTCTTCCGAAGCCTAATTGAATTGTTTAACATAGGTTTACATAACAGTACTCGTTATCTTACCTCTTAATCTCCAACCTGTATTTATAGTATTAAATTTCAGGATAAGAGAAAGTCGTGTGAGTGACACACCAGATTATTTGTCTCATTTTTTGACCGTAAAACTGGGCCACGTACTTTTTAAACTGACTGAAATGAATTAAAATGAAGTGTTTCCGCCTAAAGGGTCTAGCAGGATAAGGTAGGGTCAGCGGCCCCAGAAAGGTATTTTGAAAATGACTCGTGTGGTAACATCTGCGAGATATAAAACTACCATTGACACAAATTCAGCCTCTCATCTCGCTGCGTTCTGGAGATAATGGATCAAATAGATGCTAGAGGGGGTAATTTTTAAAATTGATTTTTATGAAAACTATTACAGCTACACTAATGAAACAAAAACTGTTCGTTAGACAACATATTAGTCTACATTATATATTTTTTGTAGAATTTTTCTATCGTATTTACTATTAATAAAAAATGAAAATATTTTTTTCCAAGATTTTATTCCTAGTTCATGCAGAGGTACAATCACAGAAAAAATATATAATGTAGCTTACAATGTCTAGTAATACTACCAAAAAGTGCATAAATATAAAATGGGTGCAACACTTCCAAAAAAAAATTAAAACTTCTTATGACCGTCTTAGGTACTAATGACTTTACATTTGTCTTTTGATTGAAATTTTTATTACTGTATTAAAAAGTAGTAACATGTTTATTAATAAAAAATACATTAGTTAGTAATTAAAAATATAAGTGAGACGTTGATTTTTACATAAAAAGTTGAAAATTGTTTGTGGAACTACGTTTTTAAAGAACAAGACGCAACTTGCCGCTTTTCAGCTAGTTGCGTGTGTATAATTTGTAGCATTTTGTTTATTCTTCAACCTATGGAAGCCTCTGCGCATGCGCTAATTCAACGAGTTCCCTGTTAAAATAGGAGTGACAGTCATCTGGCTCAGAGAAAACGAATGATAACAGAGCGCGAATTATTGGATGTTCTCCAAATCACAAGCTGGCACACATCCAACATTTTGGATGCGTCGTCGCTTGCTAGTTTTAAGGAACGTGGCTGCAATATACCTATTATTCTTCTACACCCACCAGTATATTAGCTCAACTTAAATAATCTTCTGCGTATTGTTTCAGAGTATTTCAACTTTTATTTTTTCTATAGAAAACTATTTTATTGTGTTTTAGTGAGTAATTATATACAAAATATGTCTGGTAAATGTAAAAACTGTTGTAGATTTTTGCGTAAAGCGAACAAGTATAGAAAAGTTATCAAAACTGAAAATGAAGCTAAAACATACAGTGATTGTTTCAATAAGAATATCTCGGTAAGTGGCGTAATATGCAACAAATGTCGTCTAAGTTTTTATAAAAAGGCAGCCTCAACTTCAAAGCCTACCGTGAGTGATTCTAAGACTCACAGTGATTCTACGATAGTCGAACCTGTAGATACAAACGATGATGAATTTGTGTGTCGCATAACTAGTTCTGAAGAGGATGATTATATTGAAATGCCTTTTCCATAAGTAGTATCAATACATCGGTTCTGTATAATATGCCGAGTAGAAGTAAATCTACGAGTAATATCTCTTGTGACATTTTCTCAAAAAAAAAAAAAGATTTTTATACCCAATGGTGATCGTTGATGCAATGAACATATGATTGGTGATAGAATTTATGAAGATGACTTGTCCCGCTTATGCATCATTTCTAATACTTGTAAAATAAAAAAATCAGAATTAGTTGCTTTTATAAATGTACTTTCCCAAACATCTAATCTAACATTGTTCGATCGAATAGAAAATGGATTAACAGAAAATCAACTTAAATCCCTGACAGGCTTTGCTTGGGAAAACATTATACAGCTCAAACATATGCTAGCTTCAATGAGAAATACAAAAATTCGGACTGTGACGCAAACCTTAATAATTTTTTTTTTCAAATTAAGGGCAGGAAATTGAAATAAGACCATTGCTGCTGTTTTGGGTTTGCAATATGAACAATACGTATCAGAATTTTTGACGAGATCATGAAAGGTTTTGAGAGAGATGTTTTACCAAAATATTTTAGTTATGGTACTATTACACGTCAAGATCTTATTTCTAACACCTCCAGTACAGGCAAGAATTTATTAAATCTATCTGATAATCAACTTGTTATTATCTGCGATGGTACTTATGTACGACATAAAAAAAATCAAAATAATTTTTATCAAAGAAAACCTTTCTCTGGGCAGAAAAAAAATAATCTTTGCAAACCTTTCACCATCTGCACTACAAATGGTTATATTATAGACTTTGCAGGACCTTTCTACGGCACTCAAAATGATACTTCAATACTAAAACTTGTTTTACAAGACTCTACTGGTTTACAGACATTACTATCACCAAATGATATTTTTATTGTAGATCGTGGTTTTCGCTATTCAGTTGATTTCCTACAAAGTAAAGGCTATACAGTATTTAAGCTACTTTAACCCCTTAACGCACGCTGTCCTTGCTGCAATGACGCAAAATTTAAGATCCAGCTGCAAAAATTCATGCTGGAAATTTTTTAGCAAAAATTTACGTTTATAACATAACAGAAAAGGTAGGGTTTTTTAACCTTAAAATTTAAAATGTCTTTTAGTTTAATTTAGTTCATGAATTCCGGTGGTAGTATAATTTAAATGATCCGAATTGTCTTGTGCCGTAAAGGGTTAAAGGAAACAGGGCGCAACTAACAACGGAAGAGGCTAATGAATCAAGAAAAGTTACAAAATTGAGATGGGTTGTAGAAGCGGTTCATGGTGCAATAGCTCAAAAATATCGCCTTCTGCACAATTCTTTGGATAACAAACTTATACCGAAGTTGAAAGTGCTTTGTAAAATTGTTGGATTTCTAGAAAACAAATATGGCCAAAGATTAAATTCTGAAGACGATAAAAATGGTGAGCTGCTTGAGTACATGGAAAGCAGAATGAGTGTTGTAAATACTCTTAGTGAAGAAGTCATTAAAAAAAATTGGAATCGTCGAAAATCGGCTTTTCAGCAATTTAAATCGTCCGAAATCCTTGATTTATCTCAGTTAAATAAAGACCAACTAACTATGTTTTCATTGGCTCCTACCAACTCTAAGAGACTGTGTCTTATTTAGCGGAGATAATGGACGAAGTATGCAACCTCACAGTGTAGAGAATCAAAGTGGGCCATGATTCTCTATTGTTGAATCTAAATCCTAAAGATTAACTTAGATTAACTTAATTACGTAATGAGGAGAGCTCGAGACAAAGTTAACAAATGAATAACAAAGTTCATTTAGCGTTCAATACATATAGGAGGGCGTTGAGCTAACTTATTTAAATAAATGACTTCAGGAACTAACTTTAAACAAGATATAAAATAAGAAGTTGTTTTATCTCACCAATGCTGATATTTTTGGCGACTGCTCCTTACTACTACTAACTTTTCTCACTTCAGAATGTCGAGCGGATTCCCGATCACGACGGACTCCTACTGTAATTTACGCCACAATACTACACCTCTCTACCATCACTGCACACTTATCAGCTACCCACTCATCACATTCCTTTACCGCTAGCCGCTCCAATCCACCCTAAGCAGGTACTAATTCATCACATACTCCAATTCACCCTAGCAATTCACTATCCTTCCTTTTATACTACATCCTAACAAACATCCTTTCCCTTCATTTCAGTTAAAACTTACAATCACTTCCCATTCATCAAACATTCAGATCCTAATTATTTCACAGCAGCACTGTGCCGACATAAAACTCACTCGACCCCAACCGTCGCTGAGTTACTGGTGACGAAGTAATTTGACCGTCCCAACTTTAGATTGCTGGATTCAGCTGAAATTCAAACGGACTGTGGAGACGTTCTATAGTCTCGACCTTACAACAGTACAGTTTGTTAAAACCACAGCCAGCATATTAAAACTGCGAGTTAGATCAAGGCATGTGAAATGTAAAACTTATCATGTTTATATTGAATATGTACCGATCGAAACGACAATTGAAAGCATACGCCGATATTGCTGCAACTGTCCTAATGGTCTAAGAACAGTAGGATGTTGTTCTCACATGGCCGCAGTTGTTTATTACTTGTCTTATACCCGATATCTTTCCCGTATCTTATGTTCAGCACAAGTTTTATCTGATATAGTTACATCAGAAGAGATTCACGCAGTTATTAATGAGGACAGTGATGAAGATTAATTATACGTTAATAATATATTTTGTATTACAATAAATAATATTTTCTTTGACTTAATTTTTAAATATTCAGCATATTTCTTTTTTAACGTGAATAATAACTGTAATTTAGAGCTGCCACAAAGTTGTACGTTCTTAATAAACATGTTACTTCTTTTTAATTCAGTAATCTACGACAGTTTTTACATTTACCAGACATATTTTGTGTACAATTACTCACTAAAACACAATAAAATAGTTTTCTATAGAAAAAATAAAAGTTGAAATACTCTGAAACAATACGCTGAAAATTATTCAAGTTGAGCTAATATACTGGTGGGGGTAGAAGAATAATAGGTATATTGCAGCCACGTTCCTTGAAACTAGCAAGCGACGACGCGTCCAAAATGTTGGATGTGTGCCAGCTTGTGATTTGGAGAACATTCAATAATTCGCGCTCTGTTACCATTCGTTTTCTCTTAGCCAGATGACTGTCACCCCTATTTTAACAGGGAACTCGTTGAATTAGCGCATGCGCAGAGGCTTCCATAGGTTGAAGAATAAACAAAATGCTACAAATTATACACACGCAACTAGCTGGAAAGCGGCAAGTTGCGTCTTGTTCTTTAAAAACGTAGTTCCACAAACAATTTTCAACTTTTTATGTCAAAATCAACGTCTCACTTATATTTTTAATTACTAACTAATGTATTTTTTATTAATAAACATGTTACTACTTTTTAATACAGTAATAAAAATTTCAATCAAAAGACAAATGTAAAGTCATTAGTACCTAAGACGGTCATAAGAAATTTTAATTTTTTTTGGAAGTGTTGCACCCATTTTATATTTATGCACTTTTTGGTAGTATTACTAGACATTGTAAGCTACATTATATATTTTTTCTGTGATTGTACCTCTGCATGAACTAGGAATAAAATCTTGAAAAAAAAATATTTTCATTTTTTATTAATAGTAAATACGATAGAAAAATTCTACAAAAATATATAATGTAGACTAATATGTTGTCTAACGAACAGTTTTTGTTTCATTAGTGTAGCTGTAATAGTTTTCATAAAAATCAATTTTAAAAATTACCCCCTCTAGCGTCTATTTGATCCATTATCTCCAGAACGCAGCGAGATGAGAGGCTGAATTTGTGTCAATGGTAGTTTTATATCTCGCAGGTGTTACCACACGAGTCATTTTCAAAATACCTTTCTGGGGCCGCTGACCCTACCTTATCCTGCTAGACCCTTTCCTACTTCAGTTCATTTTAAAAAATCGCCTAAATTTCCTACTTTAGTTCATTTTAAAAAATCTAATGGTCGTGTCGAAAAAACTGTTTGCACCCCCGGATTCAGAAAAATCGCCCCTTTCATTGTGTACCGAATTTGTAACGATAGGACTGATATTTATAATTTATTTTAGTGTTACACAAAACTGGAATACAAGAGCTGGCGATGACGTTTTTATCCAGATAGAAATCAATAGTTCACCTAGTCTTAAAAATAAAGAAAAAAATTGCAAAATATACTTTAGAATTACTTATTAGCGATAAAATTTATTTTTAGAATAAATCGCCTTCTTGGTAGCCCAATGATGTGAATGCTTCTTTTATTTTCTTTCTGTTTTATGATTTTCGTGAAATTAAAAAAAAGAAGACAAAAAATAAGAAACAAACGAAATTTCCGTATGCAGAATATTGTAAATTAATATATTCAATTATATATTCAATTCAATTATACTCATTTATATATTAATATATTCAATATATATGACAAAAATTAATGTGTACACAAAAAGCGCTAAAAGTAGCACTAAATTATATACAACAACTATAAATATAATTTAAATTATGATACGTGATGAAATGAAAGTGGAATGTAACAAACAAACAACAAGAAAAATCGATTTTTCTTGTTGATTGTTTGTTACATTCCACTTTCATTTCACCACTTATGATAATTTATATATATATAATTTGATATTTTTTAATGTTAAAAATAAACTCATTTCATTCGATAAATTACTTGGTGTTTTAAAATACAGTTTGGGATTTTTTTTTTTTTACGATGTGTCATAAACAACTCTCTTTAAGCTTTTTTTTTTTTTTTTTTTTTTTTTTTTTTTTAAATGAAATTAATTGAAATTTTTTTTTAATTTATAAAAATTCTTACATTTTTTTGTTTTGAAAAAGTATGTTAAAACAAGACAACATAAAAAAAAACAAAAAAAAAAAAAACGCTATCTTGTATTTCATTTATTTTATTTTACTTGTAAAATAGAAAAGAATTAATACTTACTTGAATGCGCCCGCTTCGTATGCAAATGATTTGGATGTTTATCTTCCTAAACTGTATCTCTTATTGATTGAAAGACTCGCGTTGATTTTAATCTGAAAAATAGTTTCCTACAGCAAGAACATTTCTGACGTATCTTTGGAGATTTTTTTTTTTTTTTTTTTTTTTTTTGATAAAACGAACTGTCAGACCGTAAAAAAAAAATTATTCATGCGCTTAAAGTTATCAGTTACAAAAATAAATCACTTCTGAAATGTTGTGTATCCCATTTATGTTTAAGCACTGGGTGTATTTTTATAAATTGTAAGAAAAAATTAAAATACAAATAAGCGAGAAATAAAAAGGTGTTTCTTCTACTCCATCTATTTAGTAGTTTTCTTTTTATGAAGAAAAATATAGTTTTTTTTTTTTAATTTTTTTTTTCGCGAACTTTTTCACGAAGAGAAAGTATTGTTTTTTGGGTCAAATTTACGAAATTGAGTTTTTGTTATATTTTCACGGTTTGAGGTCCATGAATCTAAAAATCATGTTTTAGCGGTTGGTCTGTGTGTATGTCTGAGTGTGTGTCTGTTATCAGCATATCACAAGAACAAATAATAGCAGAAATTCCAAACTCGATATTCTAACTGTGTATCGTGCAGGGATGACACACAAAACTTTTCGTTGAGATCAAGCAAATGGTTCGTGTACAGGGACACTGAAGAGAATTGAAATACTTTACGTCTACAGGGGAAATTGCAGGTATATAGAGTTTAAACGTCTATAGACTGTGCTAAACCAAATGAAACGAATATATATTTTTTCATGTTTCTTGTAGAATATGGCATTCAAATCATTCGCTGTTCGTTTGCAGGGTTACACAAAAGAACTAGATTGTAGTGCGACAATACTTGAAAATTGATGGAAGTGTATGTCAAGTTGCGCTGTGTGTTATTAATTTAGGATTATATTTATTTGCACCATGTGATGTGCACATAATCTTCAGTAGATATACAGGGCTGTCATTATTTAAGCCATAACATTCTTTTTTTTATTGTTCGTGGAAGTTTACCATGTCCAGGAAAGCTGCTCAGAAATTGAAGTTAATTCTTCATAGCCATATGGTAAACAATGTAATTTTTTAAGCTAAATATTCATCGCTTGTTTTTTTTTTTTTTTTTTTTTTTTTTTTAATATATATCTATATATATATATATATGTGTGTGTGTTTGCACGTTTTAAGGTTCCTGAATACCGAAGTCAAGTTTTTAAAGTTTGATCTTTCTCTATGTCTCATAGAGTAAATAAAAAACAAATAATTTCAGGTGATCCAAATGTATTTTGAAGTTGATACGTTTGTTTTTAGAAAAGTTGTTTAAGATTGATAAGTTTCGAGGAATGTTGCGTGTGGAAGTTTTCTGAATAATTTTAAATGAACTTTTAAATTTAATAACAAATTTTAATTCTTTATAAATGTAGGTACAATAATGAAACGGGGGATTATGGGGGGCGGTAGCCCCCCTCACAGAGAATTATTTATCAAATAAAGCTGTTCTGAAGCCTAATTTGAATTTATTTAACATAGGTTTACATAACTGAAATCGTTATTTTACCCCTTAATTCCAATCTGTATTTATGGTATTAAATTTCAGGGTAAGAGAAAGTCGTGTGAGTGACACACCAGATTATTTAACATGCTTTTATTAACTTGACGTGATGTAACTATTAATGTATGTAACAGAACCTTGCAATTCAATTGGCATGTTTCCAGAGCACCTCTAGGGGTGAGTCCCAAACCGTCGTCAACTGCCCATTGAGTAGCACTAATACGACGTAAAATGCTGTGATAAACCGAGTGTTGACACTTGAGAACAGAAAATTTCCTCTTGTATAAAATTAGCTCTTTAATTAATCAATATTATATCAAACATGAAGATGAATATATACAGTGATAAATTTATATACATATGAGTACCCATGTACTCATGTAATAATAAGAATAAACCAACGGAATAAATCCGTGACTCGGGCGCGCCAATTGCACCCTACGTTTCAGGCCGAAGGCCAAAGTCTTTCTCTGCGAAAATATCTTCTCCCGCTCACGGCGGCCTCTAAGGTTGGTTGGTTGCATAAAATAAACTTAGGAGTGGTTGCTTGCATGACACCCCCCAACTAAGATTGAGATACGCCAAGCGTATGAAAATCTTAGTTGGGGGGTGTCATGCAACCAACCACTCCTAAGTTTATTTTATGCAACCAACCAACCTTAGAAGCCGCCGTGAGCGGGAGAAGATATTTTCGCAGAGAAAGACTTTGGCCTTCGGCCTGAAACGTAGGGTGCAATTGGCGCGCCCGAGTCACGGATTTATTCCGTTGGTTTATTCTTATTATTACATGAGTACATGGGTACTCATATGTATATAAATTTATCACTGTATATATTCATCTTCATGTTTGATATAATATTAATTAATTAAAGAGCTAATTTTGTTTGTTTCTCCTTTCCTAAATGACTAATGTCTACATCAAAGTCAGTTTTATTTTCCTTAAAAGGGGTTGGGTGGATTTCTCCGAATTCACAGTCATCTTCAAAAATTACACCTATCGTTTGTGCTCTAACATGGAATTTTCTTATCTTATTTACATGTACGTGTCGTATATTACCGTCAGGTAACTTAATTTTATACGAGTGAGGTTTAATTCTTTCTAAAATCTCACCAGGACCTGTCCATCTCGCATACAATTTATTAGTAGAATCCGGAATTAGTAAGTATACTAATTCTCCAATCTTGAATTCTTTCATTTCTTTGCGACGATTAAAATAATGAGCATAAGCTTCTTGCTTTTCCGCAGCAGTTAAAGATGCTAAATCGGCAGCTTTCTCTAAGTTAATTTTTAATTCTTGTAAGTAATCTACAGCTGTATTACTTAAATTGAGAGGTAAAGGGATTTCTCCTGACCACGTTGACTTTAATACTGCTAATGGACCTCTAGCTTCGCGCCCATACATAAGCTTAAATGGAGAAACTCCTGTTGTACAGTTAGGAACTTCGCGATACGCGAAAAGTAAATACGGAATGTGTCTATCCCAATTTACAGGGTCAGTTCGTATTACATGATGAAGCATTTGTTTAAATACACGGTTAAATTTTTCAACAAGCCCATTCGAGGCAGGGTAAGCTGGAGTTGAGAAACGAGGACTTACTCCTAATCTTTTCTCAAACTCTTGTGTTAATTGAGACGTAAAATTAGTTCCTTGATCACTACATATCCTTTCTGGGATTCCTGTACGCATAAATATTTCTAAAGGTGCATCACACGTGACCTTAGCCGAAAGGCTTCTTAAAGGTATGACTTCGGGCCATCTCGAATGTTGGTCAATTAGACAAAGACAATATTTATGTTTTCTACCTGAGGGTGGCGCAATCTCTCCAATTAAATCGACACTCACTGTATGAAAAGGATAAGGAGGACGTACCACAGGCGTTATAGGTATTTTATCGGACGTTTTTTTCGGACTCCTCAATTGACATTTTTCGCAAGTTTTACAGAAATTTTGTACATCTCTTATTAGGTTAGGCCAATAAAATGATAGTTTTATTCTCTCTTTTGTTTTCCGCATCCCTAAATGATTCCCAAAGATTGAGTCATGAGCTAATTTTAAAACACTTTCTCGATAACTCAAAGGTAAGACCAATTGATCTACTGTTTCTCCACATATTTTATCTTTATGGAATAATAAATCGTCTTTAAGAAAATAATTATTTTTCTTTAATTCCGCTTCTTTAAAAGCAGTTTGTAACGATAAGCATTCTCGCTGCTTTTTTCTAAACGTACTAGAATCAGATAAATTATTAACATTGTTTTGTGCGCTCTCCTGTCGCCTATTTTCAATTTGATTATCTTTTGGTAAGTTAATCACTTTTTCTTTATTCGAAATCAAATAAACATTTGCCTCTGAATTGCTATTATTTATTGAAGCAACAATGTTTTTTTTATTTATCAATTGCGATGGGTAATTATGTGAACTAGTTTCTTTTTTATTAATCAAACCTTGCATTTCGTTTGACCTCGAAAAACTATCACTCTTAAATAATGTATTATCCTCTCCCGAAATTTTTTGATTACTACATTCATTTTCGATATGTAACAGCGATGACTCATCTAAATTACTTTCATTTCCTGCCTCATAAACATTTTGCGGCGTATTAGAATTTTCTTGGATAAACAAATCATTTAATATTTCTTTTTGATTCACTAATGTATCATAGAAGTGTGGAGTGATTAAACATGGAACATTTAATTTGTCAGTTATTGCAAATAATGAATCCGCGTGTGTAAATATAAAACTGTTAGGATTTTTATAATAGACTGGAATTACAGCTAATCTCGCCTCAACTATTTCTCGAAATGCAGATTCTAACATAATTTTGCCTTTGCTTTCAACATGAAAATCAGGAATAAGAGTGCTATTTAAAACACAAATCTCAGTACCTGAATCGATAATTGAGGGAACCTGTTTACCTGCGATATAAATATTAACCTTTTGTAAGGGGTATAAATTAAGTTTTTCCGATTTTCCACATTTCTGTAAATGTTTCGACATTACGTGGGTCACTACAGATTTTTTCTCTGTCGCTTGTGCGTTACTTTTAGATTTTTTTATTTCCTCACTTTGTTTGTTAATTTTATCGAATCTATTTCTACGATTCGGACAATCTTTAGCTACATGAGAAATATCAGAGCAAATATAACACTCCCGCTTAAAAGAATATTTACTTTCATTATTAGAAGAATATTTTATCAATGGAGGTGGGACGTATTTTTTATGATTTTCTGTGACTGTTTCACGATAGACGCGTTTTTCATATTTTGTTTCCTCAAATGATCTACCTTTAGCAGTGAAATATATATCACACGTCTTATCTAATTGTTCTGGGCATAACCAATCTTCACCCTGTGTGACTGCAGCATGCATTGCCAGATCCTTATCTAGATTTTCAAATATTTTATCAGATATGATCAAATCTACTAACGACTCAAAATCATTTACATTTCGAATTTTACAATAATGGAGCCAACTGGACCTTAAACGAGAAGCAAACTGCTGGTGTGTCTCCCCAGATATTCTTGTAGCTTTCTTAAAATTTTCTAAACAAATGAAAGGGGATGGTTCATATTCTTTTAGAATTAATGACTTAATTTTCTCATAGTTCTTTAATTCTTCTTCGCTTACATAAATCAGAATATTCGCGGCTTTATCGCCAATTACTTTCAGTAAAATCTCCGATTTATATTCTTTAGGTACCTTTTTTATGCTTAAAAGCTCTTTCAATGGAATCGAAAAAAAGATTCCATGGTTCATTCTTTTTAGGTACTGGTATTACCAAAGTTCATATAGCTTTCAAAAGCTTATCTAATGATAATATATTTTCTGAATTACTAGAATTATGCAACACATCATCGTTACTTTCGGTTTGCTTTAACAAACTCAAACGATTTATTTCTTCCGATTCCTTTCTTTGCGCAACTGTGGTTGCTAAAAATTCACTCACAAATTCTTTATCTTTAATGTATTCTTTAGATTTTAACAATAAATCTTTTAATTCCACTACCTTTAAATTAGAGTCAACTTGTTCCCCTATCTCTTGCAAAACAGCAAGTAGATCAGCCTTCGTAACACTTTTAAACATTGCTATTTAAAATGTTAATTCCTATCCTATCACCATAAAATAACATTAATTTCTCACCTTTATATATTGCGTCCATGGAATTTACATTATCCTTTCTGAGAACACTATACTCTGGTTCGACGTTTGCAGAGCGTGCTGTGATAAACCGAGTGTTGACACTTGAGAACAGAAAATTTCCTCTTGTATAAAATTAGCTCTTTAATTAATTAATATTATATCAAACATGAAGATGAATATATACAGTGATAAATTTATATACATATGAGTACCCATGTACTCATGTAATAATAAGAATAAACCAACGGAATAAATCCGTGACTCGGGCGCGCCAATTGCACCCTACGTTTCAGGCCGAAGGCCAAAGTCTTTCTCTGCGAAAATATCTTCTCCCGCTCACGGCGGCTTCTAAGGTTGGTTGGTTGCATAAAATAAACTTAGGAGTGGTTGGTTGCATGACACCCAGCAACCAACCAACCAACCTTGCAATTCAATTTTCGGCCATTTCCGGTCGTCCAATGGAGCAGAAATTTTGTATACGACTTCATAATCAATGACAATACTATATACAAGGGTTTCCAGGTGCCTATACCATCAGGGGCAGATTCCAGGGGCAAACAAAAATGTATCTATTGTATATGGCACAGAATTTGGTCGTATTTGTAAAATGTCGAGTGGCAACAATTAATTTTTTTCAATTAAAATTTTAAAAGTATGTAATTGTTTTTTAAAACCTTTATTTTTAACTAAAAGTTAATTTTTTCTTTACATTTTGAAATAGATCTTAAAAGTTAAATATAATTATAAATTGATAGCTGCAATTTTCAAAATGCAAAATGATTTTTCAAATAAAATAAATTGCTAACTATACATATAACTCAAGCTTATCTGATAGAAATATATATAAATATACGATAAAAAACATTTTTATGAAGTAAAATTAAATACATTCAACTGCAAATCACTTCGGTGTATTATAGCAGCTTAAATGTAAAGTAATCAACTATTTTATCCGATAATTTTAAAGTTATTTAGAACTATGTTGAAAAATTTGTTTAGTAAACAGTTTTTAAATTTATTAAGTTACTTGTATTTGACGAGAAGGTATATGTTGCTCGCCAAGTGCAAGTACAATGTCTTTTGCGCGAAATACTCGAAAGTGTTTTATTTGTTTTACAGATTATCTACTTCGATTCTGCCGATAAATTCTACCGATCTTACATTAAGAAATGTGCATTTCAGTTCATATTTCAATAAAAATATGTTTTTTGTGTTTTAAAAGTATAATTTTATTTCAACTTATCCTCTCTCTCTCTGTATATATATAAATATAAATGTATATTTTGAGTATATTATGCTTTGTCAGATGAAGTATTACGTCTTCTCAGATTTGAAATATATATTTAAATATATAATTACGTCAAACAAGACATAAAATTTATGTTCATGCGCAAATGTTTCTTATTGCAATTCCGGTGTGGGGAAAAAAAAAATGCAATTTTTGTCGTTTTTTTTACTACGCACTATATTTTAAAGAATATTATAAATTGAAACAACCAAAATGTCAGCTAAGCCCAATTATTTTTCCTTTTACTATGCATGTATATTCGCCTCTTTCTAAATGAAAGAAGATCTTATAAGCTTGAAAGTTAACAGGTGTGACTGTGAAATACATACTTTTTTGGGTTAATTCAACTAATTATTCAGAAAGACTTAGAATCCACATATTTTAATGATTTTATATCTTATAATTTATGTCCAAAAGTTATTGCACTAGGACAGTAACACCGACCTATACTACATATTTTCGATGGATGACACGAATATTTGTTTTACTACAGCAAAAATTGATCAAGTTTGGATCGACGATCTACCACTCACTTTCCTTACAGCACAAATCTCCAGAGAACATCCTCAGTATGTATGATCCACAGGGCATCCACAAGATGTCCTGAGGAGAAGGTGAGTTATATGAGTTATACAATGTGGGTAGGTTAAGACAAATGATTTTAGCCAGGTCGCTTTTCGCTTTTGTAAAAATTAATTCTGTTTTTCCAGAGGGATATCTAGTGTAAATCGGATCAAAGATGACGGTTTACCACTCACTTTTCATACAGCACAAATCTCCCGAGATCATCCTCAGAATGTATGATTCACAGGGCATCCACAAGATGTCTTGAGAAGGAGGTGAGTTATATGGGTTATACGGCGTGCATGGTAGGTTACGACAAACGATCCTAGCCAGGTCACTTTACCCATATATAAAAATTAATTCGGTTTTTCTAGAGAAATATCTAGTACACTGTCAAAAAAAGTCCTGTTTGCTGCAGTTTGCTACCAGAAATTTTCTGCAATTCAGAAAAAAATACGTTCTATCAACGGAAAAATTATGTTGATAGAACGTATTTTTCTGAATTACAAAAATTTAATGGCAGCAAACAGGACTTTTTTTTGACAGTGTATAAATCGGATCAAAAATAAAATATTTTATTATTATATATCCAATTTCATCCAGAAATTAAGGAATGAACTAAAAATGATACGTAACATTGACTTTGTATTCGCAGAGCATTTGCAAAAATAATTCCAAGTTTTATATAAGCGATTAGTATCGGCCAGTTATCGATTGGGATAACGCAGTTAATAGTTAGGGCTTAGTAATCCAAAGGATTCCGGTTCGTATCCTGGCTTAGTCACCTTTCGCTCATTTAAAAATTAATTCGACCTTTCTTTCAGAAATCTGCAGTACTTTTAAAATGCATCTATACTAATATATAAAGATGAAGTATGTGGAGCGTAATCTCTGGAACTAGTGAACCGATTTAAAAAAAAAAAAAATCATTAATGAAGAGCTATACTATCCGTGAATGCTCTAGGCTATAATTAATTTTGATAAAATATTTTTTTTATCCTAAATTTCAATATTTTAATTAAAATCCCCATCAAAACCATGAAAAAAAATGAAATATTGCATTGCAATATGTTGAACATCGTGGCTCTGAGGTAAAGCGTCGGGCTCCGAATCCAGAGTTATAAAGGAAATTGTTTAAAACTGTTTTTGTGAAAATCTAAATTATTTTTTTTTTCATTCTGTTATTATGTGAATTATGTTTATGTTATCTAAATATATAAAGGGGAAAACTTTGTTTGTATATGGAGGGTAATCTCTGGAACTACTGAACCGATTAAAAAAAAAAATTTCACTAACCAAAAGCTACACATCTTCCTGAAGCTATATAAGGCCACTCTTCCTGAGGCCACTATAGGCTATAATTAAATTTGATAAAATATTTTTCAATTCAAAATTTTAATATTTTAATTAAAATCCCAATAAAAGTCATTAAAAAAATAATTTTTAGTTTTTATTTATAAAGCGATATAAAAAACAGTGATTCGCGATAGTGAAATACAATATAGTGATCAGCGAAGCGGTCGTAGCCTGCTAGTCATTATACTAAATAGTCATAAAATTAAGTTATAACGTAATCATGTCGATAATCTTCCCTAAACTGCATTTTAACTTTCTAAATAACACTAATAAAAATAAGATTGATAAAATTTTCATATTACTAAGGAAATGCGCTTACTGCATCTCAAGTGATTAAAGCTTTGATTTACTTATATATTATTTACTTTTTAATATACTTAAGTGAACGTGATTTTCAAATGGCTGCTTTTAATTGAAATTACTTATGGAAAATGATTGCTTGCAGAAGAAAACTTTTAATAATAAACTGCAGTTTTTTCATTGGATTTTTATGTTCACACTTTAAGTTAATTGAATGACGCATATAAAATGACTTTAGTGTGAATCAGTATATCGAAACATAGCCATTTACATTTTCTAAAACAGCTAAAAGCTTAATTAATATGATTTTTGTAAAAATCAATAATTTTGATTAAACTTTCAGGGTGGCTACTAGTCAGGAAAAATCAGGGATTCATGTAACTTTATTCATTCCATGTAACTTTAAATTAAATTAAGGAAACAACAACTTTTTTATATCAATCGCTATTTGTATGAATGTGCAAATGAACTCTCTCAACCAACAAAACTACAGATATGTTTTCAGTTTAAAATACGAAGTGATTTTGATATGATGTCACTGAAAAGCTAGTATTTTATATTTGAAGAGATTTGACCGGAAAATACAGTTTGATGGCAGATTTGAGCAAATTACGTAGATTAATGGCTTTTGCCTGTAAAATGTCAGTGTTCTAAAATTATATTTTCATATATCAATTTACAGGCTTTAACCATTTAGCTACCAAAACGATCATTTCCCGTAAAATTAATTGGTCAAATCCTGTAATTTTCTTTCTTTTTCTTTTAAAGTATACATTCTTCCATTTAATGTACCTCATATGTTTTACGAGGGCTAAAGTGGACCAGAAACATAATGTCTGAAATCACCGTAAATAAAGCTTGAAATGGCTGTAGCCATAGAATGTAATTATGGAGTTTTTCTAATTATCCTAATTACATGTATGTGAATGGCCCGTATATTTAAGAAAATGTATAAAGGTTTATTAAAAAATTCATATGGCGTTTTCCCCCTTTTACTTTCAGACCATACACTTTGCAAAGTAGGTACAGGGTGACCATAAAATACCGTTCCCCGTTTAGAGGCATCTTTAGCTAAAACTGATGAGCGGAATAAAACGAAATTTTGTATACGGATTGCAGAGGACATGGAAAAATGATTTCTAAAAGAAAAAAAAAATTATATACGCGCAGTGAAGGTCAGCATATTGAACTGATTGGATGTGGTCATTAAGACCATAAATTTGTTTTATGAAATTTTACATACCATGAATTTAATACTGTATGCCAATATCACTTCTGCATATGATATTTTATTCGAAATTAAAGAAACATTACATTTTCGTGGACCTACAGTCGGCAGTAAAGTTATTCGAGGACTAGCAATAATTCCTACATAAAAAAGTACACTTAATACTACTTTATTAAATAAATCTTTGTCGAGTCATGTTCTTAGTCAGTCTAAGAACATGATTAGACAAGGATTTATTTAACAAAACAGTATTAAGTGCACTTTTTTTTTATACATAGGAATTATTGCTAGCGCTCGAATAATTTTGCTGCCGAGTGTATAGTAACTATTAACTTTCTTCCATTTCCACCAGCTCGAAAAACACGTATGAAATAGAAAATTTTCATAATCATTCTCGATTGTGCTAATTTTGTAGCACATAATTGCCAAAAGCACCAAAATTTCCCCTATCAGTAATTTTTAATATTATTATTTTTCCTTGCAGAAATCATCTCCCCATATCTTCCATACTCTGTATATAGAATTAGGTTTCATCCCGTTCATTGGCTTTAGTTGCAGATGGGTCCACACAGAGAAAAATATTTTATGACCACTCTTTATTTAATAATGAAAATATTAGATTATGAGATTTTGGTATATTTATACGTTTTAAGTTTTTTTAATTAATTTTTGCTATTTTTTCAGTAATGTATATATGTGTGTACGTGTGTATATGAATGGGCTTGAGTGAACAAGATAACGTCTGAACACTACATTTGATTAAATTGAAAATTAGTACATATATTAGAGGTTAACATAACATAACTTGAATATATTTTAATGAGAATAGAGCTTGTAGTACTTTTACAAGGAAACAACGAAAAGTTTTTATCTTTGTGGAATATATGTTTTAAGTATTTCAAAACGTCTTATTTGATTGAGCAAAAAGTTGGTAGGTACTTTAATAGGTTTAACTTTCGCACGACTAATATAGATTTTATTAAGTGTACGATTTTAATTATTTTACAGGGGTCCAAAGAAAAATTGTTTGTTATTGCTGCCTAATGACTCAAAATATTTGTAGTGGGCTCGAATAAACTCTACATTCAATTAAGAAAAACGAACTAGGCATGTATGCCATCGTTGCAAGATCTGTGAAAATTTTTATGAGTGTCAGACTCTATCTCTCGACTCAAATTATTTAAATTTCTCTTTAAATGTAAAGTATTTTAAAATTTAAATATATTATATAGATTACATTGTATGTCTAATGCATGATTATTCAGGATATGGTGCGTATATCATATATACTTCTTTTACAGGAAAGTATGAAATAATTTATGCATATCCACCATACTGGAGATGATATATGGACACAATTATATGAAGTTTGTTGAATTATACAAAAGAGACTTATAATGATAAACGTTTTGTAAAAGAATGCTCGTTATTATAAATTACTTATTTAAAATTTATACTCCTTTACAAAGACACACAAAATTATTCGGATACATTAAAATCCATCGTACAAATATTCAGACTTTCTAGTATACTTTTCTTTTTTGATTATTTACTAAATAATTCTACGATTTAAATTCGTTGAATGAATGATAACTATTAAATGTTTGGAAAGCCAAGCAGAACCACTCCGAATTTTTAATTATTACATTACAGTGTATTCCAGTCAATCCAATGTCTTAAAAAAAAAAAAAAAAAAAAAAAAAAAACTGGCAATTTTATATTAGATACAAAATATCGCAATAAGAATATAAAAATAATAAAATGTTAAATATATTATAAAATGTTGCCATTTTTCTAAAAAAAAAAAAAAAAAAAAAAGAATTACTATCTTTGTACAAGCGTTCAGAAAGTTTCTTTTGCATAATTTCTTTTGACAAATACTTTTTGCTACTTACGGAAAATCTCCAAATGTATATCAGGGGAAAAAAAACCTTTAGAGCTATAATGACGTCAATTTTACCCTGCAAGTTTAACTTTTCATACGGTTTTATATCAATTTTATTATTTACGCGTGGATGTGTTTTCATTAAAAATAAATAAATAAATAAATCAACTTGTAAACCTTTTTGGCAACAATTTAAATTAGAATAAATTATGTATTTTTGTCTTAAAAAAAGAGCTTCTTCAACTTTATCGATACTGTCCGTTTCGATAATGATTTTATCATTAATTTTCTTTTTCTTTTTCTTTCAAAAAAAAAAAAAAAAAGATTTTTGATGAAATTCTGTCAAAAGCAGAATTTAGTTTAGTACGAAGGACTATCAGTTTTTTTTTCAAATTATAACATCGTTTTCAAATTATACAATTATATTTTCGATAAATTTTCGATTTCGATAAATGTCCAACCATCGTATAAAACTGGCGATAACTTTTTATCCGTAGATTGAGACCAATAGTCCTCCGTACTAAAAAAAAAAAAAAAAAAAATAATAATAATAGTGAAATAAAATAAAATAAAATAAATCGTGCATTTCATTTCCACTGAAAAAAAAATAACAAACGTGATAGAAGATTTTGTCAATATTTGTTTTCAATCAACGCACATTTGGCAGAACTTTTTAAATAAATGCTTATATCTGTATGAATGTACGTGCTATACAAATCGACATGACATAAAAATAATATAAAAATTATATAAAAATATTATATAATAAAAACATTATTATCATCTGAAATTCTTAATATATTAAAATATAAAATATTTTTAAGGAAATTTCATGATAATGTAATATGCTAAACAGACAAAATTAAAATTAAAAATACGGTTTTGGCTTCTTGTTTCGCCCAACTCTTTATTTCTTTTCTTCTTTACGAACAATTAATTAATACGTTTTTTTTTTTTTTTTTTTCTCTAAACTGTTGCTTTACTTAATAACCGTCGCTAAAATTAAATTTTAGCCCGAATAATGTAATTAAAATTTTCGTTCCAACTTTTCAAATTTATTTTAAAATAAAAATTAATGGATAATGTAAATAATAATGAATAAATTTAAAGCCCAATTAAAAGCTTTTATCAGTTAAAACATTAAAACTCTTTTTACTTTACTGAAAGTTTAAAAATGGAATGTTATAGTTCAATATTTGCAATTTAAAAAAAATGATTAGCCTTTTTTTTTTTTTTTTTTTTTTTTTTTAACTTTCGTATATATTTATATATTTTGTGGAAAAATTAAAAGTATTATTTAAAGTGCTTCATATAACTTTTTACTATGTAAAATTTTCGAATATTTAATAAGCTGAAAAAAAAAAACTGAGATGAGTTATTATATGTTTTAGAAGAACATAAAAAAAGTTTTTTATGTATAATTCAAACCCATGCGACGTTTTCGCATTTTATTTCCTTTATTATTTGCCTTTGAAATTTAAAATACATAAATATTCTATGAATTTCACCACATAATTAAAATTTTAATTCATCAGTCGCCAAATTATTATTAGAAGCAAATTAATAATTATGTGTAATAGTGTAACTAAAATTATACAAAAAAAGTTTAGAAATAAAATTCATAATTGTCCACCCACGTTTACACTTCTGTAAGGCCAGTACTGTTTTAGTATAGGACCCCCATGAACGACTTTTAAACTTTTGCCGACATGTTGAAAATGACATTTTATTTATTTATTTATTTATTTATTTTATCACAAAAAAAAAAAAAAAGAAAAAAAAAAACTAATTTTTATTTTGATTATACTTTTTATGGTCTGTTTTTTTAGTCAATTTATGATAATTCATATCTTTAAAGTATTGCTTGGTTTAAAATGACGCTTGCAAAGATTCTCAAGGTTCAGCTTTTAAAAAATACATTTTTCCAAAAAATACTCTTATCAGACAAATGTCTTAATTATATTTTTATTAGATCATTGAGCTGAGTCCGTGTGCGTAAATACTGTCCATTTATAAATATTATTTTTTATCCTCGCGTATTCCTATTAATTGCATCACTATCCTATCGTTTGGACAAATTTAATCGTAACTGGACCACGTTAGAAAAATATTATATAGATATTTTATATATAATTTTTGGTTATATTTTTATTATTATATAATTATAGATTTTTAAAACTTCACAGTTAATTTTAAGTTTTGTGCAATGAAAGAGAAGAATTGTCATTTATTTCGGAAATATTGTACACACTCTATAATATTACGCAGCAGTTATATTCAAACAGTTTTGGAGGTCTGTGTATAAACATATATTTCTTGAAATTTTCCTGTTTTCTATGCAAATTTACTTTTTAAAGGTTTTAAGAACACACACACACACACACACACACACACACACATATATATATATATATATATTCATTTTCTCCGTGCAATTAACCGAAGTGAAGCCAGATTTTAAGAGATATTTTTTAGTTTTAAAGCTTTTTTTATGTTAAATACTACCGCCAACAGAATCGTGGTATCAAGGGAGAAATGCTGACGCAGCACTGCTATTTATAAATGATAATTTTTCTGTTATTATATCACATTATAAAATCATACTATATGGGTTGGGTTAGGTTGTGTAGATAAGACCGATTGACCACACTAGGGTCCTAGGCCTGAGGGAGAATACCCTCGTCTCCATGGGGGTCTTTCTAAGAGATCCTAACCCGTATTTACATAAGTTTCGGAGAAAACCACGGAAAACTCCAAACGGCTAGGTCGACGAGCCGGACTTGGGATCGAACACGGTAACCTAGATTAAAAAAGTCATATAATAATATAACTTTTCAGCAAAAATATTCAAGTATACGAGAAAAAAAAAATGTTAAATAATTTGTCATTTTTTTTTTCGAGCGGTTTATACTGCATTTTAAATAGTTCTGGCTATAGATTTCAATACATCAAAATTACTTTGCATGCCTATTTTAAAAATCTCTGAATATAATTGTGTTCAAAAGAAATAATTTTCAACATTTTTCTCGACTTTGAAGATCGAAGTGTTGAAAGGATATTGTTTCATGTATCTTAAATTATATATATATTTATTTAAAATTATAGTATTCTTTTTTAAATTCAAAATGCAGTAAAATAAAGAATAACGGACGATTAAATGTCACAAAAATCCAAAAATCCGTTAGGATTATTATCTAGGCTCAATCATAGAAAGACAATTCAGTGTCTTAAGTTTAGATGCATGTACACTGTAAAAAATATGTCCTAGTTGCTGCCAGAAATTCTCTGTAATTTGAGAAAATACGCGTAATTTGCGAAAAAATTACGTTGTCAGAACGTATTTTTTCAAATTACAGAGAATTTCTAGTAACAAATAGGACATATTTTTTACAGTGTACTGTCTGAAAATTCACATATTTACGTGTTTCAGACACTTATGTGTCTGAATTGGTATTTCAGACACATTTCTGTCTAAATTTAAGACGCTTCTGTTTACAGTGTGGGTGCAAACTGGCAGGAAATTTTTCTGTGATTCCCCCATTTAGCGACAATCTTATTCTGAAATGTTTTAAAAAATAACTTCTGAATTCTTTGTTTTGGATGGCAGAATCAGAGCGTCAAATTTTGTTGGCATGTTACACCATGTTCCTAGACGCTTTTCCAGTTTCTACATTCAACCGGAAGTCTATGGTGAATATAATACAAAAGCACCACAGAACTGGCGTTGTAAATTATTACTTACAAAACTTTGAATAAACACCATAAAATGCAATAAACTCGTTATTAAACTAACCATTACTTACAAAACTTTGAATAAACACCATAAAATGAAATAAACTCGCAAAAATGCAATAAACTCGTTGTTGCGAGTTTATTGCATTTTATGGTGTTTATTCAAAGTTTTGTAAGTAATAATGGTGAATATAGCCGTGTGTATAGGAGTCTACTGTAGAATAGTGAGGATATAAGTACTTAAATTGCAGGGTTATGAACACAAATACTGAAAATATCACAACCACAGCTATTGGCTATAATTATAAGTATTTGAACCAGCATCTTTTGTTCTTTTGTAAATTACATTTCGACGCATCAAACGTATCGACGGGAAGAACAAAAATTTTAGTATTAACCCATAAAAGGGGAAATGTATCTTTTAGTTACTTGAGAGTCTCATAAATTTGTAACTTTTACAACTAAGCTTTTCTGCTTTTAATTAATAGTTAAAAAATTAATAGACAATCTTCAACTTATACTCGATAAATATTCCTCACAAAACTTAATTTCATAAATAAAGAGTTTAAGTTTTATATAATAGTTATCAATAATAGTTAATCATACCTTTTTTGTTTAAGCCTTAACCCGATCAGGTTATCGCTTTTTTCGGCACCTTGTCAGTTTATCATGGGTCTTCTATTCATAACTTTTGAACAAATTGAGATATTTGAAAAATTCAGATTGCATAATAAAATTTAAAAATGGTATTTTTACGGAAAAAATCATGGACACGATGGATAGGTATTTCTTCTATATATGGATGCTTAAGTTTGAGACAAAAGAAAAATGGCTCGGGTCTCCAACGACCCACGATAACTTGATCGGGTTAATATTCTTTAAGATAAAATCTATAAAGAAAATTTAAATTTATGATTATAAATAGATTATTATTATTAGGACTGAGGGCCTATTAGTCTCAATCTGGGATTTTTGCGTTGTCGTTTTCGATAGTTGGGCATTTGTCGAAATCATTTTTTGATAGTTGGATATTTATCGAAATCTAAAATTTATCGAAAATATAATTGAATAATTTGAAAGCGATGTTATAATTGGGAAGAAAAAAAAACTATTAGTCCTCTGTCCTAAACTAAATTCTGCTTTTGCCAGAATTTCATCAAAATCATTTTTTTTTTTTTTTTTTTTTTTTTAAAGAAAAAGAAAAGAAAATTTATACAGTATCGTTACAAACGATATCGAAATTTTTTTTTTTTTTTTTTAAATAATTTTGAATCAGGAAATAAAAAGTGCGCGAGCAATATGAAATAAAAATAAGTTAAAAAAATGAATTTAATGATTTAAATTTTATATAAAACATGATCACATGTTATCATAAAAAGTAGATGTAAAATTTAAAGTTTAATTTTTTTGTCAACAATTATAAATTAAAATAAATAATTTAATAAAAGTTTAGAAGTTAGAATTTCTATATATATATATATATATATACATATATTTTTTCATTTAAAGATATTTTTCCCGTCTTATCCGCTTTTTCTTATTTTAATAAATAGAGTGATTAGCAGAACACGCGAAAACTTTTGTTTGTGATTACACTTTCTTTTTTCGTCACCATATAAACATATTGTAACATGATAATGACTCACATTTATCGGGAAAAATTAAACTGCATTTATTCCTTCTTATTTGCTACTAATACGAGATATGGAAATTAATCACAAAGATAATCAACATCTTTTATTAGCAAACAACATTTAAATCGGAACTGCGGACTTGTTCTCTGCAATTATTGTTCGTTCTTGGAAAGCTTTTAATTAGTTTTACATAGTTTATGTGTGTATATTTTGAATTTGATTTTGTAGCTAAGCATATATATCGTTTTACGCAATTTATGCTATGAGTATTTTTAGTGTTTCATAGGTCGTAAGTATTTTTAAATTGTATATGGTAAATATACAAGCAAACAAATATATATATATTCATTTGTGTATACATTAATTTATTATTCCTAAATATAAAAAAAATATTTACTTCGTAATTATGTAGAATATACATTTAATCTATTTATTGCTCTAAAAGAACGTATAAATTGCAGTAGAATCTCGTACAACGCGCTACCACAAAACGCGATTTCGTATAATGCGACGAAAAATCTGCGACTATTACTCATACAACGCGATAATAAAGGAAGCACATGACTTCTTTTCTACTTTCAACCTGTTCAAGATCAAGGTTTACTTACTTTTTCACTGCAGAGAAGGATTACTCCGTTACTATGACAACACCCGACGCTTTTGGTCTCATTGCGGAATGAAATCGTCTGCTCAATGTATGTCTCCTAGGACGCGATTTTCTATTACGCGGAACGTATTCCCCGCGTTTGATTTTGTTAATAAAAGTTTTCCTCGTCGATTTCAGGCAATGCATTTATTATATAATCATATATAAAAAAATAATTTTTGTCATTAAAAGCTCCTAGACGCCAATACCGTATACATGTTAAACTAATATGTTGTGACCATTACAAAACTGTATTCTACACTACCTACCTATCAGTATTTGGACACTTTCGATTTTAGACGTTTGGTCAAATACCTTATAGGAATCATGTTGAAACTGTGAGAGCATAAAGAACATGTTACACCTCATATATTTCAGCAAAAGTTTTGTCCGGAAGAGGAAAAGAGGACCAGTAAAAATTTAAAGAAAAATCAATATGTTTTGGATCACCCTGTAAAAAGCAATGCTTGAAATGCATTTTGGCTGTAGCATGTTATTCTTTTTCAATTTGTATAAAGTTGTATAAGGTTACCACATGTATTCATGGAGATATAACCGTTTCTTGCAAAAGTTGCAACTTTTTAAATTATAACACGTAATGTATTAGACCCAGCGCAAAGTCTTTTTTGGGAAACTTGGTATATTACATTAGACATACTGCAATTAGGATGCAAATATTTTAAATATATGACGAAATATGAGCATTTTTACTAAATAATTTTTTAAGAACACATGCAAAAGCTTTATAAATAATCTGGTGTGTCACTCACACGACTTTCTCTTACCCTGAAATTTAATACTATAAATACAGGTTGGAGATTAAGAGGTAAGATAACGATGTTATGTAAACCTATGTTAAACGATTCAAATTAGGCTTCGGAAGAAATTTATATGATAATTAATTCTGTGTGAGGAGGTTACCGCCCCCCTCAACCCCCCGTTTCATTAATGCACATAGATTTATATAAAATTTTATTCGGTTATTAAAAATAATTCTGTTTTTAAAAAATAATTTCTTAAAATTATTATTTTAAAAAAATTACCTTTCATGATAATGCAGACGATTTCCATATTACAGAAGTAGTATAACACTAAAGATCCAAGAAAAGTCCATTTTATTCTCAAAAAAAAAAAAAAAAAAAAAAAATTTGCATTTCGGGAGTGCCGACAGAAGTGAAAACGTGAACAATTACGTGTATATTTCTTGAATCGTCAGGAAATATTTTATTCTGTAGGAAATACTTTTAAATGAAGTGTTTTTTTATTCATTAATATAAACTACTACTACAAAAATTATATTACAATTTTATTTAATGCGCTAACTGCAATAGAGACAGTGTCCGGAGATGAAAGAAGTCGTGTAGAGCCGCACCCGATTGTAAAAACGTGAGAAAAATGGTGGCTTTGGCCTTTCTCACGGTTTTGTGAGGTCTAACTGCAATAGAGACAGTGTCTGGAGATGAGAGAATTCGTGTAGAGCCGCACCAGATTGTAAAAACGTGAGAAAAATGGAGGCATTAGCCTTTATCACGGTTCTGTGAGGTCTAACTGCAACGTTTCCGGCTGCAATCTTTAAGAGACAGTGTCCGGAGATGAGAGAAGTCGTGCAGAGCCGCACCAGATTTTAAAAACGTGAGAAAAATGGCGGCTTTGGTCTTTCTCATGGTTCTGTGAAGTCTAACTGCAACGTTTCCGGCTGCAATCTTTAAGAGACAGTGTCCGGAGATGAGAGAAGTCGTGTAGAGCCGCACCTGATTGTAAAAACGTGAGAAAAATGGTGGCTTTGGCCTTTCTCACGGTTTTGTGAGGTCTAACTGCAATAGAGACAGTGTCTGGAGATGAGAGAATTCGTGTAGAGCCGCACCAGATTGTAAAAACGTGAGAAAAATGGAGGCATTAGCCTTTATCACGGTTCTGTGAGGTCTAACTGCAACGTTTCCGGCTGCAATCTTTAAGAGACAGTGTCCGGAGATGAGAGAAGTCGTGCAGAGCCGCACCAGATTTTAAAAACGTGAGAAAAATGGCGGCTTTGGTCTTTCTCATGGTTCTGTGAAGTCTAACTGCAACGTTTCCGGCTGCAATCTTTAAGAGACAGTGTCCGGAGATGAGAGAAGTCGTGCAGAGCCACACCAGATTTTAAAAACGTGAGAAAAATGGCGGCTTTGGTCTTTCTCATGGTTCTGTGAAGTCTAACTGCAACGTTTCCGGCTGCAATCTTTAAGAGACAGTGTCCGGAGATCAGTGAAGTCGTGTAGAGCCGCACCCGATTGTAAAAACGTGAGAAAAATGGCGGCTTTGGCCTTTCTCACTGTTTTGTGAGGTCTAACTGCAATAGAGACAATGTCCGGAGATGAGAGAAGTCGTGTAGAGCCGCACCAGATTGTAAAAACGTGAGAAAAATGGCAGCTTTGGGCCTTCTCACGGTTTTGTGAGGTCTAACTACAATAGAGACAGTGCCCGGAGATGTGAGAAGTCGTGTAGAGCAGCACCAGATTTTAAAACAATATACAGTATATAATTATTAACACTTCACATTAGCAAGTTAATTGTATGATACATTATTTGTATCATAGAAGGATAGAAAGCGTTTGCTGACGATGACGCGAATTCAATGATTTTTGTTCACCCAAAAGTTTTCACTTCAAATGGAAAGCATTAGCTGACGATGACGGGAGTTCAATGGTTTTTGTTCACCCAAAAGTGCTCAACGCACCTAAAGAAGTTTCCACTTCAAAAAATACGATTTTTTTTCTAATTTTTTTTTCGTTAAAAGTAAAAAAAATCGATAACTTTGTTTTAAATTATCGCAGATCGATGATTCAACCATTCGTTTTAAAGGTATTGGCGAGTTCTTTTGAAAGATACCCATCATGAAAATGTACTCCCCTCGAGGTGGGAATTCCCCCCCAGGGGGGGAGGCGAGTCTCCTACATACACAAATTTTTTTTTCCCAGTTTACTATCTCTATTACAATATATATATATTCGTTTAATTTGGTTTAGTGCAGTCTATAGACGTTAACCTCTACTTTCCTGCAATTTCCCCCATAGACATAATGTATTAGAATTCTCTCGATTGTCCCTGTACACGAAGCATTTGCTTGATCTTAACGAAAAGCTTACTGTAGCATCCCTATATGATACACATTTAGAATACCAAGTTTGAACTTTCTGCCATAATTTGTTTTTGAGATATGCTGATAACAGACAGACACACACACACACACACACACACACACACACACACACACACAGACACACAGACATACAGACACACATACATACACACAGACCATTTGCTAAAAACATGATTTTCGTATTCGTAACACGATTTACCTGAAAACGTGTAAATATAACAAAATCTCGCGTTCGAAAATTTGACCCAAAAACAATACTTTCTCTACCTTATGGGTAAGAGAAAGTAAAAAATTCATTTGCATAATTTAATAGCCAAAATTATTGAACTACTTATATGAAAACACCAGACAAATATCGTGTGAATTCAAACAGTTATGAGTTATAGAATGAACAAACTTTCTGTTCCTCTCAAAATAAAAGGAAGATGATAGGGGCTTTATCGATATTTATTTACAATTAGCGAATACTGTATTACCATTGTTCATTGATTGAATCAAAATAAAAACTCTTTGTATACCATGTTTCAAATTTTCTGATCAATCATAGAGCTCTTATCAATGTGCATAAACTTTTTAAAGTGATAATGCCGTCCATTTTTGTGAGATGCGTTATTTAACTTTTTATGATTTTTTAACGTTCACGTTTAATTCAATGTACTTATTTTTAGGTTGAAAGGAAATGAACTCGTAAATATTTTTTGGCAATAATTAAATTATAGCTCATATTTTAATGGCTATTTTAACGCTATTAGGATGTTATTATTTTCATATTTTAATTAATTATAGGAAAACTAATCGAAAATTCGAAAATCTGATTTCGAAGTATTGTGTTGTCAACGGGTTCTGAGCTACTGTGAAAGTTTCAAATGTCTAGCTAGTAGGGAAGTTAGTTAAAATTCGATTGCAAGATTTGTACCGGACAAACAAACAAACACACAAACAAACAAGAATAGAAGTTAATAAAAACATGGTAAAATGGGAGTAAAACCCCTTATAGTTTAGTATGCCAAGTTTCTAAAAATGGTTTTGTACTGGGTCTAATACCCTACGTGTTATAATTAAAAAAGTTACTTTTGTTTTTCTTTTCAAAATTTGAAAGAAACCGTTATATTTCCATGAATATATAGGGTAGCCTCATAAACAATTATACAAAGACTAAAAACGAGCATTTATACAGATAATAAAAAGAATCCTCATAGTCACATGCTACAGCCAAAACGCATTTCAACCATTAATTTTTACAGGCGATGCAAAACATTATGGTTTTTCTTTAATTTTTTACAGGTCCACTTTAACTCTCCAGGAAAAAAAAAATACTGAAATGTATGAGGTGAAACATGTTCTTTACACTTCCAAAGTTTCAAGATGATTTCTAAAGTACTTTTCTAGATATTTGACAAAACATCTAAATTCGAACGTGTCCAAATACTTATTGGTACATAGTACAGTCGGTAACAAAAGTCTCCGAACACTAGCAAAAATTCCTATATAAAAAAAGTACACCTAATACGGTTTTGTTAAATAAATCCTTGTCGAATTATGTTCTTAGACTGACTAAGAACAGGATTCGACAAGGATTTATTTAACAAAACTGTATTAAGTGTACTTTTTTATATAGGAATTTTTGCTAGTGTTCGGAGACTTTTGTTACCGACTGTATATATTTTTATGGAAATTCCCACAGTATAATTAATTTATTAAAATTGTATTGCCTAATAAATGCAAACGAATTTCTAGTAATTTACTGTAAACTAGTAATTGTTTTATTATTAATGAAGTTCCTAGTCATTCTGTATGTAGTGCCTAAACGTTTTAGAATTATCATTCAGCATACAAATCAATATACCGCGAATACTAGATCTCAAATCAATATACCGCGAACACTAGATCAGAATGAAAACAGTGCTTCCCCAGAAATGATGTTTGCATCTTTACTAAATTAGACACTGCACACTTACGAATAAAGAAATTTACACGGATATTCTTATTTGAAATATTACTATTTTTCTAATTCAGAATTGATATGCGTAACGAAGATAAAAATTAGGAAATTTTAACAAAATAATTAATGATAGTAATTTAAAAGTCCTTGCAAATTGTTAGCATTATATGATAGTACGTGAGAAATTATCATATTTCCGTCTATCTAATTTCCCGAATTCCTTTACTATTTACTGGTTATTAACACTTTCGCGACCGGCGTACTTTTGCCTTTTATAAAACTGATTGCCGGGGAATACTGAAGTAAACTAAAGCTAGTTGCCGCACACTTTTGATATTTAAACTTGGATAAAAGTTGAATGTAATGTTTTGAAATGTTACTCTTGTACGAGGTCTGTTCAATAAATACGTGAACTAAGGCCATTAAAAAGTTTATTTTGCAAAATTTAGTCTATATCAATTTTGTCCCCTTCAAAGCACTCTCCATTCGTTGCTATGCAGTTATTCCATCTTCTTTTCCACTGTTCAAAACACCCTTGGAAGTCCTCGGCAGTCAGGCCTTTTAGTTTTATCGCCGTTTCTTGCTTTATTGTGTCCACAGCTTCCCAGTGATGTCCCCTCATCACATTTT
This sequence comes from Salticus scenicus, assembly GCA_963930645.1. NCBI lineage: Eukaryota > Metazoa > Arthropoda > Arachnida > Araneae > Salticidae > Salticus > Salticus scenicus. Next base: position 17,334,668 of record OZ005648.1, on the reverse strand, counting down.
TTCCATTTTGAGAATAAAAAAATGTCACATGGGGCGAGGTATGGCGAATAAGGAGGATGATCAAGAATGGTGATTGAATTTTTTGCCAGAAACTGGCGAACAATCAATGCTGAATGTGCAGGTGCATTGTTATGGTGAAAGATCCATCCATCGCCTTGAGTCAAATTTCGTCGCACACGACGCACGTGATCTCTCAGACGCTTGAGAACTGTAAGGTAGAACTCAGCATTTACTGTTTGTCCTTTCCATTTTCGACACACAGTAAAAACAAGGACAACAGAAACTAACACAACTGGCACAATACGCACAGCTCGACGATCTGCCATGCACTGATGGTTCATCGGGTCTCAGGCAACTAGCACCGCTAGTGAGCGAGGTTATAGTCTGCGTCATGACCGACAGATGGCACCAGTTCGCGTATTTATTGGACAGACCTCGTAATTACCTGAAGCGTGGAATGAAGATTAGTTATATAATATTAGAACTAACCAATAATACTATCAAAAAATTCATACTCTAATAATACTATTGAAATAATACTGAAGTATTGTTTCCACAGAAATTCTTGAAATGGCATGAATTCACGTCAGCGGCAACCAGAAATAGAATCTGAAAAGACGTGAATTTACGTCAGCGGCAACTAGCTATAGAAGTTGAAATGAAGTTAATTCACGTCAGCGGTCGCGAATGTGTTAAAAGAAATAAAGTTTGATTGAATATTAAGTATAAGCGACGAATAAAAAAAATAGTGGGGGAAAGTATACTTAAATCACAATGGGTGTACCAATATGCTGAAGTAGCCCCTACTGCAGTTGCCATCTGTAATCATAATTTTTTAAAACAGTATCATTAAATATCTCTTAAATTAGATATTAACGCATCAAATCATTAAATAAACAAATAAAAATTTTAGTCAATCCTTTAAACATTCGCGAAATATAACTCTTATTATTTGAGAGAATCATCAATTTTACCATTTACTAATACTCTTTTTGCATTTATCATTAATTAATATCCAGATAATTAATAGCCCATGTCATTAATTAATATTCGTTATAAATTCTCTTTAAAATTAATTTTGGTAAATAATTTAAGTTTTAGAATAATTAATAATCGATTGTTTGGGTAAGCTTTAACATTTCTCAAAATAAAACCAATGAAGAAAATTTAAATTTATAAATATAAATAATGGATTCTCATTAAAAAAAAAGTTATTCGTCTTTAATCCGCCTTCTCTTGTTCTAGTTAATAAAACGATTTACAGAACACGTGAAAACTTTTGATTGTGTTTGTACATTCCTTTTTAATTAACGCGTAAAACAACTTGAAACAAGTTAATTACTTTCAATTATTGGAAAAATATAAGGCTTCATTCATTCTACTCATTCGAGATATGGAAATGAATCACAAACATAATCAGCATCCATTATTAGCAAATAAGATTTGAATTTGAGCCGCCTACTTGTTCTCTGGAATTATTTTTTCGTTCTTGAAAAGCATTTAATTAGTTTTGCAAAGTTTATGTGCTTACAATTTGCTTCTATAGTTAAATCTATATCTATATTATAAATTATATCTAGTTTTGCATAATTTATCACTTTATTATTTAGTACTGTTAACCTTTTTCTACGACATAAGTATTTACAGATTGTTTATGTTAAATATTCATACAAACGAAGAAATAAATATATACTAATTTATTATTGATTAAATACCAGAAATTCTTACTCTGTAGTTATGGCGAGTATATATTTGAATCTGTTTACCGCTCTAAAAGAATACGTTAATAATAAGAATAAAAAAATAATAATAAAAAAAACTGTCGTCAAGTGTGATGACTAGTTGTAAATCTGCTGTTGTTATTAAAGTTTTTTCTTGCCGCTTTTGTACCACTAACTTCTAAAATGTGTATAAGGGAGAAAATTTTGTCTTCTAAAACTCCAACTCAGCATCGTATCCATGTTAAATTAGTATAGTGTAGAACATCACAAAACTTTCTTCTATATTTTCTCATACAAATTCATACAGTACAAATATTTATTAAATTTATTATTTATTAACATTATTTTCCATGATGTAAGCAGACTATTTTTACCTCAGAGAAGTATACCATTGTATATTAAAGGAACGTCAATTTTGAGCCCTATAGCCAAAATCAGAGAAAATAATTCATTTCTTTGATTTTTTTTTCTTATTTATTTATTAAAAAAAAAAAAAAAAAAAAAAAAAAAAGTAAACTCATCTTTGCTTTAATCCTTAATCTTTAAGGTATTCGCGACTTTTTTTTTGGAACGATACCATATTGAAAATTTACACACCCGGGGGCAGGAGCGATAATTCTACATATATAAATATTTTACCTGGTTGACTCTTACTATTATAAATACATATTTGTTAATTTATCATTAAAGAAATAAAAATAAATCTCATAATGTACATCTTTTGTCTTATCTTGCCATTCTAGTAAAAAAAAAAAAAAAAAAAAAAAATCTGGTGTGAACCAACTACACTGATTCCATTACCCACTATTACATGTATTATATGCAGTTTCTTCGAGATACTATGATCAGAAAAGATAAAATTGACCTAACGAATTAGAAACCTAGACATTTTCCGGTATGATAAACAATACGTGTGTAAAGACATATAAAACAAAGTTTACATAGCAAGTTAAGAAATAAGAAAAGAAATGGTAGAGTTATTTTTTGAAACGCCAATTTCTGAGATCTAAAATTAACTTACCTAAGCAGGATGACTGTTAATTTTCCTGTAATAACTACGTAATACATGAGAAAGGATATCTAAAATGGATTTATGTAACAATTTTCAAGAAAACCGTTAGAGCCATTATTGAAATACCAACTTTTACCAAAACTTGTCGTACTCAATTATTAACCAGAAACAATAATTACATGCAAAAAGATATTTAAAAGGGAGTTTGAAAAAAAAAATCTGTGCAGCCATTTTTAAGGGGACGCACTTTCGAGACGTGAAATTGAGCTATTTATACAGAACGCCTCTCATTTTTCCTAAACTAACCAACTATATTCTTCGAAAGGACATCTAATATAGTTTTTATATTGCAAATTTAAAATCGAAAAAAGAATTTAAAGAAAATCGTTTCAGCTGTTTATGCGACACGAACTTACGGTCCCACTTCCGTTTTTTCAATTTTCACCAAAATTTAGAAAATTCATCTGTATACCAGACCTGTTTCAATTCTGATGTTTCATAGTTCTATCTTTATTAGTTTCGGAGATAGGATAGCCAGAATATTCTCCACATACAGCACACACACATACACACACACACACACACACACATACACACATACTGAAAAATTGCCAAAAACAACTTTTTTGGGCTGTGGAGACCTCAAAACATGTAAATCAGCTGAAAACTCGATATCGAATTTTTGGACCGAATACTTCCATTACCTGCGGTACTAGGGTAATGGAAGTAAAAATTGGAAGAGATTGCAACGCTTTGAACGATTAATCTCCAACTGTTATTCGCACTGATTTTAGTTAAAGTTTAACTAAGTATCAAATCTAACTAAATTCCGTTCATTTGTTCGGGAGACAACACATCCAGAAAATGATATACAGATACATACACACACATAGGGATTTATAAAAAATTTTCAAATCATGTTCAGGAAATAACAAAAAGTTCAAATCCATCAAAAAACGGAGATGAAAATCTTTAAGAATCCATTGTTTTCTTCTTATAAATACGAAAGAAAGTAAAAATTCTATTAAAGATAAGCAAAAAATAAAAGTTGAGTAAATAGCAAAATGTTACCATATACCCAGTGTCAAATGAAGAGAAAGGAATTTTTTGACTAACATATATCTTGAAGATAATAATATTTTTATTGTATCATGCCCTTTAAAGAAAAATTTAAAATAATCTTCTCGAGCTTCTTATGCACTCGAAAACTCAACAGCTTTTAATATGAAACATGCGTCTTATTTCATTCGTTCGAAAGACTTTCTTCCATGAAAATATTTGCCAGACAGAATTCGTTCGTGACATAAGTGATTTTCAACTGAGAATGAACATTTTAAAGTTGTTCATATTACTAAACACTTGATTTATCGTGAAGAAGAATTTTTATTCGGATTGAATAAAATATCATTAAAATAGTTTATATGACATGTTATGAAAATTTTAAATATTTTTTCGAACTGTGTAAGAAATTTATGAGCTTTCGCCTTTTTTTTACTTTCTTCTATATGTAATATAGATAAAGTATTGGATTCGTGAAAATTTTCGAACTCCGTTTTTCGATGGATTTATACGTTTTGGGATGTCATGAACACGAAATGATAGTTTTTAGAAAATGTCTGTCTGTCTATCTGTGTGTATCACGAATTTTGTGTCCATTGTATCTCACGAACCAATGAATGAAATTTAATCAAACTTGGTATTTAGTTGCACCCTGACATAAACTGAAGCTGATTAGATTTGGGGATCAATCACTCAACAGGTGGCGCTGTGATCGCACTTTTTGTAAACTTTTAACATAGTAAACTTTTTGTAAACTTTTAACTTTTTGTAAACTTTAAACTTTTGTAAACTTTAAACTTCGCACTTTTTGTAAACTTTTAACTTTTTGTAAACTTTAAACTTTTATTTTTTTATTAGCAGTATAGGACAAAATTTCGTATAAATGTGCATAAGAAGAGTTATTTTAAGTTTGTGATTGTAAAATTAATATGAATTATTGATAAAAGTAGTAATTAACTAGAATTTATCATGCGTGGGGTTTTAAGACTTAATATGGATATAGCCCATTGTTTACTGGGTAGGTCAAGTGCACAGTTTACTATACAGATAGAACATTGAAGCTAAAACGCGAACCGTAAATATAGTGGCACCACTAGTGTCAACAGAGGGAAACTGCATGTGTGAAGTATACTTGATTAGCATCTCTGATCGAACATTGTTTTTCTCTTTCGTGATTAGTTAGTAGCAGGTTAGTATGTGAAGTTTTTTTTTCTTCAATTTTATTATTCTTGAATTCACAAAATCCTAATAAAAACATTCACAGTTATTCTTCTAAGAAATAAAATTAATTTTTATCATGTTTTAAAATATATTTTGCCAAACATATTCTTATTCGAGTACAGATTAAAATAACAAACTGTAACTCTGAAATAGCAGTGTGAAATCTTAAATATTTAACTTTGCTTGGTTTAAATAATACAAAATGCTTTAAAAGGAAAAAACATATTTCTGGTTTATGTATATCTTCGAAATTTATTTCCTTAATATGAAGTACTTGCTTCTTAAAATAAATTGCTTTCGAAAATCAATTTCGTAAACAATAACAAAGTTACCAAACGTAAACATCAATACAATGGTTAAGTTGGTTGGATGTTGGATTTAACGTTGCACTAATATTACGATATGAACATAGATACAATAAAAATAAGACGAGCGATTGCGTAAGCTGGAGAGCTCGAGAAACTTACAGCCGTTGACAATAGGGTCGTGCAGTCAAATTTTGGTTACCGAAGAATATACGGGAGTGTCCTATCTGTATAATAATCTTTGCTCTAGTGAGACGTACAGTAAACCTCAACTCAGCTTAACTCAACCCACGAAATATGAAAAAACATTCACTTTCATTTTTATATTTTTAAGTAAAAGGAAAGTGTTTAAGAATTCGGTTCGAATGTTTGTGTGTATATGTGTCGTGTGTACTGTACATTTAAGGTTAATATAGCACATTTTCTGTTGAAAATGGTAGAAATAGAACTGATGGTTCGTGTACAGACATTCATCAGAGAAATAGGGGATGGATTACAGTTTATGATCGTACTTTTAATATTTTAAGATCATACTGAATAAAACATAAGGTAATTAACTTATATTGCTCAGATGTACAAAAACATGATTTCTTTGAAGTATAATGCGTAGTTACAACAGCAACTTGAATTTTTCTTCTTATTTCGGCAAAACATTTTTTCCCCTTCTGTGATTCTATTTTCTTTTTTAGAAATTGTTTGCTTTGAATTGCCAAAATTTTATTTATACAGAAAAATAATCCAAATTAGGTTCTTGCTGAACAGGAAACAGAGAAAAATTAACGATGAATAGATTAGGATATATACCGGGTGATCCAAAAGTCAGGACAAACTTTAAAAATGAATAATTCGAAAACGAATCAAGATACAAAGATACGGTTTTCACCAAACGGATGAAAAAGAAACCGGGTTTTGTGTAGTAACGAAAAAAAAAATTAGTTCTGTTGGCGACCAACAGATGGCGCTATAGTGTTTTATTTCATCAAAAGATGATTTAAAAATGAAAAAAGTGTTGATAACTTACAAGTCAGCTTAATTACAGTTAATTAGTACTACTACAATAACTGCTCAATGTGCTGTCCATCATTCAGAAGTACAGCTGTGAGACGATTCACCACACCATTCACAGGATTTAGTAGCATTTCTTGCGTTATGGCAGACACATTTTGGCGGATGTAATCTTTCAGTGCTGCTAGTGATTCCGGTTGGTCGCGGTACATTTTTGACTTCAAGAATCCCCACAGCCAAAAGTCACAGGGTGTCAGATTGGGAGATCTTGGAGGTCATGCGTGATTAAAGTAGCGATTGAGAATGCGATATTTCGATGCATCTAAGCTTCGTCAACCATTACCTGCCGCAGTTGCCCCTTTTTGTATCGTTTGTTGCTTTGCATAATCCTACATCAGAAATCCGACAGCGCCATCTGTTGGTTGCCAACAGAACTATTTTTTTTCGTTACCACACAAAACCCGGCTTCTTTTCCATCCGTTTGGTGCAAACCGTATCTTTGTATCTTGATTCGTTTTTGAATTATTCATTTTTAAAGTTTGTCCTGACTTTTGGATCACCCGGTATATATATGATATATCTACATCATTATCATATATCATATTATATGATATTATCTTATAGCATACATATCCTATCATATATATATCATGATTATCTCATATAATGATTATCATATATCATATTATATCACATATATCACATGATGTATTATGATCTATAATATCATATAATATGATCTATCGTATGTATATATATATATGTATATATATATATATATATATATGATATATATATGTGATATGATATGTAAAGGTTAAGATAGATCATAAAATATTTAATGATAATGTTGTTTAGAATTCAGTAAAACATTTCATAAATAGAGGATCTGAAAGGAATTTCATAAAAAATAAAATAGAAATATTGATTAACATTTTTCGCATTTCCATACTTTAAGAATTTTTGGAGCAGTATACACCTACTCAAAACATTCCAATTTGGATAATAACCGCCTACGTAAAAAGAATAACCCACATAAAAATTTTTGCTACAAAATTATAAACGTTCATGCGCACCATATAAATAATGCATTAGTTTATTTTCTTTCTTTTCTCATTTTATCTTCTTGGGAAAATGTCTGGCAAAATACGCCTACTCAAGTTATTACTTTCTAGATAAATTTCTCATAACATAAAGGATAAATAATTAGAATCCACTAAGAATTAAAATAAAATTCGGCCACAGTCTATAAAAATCACAGATCATATGAATCATAGATGTTTAAACAGTGATAACAATTGTATAAATACATATATATTGAATAGCGATTAAACGAGAATAAAATAATCAGTAATGTTCAAATAATTTTTATGCTTATTCGCCTTTATAATAGTATATATTTTTAATTTAAAAGTTTTTTTTTTTCGATATACGGTACATTGATCATACGCAGATTGAAACAATACAGTATACATAATAGTCTATAAAATATTTCATTTGAAACAAAATCCAACCGAATAAAAATTTATTGTTATAAGAAATTTTTCAAGTAGTGAAGAGCGAATGTTACCTTTTACGCAATGTATTTTAGATTTTTAAAAAATTACTTTAACTATTTTAATAATATTCTAAAACACTAATACGATAAAGTAGACCACCCCAAGAAAAATAATAATTAATATAGTTAAAGTGTTTACGAAGGCGGGTGAGCCCATTTTTGGACAAAATCGTGTAAGGTGGGATTTGTTTATCCAAGGATGGTGTTTATCAGTGAGTCTATTTCAATTTAAGCATCTTCAAACTAAAAATTGAAGTGTTCAAATTCTAACATGACTATGGTCATTTGAAACATGTACGTGGTCTCAATTACTGTCATTTTGAAATTAACGGAGTAAATAATATAAATTGTAGAAATGAGAACAAAGAAATTATTATTGAGTTATTCATCTTTATATATTGGTTAGTACTCAGAAAAAATCCCAAAAACTTGTCAATGATTATATTATAAAATATGAGAAAATTTTTTGAAGTATCCACTGAAGGGCAATTAATATTCAGTTCAACTATATGGAACTTGGGGATATAATACGAGAAAAATATTAAGAAATTAAAGGAAGGTCATATGAAAGAGGTTATGATTAACTAATTTCGTCTCATATAAAAACTGTCAAGGGACGTCTGTTTATTGTCATCGGCAGCCAAAGCCCATATTATTCTACGGGTAAATTCCTTTATAGAATATCTCATTACTTAATGCAATTTTATAATACCATTTTCACATTCAGAAAATTCACAACGATTAATTTGTTCTTGTTTACCAAAATTTTGAATTTTTAAAAATTTTTAGTGTTGTATTTTGAAGCTAAAAAAAAAAAAAAAAAAAAAAAAAAAAAAAAAAAACGGAAAATGAACTGAATGCGTTTTTCAACCATTAATGGTTCGAAATCGAATATCAAAAATTTCAATAATCAATTTTTGGGAAATAAGAAGAAATTGAATGGTTTTAAATTCTCTGGAAACTGAAACATATATTTTTAAAATATGTTAGGTATTGAGTAATTTTGAAACACGAATCTTCTAGGAGTTTAGATTTCGTATAAAATCTATGTGTTAACATTGTAATTAGAAACAGATTAAAAACACTTTAAAAAACACGTTATAAAACTTTTATTAAAATCATTGAATAACTAGTGTGTTGTGGCCACCACATGACTTTCTTCTATATTTTCCTATAAAAATTCACTTAGTAAAAATAATTTATTAAAATTATTATTTAAAGAGAAGTAGTATGACACTAAATATCCCCCCCCCCACCTCAAAAAAAAAAAAAAAAAAAAAAAAAAAGAAACTTTTTTTTTTTTTTTTCTTTTTTTTTTTTTTAATGAAAAAAAAAATCTATAACTTTATTTTAAATTATTGCAGATGGATGGTTCAACCATTCGTTTTAAAGGTATTTACGAGCTCTTTCGAAAGTCACCCATCATGAAAATTTACTCCCCTCGAAGGGGGACTTCCCCCCAAGGGGGACACGAGGCTTCTACACACAATATTTTTTTTTCGCTGTTGACTATCTTTATTGCAAATAATTCTTGTAAATTTCATAATGTTTATTAAAAAATAATTCTCTTTATGTACGTTTATACAAAATTTTGTCCTATACCACCATGTTAAAAATTTAGAAAAAGTGGAATGGCAACGCAACCTGTGGGACAATTTTTACCAAAAGTTGATAGGCACTAATTTATGTCAAGGTGTAACTACATACCAATTTGTATGAAATTCTGTGCTGTAGTTCCTGAGATACAGTTGCCACAAAATTTTGCCACACACACACACACAGAGACAGACAGACAGACGGACGTACGGACAGACATTTTCTAAAAATGGACAAATCGTGTTCTACTGCTCTCAAAACGTATAAATCCATCAAAAACCCGAGGTCGAAATTTTTTACGAATCCAATACTTTCTTCTATTAAATATAGAAGAAAGTAAAAAATACGGTTATTTTTCTAAGTTTTATTTCGTTAAAAGTTACAAAAATCGATAACTTTGTTTTAAATTATCACAGATTTATAGTTCAACCATTCGTTTTAAAGGTATTGACGAGACTTTTCGAAATATACCCATCTTGAAAATTTAGTCCCCTCGAGGGGGAACATCCCCCCCAGGGCGGGTGGCGAGGCTCCTACACATACAAAAAATTTTCCTATCTCTATTATAAATAATTCTTGTGAATTTCATAATGATCACTCAAAAATAATTCTCTTTATGCACATTTATACAAAATTTTTCCTATATCACCATGTTAAATATTTAGAAAAAGCGGGATGACAACGCAACCTGTGAGACAATTTTTACCAAAAGTTGATAGGCACTCATTTATGTCAAGGTGCAACTACATACAATTTGTATGAAATTCTGTGCAGTAGTTCCTGAGATACAGTTGCCACAAAATTTTGTCACACACACACAGACAGACAGACAGACATTTTCTAAAAATGGTCAAATCGTGTTCTACAGCTCTCAAAACGTGTAAATCTATCAAAAACCCGAGGTCGAAAATTTTTACGAATTCAATACTTTCTTCTATTGAATATAGAAGAAAGTAAAAACATTTACTAAACTTTTTGTCATAATGTAACCTTGGAATCTCCTGTCACAGTCCTAAAATAAAGTTTCTTCACTAACAAGTATTGCGGAACGTAGTCCTGGGGTTGCCATGTTCGAACTCGTCCAAGTCCTCTGAATCCAAGCTCTAAGTTGAATTTTTCCTGTTTTATTTAAGATATCGTCCCTGGCCTGAGACAAAGTTTCTCCTACTGGAATTTGAAGAACGTAGTTCTGCTGATACCTTGATCGATCTCAACTTAAGCCTAAGAGTTCAAGTAAAATATCGACCCTTCCTATTCAGTTTAAGTTGTCTTTTGCTGTAACCGTTTCAAGATCCTCGGATATGTAAAGATGCCGTCTCTTCTACTTTCTTGTAAAAATGTTTCACCTGATAATGCAATTATATGATGGCGAAAAGCTTATTAAATGTTTTTATAAAATGATTTTAATAAAAGTTTTACAACGTGTTTTTTTTAAGTGTTTTTAATCTGTTTCTAATTGAATAATTTTGTTAATTACTTAAAAATTACAACTGTTAATTACTTAATTTTCGGAAAGTCGAATGGAATCACTCCATACTTTTTTAAATAACTATTCCAAGATTTTGTAAAATCGAGGAATAATCAAGTTTCATATAGCATATCGTCTTCAAGAAGTCTTTTACTGAAAATAAAAGTAGCTTTTCGCAGTAGAAACCAATACAAATATGTTTTACTATTTTATGTTCACATTGCTTATGAAAATTAAAACTATTCATGTAAATTGTTTACTTAAATAAGTTGCATGATTGTAGATATCGAACTTGAAAGCTGACTGTTTTTTTTTTAATCATGATTATTTATTTAATTATTAGCTGAATTCAATGCAATAGAATCTCACTGATCTTCTGCATTTAGCATGATTTTTATAAGTTAATATATTATTATCTGACGACAAAATATGAATTAAATATATTAAAAACACTTTTAACACACGTAAATTTAAATTTTTATTTAAAAAATGTTAAAAAATTTTTTATCCAAAGCTTTTTGCTTTAATAGTAAAGCATCGTCAGGGATTTTTTATTTTGAACAAAAAATTCCTGACGATGCTTTACTATTAAAGCGAAAAGCTTTGGATAAAAATTTTCTTAACATCTTTTAAATAAAAATTTAAATTTACGTGTGTTAAAAGTGTTTTTAATATATTTAACAAGTGACACGTGTTCAATTTAATTCTCTCTCTTTTTTTTTTCCTTAGAGATTATTTAAAATATAAATTATTCAAAAATAAAATTCTTTGAATCAAATGAATCTTACTCTAATTACTTTTATTGATATTTTATTTTAGTAAATTTAAGTTTAGACATAAGTCATAATCATTAGTAATAACGATTAGCTATAATACTGTTCAATTTTTTAATTCTTTGTATTTATAGTTTGAACATAAACGTTTTCTGCAAAAGAAAAAAAAAAGTATCCATTTTAAATGTTTATTATTGTGTATAAAAATCTTGAGAAATTTAATACTAGAAAATAAATCCTTTTTTGTTATTATTTTTTTTTTTTTTTTTAAGAAACAAAGGAAGATGTAAAATTTTTGTGTGCTTTATATAATAGGACTGAGAGATATCTGTTTCATGGAGAATTCTTTCAATTCTCTAATATTTTCTTCTCTTTGGGAAATAGAACACAGTTTCTTTTAGGAGAATGATATTTTTTTATTACAACGCACACAAAATAGAAATAAATTGAACATTCTTTGTTATATATGAAAGTTTGCAGTAGAGTGTTAATAAAAGTCACAAAAATTATTTTATTTTAAAATATTTGTCTTAAGCCCTGCTTATTAAATATTTACATTTCTCAAGAAAATATGGAGTAGTATTCTGGTTGTGTTTTGAAAATGTAAGTAAAAAATATTTTACAAATATTTTTTTTTAAACAAATTGCTTAGATATTCTTTTAAATTGTTTAAAGTTCTTACATGTACATTGTTGAGATAATATTAAAAATAATCTGGTGTGTCACTCACACGACTTTCTCTTACCCTGAAATTTAATACTATAAATACAGGTTGCAGATTAAAAGGTAAGATAACGAGTACTGTCATGTAAACCTGTGTTGAACAATTCATATTAGGCTTCTGAAGAGTTTTATATGATAATTAGTTCTGCATGAGGGAGGCTACCGCCCCACTCAACCCCCTGTTTCATTAATGCACCTACATTTATATAGAATTTAATTCGGTTATTAAAAAATAATTCTGTTTTTAAAAAATAATTTATTAAAATTATTATTTAAAAAAATTATCTTTTATGATAATGCAGACGATTTCCATCTTAGAGAAGTAGCATAACACCAAATATAAAAAAAAAAGTCCATTTTATTCTCAATATTTAAAAAAGAAAATACGATTTTTTTTCTAAGTTTTTTTTCGTTAAAAGTAAAAAAAAAAAAAAAAATTGATAACTTTTGTTTTAAATTATCGCAGATCGATGGTTCAACCATTCGTTTTAAAGGTTTTGAACGATACCCATCATGAAAATTTACTCCCCTCGACGGGGGACTTCCCCCCCCCCAGGGGGGAGGCGAGGCTCCTACATACACAAAAAAAATTTTCCCAGTTAACTATCTCTATTACAAAAAATATATATTCGTTTCATTTGGTTTAGTGCAGTCTATAGACGTTAAACTCTACTTACCTGCAATTTCCCCCATAGACGATTAGAATTCTCTTGATTGTCCCTGTACACGAACCATTTGCTTGATCTTAACGAAAATCTTACTGTAACATCTGTATATGATACACATTTAGAGTACCAAGTTTGAACTTTCTGCGATAATTTGTTTTTGAGATATGCTGATAACAGACAGACACACACACAGACATACACACAGACCATTTGCTTAAAACATGATTTTCGTATTCAGGGGACCTCAAAACGTGTAAATATAACAAAATCTCACGTTCGAAAATTTGACCCAAAAACAATACTTTCTCTACCTTATGGGTAAGAGAAAGTAAAAATGATGATGTAAAATTGTTAAACAATACATACTTAAAAATTCATTAATGATAACATGTCTTATGTTTTGCCGGAAAATCAAAATAAGAAGGAAAAATAAAATTATAAAGTTTTTCTAAGGAAAAAAAACGAAAAAAAAAACGTTATAATATTCTACAAATTATTAAATAAAACATTGTAGCTTACATACCATTTTCGAAGTACCTCAGTGACTTAAAACTTCAAATATGTTTAAAGTAAAAATGATTTGTAAAATATTCACGTATCTACGTTTTTTTAAATATCGTTATTTGAACTAAGATTGCTTTTATTTTTTTAAAGTTCAACTTATTTATATTCTTGACACTAGGAATTAATAAAGTAAATGTGATAAAATATCAATTTTTGAAATTTTTTTATTTTATTTTATTTTATTGAACATGAATTTTACAGTATTTTTTCACTTTGAGAGATAAAGACATAGAATTAAAAATAAGGTAAGTACTAAAGATTAAATAAATAAATAAATAAATAAATAAAATAAAAAAATTCTCTTAACCCATTAGCCTCTGGTGTTGCGTTCACGCAACACCCCGAATAATTGAGTATAATAGTTAATTAAATAAGATATTTTGTATTAAATATTGTTTTTAAGTAGGAAAATAGTAGATGTTTACTTTATTACAAAAAAATTTGATTTGAAAAATAATTTTTAAATTTAAAAATGAATTTCAAACTTGAAAGAATCTTCAAACCAAAACTTTTGAAAATTTTCATATTTGAATGAGTTTACATAACTTGTAAAAAAAATTTTTCATAATAAAATAATTACTTTTGAAGTCATCTGTAGTTTTTCTGTTTTATACTCCCTCAATGAAATATCCGTAGACATTTATTTGTATTATTTTTTTATACTCTTATTCCGCTGAAGATATACAAATACAACACTCTACGTTTAGTAAGGTAAGACCAATTTTGAAAATTTCATTTCAAATTATTGTTATATAAATGTCAAAATAATAAATGTTACTGTTTGTATTTAGAAAAAAATCATTATTTCTAGTTTTGCCGGTTAATGGGATAATGTGATTGTCTTATATTTAGGTTGAAATACCGAGTGTGGCAGGAACCTGTACAACATTTTAAAACTTTAATATACAGTCAAGTAATTGGCGTATGAGAATGCGGTTAGCACTACAATGTTTCTTATGGTGAAACGTTTAGTTCAAGGAAAAAAAAATCCAAGATTTTCTCTCATTTCTCAAGATTATGGCGCTACTGGTTCTTCAGTTTTGAGTATATAGCTTTTCATGTGGTTTTGCTATTGTCACTTCAATTCCTAGACTGAACACTTCTTGATTTCTTCTTATGGATAAAGTGCATGCTTCTCCTCTAGCTGACGTTAACCCTTTAACGTTTCCCACTTATTTTAATCAGTTTTTAAACTTTTGCTCCTTTTCTGTTCGGTAGATAGCAGCACTATTCCAAAATTTAATAAATAATGCTTCAAAGGAAGCTAAATGCATAAGTCCCTTGAAGTTTCTTAGTGTGCGCGAGTGCAAATTGCTGGTTTGATGATGCACTCATGTGTAGTTTTTTACATTTAATGAAGAGCTGGACTATTATTTTCACCTGAAAAAACTTTTATGAGCTTTTGCAGTCGATAATGTTTACTTACTAAGTGTTTTATTTATTAAATTAGATATTATTTGAATTTAATAAGGTTAACTTTTAGATGTTTCAACCAAAAATTTATTGAAAAGGAACTATGCTAATTTTTTATTTTTTAAATATTTATGATGAGCTATGTGTCTAAACGCCATTTTTACCATTTGTTTAGTAATTTTTAAAATAAATTAAGTTGTGAACGTTAAAGGGTTAAAGTATTGAAGATGCGAATCACTCAGGTAATCCATTTACAATCATATCTATCGAACACATAAATTGATTTGGGATACTGTTAGGACGAGATTCGTGTTATAAACGGCGCATACATTGAAATATTGTGTAGAGTTTCACATAATAAATTTTCTTTAATAGCTTGTTTTGCATTTTTGATGTTTTAATTGCTGTTTTAAGATACGGCGCCATCTACGAGCAAAATTTGGAATTAACTTTTTTTTTTTTTTTTTAGTTAAGCAAAGTTTTTCATCATAAAAAGTTTACTAGTATAAACTACATCTTCTTACTTGATTTTTTACTAAAATTTAAAATGTGTCAGGGTTTTTTTGGCCCTTCTGTATTTTATTTGAGATAACGAGAACAAATGGGAAGTAAAATTCGACACAGTGGCCGCTCAGGAAGGTGACCTATGTGAGAAAATGTTTTTTCACAAAGGTGACAATATATTAAGATGAATTTAGGAGATTGAAAATGTAACAAAGTAATAGGATTTCAGAAAAAACATAAAATTTCTTAACTTACTAAATAAGACATCGCAAAAATCTTCGTACTATAAAACTCGCACATTCAAAATGTACTTTTATTTAGGCTACAGTGTCTTAGTTTTATAAGATGTTAAATTACATCTTATAAAAATCACTTGATGTTATACTTGATGTGTTATTACAATTGGTGTTATACTTAAATTTCAATGTTACAGTTTACAGCCTGAGAATATTAATTTCATTCCTTTTCTAATCGTTGAAGGAGAAATGAGCTCCATGGTGGATGAGCATTTCTTTTTGATGTCAGTCGTTTGCGGCATGAGTGAATGAACTCGAAGCTGAATGCATTCTAAAATGTGCGTGTTAGAGCTAATGTGTAATTTTCTCTTTTTCTCTTTGTTTATACATACACACATATACTACACTGATGTTGGTGAATATTGCAACACCATGAAGGAATGATATGACTGAGATGAAATTTTCAGCAAATGTAAATTACAGTGTGTCAAGCAAATGATTAACATTTCAGAGGCACTACACATGCGTGAGTTGAGCAGCGTCCTCTGAACCGCTGCTGAAACGATATAAATAGAGAGTTGCAGCACGATGTTAAAAATTGTCTATGATTACCTGCTAGTGGTAAACGTTAGATGAGACGAAACAATGCTCCTTCGACGAAAGAGGGCGACATTTCAACAACTTACAGAGTTCGGACGGGGAAGAATCATCGACTTTCGTGAAGGAGGATTTTTATATCGTACGTCAGCAGTTCGTGTGCAGCGTAACAACAGAACAGTCATGCGAGTTCGGAAGCAGTGGGATGATGAGAATTAAACAACTCGGAAATCTGGGTGTGGACCCCTAAAAATGATTTCAATGTGTGGTGATAGGCACCTGGCCCGCATAGATTCATCTAAACAGTTGGCAGCACTTTGGTCCGCTGCTACAGATGTATCAATGTCTGCTTCATCAATTCGTCGACGTCTGCTACACCGTGGGTTGCGTGCAAGATCTCCTTTATAGATGATCCCCCTCACGCAAAACAAACGACGTCTGTGGCTACAATGGGCTCATGGATATAGAGATTTCGTGCAGATTGGTAACAAGTGGTTCTTTCTGATTAATCTCACTTTAATATTTGTACAATGATGGCTCTATACGTGTTAGACGCTATGCCAGTGAACGTTACCTTCAGGAGTGCATTATCGAGCCTCATAGTTGACGAACATCTGATGTTATGATCTGGGGTGCTAATGAGTATCATGAACGATCTCAGCTACTATGGACTGTGGGTAATCTTAACAGCAACACGTACATCAATGATGTGTTGGAGCCCGAAGTCATCCCTTTTCTTTAATGCATTCCTGGAGTAACATTTCAACATGATAATGTCCGATCACATGTTGAACACATTAAAGAAAACTTTACTGTTCAAGATTTCTTTTCAGCAAAAACTTACAGCTTCTTCCTTGGGATGCTTATTCGCCGAATATGTCACCTATTGAACATGTGTTGGATTTCATTGATCGGCATCTCGCTCGTGATTCTCATTTTACAGCTTCTACAAATAAACTATGGGTACACATACACACAATATGCAATGCATTGTGTGACATATGCAGACATTCAAAATCTATTTCAGTGCAGGCCACGTCGTATAGCAGCGCTTATTGCAGCGCGTGGTGGCTACACAAAATACAGATTTCGGTTACTTAATACTGTATTTTTACTTTGAAAATTTTATCACTTATTTATACCAATACCAGTCATCTGCGTGTAAATTTCAACAATTTCTGACAATTCCTTCATAGTGTTGCCATTTTCACAAACATGAGTTTATATATTTCTCTCTCTGTTTTAATTTCCTTGGAATACGTGTCACCCGCTGCGCTGGAAATTGCGCAGCGTAAAGTTCAAACAAAGAGCAAAATATGCATTGCAGCTGACGAACAGAAGTTTCAACATCGATACTTACATACTGCTTTTACCAGTGTAGCTGCATGCGTTCAGCAGTTAGAGAAAGAACAGACTTTTGTGAGTATCCTGTAATTTGTTTATATCTTAATGAAATCATAATGAAACCTATTTCAGGCCAAGATCATTACGACAACAAAAAAAGTATTACAATTAAATAATTTCTTACGAAGTTATAAGCTAACAAATTTCAACAACAACAACGAGAAATATGGTTTGTATTGAGAACCTCTTCCTTTATGAAGTCGGTTTAAAACGTCTAAACGATGTGACCGCTTACAATAACCATACTTTGAATTTTACATAGTATAAATGTCACCCGCTACATTACAACTTATGCAATGTCATTCATGTGTGCACAAAATAGGAAATTGTGAACAAACAAACGCACGTTTTAAGGGTTCTGATTTTAGCATTAATGTCTAAACTATCCTTGCGTTCTATATCGATGATGCTCTGCAATTTTATAATTCACTTTTTTCCCCTGTCTTGAAACGTTTCCGTGTTAGGATCGCTAACTCCTCTCTTTTCCACCAGGTGGTGCTTTAGGCGGTTGAATCGCGTAGCACATGTCCACTTTACTATACCTACATACCACTTTTATGACTATAGCTGTAGCTGTTCAGCAGTTAAAAGAGTCGGGACTGACTTTTTTGGGCACCCTGTATTTCCTTTTGATCGTAAAGATCTTACAATTGGACCTATTTCAGACCAAGACCTTTACAATAAAACAAAAAGTATCAAAATCGGATCATCCATTCAGAAGTTATGAGCTAAGAAACAAAAACAAAAACAAAAAAACATACGCTTTGAATTGAGAACCTCCTCCTTTTTGAAGTCGGTTAATTAGAGCATCTCTTACGAAGTTATAAGCTTACAAACACCACCAACAACACATAGCTCGAATTAAGAACACCCTCCTTTCTGAAATTGGTTGAAAACGACTTTGCGCTAACCGATGTGACCGCTTACAGTAACAGTACTTTGAACCACCGAGTATACGTGTCATTCGCTACGCTGCAAAGTGTGCAACGTAGTTCAAGTGTGTACAGTGTAGGAAACTGCGAACAAACAACTGCACGTTTTAAGCGTTTTATTTTTAGCAATAATGTCTAAAAACTGTCTTTTCGTTGTAAATCGATGATGCTCTATAACTTCATAATTAACTTTTCTCCCTTTTTGAACCGTTTTTGAGATAGGAGCGCTAATTCCGCTGTTTTTCACCAGATGGCGCTTTATAATCTTTAGATAGTAAAAATGTTATAATGGGACCTACTTCAGACCAAGATCTCTACAACAAAACAAAAAGTATCACGTAACCGTATTTTGAACTATATAGCGTATGTCTCACCAGCTACACTACAACGTGAGCAATGTAGCTCAAAGTGTATAGTGTAAGAAATTGCGAACAAAAAAATGCACGTTTTTAGCCTTGTATTTTTAGCATCAATGGCAAAACTATCTTTTCGTACTAAATCGATGATGCTCTGCAATTTTATAATTCACTTTTTCCCCCCTGTCTTGAACCGTGTCCGAGATAGGAACGTTAGCATGAATGTCTAAACTATCTTTTTGTGCTAAATCGGTGATACTCTTCAGCTTTGTAATTCACTTTTTCTTTAGAACTGTTTTCGAGATAGGAACACTAACTCCGCTATTTTCCACCAGGTGGCGCTGCAAGCGGTTTAACCTTGTACTGCATGGCCACTTTGCTATACTTACATACCATTTTTATCACTATAGCTGCAGCCGTTTAGCGGTTAAAAGAGGTGGGACTGATTTTTTTGGGCACCCTGTATTTTCTTTAGATCGTAAAGATATTGCAATGGGACCTATTTCGGACCAAGACCTTTTCAACAAAACAAAAAGTATCAAAATCGGAGCATCCGTTCAGAAGTTATGAGCTAACAAACATAAAAAAACATACGGTTTGAATTGAGAACCTTCCTTCTTTTTTGAAGTCGGTTAATTAATAATTGCACTTAAATAACATTGATGTTGAGTTTTTGTGAATAAATATTTTTGTATTAGGAAAAACCAACCTAAATCAACCTAAACCAACCTAAAACCAACCAACACCTAAAACCTAATTGAGAACCTTCCTTCTTTTTTGAAGTCGGTTAATTAATAATTGCACTTAAATAACATTGATGTTGAGTTTTTGTGAATAAATATTTTTGTATTAGGAAAAACCAACCTAAAATTTCAACCTAAAAATTAAAAAAAAGAAAATCAGAAAAATAAAAGATGTTGAAAAAGAATTATATATATATATATATATATATATATATATATATATATATAAGACTAAATAAAGACTAAATAACATTACAAAATAACATTAAGTTACAAGATAATGCGTTCAAATAAAATTAGTACATATACTTTTCTATTTGGTTGGACCTGGGTTCGAATCCCGGAAAGCAAGGTTGTCCCTATTAGGGAAAGCGATGACCAACCACTATCTGCCCCTTCACAAATGTTCAAGAATTCGGCGAACAACCGGTCAATGTTTAGTCGCAAGTGCTGAGCCATTCAAAAAAAAAGTTTCCATTAGAATATTTTTTGTTTGCTGACCAAATTTGTTGTTGTTCACAATCGTTACACTTATTCTTGAAAATGGTGCAGCTTTTGTGTAACCACCTGCCACAAGTAACACATTTAAACCAGTCAAGTCACTCGTCGATATTGTCTCGTGGTGCAATTTGAGAGATTCAGTGCACTCATCTTAATTGTCTTGTCATTTCCAAATAACTGCGCAATATTTCATAGTATAAAATATAATGTGAATCAATGCGCAGTCTTTCCTAAGTAGCAAAAGCGCAAACTCTCCCATTTTGGTGAGAGAGATTGCGCAGCCTTCTATTTAATAATTATTCGTTTTTTGGAGAGAATCGTTAGTGCTCGTACCATTAGTCTAGGTTAGTAGCTTATTAGAAACTGTTTAATTTAAAAATACTCTCTTCTACTACCATTCTATAAAATTACCAAGAAAGAGTTATGAAAAGTTCGAGCATTTATTTTTGAATACGAGACAAAATGACCGCGTTTTATTTTAAACGCTTGAAGCAATCAACATGCACATTCAAGTCCGCACTTCTCTATTGATGTTGTACAAATAACTGAAGTTGCAGCGTGCCTACACTACTCCTTCCCGCCGATTCCCTACGTGCACAATCTTTCCTACCACGCCATCTCTTTCCTTTACATTTTATTTAAGTAGAAGGTTTTTAACAAAATAAGTTAAAAAGCTGAGAAAAGATTAAAAAAAAAAAAAATTCTAAAATTACACTTTTAACATAATTTCTGGTAAAAATCAAGGTTTGTTAAAATCTGTTGAACAAACTATTCTATTGGAATCGGAATTTAAAATCGATGTTATTTGTAGCAAGGGGAATGGCAGCGACATCTATTAGAAAGTTTTAAGCGAGCGCCATGTTAGGCTTAATGATGGTCGTGTAATTGAAAGCTACAGAATAGGCATTAAACTAAGCATTTTTCGTTTCAAATATTCAAATTCTTATTTCTTCTATTAGCTACGCTTTCATACTTAAATAGTTATAGTCAGTTGTTTCTATTTCTGGAAATTCTATTATAAATATGCCTTCATGTACTAAATAAAAGCCACTAAATTTGAATATATTTATTTTGTAGTACGTATTATTTTATCAGCATAACAGCTGAATCACCTCCTGCTTCTGTTTGCAAGATACATTTTCTGTTTATCTATTTACTTATTTCAATTGTAAATATGACTGTATGGAAGAGCTTTAGTATGTGACACCTACTTGGTAATTTTTCAAATTTTACGCTAAAGTAACTTGGGTATATTTCACCAAGAACAGTTTTTAGGGAAATGTGACAGTAAATTTAATTCTAGCTGAGTTATATATATATAGGGGAGAGTGGGGTTGAATGGGACGCAGGATGAATGGGACAATAGCTAGATTTTTATATTTTGCAAGCACCAGAAACTTGACATTTTTTCTGATATATGGCAGCACTGAGATCATTCATCAAGCGTAGTTTCAGAATTGTGCTATCCATAGAAGGGCAGACAAAAACTAAAGTGTCTTATTCAGCTGGCAAAGTAAGTTTTTGCTGATTCAGTTAGGTAGTAGCTAATACATTAACTATTTGCTTAAAGTTAATATAACTCTTATATGGTGAAAAGGCATAATATTTTATTGTGTTTATGATATTCAAGAAGAATATTGACAACTGCTCATAAAGCCTATTACCTGTTTTATATGATCGTGTAATGGTTGAGATGAATGAGACAGTTTAAATGGGGATGAATGGGACACTCCCTACTATGCACTAATTTAAAATTTTACACAAAAATTATATTAAAATGTAAATTAGCCATATTGATTATCAGGATTCTTAATTTTGTGGATGTAGAAAAAAAATGAAATTAATTGTTCTGATTTTTGTTTATAATAATTACGATTAAAAAAATTATAAGTTAGAATATTCAATGCAATTTAAATCAATAATTAAATAAATAAATAAATAAACTAATAATAATTTCCTTAAAATCACAATTTCAATCAAGTTAGTTAAATAAATCCTGGTGATTATTAATGTAATACAGAATAGAGCGCAGATTTTCCCGATCAGTCGGAAACAAAAATTTATCTGGATAATTTGTACTCTATTATAATGATTTATATCTTTCCAGTGTCTTATTTATTTATTTATTTTTAGATTAGGTCTTATTAGATTTAATTACCAAAGCCTAGAGCACTAGGAACTGTGCGAACCAAAGGACTTTTGCCTTTCGATGTTAATTTGAGTCAATACATCATTTTTTGTTAATTTCAGTAAATCCATAGTGTGTAATAAAATCGCATAAACCCATTTAACTTAAAAAAATTATTTACTTTCCATTTTGTCTTCTTTTCTTTGTTAATTCCAGTCCTGTCCCATTCATTCCCACTGGTGGCGACGAATGGGACAATGCACATGTATGTAAAAATAATTATTATTAATTAAAAATGATAACTTTTTATTAAAGTTAGTATGTTTATATGTAACTGATTACTGAAGTGTACTTATGAGCCATGTTACAAAATTCTGAAATACATAAGGCCAACGTTATTGATAAAAACATGAAAAATGTCCCATTCATCCCCACTCTCTCCTATATAATACTGCAAAAGATAATAATAGTAATAATAATAATAAAACATTAACGATAATCACGTAAAATCTATTTTCAGTGTACCTGATTAGATTATTTTATAGAAAAAACGCATTTTCCAAAGTTGCGTTATTACAATCTTTGCAACTGTCATTTTAAACATAGCAATACTTTAAAAATATAAACAGAATATGTACTATTGTCATAAATTGTCTAAAAAACGCAATAATAAAAAGTATAATTGTAATAGGTATTAGGGTTTTTAAACAAAAAATTATGTCAAAATAAATAAATAAAAATTCAACGCCAGCATGCAGAAAAAAATTTAAAGTTGCCAATGGAGTCTTAAATTGTATTGCTTAAGGAAGTCAAACTTGAACTTTATTTTGAAACCTACCTTTGATTGATTTTTATTGAACTATCATTAGTGTTTATCCCAGATTATTAATTTGGTTTTAATAATGTTTTGGCATTTGATGAATTAAAATTTAAATTCTGGCTGGAGAAATTAGTATAAGATTTAGGAGTTTCAAATTTTAAAGATAAATAAGAAAAAAAAAATTGAGGCTCGAAAACTTTGCATGAGTTTGCTACTATTCAAAAAACTTGCAAACAAATTTATCAGCATATATAGTTACCCTCATCCGTGTCTGATTCTGTCACACTTTAGGCTTTAGAGTAGGGCTTAAGAGATTTCCTTGGACTCTGACTCCTATTTTTCATACTTTAGTCAGTTTTAAAAAATCTAATCGTCCGATCGATAAGCTGTTTAAACAGACGGATTCAGAAAAATTACGCCTTTCATTGGGTACCTTATTTGTAACGAATATATAATTACATTTTTTTTAAATTAATTAAAATATGAAAATGAAAGCTTTCAAATACATTTAAAAATTTTAATTGTTGCTTTTTTTTTTTTTTTTTTTCAGCATAAAATGAAATATGCTTTCCCGTAAAAAAATAAAATAAAATAAAAATAAAAATAAATTTGCTCATGCATGTGAAAAAAATGACGCCTATAAAATAATAATTTTAAAAGTAACGAAGAGATAAACAAAGTGAGAAAATTTCGCACGGACTTGCTAGCAAATGAATTATTTAAAGTGAGAGTGAGAAATAAATAAAATAAAACGATTATTTTTCAACGGGCGCCTTAGTCGCCCTACAACAAACTAGTATATAAATATATATATAGTAATATTAAACAATAAAGTTTTAGATTCTACGAAAGATAAATAAAACTATTGCTACCATTTAAAGTCACATTGAAAAGAGATATTATTAAACTATTTATATAAATTTGTTAAAAGTAAAAAAAAAAAAAACTAGATTAAAATTTACTGAAAGTTATTATAAAAAAAAACTAAATATATTTATATTTTTAAGACTTTTTTTTTTTTTTTGCTTAAATAAATACGATCCTATTTATTCTACTTAAATCATCATTATTTCATGAACCCAAGTCTTTTGAATGAAACAAATAATTTCGTGTAAACTTTACGTTCTTGTATTTGCAAAAGATCATTAAAGACGCTATTAAAAGGACTATTCCCCAGAAAATATCCGACATCGTAAAGAGAAAGGAAGGTATTTATTTTCCGTTAATGATGAAAGTATTCTTTTACTTTAATGAAAGGAAAAATTATAAAAGGAATAAATTTCTTCTTAATTAAAAATGTTACTTCTTTTCAAGATTTGCCAGAGAAAGAAATAGTGAAACTTTTGTTTAAGGATTTTCAGAGAAAAAAAATAGACTCAATTTGGTGAATTCTATATATATTATAATATATTGTATGATAAATTTAATACATACTGAAAACCAGAATGATTTTCATAATTTTGCAAATTTACACAATAAATAAAGGGTTCAAGGTTTTACATATAACATTGCGCTGCAGAAAGAATTTTTTTTTCGAGCTCTGATACCATTTTTACTGATTCTTATGTAAAATGACCTCCTGAACCCGAATTTGAATTTCATTTTCCCCATCACCCCCCCCCCCTCCCCCAATTTTTATCGCTGTTCGGTAATTTTATGACCATGAATTTGATTTGGAGAATGGGAAAGAATTATTTTAACACTTAAAAACAGAAAAGATAAAAATGTATAATAAATAACAATATTAATTGATTAAGAAAACATAGTAAACGTAATTCATAATTTCAGTGGCAAATCCCCTCCTAAGCTTTCCCCTTGCTACAAATGTTCGTGTTTTAGAGCTTTTCAATTCTGTAGCCCCTCAGAAGATATTTAAGAGATTAAATATCCTCCCTCACCACACCCTACAAATCAAATTTATAGCCATAAACTTATCAAAAAATGATAAAAATAGGAGGGAGCGTCCCCCCAAAACGGTGGGTGATAGGGTAAAATGGGTGTCACATTTGGATTCAGGAGGTCATTTTACATAAGAATTTGCGAAAATAGTGTTGGGGCCGATTTTCATGCAGAGCAGTGAAATTTGTCAACAAAAATATGTTTAAAATTGCCTTGCATCAATATAGACATCTTACAGCGCTTTCTAAATTCAAATACAAAAGTGATAATGAGGAACTTTGGCGTAACAAGAAAATAATAATCTATGTAGTTACAAGAATATCATAAATTTAGAATTAAAGTTGCATTACCCATATGATTAAAATATATACAGCCGCTTATTAAAATCACATTCGTTCTGAGCCAAAGTGATCTTATAAAGCGGCTGATTTTTATATGCGGCGAACGTTACTGGAACTAGAAAAAAAAGTATTAGTTCCCTGAATTTGGTAAGGCATTTCAAAGGTATCAAATAATTGAATTAATAAACTATATTAATTAACATTTGTCCGATAATCAATTAATTGCTACTTCAAAATATGTAAATTAAACATATCCCAAGTTCCGATATGCTTTTCTTTAAGGAAAATCATCATTACTTTGCCAAAAGTCCACGCTTTTCTTTTAAATTTAAAAGCTTTCTATTTAAAACTCTTGCTTATTAGTTAATTCAGAGTAAGAACTAGGAACTCTCTTTTAATAATTAAAAATTATATATATCTATATATCTATATATATATATATATACTAGCTGACCCGACAAACGTTGTTTTGTCATATAAATTATTTCTAGAGAATATTTTGCTAGAAAAAAATAACTAACTTATTGTAAGTGTGTAAGGATGTGGTATATAAGTGGAAGATGTATGGAGCGCAGTGAACGGTGAAAGAATATAAAAATAACAAAACACCAATCATTTATTTTTTTTTATTTATTAAAATTGATTCTTTAAAATTATATACATATCGCTACTTATAACAATATTACTAAAAAACAATATCAATCCCTTAATGCAACAGAGTGTACAATATTTTTTGTTATCCCATCTTTCGCCAATACAAACAAACTGGATGGTTTGCCCACTTGAGAGCCACGTATAATTGTCCGTGTGAAAAACATGATGTGCTCAAATCTAAGCCACAGACAAACATCGTTTGGCCCTGAGACTTATTGATAGTCATTGCAAATGCCAATCTAATTGGAAATTGAGGGCGTTTAAATTGAATTGGCACATCTGTGGGTATAATAGGGATTCGCAGTAGTAATATATTTTCACCTCGGAATTTGTCATTTAAAATGATGACTTCGATAAAATTTTTCATTAATTTTTTTATGACTAATCGCGTGCCGTTGCACAACCGTGGTGGGTTCAAATTATGAAGCAAAATAACCGGAGATCCAACCTTCAGTTGTAAAATATGCGGTGGCATGCCTGGTAAATCCAGTGAGTTTAAAACTTTGTTGGATAATTTACAGCTTCGGTAGCATCGCAAACTGTATCATTAGATTTGTATGAAACCAAGTCTCCTGGTAACAAATGTTGTATCTTGAGATTCAATTCGTTGACGTCCACATTTTTTGCTGCTAAAATTGCTCGTTCTGCCAGCCACTCATGATTTGTGTATCGTCTGTGTACATCGGGAAATATCTGGTCAATAAGAGCATCTTGAGAATCAATGATTGTGCAGAAATCGGTCGGTAATTTTATGCATCCAGTTTCATCTGTAGTAACTTTTCCATCGCCGATATCTAACAATTGTTTTGAGAATGTTTCAGCGGATGGATCTTGAAGCTTTTGAACGCACAAATTTACTTTCAGTTGTACCTTTTCAACATTAAGCCACAATGACGATGATTTTAAGCACGCGTTGATCTCATCAGCGTATATTGAACGCGGAATAACGGGAAGTGCTTGTCTGAAATCATCTGAAAAGAGCAACAGAGTGCCGCCAAATAGTTTGTCGTTGTTTTTTATATCTTTCAATGTCCTGTTCGACGCCTCAATTGAATGTTTGTGTGCCATAGTGCATTCATCCCAGATAAGAATTTTACACTATTTCAGCACTGTGGCCATGGACGATTGTTTTTTTTTTTATGTAGCACACTACGTCTGGGTTATTTTGAATATTTAGTGGCAGTTTAAATAATGAATGAGCTGTTCTGCCTCCATCCAATAAAGTTGCCGCAATTCCAGATGATGCAACAGCCAATGCGATGCCATTATTTGATCGTATTTCGGCGAGAATTAGCGAAATAAGGAATGTTTTGCCAGTTGCACCTGGTGCACCCCCCCCCCAAAAAAAAAAGAAAAAGAATCCACCTTGTCCTGCCAAAACTGCGAGCATGATGCGGTCGTAAATGGTTCTTTGTTCTTCATTCATTAGTGGGACATTGCGAGCAACAATCGCTGCCATTTCTACAGTATTGTATTGTAGTTCACGATTCAATTCAGTGCTTATTAAATCAGATGCATTTCGATTTGTTGAATGCATACCGAAATGACTGAGTGGTAAGTTGGCAATGATAATGCAAATATCTTCAATAGCAATCAATGCTTCATTGTACATAGCGTCACTGAATACTATCGTTAGATCGTTGCTCCGTGAACGATGTTGATGCAATATATCATCAGTCATTGAATCTTTGTGATTATCCCATAATGTCTCTGCTCGGGCCGGGAAACATGTAGTCAACACTATAGCGAATAGTAGACGAATTTGTTTTGCTGTACAGTTCAGTCCTACTTCAGCAAGCATACACTCCCACTGGTTGTCGTCTTCCAGCAAGCCGAGTGCAAAGCATGCATCTTTATACGTTGGATACCGTTGTCCATTCACTTTACGTAAATCTTGAAATGACAAAGGGCCGATGACATTAACCAATAACAGTCGAAGATAAAAGCACTCAGTCTGCCTTGGATTGACTGTAAATACTCGTCCCAAGGTGTTTGATTTGAATAAACCGGGACATGCATCAATCGGCGTGCCTTGCTTGCGGGGCATCCATTTTTTCGTTGGAGCCCATGTGAAATAGCGTGGTACTTCTGAATAGAGTAATGTCCGTGAAAAAGCACCAAAAGCATCCGCACGATTACACAATTCAAAAAATTCGGTGAGTGTAGTTTTTGGTGGATTTATAGCACGATCAATCGCTGTCTCGCTCGTGAAATATACGCGCTGGCCATTTTCAAGATGGACGGCTAAATGAAGAACTGCTGGATCCCGTTCATGAATTGGGAAACCAAAGATACGCCAAACAGCTTCATTGGAGCTGACGTACCGGCCAATTTGGTAAAGTGTTATTTCATCGTTGTTATTCACCGGAGGAGCATTCACATTGGTATTTTCAACTCGAAATACAGCCATATCACTGCCTTTATTCACATACTTGCAAATGTATTTGATGCTCTCCACTGAACTGCAGAACTGAACATTAATATGAGCATTGAATGTTTTGCTCAGCAGAGGCGAATATGGGACCACCCAACGGTTATCAGTGTCAATATCTATGTTGTTGACATAGATGACCGCCATAGATGATAAGATTGTCCGCCATTATCGGGATTTTCTCGACGATATATTGGATATCCGTCAACATTTGTGATCGTGAAATTTTTCGGAAAACTTTTAGTACATTTTCCATCTGCACAAATAATAATGGCCTAAAAATTCATTTTTCATTTTAATATAAAATACCTCCGTCGGATATTGACGAATTTTTTAAAAGAATATACCATTTTAACTAATTTTAACATTTTAACAATATTAACGTTGAAAAAATATTTTGACATCGTATTCTGACATCGTATTTACGATTCTAAAATATTAATTTTGAAAAAATATTTTAAACACTTCGTAAGATACGGTTAAAAATTCATTTTTCATTTCAACATTAAATAATTTCTGACATCGTGTTTACGATTCTAAAATATTAACTTTGAAAAAATATTTTAAACACTTCGTAAGATATGGTTAAAAATTAATTTTTCATTTCAACATTAAATAAATTCTGACATCGTGTTTACGACAACTCACGCCATCTAGGTGGAAAAGTTGTTGAAAGAGTTGGTTAAAAATTAATTAAGAAAGAACTAATTAAGTTACAACTTTCATTTGTAAATCTAAACCATTCTCGAATCCACCTGAAGACACACAAAAAATTTCATTAAACTCAGTCCAGCCGTTTAGGAGGAGTTCAGTGACATACACACGCACAAAAGAAATATATATATAAAGATATATATATGTATATCACATGCGAACCAAATCAAATTTGTAACTTGCTATCGCGCTTTGAAGAATACATTCCTTGAAATTGTTACTAAAACAAGTGATGGGACGTGTTTAATTTGTAAGTATGGTTTAAATATAAACTTTTCGACAAAGAGAGATAACAGAGGTTGGTTGGATTTTTTTTACGTCGCACTAGTGCTGCGCAGATGGGCAATTGGCGACGGTCTGGGGCAAACCCCTAGGGGTAATCCGGAGACATGCCATCACAATTTTGATCCTCCACGGAAGGAATGGCTCTCCCGCTTCGGCGACCACCAGAGGTATAATTTTTGATGGGAACATGGAGGGCATTGCGGCCATGACAGATTTTACGTGCACCAGCCACCATTAGTGTATACGACGGTTTTTGGCCGGCTCGAGTACCGAACCCGCAATCTTCCAATTGCGAGGCCGGCGCTCTACCGACTGAGCTACTGCGGCCCGAGAGATAACAGAGAGATTGTTGAATGTTATTTTCTTTTTTCTTTCAAAAATAAAAAGTCACAATGTAAATAAAAATGTTGTTTAGCGTGCATAAATGGCATTTTTGCTGCTGAAGAAATTTTTTTGAGTTTATTAACCGATGATGTTGATTTTATCAAGCGGCGGTTTAAAATTGGTTCGTATTGATTTGATTTCGGTCCGGGAAATTCGATCAGATTAAGTGACTGATTTTATTAATCAGTGAATTTTTTTAAGCGGCGGTTATTATATATATATATATATATATATATATATATATATATATATATATATATATATATATATATATATATATATATATTTACAATGCATGTTTTTTAATTCCATATATTGTAAATTAAAAAATATATATATACTTTTTCAACAAATATTAGAGAACATTTTTTAACTCGCGCTTTTTGCATCGTAAAGGAATTTCACCAAAAACTAGTTGGCATGGATCAAATTTGCTCAGTTCTCCATCATGCATTTGTTGTCGAAAATTTCTATTTCAGGACATACTATGTTCAAGTAAGAAAAGAAATTAGTGCGACACGATGAGAAACTAAAATGCCCCAAATTATAGGCTACCTACCGTCCAGATCGATACATTTATCTTATACTAATTTTCTAATTACTTTTCTTTGTGTTAGTTTCATATAGAAATATTCTTTTATGCATGTTTAAGTGAAAATTTTCCATGTTTTTTAAAATCAATAAATTTCGACTAACTTGGAAATTTTTTAAAACAGATAATTCATAGTCAATTATGTTCAGGCTAACATTCCATGTGATATTTTAAACGTGATGTGACATACTTAAGATGAAATTATCTCTCAAAACTGATTTTATGCGAAATTCTGTAATATTCTGTCATACTAAGAAATTCGTAAATTTGAAATAATTTACAATATTTTCAAAATTGAATTTTGATAGTAGTTCGTGCAAGTATCATAATAGATATTTTTAAACCTAGTCTTACATCTTTGCATTAAAAATATTCCTTTTAATGTACATTTAAGAAAAAATTGCCATTTTCTCCCATGCTAAAAAAAAAATCGTAAATTTCGAATAATTTACAAAGTTCTTTAATTAGAATTTTTCGAACCAATAAGGTTCTTACCAGTGACATAAGTGATATTTAAAACTGTTCCGATCTCTTTGCTATCATTTATGCTTGAGATATCATGCACATAGTCTAACAATCTAACACATTAACACACTAACACTCTAATGAACTAACAGACATTTTACAGACGGACACCATCCCCATTTTGGTATTTTCCGATTCCTTTCATCTAGAAACATGTAAAAAAATTTTAAAAATCGAGGTCGAAAATTTTCCCAACTATGTAATTTCCACGAACCTATAGTATGGTGGGAAATAATTAGACATGATATCTGCATAGAATACTTTCGACATATAATGTTTCAATACCTTTCATAAGACGAAGAATTCGGGCTATTTCGGGCATTCTATGAAAGAATGTTTTTTGAGTTTAATAAAGTATTTTGATTGCTCCCAAAAATGTGCAAAAATCAATAAATCAGTAAATACATTGGATCTAAAGTCATTATATACATATATATACATACACTCCCTCTCATAATTATAAGGACACCCATTTTTCTATATTAACTAAACACTGAACACTATTATTTAAACAAATATATTTTTAATTATTTTGAATTTCATTAATAGACTATATTTAAAATGTTTTATCGGTTTTCTATCTTAAAAAACTTTAAATATGGCAAAAAGATGATTTTTCAGGTGTTCACAATTATAAGGACAGCTCGAATTTTAGTAATTTTTTTCAGTTATTCTTTAAATTAAAATTTTATGGGGTCTCTTTTTAGGGTTAAACAGTCAGACATTCTCTCTGGTACATATATATACATTTGTTTTTAATATTCAGTTTCAATACCATTTCGTATAGCATATATGATATTCTTAATACATTTAAACTATTTAAAATTGCTTTCCACTTGCATGCACATTTCTAATATCATAAGTTAAGGTTTTTTTCAACTTTTAGGCCATGGGAAAGGCAATAATACAGAAGTTTCTTTCTTCAAACTATTTCCTATTGCTCTAAAAGTAGAGCAAAAATGTAAGTCTTGTTGAAAAAAATATTATTACCCCCCAAAATCTAACAAAAATCTGAGAATTCCATGTTTAAAATTTTCGGATATTCTCTTGATGTTCATCATAATAGAAAAAATTACTAAACTCATTCTGCCTTCAGTAGAAGCAGCACCCCAGATTACCATAGATCCACCTTTAAAATGCCCGATTCATATCTGTCATTAAAAAATCTGCTCTGTCTTTCGCTATCTCTTCAGACCGTGCCAGTATCTCTTAAAACCATTTGGTTAATCAAGAATAAAATGTTTTGCATCCGAAAATGCAACATTTTACCATTTAATATTGTCTTTATTCAACTTTAACACAGACGTTCTTTCCCCCATTAAATGCTGATTGATTATTACAGGTTTTTTATTCATTTTAACATATTATTAATTATTTTAAACATGCATAAATGTGGACCCTAACCTTTCGTTAAAAATTACGAGCAAATTTAGCAGCAGTCATTATGAGTAGAACAGTAAGAGGAATTATGAGTCTTCGATCTCTGTAAAATAACTCTGATTTTGCATCAGATCTCTTTCCTATCGAACCAGCAGTTCAACATTTGATCACATTTCCTTCAGCAATTTTAGACCTTCGAATTTAATTAGAGATTCGGCGGATTGAAAATATCCTTCCACTTAAAAAACACATTTATCATACTTCACTACTTGAACGTCCTTTTTTTCGAGGAATTATCAGTAATGTCCATCCAAGAAAAATTGAAGGCTTATATATGAATTAATCTAGCCCAGTAGTTAGCGAAATCGCATGTCAACTGTAATTTATCCGCTAGTAAGTTAAATAAAACGAAAAAATCTGAATTGGCCCTATAATTATGAACATCTAAAAACGTGGAGAAAAACACATTTTGCATTATTTTTTATTAATTTTGTTTCATATTAAAAAAATTATAGCAATTTTGGTTTTTAGAATACCAGATATATTAAGTGCACTTAGTATAATCTTGTTCACAATTATTTTTACATTAGTTATTTCAAAATATAAAGTGTCCTTATAAATATGAGAAGGAGTGTATTCTGACAAGAACTCTTATAACATAGGTATATGATTTTTTAAATTTACAGGAACTTTAACATAGAAGATAGACTTGTTATTACTTACCAAGTATGTTACTTGCTATATTAATAATATACCTTTCTTTATTGAAAGTAACATACACAAGTTATGCTAAGTTTTCTGCCATGAACTCAAGAACTCTCTCGCTTATATAAAACTAGTAGAATCTGCCGTCACTGGTGTCAAATTGCTTCGCCTGCGACCATATCTCCTTGCAGAACGTAGGATTTTCCGTGTCATGAGAGGTATCAATGTGTTCAGAATGCTCCAAGGAAGACATTTCATTCAGTTAGAAATATCTATCATCTTAATTAACGACGTTATTAATTAAAAATGCCTGGTTTATAAAGGTAGTCTATTTGCCATCTAGAAATAATTTCTGCTATGACGTTGTTTTTACACGGGAAAAGTAAAATGAGGCCCATGGTGTAAAAAATGATAAAATAAATGTCAATGTTGTTATTAAGAAAATTAATTTTTTAATTGGCAATTTCTTATGGTGTTTATCAATTTTTTATATGTTCTTTTCTGATAAATAATGATCTCCAATACCACTTATAGGTAAGCATTTAATTTGATGATATTTTTCAAAATTATATTATATATTTTAAACATAATATAATTAAAATAAAAAAAAATATTTTATAGTAATTTTCTTTCTTTCTTTCTTTTTTTTTTTTTTTTTTTTTTTTTTTTTTTACAGTGTACTATAAAAATTACTGGGTCGTAAGGAAAGATCGTGGCGATTTTCGTTAGGTGACATAAGGACGAAACTTAATATATCAGAAGGATTCAAAACGTATGATATGCGTACATATTCTAAAAGGTAGTATTCCAAGCACATTTCGAAAAAAGTTTAGTTAAGATACGTTAATTTTTGTCAGTTTTATACGCCTTTGAATATGGAAGCAAACGAAGTGCATTATAGGCATTTAATGCTTTTCTTTTACCGGAAAGGCTAAAATGAAACACGAGCGGCAAATAAAATATGCGCTTTTTATGGCGAAGGTGCTGTAGCTGAAGGAACTGTGCAGAAGTGGTTTGCTAGGTTTAAAGCTGATGGTTTCAACCTACAAGATAAAGAACGTCCGGGTAGGCCCTCCACGACAGGGGAAGATTGTTCGAAAAAAAAACACTGTTCGAAAATATACTCACACTATACAATACGCAAATTAGCAGAAATGTTTAAAAAAAAAAAAAAATCCGATATCCACGAGCATTTAAATGTGTTATATTTCCAATTTTTCTTGAAAATCGTCACGAATTGTGCGGACAACCCAATAGTTTATATAAAAATCTGGAGTGACTCCACTCGACTTTCCGAACATTGAGTCATTAACAGTTTTGTAGATAAAGTAAAGAAAGAGGAGTTGTTAAACAAACAAAAGAGAGAAAACCATAATAGAGTGTTTGAGCATTTTTCTCCCTATATTACACGATGTTTTCTTGAACGCTACTGAACTTTGAGCGATAAATAACGATAAATAATTTTTCGTTGTGTCCCTGTAAAAACTTACAAATGCAAGATTCACCAAAATGCTTATAGTTTAGTGCAACAGTGATTTATAATATTCATTTCATATAATTTTTCAGCTCAATTGAGTAAGGCGTTTAGACGCTATCGCACTTTTAAAAATTGGGTCCCATAGGCCATAATGATAAAGAATCTTTCTTTGTGTCCCTGTAAAAAAACAGTAAATGATAAATTCACCAAAATCTATAGAGTTGGTGCAACTGTGACCTATAATATGTGCACAAATTTTTTGCTCAGTTTAATAAAGCGTTTAGACGCTATCGAACTTTTAAAATTTTGGCCCCATAGGCCATAATGATAAAGAATTTTTCCTGGTGTCCCTGTAAAAAAACTATAAGTGCTAGATTCACCAAAATCAATAGGGTTCGTACTAGGGTGACTTACAATATACGTACCAACTTTCAGCTTATTCGAACAAAGCGTTTAGACGCTAGCGTCTTCACTCACAGACATACAGACACACATACATACATACATCATCGTAAAAATAGTGAAAACGGACTCAGGGGACCTCGAAACGTATAGAAACATCAAAATCTCAAATTCAGATTTTTGACATGATTACAATACTTTCCTCACTATAGTGTTCGAAAAGTAAAAAATTCGAAAAAAGTATCTCTTACTGACTATTGTTTATATATTATCTACTTAAAATATTAAATCAGAATTTTTTTAAAAAAAGAAGTAGCTTCCACTAGTTTTCAAGGTGTCTTGCTTTCTCTTCTTCTTCTTTTTTTTATTTTTTTTTTTTTTTTTTTAAGAATTGTTAAAAATTCTTCGAATTTTGTTCGGTATTAAATTAAAAAACTAATTAACATAGGTGGGCTGTGCTCAGTTCCCAATAATATATTTGTTACTATAAACCTCTAGTACAGGGCAGACAATATTCATGTTAAGTGTAATGAATTTGACCGTTCGCTCGGCAGTGTAACAGTTTGGAATATCCAATCTAATAGGCTACCAACCTAGAAAAAAATTCTGTGACAAACGTCTAGAAACTAAATTGTGGCTCTAGTAAATATAGTTTCATGTCATCCTTATAAATTCTAGTCCCCTTTGCTAGCGAGTTCTAGAAACCCCAATTAGAATTCCAGATAGTTTTCCTATATTATAGTGCGGTAAAACTTATTTAAAAATCTCTGCATAATTGCGAACACGAGAGGCGAGTTTCATTAACTATAATTTTGGTTTATGACCCGATTCTAGAAAATCAAGCGAGAGTTTCTAGGAATATAAAGGATTTATAAACTACATAATATTCATAATATTGTTTCACATCTAGAAAAGTACAGAATAGAAATTCTCGATCATTTAGTCTATCCAGGTTGTTTATTACGCATAGCTCGTTATGTTTCTAGTTTTGGGTTTCAGAAAATGACTACGCATTTGTTCTAGGTTGAGACAGTATATATTTTATTCTCAGTGTTCGATACATTTACCTTATCCTAATTTTTTAATTAAATCTTTTGGGGTCAGTTTCGTATTTTAGTTTTCAGGCTATTTCATATTATTTCCTATACAATGATTAATATAATCCAAGTTTGCGTGAAATATCACTCTATTCTGCTACGTTAAAAAACAGAAAAGTGTTAAACCTCGAATAACTTACAAAATTTTCTAATTAGAATATTCGTAGCCAATTATGTTCAAACCAGTATCATAAATTATATTTTAAAACTTGCCTGACATTTTTGGGATGAAAATGTTCCTCAAAGTGGACGTTTAAGTGAATTTTTGCCCTATTTTGTTGTGTTAAGAAATTCACAATAACTTACGAAATTTTCAAAGTAAAATGCTCATATAGTTAATGAGCATTCAATTCAAACTCCCCCATCAAAACTGATATTTAGAAGCTGGTGTGATATCTTTATGACCAAACACTCTTTTTAATGCACATTTAAACAAAATTTTGCCCTATTCTGCCGTGTTAAGAAATTCGTAAACTTCGAGTAATTTACGAAATTCTTAAAGAATAATATTCA
Organism: Salticus scenicus; assembly: GCA_963930645.1. NCBI lineage: Eukaryota > Metazoa > Arthropoda > Arachnida > Araneae > Salticidae > Salticus > Salticus scenicus. The sequence goes on along the minus strand of OZ005648.1, from coordinate 17,297,962 downwards.
TAATTTATGATGTTTATGTGAGTATCATAACTATTTTTTTTTAAGCTGATCTTACATCTTTAAGATAAACATATACCTTTCAATACACATTTAAGCGAAATTTCGCCGTATTATTCCATTTTAAGAAAATCGTAAATTTTCTTATAAAGAACAATCTCATAAAAAATCCTTATAAATAAGAATTCAAATATAAATTATTAAATTAAAAAACAGTAGATAGAAAGGATATTTAAGATTCGAGATGAATAACACTAAAATATAGAAAACCTGCTTTACTTTTCATTCATGTCCCAATAAAATAGTGTGCTTTTATTGCCGTATTATGTACATGGAATAAAAGACAAATTATGCTATTTTACATATTTTTCTAGAAATAAGATCAGAAAATGGTTTCTAGCGTTAGATTGCTCCTAGCAATGTCCCTCCTGTTTTCTATATAAGTGCACAATTTTTCTTTTATAACTTTCAAATGGACGGTGAGAGTGGAAATTTCTATTTCAGTTACTTTATGAATTGCTAGCAATATAATTTGGGCATTTTGCCATGAGTTGTCCTTTATTATATTCCCTACAGTAATTTCAGACTTAAATATCCATAATAGTAATTTAACATTTTACTTTTATTGGATGTATTTTCGCACATAAATGCCAATCAATAGGAAAATACTTATTATTAAATTTCTTAGTCATTATTAATAAACAAAAGTTTATAGATAATTAGTTAGTACTATTTTATTAAAAAATAAAAAATAAATAAAATAAATAAATAAATAATAAAAATAAAATAAAATAAAATAAATAAAATCTTAAAATAATAATAATAAATAATAAATAAGTTTTCATTTCAAATACAGTGCAGCCACGTATCCGAAAACTAACAGTGAGGACGCATCCAAAATGTTGGAGGGATGCCAGCTTGTCCAGCAGTTTGAAATTTGGAAAACATCCAGTAATTTCGCGCTGTGTTATTGCTCATTTTTCCTGAGTCAGATGACTGTCACCCCTAGTTTAGCATTGGACTCTTTGAGTTAGCACTTGCGCCGATGCTTCCATGGTTTCATCAAATGTGATCGAAGAATAATAAATACTTTAACGAAATAGAAATCCTAATGGACGAGCCATTTTTTATCAGTTATATTAGAAAAGAAAATGGTTTTTATGGTTAGAAATTTATGGTTATCAGGATAGTATAAAGGTAAAAAAAAAAATAATAATAAACAGAAAACCATATGTTATTTAACCACTAAAAAAGGAGTATTAAATTAGGTATCATTTATAAAAGTAGATACATGAAAACGAAAAAAAAATCAAAGTTTTCAAAAATACAAATAATTTATAAATGTTATTTTGTTTATTTATTTATGATTATTATTATTGTTGTTGTATGATACTTCCCTAGCTCATTATTTTTTCCACGATACATACGAATCCACAAAAAAGTTGATAGTTAATTTTTATAGCATACATAAAGTATGATTGTAATAAATAAAATAAAGTATAAAAGTATTAAAAAAGAATTTTTTTTTAAATTATTTATTAAATTTAAAAAGTGCTTCATATTAAAAAAAATATAGTGTACTAGCAGGCTTTGCCCGCTTCGCTGGGCATTAAACTTAAATGAGTTGTCAAAATCCCATATCTTTATTAATAACCTAAGTTCTCGCTGTGATTGGTAGAGGTTTTTCTCGCTCGCAACGTGAGGAGTCTGGGTCCCCACTGCCTTCGGCTGCAACTTACCCACTTCTTACTTCCCCTTTCTCAGATGGTGAGTTCGGAGTTCTGCAAAATCCCACCAATGTACATAATGCGTACACTTAATCAATATCCACACACCAAAATTCGCCCTTCTAAGATATTTCAAGGCGAATTCAAACGGAAAAACATGTTTTTACACAAGTTTATTGCCCTCCGACTCCGAGAAGTGGGGGGGTAGGGGTGGGGGGGATTTCGTGAAATCCAGTTACAATAAGTGCCGGATGCATATAAAAAATTTACGCACCAAACAAATTTCGTGACCACAGAAGTCTCTAATATAAAATATTATAAATAAATAAATACAAAAAGCACAGCTTTAGTGTGGGACCCCTTTGGTGAATTTAAAGATTTTAAGCCATTTTTGCGATGAATTGAATTGGCTATCTCAATTGTGCAATTAAAGATCTTGGCGAGAAACGTCCGAGCTACTTCGGTGCCGAATTTCAAATTTTGCCAAAGAGATCCGATACTAAAGCTGTTCCACACACAAAATAAATAAATAAATAAATAAAATAAAATAAAAACTCTTTTCTGATATTTACAAAAAAAAAAAAAAAAAAAAAAAATCTTAATACAATCCAAATTATAATCATAATAACAACAAAAATTTCGTTTTACTGCAGGAAAGAAAAGTACTGCTTAATTAAATAAAACTATTAAACTAATGCCAAATATCTCTATGAAAATATTTATCCGCATACAAATTCCTGATTTAAAAAAAAAAAAAAATCACCAACTTTTGTGGGTCAACTATTCATTTTTCTCTCTAATTTTTATTATTATTCACGTGAAGTTAAAAATATTTCATTTTTTTTTTCTGGAAAATAAAAATATACATAAATGTGTATAAATATAAAACCTTCTACCGAATCTGAGTTGAAAACGGATAAAGGGTAAAATAAATTAGAAATATCAGACCTATATTTATAAATTTGATACCAAATGAAAGGGGCGATTTTTCTGAATCCAGGGGTGCAAACAGATTTTCGATGCGACAATCAGATTTTTTAAAATTAACTAAAGTATGAAATTTAGATGGAAACACTTCATTTCAATCTTTTCATAATTTGTAGTGCGAATCACGCGAATAAAAAATTCTTTAACGTAAAAGTTTATTTTTATATTTTATCTTTCCATTCAAAGCGTTTTAGTGAAAAAATAGCACTTGCGAGACCTGAAATTGAGCTATTTATACAGAACGCCTATTTGAACAGAAATAACCAACTATATCATTCGAAAGGACATCTAATAGAGTGTTTATACAGCAAATTTGAAGAAAATCGTTAGAGCCATTTTTGAGATACAGACTTACACACACTGACCAATTGCCAAAAATTACTTTTTTGAACTCAGGAGACCTTAAAACATGTAAATCAGGTGAAAACTCCATATCGAATTTTGGGACCGAATAGAATGCTTCCATTATTTACGGTAGCTGGGTAATTGAAGTAAAAATAGAATTTTACTAAATAAAAACAATTTTACAATAATTTGCTTTTTGCCATATATGCTGTTAAACGGTACCTAACCGAACAAAACAACGAAATGTACTATATTCTTTATTTATTTATTTATTTTATTTTTACATTACTTTAACATCCAAACATTATTAAAATACATTTGAATCAGTATAAAACTTTATTTACAATATGGATCGTAGTTAAGTAGAGCAAAAAATATCAGCAGATTGCAGTTTCTGATGAAAACACCGATTTAACATTTTGAGTGAGTCTTTTCACATACGTTTCACTAAAAGAATCGAACAATGATTAACTGTATTTGAACGAAAAGGGAATTTAAATGGGAAATTACTGTAATTTCCTGTAATGTATTTCTATCTGAAAACTTTGGGCTCTATTTCTTTTTTTTTTCCATTGGTGATTTAAAAGGAGAAAAGGGAAGATTGGTTAGCTTTGATTAGAACTACGTTTGATGATGGTTTTAATAAAAAAACTCTAAAGTCAGATTAAAAGAAGGGAAGGAGGATTTTTGGCATTCAATGTTTCTTTAAAGTTATACTCTATATTTTTACTTAACTACCTAAACAGAACAATATTTTTGTATTAATACACTGCAAAGAAAAAGTAGGACACTACTTTTTTTTAGAAAAAAAGGGGAATGTATTATTTTTAATGAAGTTATTTTTCTGGGTAACATTTTGCAGATCATTTAACAAGAAAATATCAATATCATTACCATGGTATTCAAAAATAAAACATTCATGACAACAGAAATGGTTTATACCATTTTAAACTCTGTAAAAAAAAAAAAAAAAAAAAAAAAAAGTAGAAGGAGAGTATTACAATCAATAAAATACAAGCGATTATTTAGTAAGGAACTAGCGAGCTTCGCCCGCTAGCGGGTCAGTATTTTCAAATGAATCACTAAAATTAATGAATCACTATCAGTAACTTTTAGTGTTAAGAAAAGAAAAAAAAAAAAATCATTTCTGATTGGGTAAAAAGTCGGCCCGGGTCCCCACTGCCTTCGGCAGCGCTGCTCCGTGCGCGTATTCCTTCCCTGACCCTTCGTGCCCCCCCCCTCAAAAAAAAAAATTCTGATCGGGTAAAAACTCACACCGGGTCCCCACTGCCTTCGGCAGCGCTGTCCCGTGCGCGCTATATCTTCCCCCACCTTTTCAGCCCTTCCTAATTAACCTACATATATCAATTTTGAACTGTGTAACAGAATTTGCTTAGATGCAAAAGAAATCCTAATCAGGAGACCTCAAAACGTGCAAATCTGGTTAAAACTTTCGATAATATAAAAGAACTTTAAAATATCTTTCGAATGATGTATTAAAAATAATTTAATCATAATTAGAAATTGAAATATTGAAATTTTAAAAAATATACAGCACCATCTGGCGGTAGAAATTTCTATAATCTACTGTTCGATTCCAAATCAACAAAGCTATCTAATGATGTATTACTTATGAAATTATTTTAATTAGTAGCTGAGATACAAAAGAAAACCGATTCAGGAGACCTCAAAACGTGTAAATGAAGCGAAATCTTGAATCACACTTTTGATAATATAAAAGTACTTTAAAATATCTTTCGAATGATGTATTAAAAATAATTTAACCATAGTTAGAATTTGAAATACGCGTATTAGAATAAAATTTAATTTGCAATTAAATTGCACATTTTTTATTTATTCTCGAAACCCGATGAAATTTGAACTGCAACTTCGTCTTGTGATGTTAAAAGTGTGTAGCAAGTTTGAAATAGTTTTGAAGAAAATTGAAGCATTTTGAAATTTGCAATTTTTATTTCCAGTACAAAATCAGTACAGCAGGAAGTAAAATCTATTTATTCTTTCGCCCGGCGCCATGGTAACCGAAATACGTCTAGAAGCTCGCTAGTCTGCGAAATTAATAAAACTCTTGTGATTTGTTGCCAACATTTTTTTATAGCTTACTTAATTTTAAAAAATCTAATTGTCCGATCGATAAGCCGTTTAACCATCGGATTAAGCAAAAAAAGCCCTTTCCAATGGTATCTTGTTTGTAACAATACGACTGATATTTCTAATTTATTTTCCACTTTTTCCGTAAAAATATCGCTTTTTAAGCATTTAATCATGAATTCTGGGTCATTTTTTGGTAGACATGGGTCAACGTTTTAATTAATATTTCCGCTAAATAGGGTCGCATCGCTTAGCGAATTATCGCGATGTCGAGATGAAGAAATTCTGCGCCTGTCGACACAGGTTTCGAGGCGATGCGACTATTAGCGCCGGAGCTTTAGCGATGACAAGGCATTTCTCACAGACAGACAGACAGAAAGACAGACAGACAGACAGATGCGCACAGATTTTAATAATATAAGGAGATACTTTTCCCGTTAGCTTTTATGACTTCGATTATTCTATTTGGTAGTGAATCATACAAAGATTCGATGTCTGTTTGGCAGAAATTTACCCGTTAACTATTCAGTATTCAGCTATTCAGAGCTATTCAGTAAGGGATTCAAATTGTTTTCCACGAGCATTAACTCGACGAACAAGCATCACTTAGAAGAAGCATTGTAGTTTTGAGGGGAAAAAAATACTTATCAAATAATGCTTAAATAATTCTATATATATATATATATAAACTGCGAAAATTTTTTAATACTTTCTCATAATTCAATTAAATCAATTTTACATTATTATAAACCACATTTTAATAATAATAATAATAATAAAAATAATCTGCAATTATTTATTTCAATGTTTAATTTTTAGTTTTAGTGTACATCAATAAGTTGAACTACACAACAGAAAAAAAAGATATTTAGTTTTAAAAAAATAAAAATCACAGAAAAAAAGTTTACAGTGTATACGTAATGCTTTAAATAGATTAATAAATTGGCAAAGAAATTATTTTCTTAATTTCATCCCCTTTTGATTTATGGGGGTCTTAAAATGTAATTTTTGTCATTTTTCTCTGACATTTCAAAGTTACTGTAAACTGTAAAAGGTTAAAAACCACACAATTAGAATTCAATTTTCTTATTAATGTGATTCCAGAGATTAAATTGTGCGGTATTTTATGATTTTGATGAGTTATTCACTATATAAATTAGTAAAAAGTTTACGTTTGACCTTGGATTTTGACCTGTTGTAATTTATTTTACTTATTAACTTACAACAGTATAACTAAGCATTGGACACCTTTACCTTATATACTTCATTATTAATATTTAAAATTAGCACTCACAAATTTAATTTTAAAAAAAATGTACCAAAATCAAAAGGTTTAATAACTCCATTTTTAAACGTGAGAACGACTTTTGTTGACCTGTATGAAATCCAAGGTCCAAAGTAGAGGAAAAATGAAAGTTGTTTTAAACATGTTTCATATGTGCCTATAAGGGGCTCAAGTATCAAAAGAAACAAAAATAGTCGATCAACACATTTCTAAATATCCCGTGAAGTTATATCGACTAACTCGAATGTGAAAACGGAAATTTAAAAACAACTTTAGGTAATTAGTACCTCTATTAACAAATTTCCACATACAATAATATGGACTTTGGCTATCGATGAGAATAGATATTGTACGCTCTTAACAAATATTATCTACTCAAGTAACCCAATACTCCATGGGATTTCTTTAACCTATCTCTTATTGATTCAAGTTCCAGAGGAAAACCACGGATAACCGGTTCAACGAGCGCGAACTGGATTCGAACTTACTATTTCAAATGTACTGTCTTTGGTAGCATCCTCGTCCCTGTATATCCATGTATATCTTTGATAGCAGAAGTGTTATGAAGGAAAAAGGTTGAAGCGAACGAAGGTATTTCGTTACAGTTGTAAGGTGTAAGGTCCCACGTAATCTCTTTAGGATCAAGTAGAGAGGAGAGGCGTCAATGGCGAGTGAGTTTCTGATTGGTTTGAAAAACTTTTTGGACTATTATCCGCACATCTAAAACTGTTTTAATGGCTTTAAAGCACTGTGCTCAAAATTATAGCTGAGATAAAGGATTACTTACAAACGATAACTTTGAATTTTTTTTATCTTTTTTGTTGGTATTCAACTGATAAGAGTTTTTTTTTTTTTTTTTTTTTTTTTTAACCAAACACCAGTTTGGTACACTGTAAAAAAAGTCCTGTTTGCTCCCAGAAATTTTCTGTAATGACAAAAAATACGCATAAGTTACGGAAAAATTACGTTTACAAAACGTACTTTTCTGCATTGCAGAAAATTTCTGGCATGAAACAGAACTTTTTTTTTACAGCGTAGAAAAAAAAAGTCTGCTGTCAGCATAAACTGTAGCGTAATTTCATCCTTTGTCGTCTCTCTCCCTGGATGTTCTGTCCGTGGAGGATCAAAATTGTGATGGCATGTCTCCGGTCCACCTGTAGGGGTGTGTCCCAGACCATCGCCAATTGCCCATCTGCGCAGCACTAGTGCGACGTAAAACCCAACCAACCAACCAAACAAACTCTCCCTGGAAGATCTCTAAGATCAAGTGCTCGAAATCGCATGGAGTGTTTGTTTAGAAGAGTTAAAGTCGCCAGTTGGATCAAGCATTGACTGGCGATGATCTCGGTGAAAGTGTCAGGTTAAGCAAAAACGTATTGGGTTGGTATAAAAGAAGGTTGCCAGTTATTCGAATTTAACTTTTTTTCTTCCTGATATAGAAAGAGTTTAAGAGACGATGCGAGGATTTTCGTGTTCAGTTCGATATAGATATTTTTATGGTGGATATTTCAGAGAAAATGAAGCAAATGGTTCTCTATCTTATTACCTTAAATTGAGGGGTTGGGGTTGGGATTGGGGATGTGGATTTTAAGGCCGATTGACTGTATTAGGGTTCTAGGCATATATGTGCATTGCTTTCCGTGTGTGTGTGTGTGTGTGCGCGTGTGGTCTTTCTTATAGGCCTTAGCCCATATTTACGCGAGTTTCGGAGAAAAACACGGAAATCTCCGAGCGGTTAGGTTGACAAATACGACCTGGAATCAAACACGGTACTTCCTCTCTACCAGCTTTGATCGTAGAATCGCTTGGACGCTTCCGAATTAAGAAAGTATGCGTTTTCGGGAGGAAATAATTTGACGACTTTAATAATCAATCGATGTTATAAATTGGAATAAGGAGTTAATATTTTCAAATGTGAATTTTGTACGAGCTCATTTCTTAGGCTTATTCATGTGCGAAAGTTAACTCTAAGGCTGGTGAATTACTTAAAATTTAAGATCTCTTCAAGTTTAATTAAGTGTGTAAGTCTCAATATTCTCCTCAGTTAAAAGTCTAAAATAATAAAGTTTAGTTTTATAGTATTTGTCTTCATTTGCATTCAGTAAAGAAAAGACTTAAGTAATTGAAATGGGTGGTAAAAACGGTGCTGTTAACCAGCCCTCACACAGTAGATGCATATTTTAACACTAAGCAAAATGCTAGTCCGCTAACATCTCGTAGGTACTGGATGCTAGTAGTGCTATCTGGTACGAGACAGTGTTTAACCTCCAATGAGTACTACGATGTCAGACGAGATATATGCATTCGTATTAACATAGGTTGATGTTGTCACATCACCCATTTGTCTATGTAGACGCAGGGCGTAAAATTTGGTACATCACTTTATTAGTCTATGGGCAATTTTTACGCACTGAATATTTGTTCGTATGAGAGCCTGCAGGAAAAAAAGATGAAGTTGAACTCATTTAAATTTTTAATTGATTTTGAAAAATCTTCTCTCTCTCTTTTTTTACGTAATTTTGCAATTTTCTGTTTATGTCTAAGGTAAATATATACGAAATATAGCCTTTATTTATAACATATATTTCAAAATAAAAATTTTTTCCTAAGCTTAAGGAAATAATTTTAAAAGAAAAATTATTCTGTTGTAACTAAACAACAAAATAAATATAAAAATAAAAATAAAAATAAAAAATAAACTATAATTTACTGTTTTTATTAAAGAGAAAATTGTTTAAAAAGTATTTAGTATTATTATTACTTTACTTATTAGAGTAAAAATAAGATATACGTTGATGATATAAACAGAAACACTCCATTTTGCTATGAAAATTTTCAAGCTGTTGTTTTTTTCTGTCTAAATTATGAAAGAAATACGATTTTGAGACGATTTCACAAACAAAATATAATCAAAATTCCCTCGAGCATGATAAAGAGATGCGCGAGATAGAAAATTAAGTGAAAGCCCTGCGGAAATAAAAATGTTTATTTTTTTTCAAATGGTGTTTATATTTATTTTCTGATTTACGAACACATTACGGAAAAAGACCATCAAGAAAAAGATGAGAAAATGAGAGAAATTGTTCTTCTTTCTTTGAATAATGAAGGATAGGTTATATCCGTTAGCTTTTTCCCATTTCTTTCAAATTTTTATTGCCTTTATATTTTATCCCTTAAAATAAATAGTATTTTTTTAATCAGCATTTCATTTATTTATACACAAGAAGAAAAAAGAATCAATAAGTAAAGAAACAATAAGAAAATTTCTTTTGTACTTATCAAAATTTATAATTTCTTTACGAAGATATATTTGTATTTTACCTTGTCTATAAATCTTCGCTTTAGGCGTTTAGGGTGGTGTTGGATAAATTTTTATTTTTATGCATTTAATGTCTGATTTACTGAGAAAAGAAATATACCGTTTTCATCCAGAACGAATAAGTGGCTAGTTTCCAAATAGCTAAACTAGAAATATAGATTTCCGAGCTATGCGTTATAAGGCACACCAATAATGTGAATAGACGAAATGGTCGACAATTTCTATACATTTCTAGGTGGTGAAACAATATTCTGAATATTATGAATCCTTTGTATTGCAAAGAATTGTCGCTTGATTTCTAGAATTGGGTCATAAACCAAGATTATAGTTGCTAAAACCCGCCTCTTGTATCCACATTTATTTGCAGATATTTTTAAATAAGTTTGACTTCGATAATATAGGCAAACGCTCTAGAATTCTAATAGGGGTTTCTAGAACTCGCTTTCAAAAAGCACTAGAATTTATAAGGATGACATGGAACTATTTTTACTAGAACCACAATCTAGATTCTAGATGTCAGTTACAGCATTTTTTCTCATTTTTTCCACCAAAGTTGAAAAGTGTTTTTGAATTCACATTGTACGTTTGTCCGTCCTCTCCTTTTTTTTAAAAGCTTTTTTAAAGCCTTGAAGCTTATATATAATATTCAGATTTACTATAACATGTTTTACTATAATGGTACACGTAGCAGTACTGGTTTGTGAACAGAGACTCACTAAAGAATCTGGATGCATTATGGTGTATGAGAGGTTGTTTGTGAGGCTTCTTTTAAGCAAATTTTAATATCTTCATGCTACACAAATAATAACAAATTTTATATACATTTTACAGATAGACAGATAAGCATATTTCCTATAAAATGCTACATCTAGCTTTAATGATTGGTTTACAGGAGGGCCACACAGAACATTCATATATACTGTGGAACTACAAAGGAAACTTATCAAATTGCATTCTTTTTTTAAAACTGTATTTAAGGTAATCGCACCAGTAGTGGACACTTTAAGGACATTTTCCGGCTATTTTTTGTGTATTTTCCTAAATTTAAACTATCAAAAAATAATTAACATTTCAGACCTTTACTAACTCCTTCTTAACACGACTGCATTATGAAAATTACTAATTGTAGCATTTATATATGTAAAAAATCAAAAATCTGAAGAGCTTAAAATGAGCCAGTAGTGGACACACTATAAACCCAGTAGTGGACCCTTTTTTGTTCCAGTAGTGGACCCCTTTGAATTTTTGCTTTAAAATTCAACTCTAAAATTGCTAGATTACCGAATTGTGTCCACTACTGGATCTGGCGTTAAAAGTAACATGAGCCAGTAGTGGACAGGGCTGTCCACTACTTGTCATGATGACATTTTTTGGCACCAGTAGTGGACATCCATAAAAATACTATGTGTTAATAAAAGATTTAAAAAAAAAAGCACAATAAATGAATTCAGCATATTAATTTTATTCATATGAAAGCAAAAGGTAGAAGAAATCAGTTAAAAATAAGCAGAGAGCGATCAAACAAAATTTCATTTCCTTATTCGAAGTGATAAGAAGAAAACGGCAAAATCACAAAAAGTGCAAATTTGTTTAGTTAAACTAACATTATTTTAAAACTAATGGCCGGAATTATTTTTTGTTAAAGGGTTTAACATTAAAGGACTATAACTCCCTTTCTGAACATTGCTCGAATCTTCAGAATTTTTAGGTAGCTTATTTTCCGAGTTTAAAATTAAAAGTGCCCACTACTGGTACAGGGTTCACTACTGGTGCGTTTACCTTAATTCTTTTACTATACGTTTAAAAAATATACAGAAGTTCATAAAATCTGTTTATTACATATTTTGTATTTAAGGTAAAGCTACATATAATGGATTACTAGGAAGTTTTCCTTTCATAATTAAAAACAAAAACGGATTTTAAAGATGTTATCATTGAAGTAACACGCACTGAAGCTTAAACAATAGGAAGGGGGGGGGGGTAAATGCAGTTTGAAATTGCTTTATAGTCTATGAGAGTTTTTTGATTTTCCTTTCTTATTTTAAAATTTAAAAAAGTGTTTGATAATGCAATGAACTAAAGAAAACTACAAAATATTAAAAGAGATAAAACAAATAAGAAAGAAAATCATTTCTCCATTTAAAGGAAACAAATAAATTTTCTCAAAAGAAGGAAAAAACGTTTTTATTTATTCATTTTTATTTTTAAAACAAAATAAAAAACTTTTTATTTATTTTCTTAGAGTTTTTTTTACTGTTTAGAAAATATTGTATGGAAACTCTTGTAAGGAAACTTTATTGTAAAGATTTTTTTTTTCCTTTTTGAAAATACATTAATTCTTTAAAAAGCAAAAATTACAATACATATTTTAATATACTCTTTTTTGGAAATAACATTTTGTTTTTACTTCATTTTGAGATACATGCTATCCATATACATATATATACACACGTATATAATTTTGAACAGTTTTTAAATTTTACATTTTCCTTAAATTTCAACTTTCTTTTTTTTTGGTTTTTTAAAATAAATTTTAACTTATATCTTTTACTCTAAAAAATACCTAGAAATAAAATGCTTCGTTGATAATTATAAAAGAGACACAACGTTTTTAAAAATTTTATTTAATGCTTTGTTTCTACTATTTTACTATTTTATATGATGGATAATTTTAACTTACCTCTTTTATTTATATTTTATACACTAACATTTCATCTACATTTACTAATTCATATTTTTTTCAAGTATTTTGTTGTTTTTAATTTAACTTATTTACTGTTTCAATTTTCAAAGAATATGGTTTATTTTTTCTAAACGACGATTTTATTAACTTTTTCAATAGTAACACTGATAAGAAAGAAATATACTAAGATTTCCTTACATAATCTATAACGGCATGTATAATGGAATCAAAGACTTTTATTATTATTTGTTTTTTTTATTTATCTTAAAAAAAAAAAAAAAAAAAAACAAGAAAAAAGAAAAAAGAAAAAGAAAAAAAAATCATCCCTTGTATGCCTCTACATCTACTTCTTCCTTAACATAACTACCTATTAAAAGTTAAAATTAAAAAGTATATATTTAAATTATTAAAAACTATCATATACTTTCTATATAAAATAACTAAATAAATAAATAAAAATAAAAAATAAAAATAGCACAATATGTTTAATGAAAAATAAAATAAAAATAAAAATAAATGAAACGAAACGAATAACCATAATAAAGAAAGAAAAAATGTATGAAATGAAACGAGACCATTGTTACTATTAGAAAACGCGTCGTACTATAGTAGACACAACATACGGCAATCGGAATATAAAAATATATAAAATGGGATGAAATGTAAGCAGTTTTAGTAGATAATATTTTGTTGCGAATGCGCAAGCATTAACAAGATTTCTTTTGTATAATTATTTATTTAAAGAATGTATAAAAGTAATCTTAAAAACAAACAAACAAATCGTGAAAATTCAAAAGGTTATTGTTTGTACAAATAGTTGAATTGCAAGTACTCTCATATAATCAACGAACTCATAAAGGGTTTAAACAACATTTTGAATTGGCTCTTCTTTCTCAATTTTCGCAATAATTATTTTTTTTTATTTTTACTATTTTCTTTTTTAGAGTAACTAAACATTTGGGTATTAAATTTTGCAAAAGAAATTTTATTAACGCTTGCTTGTAAACAGGTAAAATTATTTTGTAAAAATGGTTATATATCAACCGAAGTTTAATACTTTTATATTCTGATTGAAATATACTGTACCTAATGTAGTGTGAAAATTTTTGTAAGAACATTATTGCATTGGTTTGAAAGTCTTGTATGTTATAAACAAACGTACGAACAATAGTTAATGTTGTGAAAAAAAAAAAACTTTACATTTTCATGAATAAATGAATAATTTTTATACAAATGAATACAGATATAATTAATCCCTTAACTGTCCCTGGCATATATATACGTTCTTTCAAAGTACTTTCCATTGTAATGCACTGCTACCATTGAAACTACTGGCACGGTTTGACAATGAATTAAAATAATCTTGGAAGTGATCTTGACAGTGTTTTCGAAAGATTTACCCATTTCAGAGTTGAAAGAGAACAATCGCACTTTGAAGTGAAGTTCGCAAATTTTCCTCGGCAGGTAACGGTATATATATATATATATATATATATATATATATATATATTTTAACACACTTAACATTGTAAGTTTTTTTGTTTTTCTTCCCATGCTATTCCTATGGGGTTTTTAGCTTTTTTTCCCCCCTCTTTTTCCGCATTCTAAAGTGGCTATATATTCAAACGGTATATATATATATATTTTTCATTATGATCTCAAGCATTATATTTTTCTTCAACTTCTAACTCTTTATTTTGCTTTTGTAAAAAAAAAAAAAAAAAATACACTTTTGGTGGAATGTAAAAGGTAGGTTCAACATTTTTGTTTCTTTTACATTTAAAGTTCTGAGAGAATACATGAAGTATTTTTTTTTTTTTTTTTTTTAGAAATTCGACAACTTCCGAAAATCTAATGTATGCTTTCACTTTTGTCCTTAAGAGATACCATACTTTAATACTATTTACTTATTAGCACTTAACACTATTTCACTAATACTATATTCCCCTCATTTTCAAAAAAAGTAATTCAATTTCAACCGTTTTGATTTTCTATGGAAGTTTGACTAAAACTAACTAACTAAGTAAACAATAAAAGAAAGAAATTTTCGAAATGAAAAAGAAAAAAAAATCAAAATTTCAAAATTTCTTGTGTATCTACAAAAATTTTAGATTATAAATATTTGGCGTTTGTTTTAACCCACTGCTCCCGCTACTTTTGAACGCGTTCCAGTGGGATATTGACATACAGTGTTTTGGTATCGATAATACATAAATATAGTAATAAGACATAGATTTATCATTGGGGAAAAAAATGATTCCTTTTTACTCGGAAAAAAGTCCACAATATGTCCGTCTTTCTCAGAGTGAATACACACACAGATAATTTAGAAAATAAAATTTATGAATAATTTATGTACTAAAAGTTAATGAAAAACTGCAGATACAATTTCAAATTCATTTTTCTTTTTCTTTTTCTTTTTCTTTTCTTTCTTTCTTTTTTTCTTTTATATATTTATTAAATTTAGTTAATACTTAAAGTTAAACTCTTTTTATATACTAAAACTAACGTTCTTTACCTTCGCCGCTGCTAACTATACTTAAAAGAATTTTGAAAAATTCTATATTACTTACTAATATAAAATCTTAAAAAATATCAAACTTTAAAAAACGTATTCCATTAAAAATCAAACCAGTTTTTTTTCACAATAATAACAAAGCAACTGATTATAAAAATTGTAATTTTCCTAATTTAGTCAAATATAATTTACTTTTATGATAACTTATCCATTTCTTTTCATAAATTTATTAGAAGAATTAAAAGACGCAATATCTCGACATTTTGAAAATTCATCAACATTCTACTCTATTCTATTACAGTTGCCGAGTTTCAGTCCCATATATGGCTGATGCCAAAAAATTTTTTCGGCATCAAAAATGTTTGCATGATAACGATGGGATGGTAGATCTATAGAAATTACTATATCTATGCCATAATATTGATATACATTGTGTAATGTATTATAAGTTATCATTTGCATTATCCGACATCCATAAAACAATTTCAGCAAAAATGTATATGATACACGCATACTTCCTCTCACTGCGACAATTTTAAATATACACACATACACACAGAAAAATACTTACACACGCTCACAGTTAAATATATATATACACATACACCTAAAAGTAAATACACAACCGCAGGTTTAAAAAATATATTCTCACAACTAAAATACATACACATAGTTTAAAATATACATAAACACAATTTAAAATATACACGGACACAGACACGTAGTTCAAAATAAACACACATGTATACAATATAACATGTATAGACATACAGAATTTAAAATAAACACACATACAAAAAATTAATATACATATTTTAGACTTACTTTACTTTTATGATAACTTATCCATTTCTTTTCATACATTCATTAGAAGAATTAAAAGACGTAATATTTCGACATTTTGAAAATTCATCAACATTCTATTCTATTCTCTTATAGTTGCCGAGTTTCAGTCCACTATATGGCTGATGCCAAAAATTTTTTTCAGCATCAAAAATTTTTGCATGATAACGATGGGATGACAGATCTATATAAATTGTTATATCTATGCCATAATATTGATATACACTGTGTAATGTATTATAAGTTATCATTTGCATTATCCTACATCCATAAAACAATTTCAGCAAAAAATGTATACGATACACGCATACTTACTCTCACTGAGACAATTTTAAATATACACACATACACACAGAAAAATACTTACACACGCTCACAGTTAAATATATATATACACATACACCTAAAAGTAAATACACAACCGCAGGTTTAAAAAATATATTCTCACACCTAAAATACATACACATAGTTTAAAATATACATAAACACAATTTAATATACATATTTTAGACTTACTTTACTTTTATGATAACTTATCCATTTCTTTTCATAAATTTATTAGAAGAATTAAAAGACGCAATATTTCGACATTTTGAAAATTCATCAACATTCTATTCCATTCTATTACAGTTGCCGAGTTTCAGTCCCATATATGGCTGATGCCAAAAATTTTTTCGGCATCAAAAATGTTTGCATGATAACGATGGGATGGTAGATCTATAGAAATTACTATATCTATGCCATAATATTGATATACACTGTGTAATGTATTATAATCTATCATTTGCATTATCCGACATCCATAAAACAATTTCAGCAAAAATGTATACGATACACACATACTTCCTCTCACTGAGACAATTTTAAATATACACAACATACACACCGAAAAATACTTACACACGCTCACAGTTAAATATATATATATACATACACCTAAAAGTAAATACACAACCGCAGGTTTAAAAAATATATTCTCACACCTAAAATACATACACATAGTTTAAAATATACATAAACACAATTTAATATACATATTTTAGACTTACTTTACTTTTATGATAACTTATCCATTTCTTTCATAAATGTATTAGCAGAATTAAAAGACGCAATATTTCGACATTTTGAAAATTCATCAACATTCTATTCTATTCTATTACAGTTGCCGAGTTTCAGTCCACTATATGGCTGATGCCAAAAATTTTTTTTGGCATCAAAAATTTTTGCATGATAACGATGGGATGACAGATCTATATAAATTGCTATATCTATGCCATAATATTGATAAACACTGTGTAATGTATTATAAGCTATCATTTGCATTATCCGACATCCATCAAACAATTTTAGCAAAAATGTATACGATACACGCATACTTCCTCTCACTGAGGCAATTTTAAATATACACACATACACACCGAAAAATACTTACACACGCTCACAGTTAAATATATATATACACATACACCTAAAAGTAAACACACAACCGCAGGTTTAAAAAATATATTCTCACACCTAAAATACATACACATAGTTTAAAATATACATAAACACAATTTTAAATATACACAGACACAGACACGTAGTTCAAAATAAACACACATGTATACAATATAACATGTATAGACATGGAGAATTTAAAATAAACACACATGCAAGAAAAAAAAAAATTAATATACATCTTTTAGACTTACGTTCAATGTGAAAATATTGACCTGAAAGAGCATAAGAGAAAAAATTATTTTATTTTATTGGGATAAACGCCTAAAATGCTTTCAGAAAACCTCGTTGAATTTTCTTACAGTAATGGAAAAAAAAAAATTAAATACATTTCTCTCTACTTTATGGTAATTTTATTTGGAAAACACAGTTCTATTTTATTCTTACATAATTCAGTAAACCCTGATAATAAAACACCGAACACTTCACTGCTGACTTTCAAAGAGTTTATATTCCACAGTAGGGAAAGAACACCGCTTTTAACACAGGCGGCGGTGGCACTGTGGCACTGGCAAGTCGTGCGGGTGCCGCACCACCCCCTGAGGGGTCTAGATGGGTTGTCATCGACCTTGAGACATCCTCTAACTTGATCGTGAAAGATGACGAGGGTATTAATGAAGAAAATTAATTAAAAAATTTAATGAGTGATTTATTGTAAAAGGTGACGATGGTTTTAAAGTGATGTTTGCGGTATAAGGTAAAAAGCATGCTATTGTTTGTGAGTCATTAGGAAATTAATTAGGAGGTTAATTAAGAGGTTAATTAAGAAATTAATTAATAAATTAATTTTAAAAAATTGAGAAAAAAAAGGAATCGATTGAATTTAAGAATGTGGATGTGCATAGAGTATGTAAGAAATAGAGAGGTTTGACTGGGGTTCGAACCCGACACCTTGCAGTAAAAATATTTCCATAAGACAGTAGTTTTCGCGTGTGCGTGAGTGATTTTTATAGTATATGTCTGCACTGTCCTTTTAAAACTATGAATGCTAGAGTCCGAAAAGAATTCAATCGTTTTAATGATATTAATTAGAGAATAATAATTAAGAAAAATATTAATTAAGGATCTTCTTGTAAAAAATCATCAAATATTTTCCGAAAAAAAGGTAATGAAAGCAAAAATTAAGTATAAAGAATGAAAGAAAGTTTAGAAACATAGATTTTGACTGAGATTCGAACCTGCTACCTTGCAGCAAAAAAATATTTCAGTAGTTTTCGCATATGTGTGAGTGTTCTTTAGAAATATGTCTATGCAGATCTTTTTTAGCCTAAGAATTCTATTGATTGAAAATTAATCAATCGTAAAATTAATATAAATTACAGAATAATAATTAAGAAAAATAATAATTGAAGATCTTGTAAAAATTCACCAGATGTTTTTCGAAAACTGAGAGTAAAAATTAAATTAAAAGATGATTAAAATCTCAAATGTGTAAGTGAAATTAGATTAGGATGAAAGACGAGAATTGTTTTTTTGATAGATAACTAAAAAAGAGTGATTAAAATTTCTTATTAATTACTTAATTGAAGAAAGTTCGTTAAAAAAATACTTTTCATCATAAAGATATTTTAATTATGAATAACTAGTATCCATTTTAAACTATATATATATATATATTTTTTTTTTTTTTTCATTATAAATATGATATCTTAATACAAAAAGATCGACTTTATTCACCAACGGTGACGTCACAATGTTTGCGTAAAAGGAGGTAGCATACCCTTAAGCAATTTCTGAGAATCGGGTTAGGTAGGGTATTGTCAAAAGATAGGGGGAGAAAATTCCAGTTTTGCTTCAACTTTTCACGTGTTTAAATATGTTTACTGTTGGATGCACTAAAAATTATCTACTATTTTGAATTATGTTCAGTTCACTTCTTTATAAGAAAAATGTATATAATGTGAAATTAAAAGTAAATAAAAAAACTTTAAAAATTCATCTTTTAAAAATAAATTAATAAAAATAAGTTGATCAATGTAAAAAACTGAAAAATTCGCTGTTTGAAAAGAAGTCTTAATAAGTTTAAGAAAATATCGTAACATTTTGTATTATATTTTACATAAGAGAGTGAATCTATCATTTCTCAGAAGTTACTTTAGTGCAAAATAATAACTGATGTTGAAAATTTCTCTACCTTAAACAGTTATACTTCAGATATAACTTTTTTTGGGATCTTCTTATCACTGTCATCGAACATACATGTATAATCACTCCCACATAAATTCTTTCATATATATTTTAAAAAATTTACAATGTTGTATTTAATTATAAATTATCCTTAAATTTCCTTACGCTCATTAAAATATTGTATCTATTTTTATTTCAAGTTTTGTATTATAGTACTAGAAATCTTCCAACATTCTTAAAATAAAATAAGTTTCTGAACAGAGTGATAATTAGAAATTCAATGTATTTTTATCTATAGTTTAACCATTTTTTTGTAACTCCCTAACATTTTTTTAGTGTAAACCCGTGAAATTTTACCAATAAAATCCGAAATAGTGTCTTAAAAATAAGAATTTGGCATGATTTTTAATAAATTTTAGAATATATCTACAAAACTTTTAGAGTATTTGGCGATAATTCAGATTTGGTGAGAAACACCTAGTATTAATTCCGAGTGAAGAAAAATTTTATTACTTGTCAAATTTATTTTGAGAAGTGAGGTTGCTTATTTTATAACCTGAATTCAGTACTACATAATAATAGTTTTTTCAAGATGGATGTCAGAACAGATATCATTTTGTTAAACGCATTTACTCATATATTCAATAGATCACACATTCGCAATTCAGAAGTAGAGATTATAAACCACCTTAAATTTTGAATGAATGAATTTATCAATTCAGAAATTAGCAATCAACTTTATGAAAATGTTGATATGTTATCTGATGAAAATTTTTATACCTGTTTAGATATTGTCTTAAAAGAAATGATAAAAAATGAAATTAATTGGGATAAAGTTGTAATTTACTTAGTATTTTCAAGTGAACTTATGGCAAAGCGCTTTAAGAGATCTGGAGAGTTTATCATACTTTGGATAAAATTTTTTAATATCTTCCAGAAGTATTTAGGTAGTTGGATTATTGATAATCAAGAATGTATAAAAGTCAAAGAAGTGAAAAAATCATTTTTTCAAAGAATGTGGAGTTTTATCACTCGATCATAATATGAAAATTGTAAAAATATTATCTGCTATGTTGAATTATGTTCAGTTCAATCTGTAAAAGAACAATGTTCAAGAAAAATGTATGTATGTAATATGAAATTCAAAGTAAATAAAGAACTTTAAATGGAAATTTTGTTTAAGAAAAAATTATTTGAAGTAAAATTCATCTTTAAAAAATAAATAAATAAAAATAAAAATAAAAATAAGTTGATCAATGTAAGAAACTGAAAAATTCACTAAAAATATAAGAAACGCATTTTCACAATAATAAGATTGTAAATGTAAGATAAAATCACAAAATTACCAGCATAAGAGACTGTAGGTATTCAAAAAAAAAAAAAAAAAAAAAATTATGAAGTCAACAATTTTGGTGTTAAACAGCACATCTTATTTTACAAAGTACTAAGTTTTTTAAAATCATTTAGTTTGAACTTTTTCAAACTTATAAACTGAAATTTTTGTGAATGTAAAATTTTTTACACAAAGTATTTTAGAAAAAATATCATCTCAGAAATTAACTAACTTATTTTTAGAATAAAAATATAAGAAACTTATTTTTACTAATGATAAGAATGAAAATGTAAGGTAAAATCTCATTCTTACCAATTTAAGAGACCGCAAGTATTTGAAAAATCATGAAGTATGGAATTTTAATGTTTCACACGTGTTAATAACGCGTATTATTTTACAAAGTACTAAGTTTTTTTTAAAGTCATTTAGTTTGAAGTTTTTCAAACTTATACTTATAAACTGAAATTTTTGTGAATGTAAAATTTTTTACACAAAGTATTTTAGAAAAAATATCATCTCAGAAATTAACTAACTTATTTTTAGAATAAAAATATAAGAAACTTATTTTTATTAAAATATTTTTGTACAAAGTATTTTAGAAATTTAGATAACTTGTTCTTGAATAAAAATATAAGAAACTTATTTTCACAATAATAAGATTATAAATGTAAGATAAAATCACAAAATTACCAGCTTAAGAGGTTGTAGGTATTCGAAAAAATCACGAAGTCAACAATTTTGGTGTTAACAAGACATCTTATTTTACAAAGTGCTAAGTTTTTTAGTCATTTAGTTTGAAGTTTTTCAGACATATGCTTATAAACTGAAATTTTTTGTAAATGAAAAATTTTTTACACAAAGTATTTTAGAAAAAAATATCATCTCAGAAATTAATTAACTTATTTTTAGAATAAAAACATATGAAACTTATTTTTTCTAATGATAAGAATGAAAATGTGAGATAAAAACTCATTCTTACCAATTTAAGAGACTGTAAGTGTTTTAAAAATTATGAAGTATGCAATTTTAATGTTTCACATGTGTTAATAACGCATCTTATTTTACAAAGCACTAAGTTTTTAAAAGTCATTTGGTTTGAAGTTTTTCACACATATGCTTATAAATGAAATTTTCGTAAATGAAAAATTTTTACACAAATTATTTTAATACAAATTCTATCTCAGAAAAATTAACTTTTTCTTTCTAGGTTGAAAATGCAAGATAAAAATCTAACACTTATCGAATTTAGAAGCTGCAGATGTATGATGAAATCATGAACTTGAAACTTTAAGTATTAACAACCTACATTCTTTGAAAATACTAAACCACAAGTTTCGACAAATCTATAATCAACTGTTAAAAAACATAGAATATTTTTTCCCCTAAAATGTTTAACGTAGATGCTACATCCATAAAAATACAGAGTGAAAGTGTACAAATTATCTGTTTAGACATGTTGATAAACTAGAATTTTCCACAAGATTCGAGTATTATAGCAAGGTATGGGATAATATTTGGCTAAATTTCCACTAATATTGGCGATAGTTATAAAAATTTGGCATGAAATAAGAGAATTTGCCGTAAATTCTTAAGTAAAACTGATGAACGAAGAAAAAAATTTGAATTAGTTACATTCTTTTCTCGCTGTAGAGTTGTCTAAGTTCTCATACTTAGTAGTTTTTAAAATCTTACTTTTAGAGTGATTTTTTTACACTTCGCTAAACTGAAGTACAAAATGAATAATACTTTAACGTTCGAGGAGACACACGTTTCCGTTCAACAAACCCCTTCATCAAGTTTTGAGGATGAGAAGTTATCTAAACTTTTTATTTGTCCAACTTGTAAGAAGCCATTTTTTAAAAAATCCTATCTTACTAGACATGTCAAGGTTCACAATGATATTAAACCTAATATTTGTTACGTGTGTGAGAAAGGATTTGTTACTTTACATCGTTTAAAAAGACATATGGAAACCCATAGAAAAATTTCCATAAGATACAAATGTGAATACTGTATTGAAAATTTCAATCGCAAGTGTGATTTATTTAAACATAAGAGATTATTTCATCAAAAAGTCTTACCTGAACATCTATGTATTATTTGTAAAGATGCTTTTAAACACAAGTATGAATTGGAAAAACACAAGAGGGTGCATTATCGTAAACCTGAGTATCTATGTGAGGAATGTTCTATAACCTTTACAACAAAACATGCTTTTTCAAACCATAAGCGAAAAAGTCATAAAAAGACTTTACATACATACTGTTGTGACGAATGTACTGATACTTTTTCAAACAGACGACATTTTTTAAAACATAAAAGAAATATGCATAAAAAATCTTTAATGCAAACTAGATGTGATGAATGCAGTGAAACTTTTCAGTGTAAGTATGAATTATTGCAACATCAGAGAAAGAATCATCTTAAAGACTTTAACATACGTAGAAATTGTAATGATCGAAGCACTAACAATGAATTATCAACAGTTAATAATGACAGTGAGAATCTGGACTTGTTAAGTTTTTTGGATAATTTTCACATTGAATGTGCGAATAGTGTTTTTGACTTACATTCCAACAACTTTCAGAATGAAAATATAGACTTAGACTTAAAAAATTTTTTGAACAATTCGAATGTGGAATATACAAGTGGAAATAATATTGATGATTTATCTGCCAAAGATGAAAATAAGGACTTAAATAATTTTAACCTGATACAAACTGATTTACCTCTAGTAAACTATGACAATGAAAGTCTGGACTTGTTAAATTTTTCGTATAACTTTAATCCCAAATGCTTGAATATTTTTTCTGCTAACGACGAAAATATGAATTCGAATAATTTTAGTGCGAAGGAAAATGAGTTGGTGACAGATAACTTTAACAATGAAAATCTAGACTTGCTAAATTTTTTGAATAACTTTAATACTGAATGTATGAACGATATCCCAACAATATAGATTTGCTGTCTTGTATTATTGTGAATGAATTTCAAATAAAAAGATTTCAATGAAAATGATTTGTTTTAATTTTTATTACAAAATCATCTTTTTTATAATATTTTCTATTAGAATACAAACTGAAGTGTCATCTTTTTTTTTTTAAATAAAAACATGTAAAAAGTTTACTTGTGTATTAACGATATACTTTTTCATTACTATAGTAGAATTGATTGAGTATAATATTTAAACACTAAGTAAAAATTATGCACAATAGTAGTTTTATAAACTATCAAACTTACATCGAAGAAGAAAAAACTTGTAAAATTATTTTACCACTCAACTGTAAAGTACTTGTGAAAAATCTTAAATGAATTTATCTTATTAACAATTTTCCTGAAAAACTAGCTTATAAAAATTTTAGATATAATTATGAAGTTAGTATTTTCCTAAGTATCACGTTTGAATCTTACTTTGAATATACATCATCAAAGTGTTTTATTCTTTAACTAAAATCACAATCTCTATTCCAAAGAGTGTAAAAATAATGTTATAGTAACAACTTAAACTTTTATATATAGATACTTTCACGATTGTATTTTAACTTTTTTTTATTTTTTAGAATACAGAAAATTTTTTTAAGTGATGTGACATAAAGAAAACATTTGACAAAAATGTTTAAAAAAATTTTGTGAAATTTCACAAACTTCTAAAATTAAGCTTTCACAATTCTTACAAAATATTTTCTGTATTCTAAAAAATAAAAAAAAGTTAAAATACAATCGTGAAAGTATCGTGAAAGAAAAAATATTCAAGCATTTGGGATTAAAGTTATACGAAAAATTTAACAAGTCCAGACTTTCATTGTCATAGTTTACTAGAGGTAAATCAGTTTGTATCAGGTTAAAATTATTTAAGTCCTTATTTTCATCTTTGGCAGATAAATCATCAATATTATTTCCACTTGTATATTCCACATTCGAATTGTTCAAAAAATTTTTTAAGTCTAAGTCTATATT
The DNA here is from genome assembly GCA_963930645.1 of Salticus scenicus. NCBI lineage: Eukaryota > Metazoa > Arthropoda > Arachnida > Araneae > Salticidae > Salticus > Salticus scenicus. The sequence goes on along the minus strand of OZ005648.1, from coordinate 17,273,232 downwards.
TTCATTCTGAAAGTTGTTGGAATGTAAGTCAAAAACACTATTCGCACATTCAATGTGAAAATTATCCAAAAAACTTAACAAGTCCAGATTCTCACTGTCATTATTAACTGTTGATAATTCATTGTTAGTGCTTCGATCATTACAATTTCTACGTATGTTAAAGTCTTTAAGATGATTCTTTCTCTGATGTTGCAATAATTCATACTTACACTGAAAAGTTTCACTGCATTCATCACATCTAGTTTGCATTAAAGATTTTTTATGCATATTTCTTTTATGTTTTAAAAAATGTCGTCTGTTTGAAAAAGTATCAGTACATTCGTCACAACAGTATGTATGTAAAGTCTTTTTATGACTTTTTCGCTTATGGTTTGAAAAAGCATGTTTTGTTGTAAAGGTTATAGAACATTCCTCACATAGATACTCAGGTTTACGATAATGCACCCTCTTGTGTTTTTCCAATTCATACTTGTGTTTAAAAGCATCTTTACAAATAATACATAGATGTTCAGGTAAGACTTTTTGATGAAATAATCTCTTATGTTTAAATAAATCACACTTGCGATTGAAATTTTCAATACAGTATTCACATTTGTATCTTATGGAAATTTTTCTATGGGTTTCCATATGTCTTTTTAAACGATGTAAAGTAACAAATCCTTTCTCACACACGTAACAAATATTAGGTTTAATATCATTGTGAACCTTGACATGTCTAGTAAGATAGGATTTTTTAAAAAATGGCTTCTTACAAGTTGGACAAATAAAAAGTTTAGATAACTTCTCATCCTCAAAACTTGATGAAGGGGTTTGTTGAACGGAAACGTGTGTCTCCTCGAACGTTAAAGTATTATTCATTTTGTACTTCAGTTTAGCGAAGTGTAAAAAAATCACTCTAAAAGTAAGATTTTAAAAACTACTAAGTATGAGAACTTAGACAACTCTACAGCGAGAAAAGAATGTAACTAATTCAAATTTTTTTCTTCGTTCATCAGTTTTACTTAAGAATTTACGGCAAATTCTCTTATTTCATGCCAAATTTTTATAACTATCGCCAATATTAGTGGAAATTTAGCCAAATATTATCCCATACCTTGCTATAATACTCGAATCTTGTGGAAAATTCTAGTTTATCAACATGTCTAAACAGATAATTTGTACACTTTCACTCTGTATTTTTATGGATGTAGCATCTACGTTAAACATTTTAGGGGAAAAAATATTCTATGTTTTTTAACAGTTGATTATAGATTTGTCGAAACTTGTGGTTTAGTATTTTCAAAGAATGTAGGTTGTTAATACTTAAAGTTTCAAGTTCATGATTTCATCATACATCTGCAGCTTCTAAATTCGATAAGTGTTAGATTTTTATCTTGCATTTTCAACCTAGAAAGAAAAAGTTAATTTTTCTGAGATAGAATTTGTATTAAAATAATTTGTGTAAAAATTTTTCATTTACGAAAATTTCATTTATAAGCATATGTGTGAAAAACTTCAAACCAAATGACTTTTAAAAACTTAGTGCTTTGTAAAATAAGATGCGTTATTAACACATGTGAAACATTAAAATTGCATACTTCATAATTTTTAAAACACTTACAGTCTCTTAAATTGGTAAGAATGAGTTTTTATCTCACATTTTCATTCTTATCATTAGAAAAAATAAGTTTCATATGTTTTTATTCTAAAAATAAGTTAATTAATTTCTGAGATGATATTTTTTTCTAAAATACTTTGTGTAAAAAATTTTTCATTTACAAAAAATTTCAGTTTATAAGCATATGTCTGAAAAACTTCAAACTAAATGACTAAAAAACTTAGCACTTTGTAAAATAAGATGTCTTGTTAACACCAAAATTGTTGACTTCGTGATTTTTTCGAATACCTACAACCTCTTAAGCTGGTAATTTTGTGATTTTATCTTACATTTATAATCTTATTATTGTGAAAATAAGTTTCTTATATTTTTATTCAAGAACAAGTTATCTAAATTTCTAAAATACTTTGTACAAAAATATTTTAATAAAAATAAGTTTCTTATATTTTTATTCTAAAAATAAGTTAGTTAATTTCTGAGATGATATTTTTTCTAAAATACTTTGTGTAAAAAATTTTACATTCACAAAAATTTCAGTTTATAAGTATAAGTTTGAAAAACTTCAAACTAAATGACTTTAAAAAAAACTTAGTACTTTGTAAAATAATACGCGTTATTAACACGTGTGAAACATTAAAATTCCATACTTCATGATTTTTCAAATACTTGCGGTCTCTTAAATTGGTAAGAATGAGATTTTACCTTACATTTTCATTCTTATCATTAGTAAAAATAAGTTTCGTATATTTTTATTCTAAAAATAAGTTAGTTAATTTCTGAGATGATATTTTTTCTAAAATACTTTGTGTAAAAAATTTTACATTCACAAAAATTTCAGTTTATAAGTTTGAAAAAGTTCAAACTAAATGATTTTAAAAAACTTAGTACTTTGTAAAATAAGATGTGCTGTTTAACACCAAAATTGTTGACTTCATAATTTTTTTTTTTTTTTTTGAATACCTACAGTCTCTTATGCTGGTAATTTTGTGATTTTATCTTACATTTACAATCTTATTATTGTGAAAATGCGTTTCTTATATTTTTAGTGAATTTTTCAGTTTCTTACATTGATCAACTTATTTTTATTTTTATTTTTATTTATTTATTTTTTAAAGATGAATTTTACTTCAAATAATTTTTTCTTAAACAAAATTTCCATTTAAAGTTCTTTATTTACTTTGAATTTCATATTACATACATACATTTTTCTTGAACATTGTTCTTTTACAGATTGAACTGAACATAATTCAACATAGCAGATAATATTTTTACAATTTTCATATTATGATCGAGTGATAAAACTCCACATTCTTTGAAAAAATGATTTTTTCACTTCTTTGACTTTTATACATTCTTGATTATCAATAATCCAACTACCTAAATACTTCTGGAAGATATTAAAAAATTTTATCCAAAGTATGATAAACTCTCCAGATCTCTTAAAGCGCTTTGCCATAAGTTCACTTGAAAATACTAAGTAAATTACAACTTTATCCCAATTAATTTCATTTTTTATCATTTCTTTTAAGACAATATCTAAACAGGTATAAAAATTTTCATCAGATAACATATCAACATTTTCATAAAGTTGATTGCTAATTTCTGAATTGATAAATTCATTCATTCGAAATTTAAGGTGGTTTATAATCTCTACTTCTGAATTGCGAATGTGTGATCTATTGAATATATGAGTAAATGCGTTTAACAAAATGATATCTGTTCTGACATCCATCTTGAAAAAACTATTATTATGTAGTACTGAATTCAGGTTATAAAATAAGCAACCTCACTTCTCAAAATAAATTTGACAAGTAATAAAATTTTTCTTCACTCGGAATTAATACTAGGTGTTTCTCACCAAATCTGAATTATCGCCAAATACTCTAAAAGTTTTGTAGATATATTCTAAAATTTATTAAAAATCATGCCAAATTCTTATTTTTAAGACACTATTTCGGATTTTATTGGTAAAATTTCACGGGTTTACACTAAAAAAATGTTAGGGAGTTACAAAAAAATGGTTAAACTATAGATAAAAATACATTGAATTTCTAATTATCACTCTGTTCAGAAACTTATTTTATTTTAAGAATGTTGGAAGATTTCTAGTACTATAATACAAAACTTGAAATAAAAATAGATACAATATTTTAATGAGCGTAAGGAAATTTAAGGATAATTTATAATTAAATACAACATTGTAAATTTTTTAAAATATATATGAAAGAATTTATGTGGGAGTGATTATACATGTATGTTCGATGACAGTGATAAGAAGATCCCAAAAAAAGTTATATCTGAAGTATAACTGTTTAAGGTAGAGAAATTTTCAACATCAGTTATTATTTTGCACTAAAGTAACTTCTGAGAAATGATAGATTCACTCTCTTATGTAAAATATAATACAAAATGTTACGATATTTTCTTAAACTTATTAAGACTTCTTTTCAAACAGCGAATTTTTCAGTTTTTTACATTGATCAACTTATTTTTATTAATTTATTTTTAAAAGATGAATTTTTAAAGTTTTTTTATTTACTTTTAATTTCACATTATATACATTTTTCTTATAAAGAAGTGAACTGAACATAATTCAAAATAGTAGATAATTTTTAGTGCATCCAACAGTAAACATATTTAAACACGTGAAAAGTTGAAGCAAAACTGGAATTTTCTCCCCCTATCTTTTGACAATACCCTACCTAACCCGATTCTCAGAAATTGCTTAAGGGTATGCTACCTCCTTTTACGCAAACATTGTGACGTCACCGTTGGTGAATAAAGTCGATCTTTTTGTATTAAGATATCATATTTATAATGAAAAAAAAAAAAAAATATATATATATATATAGTTTAAAATGGATACTAGTTATTCATAATTAAAATATCTTTATGATGAAAAGTATTTTTTTAACGAACTTTCTTCAATTAAGTAATTAATAAGAAATTTTAATCACTCTTTTTTAGTTATCTATCAAAAAAACAATTCTCGTCTTTCATCCTAATCTAATTTCACTTACACATTTGAGATTTTAATCATCTTTTAATTTAATTTTTACTCTCAGTTTTCGAAAAACATCTGGTGAATTTTTACAAGATCTTCAATTATTATTTTTCTTAATTATTATTCTGTAATTTATATTAATTTTACGATTGATTAATTTTCAATCAATAGAATTCTTAGGCTAAAAAAGATCTGCATAGACATATTTCTAAAGAACACTCACACATATGCGAAAACTACTGAAATATTTTTTTGCTGCAAGGTAGCAGGTTCGAATCTCAGTCAAAATCTATGTTTCTAAACTTTCTTTCATTCTTTATACTTAATTTTTGCTTTCATTACCTTTTTTTCGGAAAATATTTGATGATTTTTTACAAGAAGATCCTTAATTAATATTTTTCTTAATTATTATTCTCTAATTAATATCATTAAAACGATTGAATTCTTTTCGGACTCTAGCATTCATAGTTTTAAAAGGACAGTGCAGACATATACTATAAAAATCACTCACGCACACGCGAAAACTACTGTCTTATGGAAATATTTTTACTGCAAGGTGTCGGGTTCGAACCCCAGTCAAACAAACCTCTCTATTTCTTACATACTCTATGCACATCCACATTCTTAAATTCAATCGATTCCTTTTTTTCCTCAATTTTTTAAAATTAATTTATTAATTAATTTCTTAATTAACCTCTTAATTAACCTCCTAATTAATTTCCTAATGACTCACAAACAATAGCATGCTTTTTACCTTATACCGCAAACATCACTTTAAAACCATCGTCACCTTTTACAATAAATCACTCATTAAATTTTTTAATTAATTTTCTTCATTAATACCCTCGTCATCTTTCACGATCAAGTTAGAGGATGTCTCAAGGTCGATGACAACCCATCTAGACCCCTCAGGGGGTGGTGCGGCACCCGCACGACTTGCCAGTGCCACAGTGCCACCGCCGCCTGTGTTAAAAGCGGTGTTCTTTCCCTACTTTCCACAATTCACTACAGTCGTAAAAATTTAAAATTAAAATCGAAATAGCAAAAAAGGGCCATTTTCAGCCCTTTTGAAATAAGATTATAGTTTTTAACATTTTGCGGCACGTAACATGTATAAGTAATGCCCATTATGTTGTAGATAGATTGCTTCATTGCTTAAAACAAGTGCATGAGTTAATTCGAAAAATATTTAAATAGAGGTTGTTATTTTTCACGAACGGTGAATGTAAGGTTGTGTAGAAATAATATTTGTTTATGTATCAGATGTCAATTTTTTATTAACAGATACGTATTTTAAAATATTTATTATAAATTCCAAAGGAAGTGATTTGTTTTATTTTTACAGATTAATTTTTATTAACATTAATCCAACAGTTTATTTTAGAGAAAGAATGTCATTTCTTATTAGAAGGATTTTAATAAATGAAAAGAAACTCGTAAACATGTACATTTAAAAAGTTAGGATGAGAGCTAATAATAAATTAAAACTATGTTCTAAATACGAAATTATCACAGGAATGAAAGCAAAATTAAGATTTGTTTTCGTTTCATAAACTCTTTGTTTTTATCATTGAGCACATATTAAAAAGAATAAGCATCTCTAAGCATACAGTCGGCAGCAAAAGTATCCGACCACTAGCAAAAATTCCTGTGTAAAAAAAGTACATTTAATACTGTTTTATTAAATAAATCCTTGTGGAATCATGTTCTTAGTATACATGCCGAATAATGTTCTTAGATTGACTAAGAATAGAATTCGACAAGGATTTATTTAACAAAACAGTATTAAAAGTACTTGTTTTACATGGGAATTTTTGCTAGTGCTCGGATACTTTTGTTGCCGACAGTACATATCTGAAGCTTAGAATTCCAATTTAAAAGAAAAATAAATAAAAGAATATGAACTTTAATCATGATTTATTATTACTTAAAACGATATTACACCAAGATAAGTGGGACTAATAAAAAGAGAAATACACGAAGTTACCTGCGGATACCTGTAAATGTAAAAAAAAAAAAAAAAAAGATTTTTCCGTTAAATTGTGAATGTTGTGCATAATAGTAGACTTTGTTTTATGTTGTATAACTTTCTTGGAACAACTTAAACTGTTTTTATTTATTTATTTATTGAATAGATGCGATGACGTTATCAATATCACGTTGAGAAGTATTATTCTGTTTTTGAAATTGTTCAGTTTTCAAATTTAGGGAAGTCAACGGACAAATCAGTCTCATTGCATTGTCGAGTGTGTTCCAGACATACTTGGTCAGATTAAAGCCAGAAAAGAATGCTGAACACTTTGCACGCTGTTGGTGTAGGGATTGTTCGTGTAGGGATTACGTCCACCTGTCTAAGTTAGGGATCTAGGCTGAGCGGAGTGTCTTCTATAGGGGGTCTTTCGAAGGTTTCTCAGCCCTTTTCTCGCGATTTTCAGAGAAAACCACGAAAATAACCGAACCGCTTGGCTGACGAGTACCACTTGAGATCGAACCCGGCACCTCTCGTATACCAGCTTAAAGAGCAGAACCTTTCGTCCACTGTTGACGCCAACACGCTCTATTGAACCCTTTTCAGATATGATCTCAACAGTTCAAGCTGCATAGAATCTGGCATTATCACGCGAAAGAAGAAAATAATTAGCGTAAGTGATGATATAAAACCTGAGTTATTCCGTCTGCTGCCCTTTCTTTTATCAAAATACCATCTCAGATAACATACTGGTATATCTATGGATGATAATTTCGTCATATGCCATCAATATATTCCGTCTCTGTTAAGATATTTTTCGCAAATACACAGGCTATTTCTGACGCTCTTTCTGTTTTCCGAACATACAAATGTAAGGAAAGTATTGTAATCATGTCAAAAATCCGACTTTGAGATTTTGGCGTTTCTGTATGTTTTGAGGTCCCCGGAGTTCATTTTTGTTATTTTTATGATGATGTATGTGTGTGTGTGAACACGATAGCGCCTAAACGCTTTGTTCAAATAAGCTGAAATTTGGTACGTATATTGTATGTCACCATAGCACGAACTTTATTGATTTTAGTGAATCTAACACTTATAGTTTTTTTTTTTTTTTTTTTTTTTTTACAGGGACACAAAGAAAAATTCTTCATCATTGTGGTGTATTTCACCAATATTTCAAAGTGCGATAGAGTTTAAACGCTTTATTCGATTGATCTGAAAATTTATATGCATGTTATAGATTACCGTCGCACGAATTGAATAGATTTTGATGAATGCCTTATAGATTTTTACAGGTACGCAACGAAATTATATCATTATGATCTATGGCCTAAAATTGTATGAAGTGCAATAGCACAAAATTAAACAATGGGAAAAAATACTCAAACACCCTATTATATTTTTTTTACTTTTGCTTATTTAACAACTTGTCTTACTTTAATGTATTTACACAACCATTCGTTACTTGATGTTCGGAGAGTCGAGTGAAGTCACTCCAGATATTTTTGCTCTGTATCCACATACGTCAAGGGCCACACTATAGATTTACTTATGATTTGTCGGTAGGAAAGCATTTGATTCTATCATATCATGAATAGTCTTGATGCTCATAATCCCAGGGTTTTGGGCAGCATGTTATTGCAATGAAAAAATCCCGCTATTGACCTACACGCATTAAAGTTACCTTACTGAATCTTGTTACAGAAAATTTGGCTTGTTATCTCTCGTTATGCCCCCCCCCCCTCAAAAAAGATTGAGTAGTATTGTGTGTTATTTTGCTGTTAGTATTAGATCACAGATTATTATACAGATACGACACTCCCGTACACTCAATTTTAACCAAAATGCAACTAAAATCACGCTGTGGGCAACGGCTGTAAGTTTCTCGAGCTCTCCAGTATACGCAATCACTCATATTATTGTTATTGTATCTTTTCATTTCGGCTGCTTTGCTATTGTTTAGAAACTTAATCATCAATATCAATGTATTTTTAAAAGCAAGTGTTCAATATTATGCAAGTAAATTTTAAAAATGTACACATGAATCAAAAATATTTTTTTCCTTTCAAAGCATCTTGTTTTATTTAAACCAAGCAATGTTAAATACGGCTATTTTAGAAGTACAGTTTGTAATTTTAATTTGTACTTAAATAGGAATGTGTCTGACAAAGAATATTTTTAAACATTACAAAAATTAATTTTATTTCTTAGAAGAATAGCTCTGAATCTTTTGAGGTCAAAAATAGTTGAAAGTGCGATGAAAAAAAATTTACATTTTAACCCTTGCTACTAACTACTCGCGAAATAGAAAAACAATTTTTGATGAAAGATGCTATCCATGTAGATGCTACACATGTGGATGTTCTTAGTTCCCCTCTTTTGAGACTAGTGGTGCTACCGTAGTTTTTGTTCGCGTTTTAGCTCCACTGTCCTATTTGTAGGGTAATGCGTGTATTAGATCTACTGTCGCAGTACGTAGGTAACGCTTTCGTGGCCGGTGTTTACAAATCTTGGAATTGATTCGAAATTCATATAAAATGACACATTTGTCACTCAAACTTTATTGCATATTATTATTATAGATTTCTAAATTCTTTTGGTCTGAAACTTCTAAATGTAGTTAACTTCTAAATGTAGTTAACGTATTTTTCAGTATAATTACAGTAAACAGCATTGTTGGAAAGGAACTACAAAGACGGTGATTACAGTAAACTATGTTGTTCTGACATTTTCAAATGACCTCAAATATAAAATTAAGTTTTATAATAAGACAATGAAAAGACAAATCAGACACTTTAAGTGGATTAAGCTAATAATAAATTGCTTTAAGCTAGTATCAATAGATTTATTTCCATAATATTCTTAAATCCATAAGCCTTTTTAAATTTTCGAGCGATGTATGGACAGCACCTCGACATTTAGACACAATTGGTACATAAAAACCTTTTAAATGTCGAATATTCGAAAAAAGAAGAATGTAAGAGGAAAAAAAATACGTAAATAATAATAATAATAATAATAAATACGTCAATACGTAATTGTTCACAAGATACCACTCTACTTAGGAATAACAGCATGAAAGCGAATAAATTTGGCAATATCGGCAAAAATCTTTAAAAAGTTTGAAATTTTTTTTTTCTTTTTCTTTTTTAATTTGCGAAATAGCAATTTGTGCAAATGAGGAGCTAATGTTATTTAAAATGACATGCTAATAATAATAATAATAATAATAATAATGAAAAAAAAAAAAAAAAAAAAAAAAAAAAAAGAAGCAAATTACGAATTTTTTTAAAATGTGCTTTTTCATTTCTAATATTTTATTGAGAACTTAGAATATTATACTTTAGTAATTATTTTGTAATTCTGTATCAGTAAAGTAGTAGCGTAGTGTGTCAAAGGCAATAGAAAGAAAGCATTGATTTTCAAGTCAACAGGATTATTTTTGTGACCACTATCGTGTTAGGCAGACATGCAGAGAAAGAAACACACATACAGTACACACAAGCACACGTACAGCACACTCATACAGATACACACACACACACACGCAGAGAGAGAGAGATATTACCTGTCTAAATTGTTGAGCTATACCTAGTTCGCATTGGTTAATTTTCAACTGAGCATAATTCATTCATTTTTTTAAGTTAAATAAATAAATATACAAGAATAAATAAGTAAAATAAATTTTTGAACTGACAAAAAGGAATGCATTTCATCGAAATTTGCTTAGAGTAATCATATAAAATTTTTTTAAAAAAGAACTTTTAAATTTTTAAGAAATAATACGATAATTAATTCTTTAATGTATGTTTACTGTATATTTATATTATACAATATTATATTACATTGTACAACTTACAATGCTTATTCTAACAAATAAAAAGGTAAATACATTATTTACTTACACATTTCCTTTTGTTTTATAAACGCTGAATATATAACTCCAAAAACCGGTAATTTATTGTAAGAGATTTTCGTATTTCCTATGAAACATTCAGATAATTCAAATAAAAGGCTAGTCTGGAAAAAAAAAATTATCTTTCGTTTACAGGAAAAAAATCACTTCATAAAATTCAATTTTTACTATTCATATTTACAGATTTACATTTTGCTTTTCCTATGAAAAGGGCAAAATATATCTGTCCTCTGGCTATCCTCGTGGACTGCGTTCCTCTTTTTTACTGCTATATTTACCATCGGTTTCAAACTTGCTATTTTAGTTCAAAATGTCTTTTTGTCAATAAAGAGTCAAGAAAATAAAATATTTTAAGGTATTCAATATTCAATATTCTATTTCAACATTTAAAGTATATATGGACATAAATCAATTCTTATTCCTTTAAGAAATTGTTCTTAGCTTCTGCGTATTTTGCTTACTTTCAAAATATTTCAAAATAACAAATATAAAAATATTGTTTGAGATAAGAGACACTATTTAAAAATTTTAAAAATAATAATTTATGTTTTTAAAGTAATTAAAAAAATATATATAAATTAATTAGATCCGACTTTCTATATTACAAGTTGTAAAACATACAGTTACGAAAAACTTCTCGATTTTCTCGTGTGAGAAAATAGTTCGTAAAGAAACAGGCAGGTTCTAGTCCATGAATGACCTTTATTCAATATAACTTCTCGTATCCTTACAACAAAACTGTGATTATGACGAATATTCGCGAAACAGTCTAAGAGTACTGTTATTTCATTGAATATTCTAGTGGCAGTCCAAAGAATCTATGAATCGTATTGCATCAACCACTATTCGACGAATGTTCTGGAGCAGTTCCAGAAAACAGCCACTTGTTCCACAGGAGTAAAACAAATAACATTAAATACTTTAGAGCAAAATTCTTCGTGCTAGCTAAAACAAAGTTCAATCGTTTGGAGCACAATTTCCAAAGTGCAATCATCTAGTATACGTCACTGTATAGCAGAGACTACACACTCTCCCGCAGAAGTCAACTCACTTCTATTTATACCTTTAAGCGATGAGGTTGGCGATAATTCCTTCAGGAATCCCATCGAAAGTTCAAGATCTAGACTCCCGTGCATCGAGAACCCTTAACTACTATTTTTTGCTAAATTTGGGCGCCAAGTCGCCACGATTGTCACCGAGTCTGACCACTGAAAATGAATGAACTGCTCTTTTATTTTCACTTTGCCTGCAAAACTACTTTCACTGCAATATTACAACTGAAGCAGGGAAAAAACTTAATCTGTTGTAACATTACTCCCCTCTTCTAAGACTACACCTCCCGGGTCCCACAGTGTCTCTACATCTTTTCATGATTTGCTATACGGTTTGGAGCTGGAGCTAATCTATTGATGTGAATAATTTTTGGTTTACCACTTGGCGACTTCTGTATTATCCCGCTGACATCATTCAGTCTCTTAATTATGATATATGAGCCTTACCAGTTTTTTTTTTTTTTTTTTGTATCTCTGAACATTGACCATTTCGGCCCTTTGGGTGGTAAAACCATATTCGGTCACTTTCTTTCACATGATTGTTAGTTGCTTTTGAGTTATAGCGTGTCTTCATTCAGTCGTTGACCAGGTTAATCCTTTCTCGAGCGAACTTATATATGCTGTGCAAATGTGCCGCACAAGGTAAGCAAAGTGCTCTTCCAGGCAACATTTTGGATACTGTCCAACTCGAGGTTTCGTGCGAAGCACTCCTTAGGCAAGCAAAAAAATAAAAGAGGTATAAGTCCAAGACAGTTTGATTTTTGAAATGGACACATACAGATCAAACACGTCATCGGACTCAGGATGCAAAGACTTCGTACAAGTCTTCTGTATTTCAAGATATCTGCAACAGTCGACGCTTTTTGTTCTGTATGGAAACAGTTTCAGCCTTCTGCTGAAACTGTCTCTTTTAGCAAAGGTGTACGGGTTATCTTTAGAGGTTTCAGGTAACAATGCTAATATATCCATAGTAACTCTCTCGAAAATAGCGCCAACATTGCAGCGCTGATTACGTCTTTTAGTTAGAGTTTTTGGTCCTTTTCTTGCTCCATATGCATGATATTCTCTGGACCATTTTTCTCCATCGCTTCGAAATCGATCCTAGAAGAAACATTCTTGAGTCTTGTTGTTGACTCTTGAGTCATCCAAAACACCGAAATGTTCTCTATTTTAGCTATCATGAATTTCTTTCAAGAGGTCTTGTCCGGTTTTCATCTCCTCTCTTAGTTGATCACTTTAGTCTTTCATATCTTCACCCAGCTGACCTTGTTCGGATTCTGCCTTGTCTAGTCCGACTTTTATCTTTTCTTCCAGGTCAACTTGTGTGACTTTTATCTCCACTTGTCCGACTTTCATCTCCTCTTGTCCAGTTTTCATCTTCTGTCTACCTGTTGTTATCTCTTCTCCGGCTTTCATCTTCTCTCCGAACAGATTCTGTCCGGCTTGCGTCTCCTTTGCGCTAAATGTTACAAAAAACATGTCGACTTTCTTGTCTGAGAAAGTAGTTCGTAAAGAAACAGGCAGGTTTTAGTCGATGAATGCTCTTTATTCAACGTAACTCCTCGAATTAGAACAACAAAACCAACAAAACTGTGATTAAGATGAACAATCTCAAAACAGTCCAATAGTAGTGTTATCTCATCGAATATTTTAGTGGCAGTCCAATGAAGCTGTCCTTCGTACCGCAAAAATCACTATTCGACGAATGGTCTGGAACAGTCCAAGAAAACAGACACTTGCTACACAGGAGTAAAGCAAATAACACTAAATACCCCAGAGAAGAAATCTTTGCTGGCTCACGAACAAAGCTCAGTCGCTTGGAGCACAATCGCCAAAGTGCAATCGCCCATAATAGGTCTCTGAACAACTCTTTATCGCAGTGATAACACACTCTCCATCAGAAGTCAACTCACTATTATTTATATCTTTTAGCGATGGGGCTTGGCGATTATTCATCAAGAATCCTATGGAAAGTTCGAGATCTAGGTTGCCGTGCGTCGTAAAGTTTCGAAATTTCAAGAACCCTAAACTACTACTCTTTGCTAAATTTGGTCTCCAAATCGCCAAGTTTGTGGCCAAGGCTGACTTCACTTAAGTGAGTGAACAGCCTCTTTATTTTAACGTTGCCTGTAAAACTACTTTCACTGCAATAGCACAATTGATGCAGGGAAAAAACGAAATCTATTGTCACAATACAGAAGTCAGACATCATGGCATTTTGTGCTTTTGAGATCACATTTGAAATAAGGCATAAATTAAGACAGCATGCGTATAAATGAACATAAAAAACGCTTTCATTCCTCGTCTTGTATTTAATTTGCACGCCATTATGCTTTAATTTCATCGTAGATGCACTACCAACACACAATGATGAAATCTAATTCCTCGTCATGTGATTTTTTTTTTTCATCGGTGTGTTCATAATTTTGAAGAAGTTACCGCAGTTTTGGAGATGTTTCATCACAAAAATGCGTAAAGTTAATATTTACTAATTCTAATTTAAATTTTCTGTTAGATTCAAAGTTTTTTTTTTGGCACTTTAATCTACACATAAATAAATCTATGGTGGAATGACTTTACTTAAGTTTGTTTATTCTCTGCCACGAAAAAAAAATCTTTTGTATCTAAGAGCATATGGATTGCTTATAGTATGTTTTTTTTTTTTTCCCCAAAGTTACTGATTACCTACTTTTATGACAATATCAACATCATACATCAATTAAATAAAAAAAACGATTTATTAATAAGTCATTTATCCTGAATGACTCATACCATTTCAGTATACTGCCATAATCCTCAACAAAAACGATAAGGCATAATACATTCAGGAGATATTAGAATTCTTGACGAGATTTCTTCTCGGAATTATTGTATCTCAAATGTTTAATAGAAGTTCAATTTGATGAGTTCCTTACATTAGTTCTATGGTTTAAAGTAATTTACTGCAGGAAAAATGTTTGATTTCCCGTTCGCTTAAAAAGTAATAGCAGGTGAGAAAATGTAAGCAATTAAGGTATCTAATATACACAGGGTGACAAGAAATAACTTGGAAACACATGATACATTATAACTTTAATGCTAATGAAAATATTACGACCAAACTTCAATAAATATGAATACATTATTTTGTCTGTTATATTTACAAATTTTCAAAGTGGCTACCTTTAGCCTTCATACAGAGCTATAAACGTGTCACAAAATTTTCGGCTATGGGCCGCAACTCACTTACTGATATTTTATCCCATTCCTTGGATAAGAATTCCAAGCAGAATAATCCATTGGGTTCAAATCTGGGTAATACGGTGGCCATTCTTGAGCTCCAATGAAGTCAGGAAAATTTGTCTTGCACCAATCTTGAGTGCCTTTAGCTCTGTGTGCAGGTGCGGAATCCTGTTGGAAGGTCCATCTTTTATTTCCAAAGAACTTTTGCGACCAAGGTAAGACAACATCTTCCAAAATGAGTTTGCGATAGTGGTAGTTACAGATGTTTGGTTTGAAACTTCGTCCAAGTTATTTCTTGTCACCCTGTATAATATATTATTTTCTGTTGCATTAAAAAATATATATATGTGTGTTTGTAAATCGACAATAGTACGTATAAGGTACATAAATATTGAACTCTTAGCAAATGTTATATAATTTGAAAAATATTTCAAGCAACACACTAGGATTCACCTTACGTAGAATATTCTGATTAGCATTCTAATAATTAAATCAGCAGGTAGAAAAATTTCGTAAAAGTTTAATCTAAAATGTGGTTAATGCAATCTTTTGATGTTTTACATTTATAAAATTCCCATCTATACAAAATAGAATACTATTTATCGCATATAAATTCCATTTCCCTTTTAGACTTAGAGGAAAGTGAGTGAATATGGAATATCATTTCTATTTAAACTCACCGTAATAAACTGAAGTATTTTAATCATCGTGGATTCAATTACTATAAGCTTTTAATTTGGTTTCGCAGCGAAACCAAACGTTTGACATCATTTAACAATTTTTATGCAGCAGTTTTTTTTTAACATTTTCCCCTTGTTTTAATCAATATTTAAATTTTTGTTCCTTCTCTGTTCGGTAGATAGCACCGCTATTCCAAAATTTAACAAATAATGCTTCAAAGGAAGCTAAATACATAAGTCACTTAGTGGATGCGAGTGCGAATTGCTAGTTTGGTGATATACTCATGTCTAGTTTTTTTTTCACTTAATGAAAAGCTGGACTATTATTTTCACGTAAAACAACTTTTATGAGTTTTTGTAGTCGATAATGTTTACTTACAAAGTGTTTTATTTATTAAATTAAATATTATTTGAATTTAATAAGGTTAACTTATAGACGTTTCAAATCAAAAATTTCTCGAAAAGTAACAATGCTTTATTTTTTTTTTTTTTTTAAATATTTGTGATCAGCTATGTGTCTAAAAGCCATTTTTTAAATTACTTTAGTAATTTTTAAAATAAATTAAGTAGGGAGGGTTAAATGCTGCTAATGTGTTTTCATGGTTTTATATTGCAAAAAATGGAGTTTGCATGGAAACTCTTCAGTTTAAAAAAAATAAAATAAAATAAACAGATATTTTCGGACAGTATGGACCAAATGGATAATATGGAATAGTTTCGTTAGGAAATATGGAATAACCATTTCCTTAAATGATGTGGAATAGGGTAGTATTATTACAAAAAAATCATGAATAATTGAAAAGTAAACTTTTTATTATTATAGAAAATAACAGTATTGAAAAAAATATTAACATTGAAATTTTACAAAAATCACAAATAATATGGAACAGTTGGTATTCCATGTTATAAACACTATCGTATATAAAATAATTTGAGTCCATAGACCATAATGATAATGAATATTTTGTTGTGTCCCTGTAAAAAAAATTACAAGGGCTAGATTCACCAAAATCTATACAGTTCGTGGGACGGTGATCTATATCATGCGTATAAATTTTCAGTTTATTTGAATAAGGCACTTAGAGACTATCGCACTTTAAATAATTTGATTGATGATAAATAATTTTTATTGGTGTCCCTGTAAAAAAACTATAAGGGCCTAGATTCATCTAAAGCAATAGAGTTCGTGCTACAATGACTTACAACATATGTATCAACTTTCAGCTCATACGAACAAAGCGTGTAAACACTGTTCACTCACACACATACACACATCACCGTAAAAATAACAAAAATGAACTCAGGGGACCACAAAACGTATAGATACACCAAAAATCTTAAAGTAGAGTTTTTGTTATGTTTACAATACTTTTCTTACATAGTATGTTCGGAAAGTAATAAAAAAAGGGGGGGGGGGAGAAGTTAGATGATCTTTAAACTATGCACATATTTTCACACTTCAAGTAAAATTAAACATATTGTAAATTTGTAGAAAATCAGTAAATTATTTATTTTAACTATTCAAATAATCTGGTGTGTCACTCACACGACTTTCTCTTACCCTGAAATTTAATACTATAAATCCAAGTTGCATATTAAGAGGTAAGATAACGAGTACTGTTATGTAAACCTATGTTAAAACAATTCAAATTAGGCTTCGGAAGAGTTTTATGTGATAATTAGTTCCGCCCGTTTCATTAATGCACCAACATTTATATAGATTTTAATTCGGTTATTAAAAAATAATTCTGTTTTTAAAAAATAATTTATTAAAATTATTATTTAAAAAAATTATCTTTTATGATAATGCAGACGACTTCCATATTAGAGAAGTAGTATAACACTAAATATCAAAAAAAAAAAAAAAAAAAAGAAAGAAAAAAAAAGTTGAATTTATTCTCATTTTTATTATTATTATTATTATTATTGTTAAAAATGAAAAAAAAAAATCGATACCTTTATTTTAAATTATCGCAGATCCATGGTTCAACTATTCGTTTTTAAAGGTATTGGCGAGCTGTTTTGAAAGATACCCATCATCAAAATTTACTCCCCTCGAGGAAGGACTCCCCCCCCCCCCCACAGGGGTGAAGGCGAGGCTCCTACATACACAACATTTTTTTCCCAGTTGACTATCTCTATTACAAAAAATATATATTCGTTTCATTTGGTTTAGTGCAGTCTATAGATGTTAAACTCTACTTACCTGCAATTTCTCCCATAGACGTAATGTATCTGAATACTTTTGAGTGTTCCTGTACACGAACCATTTGCTTCATCTCAACAAAAAGCTTACTGTAGCATCCCTTTATGATATACATTTAGAATACCGAGTTTGGAATTTCTACTTCTATTTGTTCTTGATATATGCTGATAACAGACACACAGACCATTCGCTAAAAACATGATTTTCGTATTCAGGGGACCTCAGAACATGTAAATATAACAAAAACTCACATTCGAAAATTTGACCCTAAAACTTCCTTGACCTTAAATCTTATTGCTATGACTCATCTTATTGCATTATTTCGTAATGAATAAAAAATCCACAAAAAGCCTGTGTCAAACGAATTTGTTAAAAATAGTTGTTTCAGAAAATCCGAAAATTGACAGCTTATAGTTAATTAAGCATAATTTAGTATCTCTTGAATGAATGAAGAACTTTTCAGTACAATGAACTGACACAGAATTCACCATAACATTCTGTTCGCCTGAGGAATTAAAAAGAAGAATTCTGAATATTTCCAGCAGTCGTCCTAAAAACTAAGTGTGGCTTTTACGTTAATTGCGAAACTTTTCTGTCAAATTAAGCATGTAACCAATGTCACAAATGTTCATTTTGAAGATTTCCAGACGGGAAAACTCTAAAATTTAGGAGGTTTTCATGAAAGTTTAGAATTATGTGCGAAAATTCAGGAATAAACTTAATTTAAACATTAATCTAACAAATACTCATGATTTGTTACATAAAAAGGCTACATAAATAGGCAAACGATGAAAATAATGTAGAAAGTAACGTTTTAAATGTAGCAGAATTAAAAAAAAATGATTTGGCATTTTATAAATATGTTTGTCAATTCATTTTCTTTAGATCAATCAATCTTTCAAGGAAACATTCAAAAGGTGTCATTTTAAAAAAATATTGAAAAATATATATGTAATTCTACTCTTCATAAGTGAAAAAAATATCGGCTGAAATGAATTACAGCGACCACAAAAAATTATCAAAATTAAACATATTTGGCGATTTCACACTGCTAGGCGATTGATTTTGAGTACTTGGCGGAGAAGCAAAACACGGTTCTGTTCGTATACGTCAATCTCGGTGCTAGCGAACTTATCGTTTAACAGCGCTAAATCGCCAAAAATGCTTAATTTTGCTAATTTTTTGTGGTCGCTGTAATTCATTTCAGCTGATATTTTTTTTAATTTCTGGTGTTTTATGAAGAGTAGAATCATATACGTTTTTTTTTTTTAATTTTTTTGAAGACGACACCTTTTGAATGTTTCCTTGTATGTAACTTGTGGAAACGAAAAACTAGAAAATGTATTGGCGATCGCAGAACTTCCTTTTATGTTATCCTATACAAATTCACGCAATACAAATTATTTATTAAGAATATTTTCCGTGATGAATGCTGTCGATTTTCATTTTAGAGAATGGTGACATTAAACATCAAAAGAAAGTCATTTTTGTGTCCTACAGATGACAACTTAGTTAATACGTTTTTAAACTATATACGTACTTAGTACAAATTTTTAGGAGCCATAATCAAATAGACTGTAATTAATATTCTCCAATAAAAATAATGAAAATAATAATATCTTTCTCTCCATTTGACTCAATAAAATATTAGTCAGTTTTCAAATGATTGGAGACAGTTTCAATTGTAACTCTCTCAGCCCGTAATTACAATTATTTTTCAAAAGAGTCTGATTACTAGATTTCGTTTAAAGTGACAACGGATAAAAAATCACGAAGATAAATGTTTAACGCGATAAGATTGTTTCCCAAGATGGAATTTTAAAAGCAATGGCCGGAGTAGTTCTCCTTTCCACGTGAGAATCTAAATAAAAGGTAAAAAAATATGAGAAACAATTAAATGTGAATAAATGGAAATTTCAATTTCACTTCTTAAACGTTATTTCCTATTGTGCCGGAAATATTTCTTACTGAGTGAGAGTTTCTTTGCTTCATTAAAAAAAAAAAAAAAAAAAAAAAAACCTTTAAGTAGTGAAAGAGCAATTTCTAGTAATATTCATGCTTTAATTCGTGTATCACTTTCATTTTCTTTTAAATAATTTCCACTAGATCAGAAAGTTCAAACTTATTGGAAGTAATATGTGTAAGTTTTTCCATGTTACCTTGCAAAATAAGTATAAACACTATAAACACCCTTTCCCGAAAGACCGAATTTTAATAATAAAATAATATGTATGTCAGTTTTGTTCTGCTTTGAATAATTTAACAATAATAAAATTCCTTTTATAAAATATTTGTGCGCAAAGGACTTATTGTTTAAGAATTTTCCTTTGTAGTCCTGTAAGAAAACTGCTCTCATAAAAATTAATAGACTTCACAGGACAATGACTTACAAAATGCCTAACCCCATAGCAACTTCCTCGAATGAGGCTTTCGCGTTCCCTTGAACACTTTAACACATACACGATACGCACGTCACATATTTACACTTATATGCATGCATACCACATCGTAAAAATAGCAATAATTAATTTAACTGACGACTAGAAAGAGGCGGAGTTTTCAGTGTTTGTGGGGAAAAGGTAGGCTATGATTGGCTATATTCCATTGTTTGTGGACTCAATTAAGACTACTTTAGGTTAAATGAAAGAAAATCGTCATCATGACGTCGAATGGCGTCACAGAGTCATGTCGTCCATTTACAATTACAAATCAAGGATGATATTCAGGTATATGTACATTTCACATATTTAAAAAAATCAAGCGAAGTCACGTTATTTGTGAATACCATTGACTGAATATTAGAATAGACCCCAGATTAGTAACCTATTTGTTCCCGAATATCAAATTCCCTCCAATCCACCAAAATGCATTCGTCAAACCGATTTTTCTACCTGTAAACCGACATTCCAATTCCGCCAAAACAGGTTACCTGCACCTTCCTGTCACTCCAATTTGACTGTGTCACGTTTAAGGAATTTCTTTAAGCATTTTACATTCTATTCTTATTGTAATTTCATAACATGAAAGTTTTCTTCGGCGTTTTGGTGATACGAGGGACAAAACATTTAAAACATGCAAAATCCCGAGAACTAGTGTCCAAGAAAGCGATTATCGCCAAAAGAAGGCGCCCATTCACCCAAAAACTGTAGTGATGTTCGCGAAATTTTTCTCCATAGTCAGTATAGGGAACCCGGCATCTGCTTCTATCACTACTCGATGATGAATAACATCTATGCATTTACTATGGGCAGAAAAATTATTCGAGCGATAGCAATAATTCCTATGCAAAAAAAAGTACATATAATACTGTTTTGTTATATAAATCCTTGTCGAGTCATTTTCTTAGACTGGCTAAGAACATGACTCCACAAGGATTTGTTTAACAAAGCAGTATTAAGTGTACTTTTTTACATAGGAAAATATTAGAAAATGAGAAAAAATATTCAGAAATATTAGAAAATAAATTAGAAATATCAGTCGCATCGTTACAAATAAGATACCAAATGAAAGTGAAAATTTTTGTAAATCCGATGCATTAAACAGCTTATCAATCGGATGATTAGTTTTTTCTTAATTAATTAAAATGTGAAAATAGTAACCTTCTTATTTCTGATAAGACATTTAAATTTTAGCATTTTATCCATGATTTAATTGTTGCCAAATTTTTTTTTTCGACAAAATAATAATAATAATAATAATAATAATAATAATAATAAAAACGTACATTTATTTAAAATGAGGAAAATAAATCAGAAATATTAGAAAATAAATTAGAAATATCAGTCGCATCGTTACAAATAAGATACCAAATGAAAGGGAAAATTTTTGTAAATCCGATGCATTAAACAGCTTATCAATTTTTTTTTTTTTTTTTTTTTTTTTTTCCCGACAAAATAATAATAATAATAATAAAAAAAAAAAAAAAAAAAAACGTACATTTATCCGCGTTTGTAATGATCGATAGACGGCGCTTTGTGAACACTGCAGTTGTTAGTAAACATTAGCCACGTGTGTTCCAATCCGCGTTTGTAATGATCGATAGACGGCGCTTTGTGAACACTGCAGTTGTTAGTAAACATTAGCCACGTGTGTTCCAATAGTGTTCTTGTTATTCTACTTAATATTCGTACTATAATTTCTCCGCCATTACATTATGGAAAATTGATTGCTTTTGGAAAAAATAATTCAGTTTATTCGAAGTTCGATCGGAAGTAGATTTTTAACTGAAGCTGAACAAATATTAGTTTCAAGTCATCTGATTAATTCTTTACTTCCATTAGCCGAAGCAACTGAAATTTTAAATTTATCATTTGGAAATAAATGGAAGCTTCATTCTGGATTTCTTGATCCTTTGGAGTTACACTGGAGCACACAACAGTATGTGTTATCTTTTTTACCGGATTTATTCATTTTTATTCAATAAATATATGTGAAACTAAACATCGGCTAGCAATGGCGGCTATATGGAATTCGAATTAAACCATGTTTATTGTAATTTCACCGTAGCCTACCAGAGGGCGAGCATTTCATTACAATCGCGGATAGTGTTCTTGTTATTCTACTTAATATTCGTACTATAATTTCTCCGCCATTACATTATGGAAAATTGATTGTTTTTGGAAAAAATACTTCAGTTTATTCAAAGTTCGATCGGAAGTAGATTTTTAACTGAAGTTGAACAAATATTAATTTCAAATCATCTGATTAATTCTTTACTTCCATTAGCCGAAGCAACTGAAATTTTAAATTCGTCATTTGGAAATAAATGGAAGCTCAATTCTGGATTTCTTGATGCTTTGGATTTACACTGTGGCACACAAAAGTATGTGTTATCTTTTTTACCGTATTTATTCATTTTTATTCAATAAATATATGTGAAACTAAACATCGGCTAGCAATGGCGGCTATATGGAATTCGAATTAAACCATGTTTATTGTAATTTCACCGTAGCCCACCAGAGGGCGAGCATTTCATTACAATCGCGGATTAAAAATGAGGAAAATAAATCAGAAATATTAGAAAATAAATTAGAAATATCACTCGCATCGTTACAAATAAGACACCAAATGAAAGGGAAAATTTTTGTAAATCCGATGCATTAAACAGCTTATCAATCGGATGATTAGTTTTTCTTAATTAATTAAAATGTGAAAATAAAAACCTTCTAATCTTATACTATTAAGTGAGCAATATGTGTATATTTCACTGATCTCGAAAACGGTAGCTCGGACAGGCACGAGATTTAACACAAAGGTGCCCTCCGAAGGGTCATTGTGCACATCGAAGTCAGATTTTCGAATTTTCGATTAGTTTTTTCTTAATTAATTAAAATGTAAAAATAATAACCTTCTAATTTCTGATAAAAAAGCCATTTAAATTTTAACATTTTATCCATAATTTAATTGTTGCCAATTTTTTTTTTCGACAAAATAATAATAATAATAATAAAAAAAAAAAACGTATATTTATTTAAAATGAGGAAAATAAATAAGAAAGATTAGAAAATAAATTAGAAATATCAGTCGCATCGTTACAAATAAGATAGCAAATGGAAGGGAAAATTTTTGTAAATCCGATGCATTAAACAGCTTATCAATCGGATGATTAGTTTTTCTTAATTAATTAAAATGTGAAAATAATAAGTCATTTAAATTTTAAAATTTTATCCATAATTTAATTGTTGCCAATTTTTTTTTTCGAGAAAATAATAATAATAAAAAAAATAAATAAATAAATAAAATAACGTACATTTATTTAAAATGAGGAAAATAAATCAGAAAGATAAGAAAATAAATTAGAAATATCAGTCGCATCGTTACAAATAAGATAGCAAATGAAAGGGAAAATTTTTGGAAATCCGATGCATTAAACAGCTTATCAATCGGACAATTAGATTTTTTAAAATTAACTAAAGTATGAATTTTAGGTGGCAACAGCAGAAGATTGTATGGAAACCGTTAGGAGAAAAAAAAATGAAAAATCTGCTTCACATTAAGTCACATGATTTTTAAGAGGGATTAAAAATTGCAGTTTTCAAATTCTTTTAAATTTTCTCTCACGAACACAAAAATATAATATACAGCCTGTACCCCACAAGACCAAATTGCATTTCAAATTTCATCAATTATTTTGGTTAATAAACAAAAGTTATTATTATTATTTTTTTTTTCAAATTAAGTTTTATTCTATCTTCGAAAAGAATTATGTGATCATAGATATAATAATATATATAGATCTATCATCCCCATATTATCGTGAAAGATTTTTGATGCCGAAAAAAAAAGCTTTGGAATCAGCCATTAAGTGGTATTGAAGGAAAAAAGGAAAAAAAGAAGAATGAATTTGAAACTATATCTGGAGCTTTTCATTCACCTTTAGTAAATAAATTATTCATGAATTTTATTTACTAAAACATTCGTGTGTATTCCCGTGTGTATTCACTCGGGGAAAGACTGCCATATTTTGGCAGAATTGCCGTCTTTTCCCGAGTGAAAAGGAATCACTTTTTCCTCCCCAATGATCAATCTATATATTATTACTATATCTATGTATGTGATATGATACATTAATAATTTGGGTTTTAAAAGTTTTTTTAAATAGATTATTTAAACTCTATGAACCATATTTTTATTTTATCAGTTTCATTAACAGATCCTGCTGGGCGATTTTTTAAATTTTGGTGTTGAAGTACACCGAATGTTTTTCGACAAGAAGTTTATTTTGCAACAGCCATTTTAATCTAAGTAGCGCATCGAATATATAAAAACATAAATGATTTATTTTTACACAAAATTTACAGAACAAATGCAGTTTTAAAGATAGGAAATTTATTTCAACAAGCACTATTTTAAACCTAAAAACCATTAAAAATATAAGCAGAATATAAAGGATTCTTATGTATAAACAATAAAGAGTCTGGTAAAATTATTAGCAAAATAGTCCTCCCCTTTTCATACAAAAAAAAAAAAAAAAAAAAATTCCATCGCTAATATGGCGACAAAAATTCAAAAGCCGCCAGTGGAGCAACATAATAAAGTTGTGCAACACGATAATGTTTACCTATTTATTTATTTTTTTATATAATAATCATTATGCTAATTTATCATACAAATAAATGAGCCTCTGTGTGTTACTGCACTTGCACGCTGTCGAACAGAAATATTTGAAAAATTCAAATTAATATTTAAATAAATAAATAAAAATATGTTTAATGGAAAATATATATAACCATAAAAAGATTAGTTGTCTAAAATATGGCAGAAATAGCGCTCATAGCATATTGTTACAAGGAATTAAGTCTTATTGTTACAATGGATTAAGTCTAAAATGGTGACAAAAATTCAAAAGCCGCGCAAGAGAACTATATTAAGGCTGTACTATCAGGTTTACAACCCATGAATTATATATAAACACAAAAAATTAATTGTCTCATGCGACAGACGTAGCCGGTCACAGCATATTGTAATATGTGGCGTGAAATTGCTGTCATTTAATGATTGATTGGATAAACAAAATAAACATATGAAATAACGTAAAAGCAAATATTATGTTGTCTAAACCCAGTTACATTTGAGTCCAGTCCGAGTTACATGTGAACAACACATATAGTGTTGTTCACATGTAACTGGGATTCAAATATAAAAGGGAAACTCCAATTTTTTCGATACTATCTATTTCGAAACTGTTATAAAATAAGCACCTAAATGGAAGCACATTGGTAAACTATTATCGCAGGTAATAGGGACAAGCGTCCGAGTTGCAGTGGATGACCAAATCGGTGCCGAATGCAGCAGGGACCTGGAGCGAACTTTTGAACAATTTCAGTAATTTATTTTATTTTATTTTTATAAAGCTATATAGAAAAGAGTTCCCTTTAAATTCAGTGGCCAGCGAAGCGGGCAAAGCCTGCTAGTTTCTGATAAATAAGACATTTAAATTTAAAAATTTTATCCATAATTTAATTGTGGCCATTTTTTTTCGACAAAAGAATAATAATAATAATAATAATAATAAAAAAAAAAAAAAAAAAAAAAAAAAAGTACACTTATTTAAAATGAGGAAAATAAATCAGAAAGATTAGAAAATAAATTAGAAATATCAGTCGCATCGTTACAAATAAGATAGCATATCAAAGGGAAATTTTTTTTAAATCCGATGCATTAAACAGCTTATCAATCGGACAATTAGATTTTTTAAAATTAACTAAAGTATGAATTTTAGGTGGCAACAGCAGAAGATTGTATGGAAACCGTTAGGAGAAAAAAAAATGAAAAATCTGCTTCACATTACGTCACATGATTTTTAAAAGGGATTAAAAATTGCAGTTTTCAAATTCTTTTAAATTTTCTCTCACGAACACAAAAATATAACATACAGCCTGTACCCCACAAGACCAACTTGCATTTCAAATTTCATCAATTATTTTGGTTAATAAACAAAAGTTATTATTATTTTTTTTTTCAAATTAAGTTTTATTCTATTTTCGAAAAGATTTATGTGATCATAGATATAATAATATATATAGATCTATCATCCCCATATTATCGTGCAAAGATTTTTGATGCCGAAAAAAAAGCTTTGGAATCAGCCATTAAGTGGTATTGAACGAAAAAAAAAAAAAAAAATAAGAATGAATTTGAAACTATATCTGGGGCTTTTCATTCACCTTTAGTAAATAAAGTATCCATGAATTTTATTTGCTAAAACATTCGTGCGTATTCCCGTGTGTATTCACTCGGGGAAATACTGCCATATTTTGGTAAAATCGCCGTCTTTTCCCGAGTGAAAAGGAATCACTTTTTTGTCCCCAATGATCAATCTATATATTATTACTATATCTATGTATGTGATACGATAGATTAATAATTTGGGTTTAAAAATTTTTTTTAAATAGATTATTTAAACTCTATGAACAATATTTTTATTTTATCAGCTTCATTAACAGATCCTGCTGGGCGATTTTTAAATTTTAGTGTTGAAGTACACCGAATGTTTTTCGACAAGAAGTTTATTTTGCAACAGCCATTTTAATCTAAGTAGCGCATCAAATATATAAAAACAGAAATGATTTATTTTTACACAAAATTTACAGAACAAATGCAGTTTTAAAGATAGGAAATTTATTTCAACAAGCACTATTTTAAACCTAAAAAGCATTAAAAATATAAGCAGAATATAAAGGATTCTTATGTATAAACAAAAAAGAGTCTGATAAAATTATTAGCAAAATAGTCTTCCCCTTTTCACACACACAAAAAAAAAAAAAAAAAAAAAAAAAAAAAATCCATCGCTAATATGGCGACAAAATTTCAAAAGCCGCCAATGGAGCGACATAATAAAATTGTGTAACATGATAATGTTTACCTATTTATTTATTTTTTTTATATAATAATCACTATGCTAATTTATCATACAAACAAATGAACCTCTGTGTGTTACTGCACTCTCACACCGTCGAACAGAAATACTTGAAAAATTCAAATTAATATTTAAATAAATAAATAAAAATATGTTTAATGGGAAATATATATAACCATAAAAAGATCAGTTGTCTAAAATACGGCAGAAATAGCGCTCATAGCATATTGTTACAAGTCTTATTGTCACAAGGGATTAAGTCTTATTGTTACAATGGATTAAGTCTAAAATGGTGACAAAAATTCAAAAGCCGCCAAAGAGAACTATATTAAGGCTGTACTATCAGGTTTACAACCCATGAATTATATATAAACACAAAAAATTAATTGTCTCATGCGACAGACGTAGCCGGTCACAGCATATTGTAATATTTGGCGTGAAATTGCTGTCATTTAATGGTTGATTGGATAAACAAAAAAAAACAAAAAAAAAAAAAAAAAAAAAAAAAAAACATATGAAATAACGTAAAAGCAAATATTATGTTGTCTAAACCCAGTTACGTTTGAGTCCAGTCCGAGTTACATGTGAACAACACGTATAGTGTTGTTCACATGTAACTGGGATTCAAATATAAAAGGGGAACTCCAATTTTTTCGATACTATCTATTTCGAAACTGTTATATAATAAGCACCTAAATGGAAGCTCATTGGTAAACTATTGTCGCAGGTAATAGGGACAAGCGCCCGAGTTGCAGTGGATGACGAAATCGCTGCTGAATGCAGCAGGGACCTGGAGCGAGCTTTTGAACAATTTCAGCAATTTATTTTATTTTTATAAAGCTATATAGAAACGAGTTTCCTTTAAATTTAGTGGCCAGCGAAGCGGGCAAGGCCTGCTAGTATATATAATATGTAGATTAATATATTTAAACCTTCAACAGGCAATGCATGAAACAGTCATATATTTCTTTTCTTTTCACTTTTCACATAAATTATAGGGGCTTTCCATATTAAATTAGCAAAATCACTTTGCATCTGTTTGGATTAAGTAACTCACATAGCACACTTTCTCCTCATGACATCCCTGGTCCATCCTGAAGATGTTCTTATGAGATCTGTACTATAATGGAATATTTTCTGTTTTTTACTTTCTCTTACCCATAGGGTCGAGAAAGTATTGTTTTAGAGTCAAATTTTCGAGCGTGAGTTTTTGTTATATTTACATATTCTGAGGTCCCCTGAATACGAAAATCCTGTTTTTAACGAATGGTCTGTGTGTCTGTCTGTCTGTTATCAGTATATCTCAAGAACAAATAGTAGCAGAAATTCCAAACTCGGTATTCTAAATGTGTATCATATAGGGATGCTACAGTAAGCGTTTCGTTGAGATGAAGCGAATGGTTCGTGTACAGGGATACTGAAAAGTATTCAAATACATTACATCTATGGGGGAAATTGCAGGTAAGTAGAGTTTAATATCTACAGACTGCACTAAAGCAAATAAAACAAATATATATTATTTATAAAGATATAGTCAACTGGGAAAAAATTTTTGCGTATGTAGGAGCCTCGCCTCCACCCCTGTGGGGGGAGTCCTCCCTCGAGGGGAGTAAATTTTCATGATGGGTATCTTTCAAAAGAGCTCGCCAATTCCTTTAAAACGAATGGTTGAACCATTGATCTGCGATAGTATAAAATAAAGTTATCGATTTTTT
The DNA here is from genome assembly GCA_963930645.1 of Salticus scenicus. Lineage (NCBI taxonomy): Eukaryota > Metazoa > Arthropoda > Arachnida > Araneae > Salticidae > Salticus > Salticus scenicus. Next base: position 17,244,513 of record OZ005648.1, on the reverse strand, counting down.
TCATTTTTAACAATATATATATATATATATATATATATATATATATATATATATATATATATATATATATATATTAAATGTAATATTGAGAATAAATTTAACTTGTTTTTTTTATATTTAGTGTTATACTATTTCTTTAATATGGAAATCGTCCGCATTATCATAAAAGATAATTTGTTTAAATAATAATTTTAATAAATTATTTTGAAACAGAATTATTTTTTAATAACCGAATTAAATTCTATATAAATGTGGGTGCATTAATGAAACGGGGGGTTGAGGGGGAGGTGGTAGCCCCCCTGACACAGAGCTAATTATCATATAAAACTCTTCCTAAGCCTAATTTGAATTGTTTAACATAGGTTTACATAACAGTACTCGTTATCTTAGCTCTTAATCTCCAACCTGTATTTATAGTATTAAATTTCAGGGTAAGAGAATGTCGTCTGAGTGACATACCAGATTATTACTCTTCTACACAGCATTATAAGCGAATTAAATGACAATTATTTTTTTATTTCCTCCGGAATGAAATTTGAAGAGTTTATGATTTTGAAAAACAACAAAAAATTTTACTTTCCCAATTATATACATTTCATCCCTATTTTGCAAATTGGTATAATATTTCACATTAAAGCTACTTATATTTAAAATACTCTCGATTTTATTACTATTCAGTCACTAGAGAATTTTTGTTTAACTTTAATGATTTTTGGTAATACTAAATATTTATTTGAACAAATGTAGGTTATTTACGATTTATGTTTAATGCATGAAAGTATTAAAAATCGATGACAGATCCGATTTCACAATGCAGATTGTGAAAACGTTTGAAAAATATTTAAATGGATAAGAAGTACATCGAACATATTTTCGACATGAATATTCTCATTACTCAAGGATCTTTAACATTATATTTCTGAAGAAATATTGGAGAAAAGAGAATATTTTTGAGGACGTTTCAAATAGAATAATATATATATATATATATTAGGCAGAATAGTTATGTAGCCTAAGTTCTTATTTAGGAAATATTTTTCATCAATATATATATATATATATATATTTGTATTTGCATTTTAGATTTTGGAAGAACCTCAGGTGTTCTCAATATATATTTTGGCTGATATTTTTAATAATTTAAAACATAAATTTCGATATTTTTGTCCGAAAGAGATATTTCATCCAGAATTCAATGCATTGTATATCTGACTTCAAACAAAAATATCACATTTATATATATATATATATATATATATATGTGTGTGTGTGTGTGTGTGTGTGTGTGTATTATCACGCTAGCATGCATATATCTTGAATGACTATTATTACAAAAGAAATAAGCATTTAATTACACTGAAACTATAATAAAGTAAGGCATTTAAAATAAATGTTTTCCAGCGACCGTAATGAAGTAAGATTCTTTTGTGTGTCTCTGTACATGAGTTACACTCTCACTCTATACACTAAAAATATACAGCTACATCCCTACAACTCATAAGTATTTGAAGTCTATGAAATAATTTTTCTGAACAGAATCTGGGTACATATATGCATGCTTACATATACCACAAATATAAAATCTTAGAAAACATACTCCGACCTTATATATATATATATATATATATATATATATATATATATATATATATATATATATATATATATATATATACACACATGTATGGAAATATGTAATTTTTGTTGGAAGAACGCTAGCTCACGATTTATAAAATGTCAATTTAGAGTTAGCCTTGAACTTCATTAAATATTATTATTATTTTATAGATCTAATTTTCAAATAAATCAAACGATTTTTTAAATGTAAACGTCTAATTACCAATTTTAGCTAATTTTTAATTTTTGTAAAATTCAATTGCGAATGAAAATTCGCAATAAAAAAATATATATATACTCTAATAATAATAATTATTTTATAATCTAACCCTAGTTAACAGGTAGAAGATTGGCAGCAGTTCACAAATTTTAAAATATCAATGCAAACTAGCTTTTAAATAAGAAAGAAATAATAATTAATTTAATAAAATCTCTACTTTTCACCTGAATTTTGAGATTTTTGGGTTGTAATTTTTCAAAAATTCGCGATTTATTAAAAAAAAAATAATAAAAAAAAAGTGTTATACTCCAGTCCAAAAATCCACACGACTTACCATTTAACATGATTTGGAAGTTTTATAAGGTTTTCTGCCCACAATCCCTCTACTCCACATTTAAATCAGCGATTAGACAAAAAAAAAAAAAAAAAAGTCTATTTGTTTGGTTGCTACACTGCCTCAGATAGGCAGAAAGACACACACATAGACAGATAGACATAAGCTTGAAACTTAAATCTACCGTGGTCGCAGAATCCTCGAAGTTCCCATTAAAATTATATATCTGGGGGTGATGGATCATGGGATTTACTCGACTCTAACCTGGATGGAAATTCCTCTAGTTGTTTGCTGGTGCTGCAATCTTTTGCCAGTTTTTCGAGCAATATCGTTCTTCCGTCACTTGTCGTGCTCCCTGGCCGCCCTAAATCTGGTTTCACTACTGAAACTCTGAATATCCAAATGGCATAAGTAACAACAACGCAACAAGCATTTTTTTTAAACTTTTAATATATATATAAAATTCAAGTATACTTGCATGTGGAGAGAGAAAGAGAGTAAGAGAGAGATATTTTTTAAGATAAGTCAAGAATTCAAAAATTTATGTAGGTTATGAAATAACTTTTCTGTTGTACAGTCGGTAACAAAAATGTCCGAACACTAGCAAAAATTCCTATGTAAAAATTGTACACTTCATACGGTTTTGTTAAATAAATCCTTGACGAATCCTCTTCTTAGTCTAAAACCATGATTCGATAAGGATTTATTTAATAGAACCGTATGAAGGGTACTTTTTTTACATAGGAACTTTTGCTAGTGTTCGGACACTTTTTGTTACCGACTGTAGATAAATTTATGTAATTTTATTAATAATTTAAAATTAACTTTACATTTACTTAAATTAATAATAAAATATTTTTTCTAGTGTCCTTGCTTTTAATATATATATATATATATATATATATCTCTCTATATATATACATTGGCTCTGCAGTAAGTTATGGAGGGAATATTTTTAGTAATTGAATTCATGATATATATTCTTTTATTTGAGTTTTGAAGACTCTGAGTTTCTTTCGATATATTTTGACTGATATTTTCAGTAATATAAAATATCGAATTTGGATATTGTTCTATAAAGAGTATTATGTCCCAAATTCTGAAAATTTTATATACTGGATTTTAAACAATAATATTTTTTCCAAACTCTATCATGGATATATCTTCAGGGGTCTGTCCAGACTTTTCACACTGGGTCCTGTTTTTGTGAAATTGGGAAAATGTAACTTTGTGAATCTAAATTTAGTGTGAAAATAAAGTTCTTCCAAACTTTTCGGCTAGGGTCCTCTTTTCGTGAAACTGTGAAAAATGTAATTTTGAAAAATAAAATTACGATTAAGGTTTCATTTTTGACAATGACAGTTTAGTTTTATAGAACTAAACTCCCAGAAATGTATAGAAGCCCAGAAATGTATAAAAGACTACAAATCAGAACAGACTCAAAATGTAAACAAAGACTACAACTGTAAACAGAGACTTTAAAAGTAAACAAAGACTGAAAATGGAAACAAATGCTACAAATGTAATGAAATACTCTAAATTTTAAGAAAGACTCTAAATGTAAACAGACTCTAAATATAAATAAAGACTACAAATGTAAACAAAGGCTCTAAATTAAAACAAACACTATAAATGTAAACAAAGACTCAAAATGAAAACAGAATCAAAATGTAAACAAACACTACACAAGTAAACAAAGACTACAAAAGTAAACAAAGAGTACAAGTGTAAACAAAGACTCGAAATGTACACAGACTTTAAATGTTAACGAAGACTACAAATTTAAACGGAGGAACTAAATGTAAACAAACTATAAATGTGTGCAATCTCTAAATGTAAACAAAATGTACAAATGTAAACAAATACTAGAAATGTAAACAAAAACTACAATTGTAAACAAAGACTCTAAAAGAAAACAGACTGTAGGTGTAAACAAAGACTCTAAATGTAAACAAAGACTCCAAATGTAAACACTTAAATGTAAACAAGACTGCAAATGTGAAGAAATGCAACAAATGTAAAGAAAGACACTCAATGTTAAGAAAGTCACTAAGTGTAAACAAAGACTATAAAGGTAATGAAAGACCCGAAATGTAAACAAGTACTACAAAAGTAAACAAAGACACTAAATGTAAACAAAGACTACAAAAGTAAACAAAGACTTAAAATGTAAATAAACCCTATATGAAAAAAAAGACTAAATGTAAACAAAAACTACAAATGTAAAAAAAGACTCGAAATGTAAACAAACACTACAAATGTAAACAAAGGCTCTGAGTTTAAACAATGACTATAAATATAAACAAAGACTCTAAATGTAAACAAAGACGCTAAAACTATAACTGCACATAAAAGACTACAAATCTGAACAGACTCAAAATGTACACAAAGACTACAAACGTAAACAAAGACTCTAACTGTAAACAAAAACTACAAAAGTAAACTAAGTCTCTAAATATAAACAAAGACTCTAAATGTTGTCAAAGACTACAAAAGTTAACAAACACTACAAATGTAAAGAGACTCGAAATGTAAACAAAGAATCGAAACGTAAACGAAGACTATAAATGTAATAAAAATCTTTAAATGTAAACAAAGACTCTATATGTAAACAAAGACTACAAATGTGAATAAAGACTCTAAATGTAAACATAGTCTAAATGTAAATAAAGAATACAAATGCAACAAAGACTAAATGTAAACGAAGACTACAAATGTTAACAAAGTCTCTAAGTGTAAACAAAGTCTACAAATCTAAGCAAAGTAAAAACATTAACAAAGGCTCTGAGCCTTAACAATGACTATAAATATAAACAAGGACTACAAATATAAACAAAGTGTCTAAATGAATACAAAGACTAGAAATGTAAACTAAGTCTCTAAATTTAAACAAATACTCTAAACAAAGACTCTAAAACTATAACTGGCCTCTTTCACTGTACATAAAAGACTACAAATCTGAACAGACTCAAAATGTAAACAAAGACTACATATGTAAACAATGACTCAAAATGTAAATAAACCCTATATGAAAAAAAAGACTAAATGTAAACAAAAACTACAAATGTAAACAAAGTCTCTAAATGCAAACAAAGACTATAAATGTAAACAAAGACTGCAAAAGTAAACAAATGCTACGAATGCAAAGAAAGAGTCTAAATGTAAACAGACTTTTAATATAAACAAAGAGTACAAATGTAAACAAAGACTGTAAATGTAAACAAACAGTGCAAATGCGTACACTCTAAATGTAAATAAAGACTACAAATGTAAAAAAAGACTCGAAATGTAAACAAGTACTACAAATCTAAAGAAAGTAAAAAGGTGAACAAAGGCTCTGAGTTTAAAAAATGACTATAAATATAAACAAAGTCTACAAATGTAAACAAAGACTCTAAATGTAAACAAAGACTCTAAATGTAAACAAAGACTACAACTGTAAACAAAGACTTTAAAAGTAAACAAAGACTCAAAATGGAAACAAATGCTACAAATGTAATGAAATACTCTAAATTTTAAGAAAGACTCTAAATCTAAACAGACTCTAAATATAAATAAAGACTACAAATGTAAACAAAGGCTCTAAATGTAAACAAACACTATAAATGTAAACAAAGTCTCGAAATGAACACAGACTCAAAATGTAAACAAACACTACACAAGTAAACAAAGACTACAAAAGTAAACAATGAGTACAAGTGTAAACAAAGACTCTAAATGTACACAGACTTTAAATGTTAACAAAGACTACAAATTTAAACGGAGGCACTAAATGTAAACAGACACTATAAATGTGTGCAATCTCTAAATGTAAACAAAATGTACAAATGTAAACAAAAACTACAATTGTCAACAAAGACTCTAAACGTAAACAGACTGTAGATGTAAACAAAGACTCTAAATGTAAACAAAGACTCCAAAAGTAAACACCTCAATGTAAATAAAGACTGCAAATGTGAAGAAATGCTACAAATGTAAAGAAAGACTCTCAATGTTAAGAAATACACTAAATGTAAACAAAGACTAGAAATGTAAACAAAGACTCTAAATGTAAAAAAAGACGTTAAAACTATAACTGCACATAAAAGACTACAAATCTGAACAGACCCAAAATGTACACAAAGACTACGAACGTAAACAAAGACTCTAACTGTAAACAAAAACTACAAAAGTAAACGAAGTCTCTAAATATAAGCAAAGACTCTAAATGTTGTCAAAGACTACAAAAGTTAACAAGCACTACAAATGTAAAGAGACTTGAAATGTAAACAAAGAATCGAAATGTAAACGAAGACTATAAATGTAATAAAAAACTTATGTAAACAAAGACTCTATATGTAAACAAAGACTACAAATGCAACAAATACTAAATGTAAACGAAGACTACAAATGTTAACAAAGTCTCTAAGTGTAAACAAAGTCTACAAATCTAAACAAGGACTACAAATGTAAACAGGGAGTCTAAATGAAAACAAAGACTAGAAATGTAAACTAAGTCTCTAAATGTAAAAAAAGACTCAAAACAAAGACTCTAAAACTATAACTGGCCTCTTTCACTGTACATAAAAGACTAAAAATCTGAAGAGATTCAAAATGTAAACAAAGACTACAACTGTAAAAAGAGACTTCAAAAGAGACTGAAAATGGAAACAAATGCTACAAATGTAGTGAAATACTCTAAATTTTAAGAAAGACTCTAAATGTAAACAGACTCTAATTATAAATAAAGACTACCAATGTAAACAAAGGCACTAAATGTAAACAAACACTATAAATGTGTGCAATCTCTAAATGTAAACAAAATGTACAAATGTAAACAAAAGCTGTAAATGCAAATAAAGACAACAAATATAAACAAAGACTCTAAATGTAAACAAAGACTACAAAAATAATCAAAAACTCTAAATGCAAACAAAAACTACAAATGAAAACAAACACTCTAAATGTAAACAAAGACTACAAATGTAAACAAAGACTTCAAAAGTAAACAAAGAATGAAAATGGAAACAAATGCTACAAATGTAATGAAAGACTTTAAATGTAAACAGACTCTAAATATAAATAAAGACTACAAATGTAAACAAAGGCTCTAAATGTAAACAAACACTATAAATGTAAACAAAGACTCGAAATGAAAACAGACTCAAAATGTAAACAAACACTACACAAGAAAACAAAGACAACAAAAGTAAACAAAGAATACAACTGTAAACAAAGACTCTAAATGTACACAGACTTTAAATGTTAACGAAAACTACAAATTTAAACGGAGGCACTAAATGTAAACAAACACTACAAATGTGTGCAATCTCTAAATGTAAACAAAATGTACAAATGTAAACAAATACTACAAATGTAAACTAAAACTACAATTGTAAATAAAGACTCTAAATGGAAACAGACTGTCGATGTAAACAAAGACTCCAAATGTAAACACTTAAATGTAAACAAAGACTACAACTGTAAACAGAGACTTCAAAAGTAAACAAAGGCTAAAAATGGAAACAACTGCTACAAATGTAATGAAATACTCTAAATTTTAAGAAAGACTCTAAATGTAAACAGACTCTAAATATAAATAAAGACTAACAATGTAAACAAAGGCTCTAAATGTAAACAAAGACTATAAATGTGAACAAAGACTTGAAATGAAAACAGACTCAAAATGTAAACAAACACTACACAAGTAAACAAAGACTACAAAAGTAAACAAAGAGTACAAGTGTAAACAAAGACTCTAAATGTACACAGACTTTAAATGTTAACGAAGACTACAAATTTAAACGGAGGCACTAAATGTAAACAAACAATATAAATGGGTGCGATCTCTAAATGTAAACAAAATGCACAAATGTAAACAAAAACTATAATTGTAAACAAAGACTCTAAACGTAAACAGATTTTAGATGTAAACAAAGACTCCAAATGTAAACACTTAAATGTAAACAAAGACTGCAAATGTGAAGAAATGCTACAAATGTAAAGAAAGACTCTCAATGTTAAGAAATACACTAAATTTAAACAAAGACTATAAATGTAATGAAAGACTCGAAATGTAAACAAGTACTACAACAGTAAACAAAGACACTAAATGTAAACAAAGACTACAAAAGTACACAAAGATTTAAAATGTAAATAAACTCTATATGTAAATAAAGACTAAATGTAAACAAAAACTACAAATGTAAAAAAACTCGAAATGTAAACAAACACTACAAATGTAAACAAAGACTACATATCTAAACAAAGTAAAAATGTGAACAAAGGCTCTGAGTTCAAACAATGACTATAAATATAAACAAAGACTACAAATGTAAACAGAGTCTAAATGTAAACAAAGACTAGAAATGTAAACAAAGACTCTAAATGTAAACAAAGACGCTAAAACTATAACTGCACATAAAAGACCACAAATCTGAACAGACTCAAAATGTAAACAAAGACTACAAACGTAAACAAAGACTCTAACTGTAAACAAAAACTACAAAAGTAAACGAAGTCTCTAAATATGAACAAAGACTCTAAATGTTGTCAAAGACTACAAAAGTTAACAAACGCAGTTGAGAAATAAGAAACCATTTTTTATCGAACAAATCTGAGAAATCTAAAAAAAAAAAAAAAATACCTAAATAAAATAAAATAAATATATCACTTTTCAACCATCACTAAATTTCTACAAGTGTATAATCTACAAAGACTTATTATAGACATAAAAACCACCGCCACTTTAGAATGTAGAAAAAGAGGGGAAAAAGAAGCTAAAAACCCCATAGGAATAGCATGGGAAGAAAAGCAAAAAAACTCACAATGTCAAGTGTGTTTAAAAAAAAAAAAAAAATTCACACCGGAAGTAATAAGGGGACAAAGTTGACTAGAAAAATACATTGAACAGCGGGAACCGGGCGGGCTGGGGCATGGGTCCTGTCGTCCAGGATTAATACGACTCGCCTAGTATAACTCTTGGCGGTGGTGGGGGTGGGTGGGCGGAAACCACCGCCACTTTAGAATGTGGAAAAAGAGGGGAAAAAGGCTAAAAACCCCATAGGAATAGCATGGGAAGAAAAGCAAAAAAACTCACAATGTCAAGTGTGTTTAAAAAAAAAAAAAAAATTCACACCGGAAGTAATAAGGGGACAAAGTTGACTAGAAAAATACATTGAACAGCGGGAACCGGGCGGGCTGGGGCATGGGTCCTGTCGTCCAGGATTAATACGACTCGCCTAGTATAACTCTTGGCGGTGGTGGGGGTGGGTGGGCGGAAACCACCGCCACTTTAGAATGTGGAAAAAGAGGGGGAAAAGGCTAAAAACCCCATAGGAATAGCATGGGAAGAAAAGCAAAAAAACTCACAATGTCAAGTGTGTTTAAAAAAAAAAAAAAAAAAAAAATTCACACCGGAAGTAATAAGGGGACAAAATTGACTAGAAAAATACATTGAACAGCAGGAACCGGGCGGGATGGGGCATGGGTCCTATCGTCCAGGATTAATACGACTCGCCTAGTATAACTCTTGGCGGTGGTGGGGGTGGGTGGGCAGGAACCACCGCCACTTTAGAATGTGGAAAAAGAGGGGAAAAAAGGCTAAAAACCCCATAGGAATAGCATGGGAAGAAAAGCAAAAAAACTCACAATGTCAAGTGTGTTAAAAAAAAAAAAAAAAAAAAAAATTCACACCGGAAGTAATAAGGGGACAAAGTTGACTAGAAAAATACATTGAACAGCGGGAACCGGGCGGGATGGGGCATGGGTCCTATCGTCCAGGATTAATACGACTCGCCTAGTATAACTCTTGGCGGTGGTGGGGGTGGGTGGGCGGAAACCACCGCCACTTTAGAATGTAGAAAAAGAGGGGAAAAAGAAGCTAAAAACCCCATAGGAATAGCATGGGAAGAAAAGCAAAAAAACTCACAATGTCAAGTGTGTTTAAAAAAAAAAAAAAAAAAAAAAAAAAAAAAATTCACACCGGAAGTAATAAGGGGACAAAGTTGACTAGAAAAATACATTGAACAGCGGGAACCGGGCGGGCTGGGGCATGGGTCCAAATGTAAAGAGACTCGAAAAGTAAACAAAGAATCGAAATGTAAACGAAGACTATAAATGTAATAAAAAACTTTAAATGTAAACAGACTCTATATGTAAACAAAGACTACAAATGCAACAAAGACTAAATGTAAACGAAGACTACAAATGTTAACAAAGTCTCTAAATGTAAACAAAGTCTACAAAGTCTACTTTAGAGCCTTAACAATGACTATAAATATAAACAAGGACTACAAATGTAAACAAAGAGTCTAAATGAAAACAAAGACTAGAAATGTAAACTAAGTCTCTAAATGTAAACAAAGACTCTAAACAAAGACTCTAAAACTATAACTGGCCTCTTTCACTGTACATAAAAGACTACAAATCAGAACAGACTCAAAATGTAAACAAAGACTACAACTGTAAACAGAGACTTCAAAAGTAAACAAAGACTGAAAATGGAAACAAATGCTACAAATGTAATGAAATACTCTAAATTTTAAGAAAGACTCTAAATGTAAACAGACTCTAAATATAAATAAAGACTACATATGTAAACAATGACTCAAAATGTAAATAAACCCTATATGAAAAAAAAGACTAAATGTAAACAAAAACTACAAATGTAAACAAAGTCTCTAAATGCAAACAAAGACTATAAATGTAAACAAAGACTGCAAAAGTAAAGAAATGCTACGAATGCAAAGAAAGAGTCTAAATGTAAACAGACTTTTAATATAAACAAAGAGTACAAATGTAAACAAAGACTGTAAATCTTATACTATTAAGTGAGCAATATGTGTATATTTCACTGATCTCGAAAACGGTAGCTCGGACAGTCACGAGATTTAACACAAAGGTGCCCCCCGAAGGGTCATTGCGCACATCGAAGTCAGATTTTGGAATTTTTGATTAGTTTTTTCTTAATTAATTAAAATGTAAAAATAATAACCTTCTAATTTCTGATAAAAAAGCCATTTAAATTTTAACATTTTATCCATAATTTAATTGTTGCCAATTTTTTTTCGACAAAATAATAATAATTAAAAAAAAAAAAAAACGTACATTTATTTAAATTGAGGAAAATAAATAAGAAAGATTAGAAAATAAATTAGAAATATCAGTCGCATCGTTACAAATAAGATAGCAAATGAAAGGGAAATTTTTGTAAATCCGATGCATTAAACAGCTTATCAATCGGATGATTAGTTTTTTTAAAATTAACTAAAGTATGAATTTTAGGTGGCAACAGCAGAAGATTGTATGGAAACCGTTAGGAGAAAAAAAATGAAAAATCTACTTCACATTAAGTCACATGATTTTTAAGTGGGATTAAAAATTGCAGTTTTCAAGTTCTTTTAAATTTTCTCTCACGAACACAAAAATATAATATACAGCCTGTACCCCACAAGACCATCTTGCATTTCAAATTTCATCAATTATTTTGGTTAATAAACAAAAGTTATTATTATTATTTTTTTTTCAAATTAAGTTTTATTCTGTCTTCGAAAAGAATTATGTGACCATAGATATAATAATATATATAGATCTATCATCCCCATATTATCGTGCAAAGATTTTTGATGCCGAAAAAAAAGCTTTGGAATCAGCCATTAAGTGGTATTGAAGGAAAAAAGGAAAAAAAGAAGAATGAATTTGAAACTATATCTGGAGCTTTTCATTCACCTTTAGTAAATAAATTATTCATGAATTTTATTTACTAAAACATTCGTGTGTATTCCCGTGTGTATTCACTCGGGGAAAGACTGCCATATTTTGGTAAAATCTTTTCCCGAGTGAAAAGGAATCACTTTTTTGTCCCCAATGATCAATCTATATATTATTACTATATCTATGTATGTGATACGATAGATTAATAATTTGGGTTTAAAATTTTTTTTTAAATAGATTATTTAAACTCTATGAACCATATTTTTATTTTATCAGCTTCATTAACAGATCCTGCTGGGCGATTTTTTAAATTTTGGTGTTGAAGTACACCGAGTGTTTTTCGACAAGAAGTTCATTTTGCAACAGCCATTTTAATCTAAGTAGCGCATCAAATATATAAAAATAGAAATGATTTATTTTTACACAAAATTTACAGAACAAATGCAGTTTTAAAGATAGGAAATTTAATTTCAACAAGCACTATTTTAAACCTAAAAAGCATTAAAAATATAAGCAGAATATAAAGGATTCTTATGTATAAACAAAAAAGAGTCTGATAAAATTATTAGCAAAATCGTCTTCCCCTTTTCATACAAAAAGAAAAAAAAAAAAAAAAAAAAAAAAAATCCATCGCTAATATGGCGACAAAATTTCAAAAGCCGCCAATGGAGCGACATAATAAAGTTGTGTAACACGATAATGTTTACCTATTTATTTATTTTTTTATATAATAATCACTATGCTAATTTATCATACAAACAAATGAACCTCTGTGTGTGTCACTGCACTCTCACGCTGTCGAACAGAAATATTTGAAAAATTCAAATTCATATTTAAATAAATAAATAAAAATATGTTTAATGGGAAATATATATAACCATAAAAAGATTAGTTGTCTAAAATACGGCAGAAATAGCGCTCATAGCATATTGTTACAAGTCTTATTGTTACAATGGAAGTCTTATTGTTACAATGGATTAAGTCTAAAATGGTGACAAAAATTCAAAAGCCGCCAAAGGGAACTATATTAAGGCTGTACTATCAGGTTTACAACCCATGAATTATATATAAACACAAAAAATTAATTGTCTCATGCGACAGACGTAGCCGGTCACAGCATATTGTAATATTTGGCGTGAAATTGCTGTCATTTAATGGTTGATTGGATAAAAAAAAAAAAAAAAAAAAAAAAAAAAAAAAACATATGAAATAACGTAAAAGCAAATATTATGTTGTCTAAACCCAGTTACGTTTGAGTCCAGTCCGAGTTACATGTGAACAACACGTATAGTGTTGTTCACATGTAACTGGGATTCAAATATAAAAGGGAAACTCCAATTTTTTCAATACTATCTATTTCGAAACTGTTATATAATAAGCACCTAAATGGAAGCTCATTGGTAAACTATTGTCGCAGGTAATAGGGACAAGCGCCCGAGTTGCAGTTGATGACCAAATCGCTGCTGAATGCAGCAGGGACCTGGAGCGAGCTTTTGAACAATTTCAGCAATTTATTTTATTTTTATAAAGCTATATAGAAACGAGTTTCCTTTAAATTTAGTGGCCAGCAAAGCGGGCAAAGCCTGCTAGTCTTATACTATTAAGTGAGCAATATGTGTATATTTCACTGATCTCGAAAACGGTAGCTCGGACAGTCACGAGATTTAACACAAAGGTGGTGCCCCCCGATAGGTCATTGTGCACATCGAAGTCAGATTTTCGAATTTTTGATTAGTTTTTTCTTAATTAATTAAAATGTAAAAATAATAACCTTCTAATTTCTGATAAAAAAGCCATTTAAATTTTAACATTTTATGCATAATTTAATTGTTGCCAATTTTTTTTTTCGACGAAATAATAATAATTAAAAAACAAAAAACCGTACATTTATTCAGAAATATTAGAAAAAAAAATTAGAAATATCAGTCGCATCGTTACAAATAAATACCAAATGAAAGTGAAAATTTTTGTAAATCCGATGCATTAAACAGCTTATCAATCGGATGATTAGTTTTTTCTTAATTAATTAAAATGTGAAAATAGTAACCTTCTAATTTCTGATAAGACATTTAAATTTTAGCATTTTATCCATGATTTAATTACTGCCAATTTTTTTTTTTTTTTTTTTTTCGACAAAATAATAATAATAATAATAAAACGGACATTTATTTAAAATGAGGAAAATAAATCAGAAATATTAGAAAATAAATTAGAAATATCACTCGCATCGTTACAAATAAGACACCAAATGAAAGGGAAAATTTTTGTAAATCCGATGCATTAAACAGCTTATCAATCGGATGATTAGTTTTTTCTTAATTAATTAAAATGTGAAAATAAAAACCTTCTAATTTCTGATAAATAAGACATTTAAATTTTAAAATTTTATCCATAATTTAATTGTTGCCATTTTTTTTCGACAAAATTAAAAAAAAAAAAAAAAATCTGGAGTGACTCCACTCGACTTTCCGAACATTGAGTAATTAACAGTTTTGTAGATAAAGTAAAGAAAGAGTAGTTGTTAAACAAACAAAAGAGAGAAAACCATAATAGAGTGTTTGAGTATTTTTCTCCATCTATTACACGTTGTTTTATTTAACGCTACTGAACTTTGAGCCCATAGATCATAATGATAAAGAAATTTTCGTTGTGTCCCTGTAAAAACCTATAAATGCTAGATTCACCAAAATGATTATAGTTAGTGCAACAGTGATTTATAATACTCATATAAATTTTCAGCTGAATTGAATAAGGCGTTTAGATGCTATCGTACTTTTTAAAATTTAGTCCCATAGGCCATAATGATAAAGAATTTTTCTTTTTGTCCCTGTAAAAAAACTGTAAGTGCTAGATTTACCAAAATCTATACAGTTAGTTCAACTGTGATCTATAACATGTGTACAAATTTTTTGCTCAGATTAATAAGGCGTTTAGACGCTATCACATTTTTAAAAATTTGGCCCCATAGGCATAATGATAAAGAATTTTTCTTTGTGTCCCTGTAAAAAAACTATAAGTGCTAGATTCTCCAAAATCTATACAGATCGAGTATTTGTGATCTATAATATGTGTATAAAATTTTTGCTCAATTGAATAAGACGTTTAGATGCTATCGCACTTTTAAGATTTTGCTCCCATTTGCCATAATGATAAAGAATTTTTCTTTGTGTCCCTGTAAAAAAACTATAAGTGCTAGATTCTCCAAAATCTATACAGATTGTGTATTTGTGATCTATAATATGTGTATAAATTTTTTGCTCAATTGAATAAGGCGTTTAGATGCTATCGCACTTTTAAGATTTTGCTCCCATAGGCCATAATGATAAAGAATTTTTCTTTGTGTCCCTGTAAAAAAACTATAAGTGCTAGATTCACGAAAATCTATAGGGTTCGTACTATGGTGACTTACAATATGCGTACCAACTTTCAGGTTAATCGAACAAAGCGTTGAGACGCTAGCGTGTTCACTCACAGACATACACACATACACACATACACACACACATACACACACACATACATACATCATCGTAAAAATAGTGAAAACGGACTCAGGGGACCTCAAAACGTATAGAAACATCAAAATCTCGAATTCGGATTTTTGACATGATTACAATACTTTCCTCACTATAGTGTTCGGAAAGTAAAAAACGTACACTTATTTAAAATGAGGAAAATAAATCAGAAAGATTAGAAAATAAATTAGAAATATCAGTCGCATCGTTACAAATAAGATAGCAAATGAAAGGGAAATTTTTTTTTAATCCGATGCATTAAACAGCTTATCAATCGGACAATTAGATTTTTTAAAATTAACGAAAGTATGAATTTTAGGTGGAAACAGCAGAAGATTGTATGGAAACCGCTAGGAGGAAAAAAAAAATGAAAAATCTGCTTCACATGAAGTCACATGATTTTTAAAAGGGATTAAAAATTGCAGTTTTCAAATTCTTTTAAATTTTCTCTCACGAACACAAATATATAACATACATCCTGTAAACCACAAGACTAACTTGCATTTCAAATTTCATCAATTATTTTGGTTAATAAACAAAAGTTATTATTATTTTTTTTTATTTTCAAATTAAGTTTTATTCTATTTTCGAAAAGATTTATGTGATCCTAGATATAATAATATATGTAGATCTATCATCCCCATATTATCGTGCAAAGATTATTGATGCCGAAAAAAAAGCTTTGGAATCAGCCATTAAGTGGTATTGAAGGAAAAAAAAAAAGAAGAATGAATTTGAAACTATATCTGGGGCTTTTCATTCACCTTTAGTAAATAAATTATCCATGAATTTTATTTGCTAAAACATTCGTGCGTATTCCCGTGTGTATTCACTAAACAAAAAAGAAATAAACAAAAAAGAGTCTGATAAAATTATTAGCAAAATAGCCTTCCCTTTTCATACAAAAAAAAAAAAAAAAAAAAAAATCCATCGCTAATATGGCGACAAAATTTCAAAAGCCGCCAATGGAGCGACATAATAAAGTTGTGTAACACGATAATGTTTACCTATTTATTTATTTTTTTATATAATAATCACTATGCTTATTTATCATACAAACAAATGAACCTCTGTGTGTTACTGCACTCTCACGCTGTCGAACAGAAATACTTGAAAAATTCAAATTAATATTTAAATAAATAAATAAAAATATGTTTAATGGGTAATATATATAACCATAAAAAGATTAGTTGTCTAAAATACGGCAGAAATAGCGCTCATAGCATATTGTTACAAGGGATTAAGTCTTATTGTTACAATGGATTAAGTCTAAAATGGTGACAAAAATTCAAAAGCCGCCAAAGAGAACTATATTAAGGCTGTACTATCAGGTTTACAACCCATGAATTATATATAAACACAAAAAATTAATTGTCTCATGCGACTGACGTAGCCGGTCACAGCATATTGTAATATTTGGCGTGAAATTGCTGTCATTTAATGGTTGATTGGATAAACAAAAAAAAAAAAAAAAACATATGAAATAACGTAAAATCAAATATTATGTTGTCTAAACCCAGTTACGTTTGAGTCCAGTCCGAGTTACATGTGAACAACACGTATAGTGTTGTTCACATGTAACTGGGATTCAAATATAAAAGGGAAACTCCAATTTTTTCGATACTATCTATTTCGAAACTGTTATATAATAAGCACCTAAATGGAAGCTCATTGGTAAACTATTGTCGCAGGTAATAGGGACAAGCGCGCGAGTTGCAGTTGATGACCAAATCGCTGCTGAATGCAGCAGGGACCTGGAGCGAGCTTTTGAACAATTTCAGTAATTTATTTTATTTTTATAAAGCTATATAGAAACGAGTTTCCTTTAAATTTAGCGGCCAGCGAAGCGGGCAAAGCCTGCTAGTATATATAATATGTAGATTAATATATTTAAACCTTCAACAGGCAATGCATGAAACAGTCATATATTTCTTTTCTTTTCACTTTTCACATAAATTATAGGGGCTTTCCATATTAAATTAGCAAAATCACTTTGCCTCTGTTTGGATTAAGTGACTCACATAGCACACTTTCTCCTCATGACATCCCTGGTCCATCCTGAAGATGTTCTTATGAGATCTGTACTATAATGGAATATTTTCTGTTTTTTACTTTCTCTTACCCATAGGGTCGAGAAAGTATTGTTTTAGAGTCAAATTTTCGAACGTGAGTTTTTGTTATATTTACATATTCTGAGGTCCCCTGAATACGAAAATCCTGTTTTTAACGAATGGTCTGTGTGTCTGTCTGTCTGTTATCAGTATATCTCAAGAACAAATAGTAGCAGAAATTCCAAACTCGGTATTCTAAATGTGTATCATATAGGGATGCTACAGTAAGCGTTTCGTTGAGATGAAGCGAATGGTTCGTGTACAGGGATACTCAAAAGTATTCAAATACATTACATCTATGGGGGAAATTGCAGGTAAGTAGAGTTTAATATCTACAGACTGCACTAAAACAAATAAAACAAATATATATTTTTTATAAAGAGATAGTCAACTGGGAAAAAATTTTTGCGTATGTAGGAGCCTCGCCTCTACCCCTGTGGGGGGAGTCCTCCCTCGAGGGGAGTAAATTTTCATGATGGGTATCTTTCAAAAGAGCTCGCCAATTCCTTTAAAACGAATGGTTGAACCATTGATCTGCGATAGTATAAAATAAAGTTATCGATTTTTTTCATTTTTAACAATATATATATATATATATATATATATATATTTTAAATGTAATATTGAGAATAAATTTAACTTGTTTTTTTTATATTTAGTGTTATACTATTTCTCTAATATGGAAATCGTCCGCATTATCATAAAAGATAATTTGTTTAAATAATAATTTTAATAAATTATTTTGAAACAGAATTATTTTTTAATAACCGAATTAAATTCTATATAAATGTGGGTGCATTAATGAAACGGGGGATTGAGGGGGAGGTGGTAGCCCCCCTGACACAGAGCTAATTATCATATAAAACTCTTCCTAAGCCTAATTTGAATTGTTTAACATAGGTTTACATAACAGTACTCGTTATCTTAGCCCTTAATCTCCAACCTGTATTTATAGTATTAAATTTCAGGGTAAGAGAATGTCGTGTGAGTGACACACCAGATTATTACTCTTCTACACAGCATTATAAGCGAATTAAATGACAATTATTTTTTTATTTCCTCCAGAATGAAATTTGAAGAATTTATGATTTTGAAAAACAACAAAAAATTTTACTTTCCCAATTACATACATTTCATCCCTATTTTGCAAATTGGTATAATATTTCACATTAAAGCTACTTATATTTAAAATACTCTCGATTTTATTACTATTCAGTCACTAGCGAATTTTTGTTTAACTTTAATGATTTTTGGTAATACTAAATATTTATTTGAACAAATGTAGGTTATTTACGATTTATGTTTAATGCATGAAAGTATTAAAAATCGATGACAGAGAATACACAATGCAGATTGTGAAAACGTTTGAAAAATATTTAAATGGATAAGAAGTACATCGAACATATTTTCGACATGAATATTCTCATTACTCAAGGATCTTTAACATTATATTTCTGAAGAAATATTGGAGAAAAGAGAGTATTTTTGAGGACGTTTCAAATAGAATAATATATATATATATATATATATATATATATATATATATATATATATATATATATATATATATATATATATATATATATTAGGCAGAATAGTTATGTAGCCTAAGTTCTTATTTAGGAAATATTTTTCATCAATAAATATATCTTAATATATATAAATCTCGTGTCACAATGTTTGTCCTCAATGGACTCCTAAACCACTTAACCGATTATAATAAAATTCGCACACCATGTGCAGTTCGATCCAACTTGAGAGATAGGATAGTTTAAATCTCAAATTATAGTCGCAATTTTAATTTATTGCTAATTATTTGTCTGTTATTATTTGACAGTCACAATTATCTGTTAACTCCAAATGATTCTAACAGATGTCGATACCTTTCGACTGGGTTGAAATGAAAGCTGAAATATATTTGGTGCTGCCATCTACACAAAGAATCTTCAACTTTTTAACCTATTAATAAATTTCGTATAATTCAATTATTTCCACTTTTTAAATTTTTGGTGTTAGCATAGCCGGCCACGTGTTACTTAGACTGAAGTGTAAATTGAATTCATATTATAATGAAGATAATACAGTGAAATTAATCCTGTTTTTTACTTATTTGTGCTTCATTGATCAAAACTTTATAATTTAATCTGTATATATATATAAATTACGTGTCACGATGTTTGTCCGGGGTAAACTCCTAAACTAAGGAACTGATTTTGATGAAATTTTGCACACTGTGTGCAGTTTTAACCAACTTGAGAGACAGGATAGTTTTTATCTCAATTTATTGTCACAATATTGTTTTATTGCAATTATTTGTTAATTATAGACCTTTATTAAAGTTGCTCCAAAATATCTGTGAGTTCCATTAATTTAATTGTTAAAAAAAAAAAAAAAAAAACGAGTTCATTTTCTTTCGACATAAAAATAAATACATTTAATCAAACGTGAACGTTAAAAAATTATAAAAAGTTAAATTATGCATCTCACGAAAATTGACGTCATAATCAATTTAAAGATTTTATACACATTGATAAAGTGCTAATGTAGTTCTATCATAGATATAGTAATATATATAGATCTCTCATCCCCATGTTATCGTAGAAAGATTTTTGATGCCGAAAAAAGATTAAAAATAAAAGCTTTGGAAACAGCCATTAAGTGGTATTGAAAAAAAAAAAAAAAGAAAAAGAAAAGAAAGAAAGAAATATGAATTTGAAACTGTATCTGGAGTCTTCCATTCCCCTTTAGCAAATAAATTATTCATAAATTTTATTTGCTAAAATATTAGTATGTATTCCCGTGTGTATTCACTCGGGGAAAGACGGCCATATTTTGGTAAAAACGTCGTCTTTTCCCAAATGAAAAGGAATAACTTTTTTCTCCCCAATGATCACTCTATTCTATATATGCTATACTATATCTATGAGTTCTATACGCAAGCGAAGTGTGACTCACTGACCGTCTGTGCAGCCAAGAAAAAGATTTCCTATGTTAATTGCCCACTGGATTTTTTGTAAGAAATTATTAAAAATCGAGGAAATTTATTTCCCGATTTTAATCCTTATATTTGGGTATAGATATGTATTAGTTATCGCGGGTGTTAGATTGAATTATTTTGCTGTCAAATTGACAAAATTTTAATTTTAAATTTTTAAACTCTGTCGCTCTTGGCTTTTTTTATTATTATTATTATTATTTGGCGATCAAAAGCGTAACACGAAAATATACATGCCAGATGTATGCATTGTACGAAATGTAATATGTATTATTCATTGTACGTATGTATGACATGTAATATGTATTGTACAAAATATTGTTTCATATTATTCATTACTCTTTTAATATAAGTTGTTAAAATAACCATGATTTTTGAAAGGAATTAAATATTTTCGCCATATAATTTGCCTATATTCTTTTTTTTTCGCCAAGGATGACAGAAATGAAATCTATTCCGCTGCAAAATATTAGTATCTTACATCAGATATTTTATTTAGACATTTGAAAACAAATTTGACTTCAAACTATGATAGAATACTTATCATTTTCCTTTTAATTTGTATATTATTAGTATATTAAAATTTAAAAGCATGGTATATAAAAAGTTTTTTTTTTTTTTTTTTTTTTTTTTTTTTTTAAATCTTATAATTATTCTTATCTTAATCCTCAATGTTTCCCATCTTTATTGACTTGAATTTACTATTAAAATTTTAACATACTCAAAAACTTCTCATCACTTCGTTAAAATACACTAAACTTTTCCAAAATCTTTTTGTATTTAAAATGATACATGTATTTACTTTAAATGTCCAATATTTCATAAGATTTCCAATTTTAAAGTTTTAAAATATTTATCAAATTTACTTATTTTTCTGGTTTAGCCTTATTGTTTTCCCTTTTATAACTACAGCTGTTGCCCTCTTTAAAATATTTAAAATGATGAGGTCATTTAATAGTAAAATTATCCATTATAGCATATATTATATTTCACTCCTCCATAAAAATTGATTTTAAAATCGTCTGTTTCTTTTATACTTTTATTTTAATAGAATTTTAATAGAATTTAATTTATATATTAGTGATTTTAGCAATTTTATCCAAAGTAGCATTAGAAATAATATATATCACTTCTCCATTAAAATTTATAGGACCCTACAATAAAATTAATTTCTGCTTAATATCAACACTACGAAAATTTTTATCAATCGCTTCCAAATTTTGACCTAAGTTTCAAATCTCAACCCTGTGGGTTTTTACATCGGCTACAACGTTTTCGTCTTTGTTCGTAAATAATAATTTAACTGTACTAAATAGTTTACAGCCGTATAATTCAACGTATAACTTAGTCACAGCAACGCGTGGCCGGGTCTGCTAGTATATATATATATTTGTATTTGCATTTTAGGTTTTGGAAGAACCTCAGGTGTTCTCAATATATTTTTTGGCTGATATTGTCAATAATTTAGAACATAAATTTCGATATTTTTGTCCGAAAGAGATATTTCATCCAGAATTCAATGCATTGTATATCTGACATCAAACAAAAATATCACATATATATATATATGTGTGTGTGTGTGTGTGTGTGTGTGTGTGTGTGTATTATCACGCTAGCATGCATGTATCTTGAATGACTATTATTACAAAAGAAATAAGCATTTAATTACACTGAAACTATAATAAAGTAAGGCATTTAAAATAAATGTTTTCCAGCGACCGTAATGAAGTAAGATTCTTTTGTGTGTCTCTGTACATGAGTTACACTCTCACTCTATACACTAAAAATATACAGCTACATCCCTACAACTCGTAAGTATTTGAAGTCTACGAAAAAATTTTTCTGAACAGAATCTGGGTACATATATGCATGCTTACATATACCACAAATATAAAATCTTAGAAAACATACTCTGACCTTATATATTACATGTATATATATATATATATATATACACATGTATGGAAATCTGTAATTTTTGTTGGAAGAACGCTAGCTCACGATTTATAAAATGTCAGTTTAGAGTTAGCCTTGAATTTCATTAAATATTATTATTATTTTATAGATCTAATTTTCAAATAAATCAAACGATTTTTTAAATGTAAACGTCTAATTACCAATTTTAGCTAATTTTTAATTTTTATAAAATTCAATTGCGAATGAAAATTCGCAATAAAAATATATATATATATATATACTTTAATAATAATAATTATTTTATAATCTAACCCTAGTTAACAGGTAGAAGATTGGCAGCAGTTCACAAATTTTAAAATATCAATGCAAACTAGCTTTTAAATAAGAAAGAAATAATAATTAATTTAATAAAATCTCTACTTTTCAACTGAATTTTGAGATTTTTGGGTTGTAATTTTTCAAAAATTCGCGATTTATTAAAAAATAAAAAAATAAAAAATAGTGTTATACTCCAGTCCAAAAATCCACACGACTTACAATTTAACATGATTTGGAAGTTTTATAAGGTTTTCTGCCCACAATCCCTCTACTCCACATTTAAATCAGCGATTAGACAAAAAAAAAAAAAAAAAAAAAAAAAAAGTCTATTTGTTTGGTAGCTACACTGCCTCAGATAGGCAGAAAGACACACACATAGACAGATAGACATAAGCTTGAAACTTAAATCTACCGTGGTCGCAAAGTCCTCGAAGTTCCCATTAAAATTATATATCTGGGGGTGATGGATCATGGGATTTACTCGACTCTAACCTGGATGGAAATTCCTCTAGTTGTTTGCTGGTGCTGCAATCTTTTGCCAGTTTTTCGAGCTATATCGTTCTTCCGTCATTTGTCGTGCTCCCTGGCCGCCCTAAATCTGGTTTCACTACTGAAACTCTGGATATCCGATTGGCATAAGTAACAACAACGCAACAAGCATTTTTTTTTAAACTTTTAATATATACATAAAATTCAAGTATACTTGCATGTGGAGAGAGAAAGAGAGTAAGAGAGAGATACTTTTTAAGATAAGTCAAGAATTCAAAAATTTATGTAGGTTATGAAATAACTTTTCTGTTGTACAGTCGGTAACAAAAATGTCCGAACACTAGCAAAAATTCCTATGTAAAAATTGTACACTTCATACGGTTTTGTTAAATAAATCCTTGACGAATCCTCTTCTTAGTCTAAAACCATGATTCGATAAGGATTTATTTAACAGAACCGTATGAAGGGTACTTTTTTTACATAGGAACTTTTGCTAGTGTTCGGACACTTTTGTTACCGACTGTAGATAAATTTAAGTAATTTTATTAATAATTTAAAATTAACTTTACATTTACTTAAATTAATAATAAAATATTTTTTCTAGTGTCCTTGCTTTCAATATATATATATATATATATATATATATATATATATATATATATACATTGGCTCTGCAGTAAGTTATTGAGGGAATATTTTTAGTAATTGAATTCATGATATATATTCTTTTATTTGAGTTTTGAAGACTCTGAGTTTCTTTCGATATATTTTGACTGATATTTTCAGTAATATAAAATATCGAACTTGGATGTTGTTCTATAAAGAGTATTATGTCCCAAATTCTGAAAATTTTATATACTGGATTTTAAACAATAATATGTTTTCCAAACTCTATCATGGATATATCTTCAGGGGTCTGTCCAGACTTTTCACACTGGGTCCTGTTTTTGTGAAATTGGGAAAATGTAACTTTGTGAATCTAAATTCAGTGTGAAAATAAAGTTCTTCCAAACTTTTCGGCTAGGGTCCTCTTTTCGTGAAACTGTGAAAAATGTAATTTTGAAAAATAAAATTACAATTAAGGTTTCATTTTTGACAATGACAGTTTAGTTTTATAGAACTAAACTCACACAAATGCATAGCAACCCTTTATAAATTAGAAATTGACTATCAGCTTTTCGAGAGAAATACAACAAAAACGTCTGAATATTCAGGCAGTCTGTTCATTCCACTGAAGATTAATTTTGAAAATGAGAGAATTATCAAAGTTCTAAATAGAAAAATTTTGCGAAGGGTCCTTTTTTAGGATAAAAAATTTTGTGAAGGGTCCTTTTTTAAGATAAATAATTTTGTGAAGGGTTCTTTTTTAAGGTATAAAATTTTGTGAAGGGAGTTTTAACGGACCCATGTTTGTCTCTGGACAGACCCCTGAAGTTTAATTGCATCGTTATTCTTACATTGAGAAGACATTGAAAATGATTCCACAATTTATGTCTACTCATTTAAGTTTAATTTAAATTAGTAGATCCACAGATCAGCCCTCTTAGCATACCATTTGCATTACTCATTCGAGAGCAGTTAGTATCTAATTATTCTTTATACACATAAGATTAAAAACATTTAGTAACGTGATATATTTCTATACGAGAAGGGATACCGCCATTTTAAGCGTCTATATTGAGTATTTTTTAAATCTCATATCCAGTAGTTATTACGCATAACAATTAATCTATCAGAATTCCTTGAAAACTAATTATACACTAATTATTGATGCTAATGCTCACCATTTGCAACAAAGACCATGTTTTTATGCATATAATCGTTCATATACTTTGAAATCCTTAGTACATACTGATAAAGTTCCATGAGTATTAAATAACTATATATTACATTCAGAAAGCTTTTAACTATAACTACGACCCTTTAAATATCTAAAAATGCTGGCATTTAAAACGTTTTTTTGTTCATGTTTTTTCAGTATATGGGTGTAGTCAAAATACTACAACTTAAATATATTTTTCTCTAACGACGTTTTCTAGATGTTCATTATAGTGCATTCTATAAAATTAAGAATCAGGTTTTCAAAAGTGTGAAAAGTTTTTTATAAATAGATATGCACAAATATTCAGCCATTTATTAAATTTTTACTATATGTGTCGCCAATTTATATATATTTTTTCTTTCAAACTAATTAACTTTTAAAAAACTTATTCCCAATGTTTTATAAGACACTCCAAGAAACATTATAAATCTATATATCTATCTAAATATATAATGGGCTAATTAAATGCATCAAACATTGAACGTCACGAGATTTTGCAAAATTTCCCTCCTCCCTCCATTTTGAGGACGGAGGATGGGGTTAAAAAACACGTTTTCAAACGTAATTCTGATCCAAATTATCTCATGAACAAGATTTTAGGTAGTGGTACATTCGGTAACAAAAGTGTCCGAACACTAGCAAAAATTCCTATGTAAAAAAAGTACACTTCATACGGTTTTGTTAAATAAATCCTTGTCGAATCCTCTTCTTAGTCAGTCTAAGAACATGAATCGATAAGGATTTATTTAACAGAACCGTATGAAGTGTACTTTTTTTACATAGGAATTTTTGCTAGTGTTCGGACACTTTTGTTACCGACTGTAGATTATGTATATCCAACATGCACCATAAAAGGATTTAGGGGATTTTCTTCCCAGAAATACTATTTTTTAAGCGTTATTTTAAAGCTGCAAGTTAATCTGAGTGTGAAGAATTTTTAGTGTATTGGTGAGTTATGTATATCCAGCATGTATTCTGATGAGATTTTGCGACAATCTCCCCTTTCCTCCACGGGGGTAGAGGCGGAAGGCAAAAACAAATATTCAGGATTAACTCTACTCCGAACTAACTACTTCAGGATGACGAGTTTTATTGTGTGAGGACTGGTTATGTTCACGCAACATGCACTCTGATTGGATTTGGCAAAATTCCCCATTTCAATCGCGCTGGAGTACAAAAAACAAAATTTTATGCGTAACTGTATTAAAAAAAAATCTCGGTAAGATTATTTTTCGTGTGTGAGGGTGTTTTCGGGTCTGGAAAATGATTGCACTTACTCGTCACTATAAAACTAAAATGGAAATACAGAGTATGGTGTGGACATGGGGACGCACATATTGAGGAACGGGATCCAAGATAGAGTAGGCAGAAAAGCGCTAGTAGAAGGAAAAGGGGGCTTCTAATTCATAAGGAGGGGTGAGGGGTATTGAGGGGTTAAGGGCTCCTTCAGCCCCCTTCTCCTTCTACTGGATATGTTTGGTGCTGACATCTATTGAGAAATTATTGAACTTCTTTTTTTCAAAAATTTTGTTTTTCAGCGTTCGCCGGCAGCTGGATTCGAACTGAGGTCCTATGTTTCAGCAAGCGAATGCTCTGACCGTTGTGCTATCGAGAGTTAATATTAGAATTCTTGAATATTTAGTGTATCGTATTCCGTTGAACTTTGATTTTAAAGGCTATTTATTTAGAGATTAAGATGAAATTGGCTTTAAATGCAAGTTATTTTAGAGATGATTGTTTTAATTGGGATTTTATGAGACATAATTGATTAAAACTTGTAATTTTTAAAAAGTTAGTATTTAGTAGATTTCAGATGTAATTTATTTTATGATTTCGTAATAAATGTATTTTTTATTTCTATAAAATTGAGTACCGTATTAAGATGGGATGAGATGAAAGTTTTAATTAGGATTTTATGAGACATAATTGTTTGAAAACTTGTAATTTTTAAAAAGTTATTTAGTATTTATTTAGTTGATTTTAAATGTAATTTATTTTACGATTTCGTAATAAATGTATTTCTTATTTCTATAAAATTGTGTACGGTCTTAAGATGAAATTGGATTTAAATGGAAGTTATTTTGAGTGCTGTAATTAATATCAATTAGGATTTTTGAAATAATTGCTTAAAAATAGATAAATGTAGTTTTTTAGTGTATAATTAATATTTTAATTAACATTTTTAATGATAAGAAAAATCTGTGGAAAATAATAAGAAAAATCTGTGGAAAATAGATTTTTTTCTAATGTGAAAATATTTGCAAAAATGTGCTGCCATCTGTCCCGAGAATTTAGAACTATATCTTGATTTTTTTTTTATTTTAAAGATTAAAATTTTGTTTTTTCTTAATTAAGGTGTTGTTTAAGAGCTATATTTAATATTAATTAAGGAAATTAATTAGTATTTAAAATAAGAAATGGAGTTATAATTCGGTTATGTAAAATGCTTAATTGCAGTTTTCAGACAATTAAGCGATGTATTATTAATATTTAAATGTTTAATGAACTAAACTGATTAAAGCAATTAACTATTTTTCAGATGTTTAAGTAATGAATTTAATGAAAAAACAAATCTTTTTCGTAGATTTTTAGTGCGTAATTAAGGAAATTAATTATTTTTCAGATGATTAAGTAATGATTTTAATGAAAAAACAAATCTTTTTCGTAGATTTTTAGTGCATAATTAAGGAAATTAATTATTTTCAGATGATTAACGAAGTGGTTGATGGAAAATTTTTATTTTGATGTGTAGAATGGATGCATGTATGATAAAAAAATATTAATCTAATTTCATTTTTAATAAAACGAAATGATTAAAATTTGTATTTTTTATTTATTTAATGAAATAAATTATTATCATTTTTTGTTTAAAGTGTCTCACATTAATAAAATCGATAAAAATAAATGATTTTCTTGTGTGAGATCATTAATTTGAGGATGAGTTGGGTCTTCTAAGTGATTCAAGTTTGTATTTACACAAGTTTTGGAGAAAACCTTGGAAAACTTTTAATGTATACCATCTTTGAACATCGAACACTCGTATAGAGAATGGGTACATATAAGATGAAACATTAATGAAATTAGACTAAATTTAAAATATTAAGAAAATTTAATATATGTTTTTGTTTCAAGTGTGATGAAATATTAACAAAAGTGGTAATGAAATATATATATATATACATTCTTATGAGTTTTTTAAAAAAATTTTAGCGGGAAAATATATTAGGAAAAGTAATTTTATGAATTTTTATAATTGATTATAAGTTTTTAAAAATTATTTTTTAACAGTAAAATATGATGCGATACCTAAAATTGCTGTGGTATATACTATAGAAGGTTAATTTCATAGAGGTTTTTTAGGTTAGTTATGTTCAAGTAAGGTGCTTAAGTATTTTTCCATATGATTAAGCATTATTTTTGGTGTTTCATTAGTAATTTTAATGAAAAATTGTGATATAATATGTAGAAAGTTTAATAACATGATTGCTTAAGCGCATGATTAAAGTAATTAAGTAATGAATTTGCAGTTTATTAATATTTTTTAAAGAAAAATTGTGATATAATTCAATGTGTAGAAAGTTTAATAGCATGATTGTTTAAGTTAATGATTTGTTGAATAAATTAATTAATTAAGCTAATTAATGAAGCGCTTGATGGAAATTTTTTATTTTGATGTGTAGAATGGATGATAAATAAAGCATATTTAAATTAATATCTTGATACTATATTCCGAATTTTAATAAATAATGTATGTTTAATAAATACTATATGTTTAATAAGACTTTAAAAAGACTTGCCTTTAGAGTAGATTCACCACGTCTTTCTATTGCACTCGAGCCAGGGTAAAATGATAGATAACAGTTATCTATTGTTTTATCATACGCTGATAGAACCTTCTGACGTAACGAAAACTAACATTTTTCATTATTCTTATGTATGTGAGAGAGCTGAAACTTAAACAAGTATGTTTAATAAATACTATATGTTTAATAAGACTTTAAAAAGACTTGCCTTTAGAGTAGATTCACCACGTCTTTCTATTGCACTCGAGCCAGGGTAAAATGATAGATAACAGTTATCTATTGTTTTATCATACGCTGATAGAACCTTCTGACGTAACGAAAACTAACATTTTTCATTATTCTTATGTATGTGAGAGAGCTGAAACTTAAACTCCTAATATTATCATTATAAAATTAAGTGTTTTTTTATACAGATACTTTTAAGGTGCCTTTATTTTTATTTTTATTTTTATTTTTTAGAAAGTTTTACATGTGGGAGATTTGAATTCCTAATATTATCATTATAAAATTAAGTGTTTTTTATACAGATACTTTCGAGGTGTCATGAATTTTATTTGAGATTATATGAATTTTATTTTTATTTATTTTTTAGAAAGTTTTACATGTAGACATTTTTTACTCATGTAGACATTTTATGTAGACATTTTTTACTCAATCAGAAGCAATGATTTTTTAAAAATTAAATTAATAGTATTAGCATTATGAAATTAAGAATTTTATGAATGCGAATATTTTTCGAGGTCACGTGATTTTTACCATCCAATCACAAACTCTGATTTTATTGAAGCTTTAATTCATGCTATTAGCCATATGTGTTTTTATGTAGACATTTTTAACTCAATCAGAAGCAATGATTTTTTAAAAATTAAATTAATAGTATTAGCATTATGAAATTAAGAATTTTGTGAATGCAAATATTTTTCGAGGTCACGTGATTTTTTCGACCAATCACAAACGGTGATTTTATGATGTTTTAAATTCATAATATTATCGCTCTGAAATTAAGCGCGTTGGAGATGCAAATATTTTCAAGGTCATGTGAATTTCATTAGCCAATCAAAAGCTCTGATTTTTATTGAAGCTTTAATTAACCAATGAGAGAATAGTAAGTATTTACTCCGATGCTATAAATTGAAGGTGATTGTAATTTCAAGTCATTTGCATGAAAAATTTTATGAATGTTGTCTGGATTATCTCTTGTTCTTAAAAAATGAGTCAAGTTATGGAACCGTTAGATAAGAAAATGTTTAGTGTTTTTAGATGTTCTACATGTAATAAGGAATTTTCACAGAAATGGTTACTGAATCGTCATTTGATGAGCCATTCGGATGAAAAGTTATTCAAGTGTGATGACTGTGGAAAAGCCTTTGGGTTAAAATCAAACTTAATTCGGCATACGATGATTCATAATCGTAAAAATCAATCCTCATCTGTTGAAATGAATGATAAGAGAGTGTCAGAAAGTTTTTATTGCGCTTCTTGTAATAAGGAATTTTTACAGAAATGGTTACTGAATCGTCATTTGATGAGCCATTCGGATGAAAAGTTATTCAAGTGTGATGAGTGTGGAAAAGCCTTTGGGTTAAAATCAAACTTAATTCGGCATACGATGATTCATAATCATAAAAATCAATCCTCATCTGTTGAAATGAATGATAAGAGAGTGTCAGAAAGTTTTTATTGCGCTTCTTGTAATAAGGAATTTTCACAGAAATGGTTGCTGAATCGACATATGTTAATACATCGCAGTAAAGATGAAGTAACACCGATAAAGTGTCAGCATTGTGAGCAAGTATTTACGCGCGAGGATAACTTGCAGAGGCACTTAAAATTTCATCAAAGTTTACGATATTCATGCAGTGAATGTGATAAAATGTTTGATATGAAAGCAGAATTAACATGCCATAAGCGACAAGAGCATGAACTTGTTACTGGAAAACGGAAGATAGCTGCACCTGTCGTAAAATCTAAAAGAGTTAAAAAACAGATTAACACTTCAAATGCGTTTAATACAGAGCTTTTTTATTCAAACGAAAGCAATGAATGTGATATGGAAGTATTTCAAACCTATATACAGGGTGCATTATATGAAAAACTTTTGAATGAGATACGTGAAAAAAATGCTTTGAAGTGGTATATGGTCATGAAAGTGAGCTTGGAGCGTAAAAGAGGTAATGACGAAATGGAAGAAATTCAAACTTTTTTTAGAAGTTGTTGTTTTACTGACCTTTTAGATAATACTATTGAACATCATATTCGTGAAGGATATGCAAAGATTAATAAGTCCCTAGATGGATTTATCCAAAGAGGATCTGGATGGCTTTTTAAGAAAATTCATTATCTGGAACTAAAAATGGCCAAATACCATCCGTTAGCTGCTAGTAGCTATATTAAACTACCACAGAAACTTGCTTTGAAAAAGGCTGTGCTAAATATCAAAAACGAAGATAAAAAATGCCTTGTTTGGTGTTTAATCGCCTATAAACTGAATATAGATCGTAGTAAACATCCTCATCGTGTATCACACTACCTACCGTATGAAAATACCATTAAAATAGGTAATGTGACATGTCCCGTGCCATTAACAAAGATACCCCTTATTGAAAAATTAAATGATCTACGGATCAATGTCTTTGGCTTTGAAGACAATGAAGTGTGTCCACTCTATATTTCACCAAAAAATGATTGTGATGTTATCAACTTATTATTAATTTCTGATGAAGAAAGGCAACATTATTGCTTGATTCGAAACTTTTCGCGTCTACTTGGTGATTTAACCCAACATCATTTAAAAGCCCATTACTGTTTCAGATGTCTACACCGATTTAGCAGAGAGGATTTATTGAAAACCCATATTCAGTACTGTCAAGAACATGAAGTGCAGGTTGTTAAAATGCCCTCTGAGGAAAATAACATTTTAAAATTTACAGGTACGCACTTACAGCATCCTGTCGCTTACTGTATTTATGCAGATTTCGAAAGCCTTCTTGTTCCTGTTAGTTCGGTTTCACCGTCATCTGATAATTCACATAGTGAAAAAATTGCCTATCATGTAACTTGTGGATATGCATATGTTATTATCGGGCCAGATGGACGTTCTGTTAAACCAATTCAAGTATATAGAGGAGAAGACGCTGTGGAACACTTTTTAGAAAAGATGATGACTGAAAAGGAAGAACTCACCAAGATTTTATCACAAATCAAGCCTATAGTCTTAACGGAAGCACAGGAAAAGGAGTTTCAAGAAGCTAAAGTATGTTATATATGCCATAAACAGTTAGCTGAGGATCGTCGAAGAGATCATTGTCACATTTCAGGGGAATTTAGGGGTGCAGCCCATAACGCCTGCAACTTGAATTTCAAATTATCTAAAAAAATACCGATTATCTTTCATAATTTAAAAAACTATGATGGACATCACATCATGACGAAACTAGGCAAGTATAACAATCATCAGATAGAGGTTATTGCTACAAGTTTGGAAAACTATATTACATTCAGATTGAAGAAACCTAAGGATCCTGTACAATTAGTTTTTTTAGACAGCTTTCAATTCCTACCTACATCGCTAGAAAAACTAGTAAAAAATCTTGATTCATCCCAGTTTAATATTTTGAAAGAGAATTTCCCTGTTAATACACCGTTGAATATGCTAACGAGGAAAGGAGTCTATCCCTACGAGTACTTTACTTCTTTTGATAAGTTTGAAGAAACCGAACTACCTCCAGCATGCGCCTTTTATAATACATTGAATGATGAAATTATCGATGACGACGATTACCAACACGCCAAAACTATTTGGAACACGTTTAATATGAAGACATTGGGTGATTATCATAATTTATACGTAAAAACTGATGTTTTGTTACTCGCAGATGTATTTCAAAATTTTAGAACTTTATGTCAGCAATACTACGAAATTGATTGCGCGCATCTTTTTACAACTCCAGGACTTGCATGGCAAGCATGCCTAAAAATGACTGAAACACCTTTAGAGCTCTTAACAGATATTAACATGTTGCTGCTTATAGAAAAAGGGATACGAGGTGGTATTAGCATGATTAGTCGAAGACTGGCTAGAGCAAATAACCCCTATATGAACGACTATAACCCAAATGAGCCTAATAGTTATATCATGTACTGGGATGCGAACAACCTTTACGGTTGGGCTATGTCTCAGTACCTACCTTATGGCAACTTTGAATGGGTTGATATACATAATATTAATGAAGAATGGATTTTATCCCTTGACGATGAATCAGATATAGGGTATATATTTGAAATTGATCTGCATTATCCTACCCACCTTCATACATTACATAACGATTATCCACTTGCCCCTGAAAGATTAACCTTGAATGAAGAAATGCTATCGCCTTATGCTAAAAGTATGCTGCAAAACAGAAAATATGTTGGTACACCCAAGTTAATACCTAACTTATGTAATAAAAAGAATTATGTTGTGCATTACAGAAATTTAAAACTTTATCTGCAACTGGGATTAAAAGTTACAGCAGTGCATAAAGCCATTCAATTTAAACAAGCACCATGGTTGAAAAAGTATATACTATTTAACACCAATAAAAGGAAAGAAGCAACATCATCCTTTGAAAAGGACTTTTTTAAACTCCTTAATAATAGTGTATATGGCAAGACTATGGAAAACTTGCGAAAAAGACGTAATATAGAACTTTGTTGTAATACCTCTAAGAGAGCATTAAAATTGATAGCATCACCTACTTTTAAATCGTTTAAAACGTACGATGAAGATTTAACCGCTGTAGAAAGACTTAAAACAAGCATTCTGATGAACCGACCTATTTACGTTGGGTTTACAATACTCGAATTATCAAAACTCCTAATGTATAATTTTCATTATAATTATATAAAACCAATGTATAACAACCATGCTGTACTGTTATTTACAGATACAGACTCGCTTACATACCATATTACTACCGATGATATATATAAAGACATGAAAAATTATTCATCTGAATTTGACTTTTCTGACTATCCCAAAACTCACCCGCTTTATTCCGATGATAATAAAAAAGTTATAGGGAAATTTAAAGATGAATTGAGTGGTGAAATAGCATTGGAATTTGTAGGACTGAAGGCAAAAATGTACTCTATCAAATCAAGTAAAAGTGAAAAAAAGAGAGCTAAAGGTGTGTCAACCAGGGTTGTTAGACATAAAATTAGTCATGAAGACTATTTACAGTGCTTACTGCAACAGAAAACAAGCATAGAAAAACAATTAAAAATAGGCCAAGAAAAACACAAACTATATACAATCTGTCAAAATAAAATCAGTCTCAGTCCCTTTGATGACAAACGATACATTGCTGAAGATGGAATAACAAGTTTAGCATATGGACATTGCGAAATTGATTAAGATTTAATATTGCAAACTTAATTATATTGAGTGAAATTAGGATGTAACTTATTAGATGTAAAATACTTGTAAATATTGTAAAAATAAAGGTTTTTTATTAACTGTAAACTGTGTCTGTTTTATTTCAAAGTCAGCGTTTTTTAGAATGTGTGTGAATTATTTTGAAATATCATAAAAAGAAAAAAAGAAAAGGGGAAATTGATTTATGAAAATTTTAGCGGAAAAAATATATTAGGAAAAGTAATTTTATGACTCAATTTAAATATTACAAACTTTATAATTGATTATAAGTTTTAAAAAATTATTTTTTAAATACTATAATATGATGCAATACCTAAAATTGCTATGTTATATACTATAGAAGGTTACTTTCAAGCTTGTATCATACGAATAGGTAGTCGTGAATGGGAATGTTGCGTTCCATTAGCATATCAACACATTACAACATCAGCATATCAGCACATCGCAACATCACCACATCCTACCTCCCCACCTCTTGGCGCAGAACGCACATTCTCTCACTACTAGCGCTGCCGAAAGCACTAGAGACCCAACCGAGGATCGTGTATGAATACGTTTGTTTCTGCGCATGCATGCTCAGGTGTGATGTAGGCAGTGGGAAGACGCGCCTAGCTTGGTATGGGCGTTAAAGCAGCTGCCGAGGGCAGGAGGAACCTAAACTGAGGTTTTGAATTTTTTTAATGATATATATATACATATACATACATACATACATATATATATATATATATATATATATATATATATATATTTAACCTGATTTTCTGATGTTTTTATATTAATCGGTGATATGGACTTTACAGAATTCATTTAAATATAGTGATCACCGAAGTGGGTAAAACGTGCTAGTAATACATAACACATCGTTCAATAAGTCCCGGGACTAATCCCAGATAGCGTCGGAAATGAAACATTTCTGTGTGGGTAAAGGAAGCCTAACTTTCAAAAGATACACGTTAAAGTTTCATGATATTTCGATCGTTTGTTGCCGATATATCAAAGTTTTAGTGACCCTACTTTTGATGTTTTCCAAAATGAGGGACAAAGCTGAATTTCGTTTGTTGTTTAAACATTGTTTTTTGATGGACAAAAATACTGTTGAAAATGTTATCCATTGCTAAATTTCAACATTATTTTTGCCTATCACAAAGCAATGATTAATCAACTCATGAAATTCAGCTTTCAGTCCCTCATTTTGAAATTCAGTCCCTCATTTTGAAAACATCAAAAGTAGGTTCACCAAAACTTTGATAACTCGGCAACAAACGATCGAAATATCATGAAACTTTAACGTGTATCTTTTGAAAGTTAGGCTTCCTTTACCCACACAGAATATGTTTCATTTGCGACGCTATCTGTGGATTAGTCCCGGGACTTATTGAACGATGTGTTATGAAAATTTTTCATGACAAGATCTCATTTCAAAATGTATCAAAAACTCTAATTCAGCAGAAGTGGATGACCTACTAAAAACTTCAGCTCAATCCGATGACAGGAAATGGTTAAAATTCGAAAAAAAATTTTGAACTGAAATTGGGTAGAAACCTTGGATAATCTCAGCGACAAGATCCTGGATAATCAGTCAAGGGTTGCTAGAGCTGGGGTCCCAGGCCTTTACCTCCATCTTCTTATCTCCCTAAGTCCAATATAGCTTGAGCATTGTCGTCAAAACTATACATTCAACTGAACTACCAGTGAATTAAAATTCGAAAACAAACTTTGAACTGGATTTGGGGGGTTATGGGCTTACTATATTTTAGCAGGAAAGAAGATTTATAATTAAACTGTGACCATGATATGACGAGGCGTGCTTCTTATATTTTTACACATAGAATTTAATAAATGACTAAGAACAATTACAGCTGACATACACGTACTTATATACTTCATTACATTTTGAAGACTGATCTATTTTAGCATTAATACAAGTAAAGGGGAATTAGCAGATCATTGATTGAACAATACAATTCACAGGTACCTGTACATTTATGTGACGTCACTTACCAGAAGACCAATGATTTTAATCAGGAACATAATAATGAAATACACCGCAATGGGCATCCAGGCTTGAGTCCGTTGTCTACTTGAGCATGAATTGCAATCAGAGTTACACATACATGCATATATTTAGCTCGATAGTGGGTGAAGATTCAATTCTTAAATTTGATCCACAGACATCCATAACAGCACATATTCTTCACATGACATACTTAGGATATCCTATGGAGTAAAAGACAGCCTGGAAGATATTCACAGAATATACTAAAGATAAGTGTGCTGTTGGGATAAATAAACAACACCTTAAACAAAAGCGTGCAAAATAAATAAACAAATAAAAAAAGTTGCAAAAAGTTATTTTAAATTGTCAGAGAAGATACATTTAAAATTCTTTAAATTAATAAAAAGAAAAGTTTCAAATTGTATCAGTAGAAATGTATTTCTTCTTCGTGTAAACATTTGGATTAATGAAATCATTTAATAATATGAAAAAAAATTAAACACTTTACAACAATTTTGAAACACTTGACAATAAATAGTATTGTAAAGTGTTTTAAAAAAATATTTAAATACACCAAGCCCCCTCAAAACATTATTTCCTACAATATATTCATAATGTATCTACTTCAATCATGAATGTTTGTTAAACAGACAAAATATTTAAATGAAACTAATTAAACACTTCCTGTAACTTAAAGAGCTCTTCTTGTCTAGAAATTTTCAAAGTGCACATGTGTGACATCAGTTTTACATGCCTAATTTGACAGAAACTTTTCCAATTAACGTGGAAGCACGATGGTTTTTAAGACGATTTACAGGAAATATTTAAAACACTTCTTTTATTTCCTCAAGCATTACGATTTTTGCGTCTACTTCTTTTACTGAGAAGTCGTTCTTTATTTCAAGCAAACCATTACGCTTTATTAACGATAAGCAGTCCATTTTAGGCTTTTCTGAGATAGATAGTTTTAACCAGTTTGTTCTCGAGAAATACTTTTTGTACGTTAATTAATTATTATGAAACAATTCAATTAGATAAGTTTTCAGAATGGAATATTTTAGTATTTGAAATAAGGAAATTTGAATTAAATCTGCTATAAAAATGTGTAGCAGATTTAATTATTCATAAGTTGTACAAAAATGTATTGTAATAAAACTTTACTCTAACATCAAATAAGTACGTTCCATGATATTTAAATTTTTAAAATTAAAATTTGATTTTTAAAAATATCTTTTAAATGCATTAGCAGATACGAACACATAGTTTAGAAGATTTCTGGCACTGCTGAAAAATGTTTAGAATTTCTGTTTGTTTTTCCGTCCGTATGGTTTTCAATTTTTTTAAAAATGATAAAAATTATATATAAGTTATTCAAGATTCTTTAACGCTCGCTGACCCAAGATCAAGGCGTTACTGCAGAAAAATTGCTTTCAGGTGCCGCTTGGCACGTTTGGCGAAAACCATCAGCACTGCGCCTTTTTTGTATCGTTCAGAACAAATCATCGTGCAACATTTTACTGGTTACGTTTGCTACCTCTGGCGAATTAGCGCATTTTTTGAATGAGGCGGGCTTAACTAAATTTCAACAACAAAAAAGGGTCAAAATGACCCCATCTTGGGAAAGCGAGGGTTAATCAAAATGATGTGCGAATAGGCCTTTGTACTTTTATAGCATTTTACAAAAAAAAAAAAAAAAAAAAAAAAAAAGAAAGAAAAATCGTGTGACTGCAAGCGAAAACTCTTTGATATGAACAGTAATCACGTAAAACTATTTCGTTCAAGGAAAACTTATATAGGCTTTAGCAACTTACCTTAGAACTCTTATTACTTTAAACAATGTAAGAAGTATGTGCAGTTTTTTCATAGGAACTAGATAAAATAATTCGGATGCTTTAGAACTTATAAACAGATTTTTTTTTTTTTTTTTTTATAGGAAATTTATGAAAAATTATTTTGCCGGATACACTAAAAGTTTTATGAATGCATTATGGGTAATTCGTTTTGAATGTACAAATGTTACTATCAGGCTTTTTCTGCTTCGCTAGTTACTACACTGAGAAAAAATTCTGTAACAGACATCTAGAATCTAAACTGAGGCTCTAGAAAAAATAGTTCTGTGTCATCCTTATAAATTCTAGTCCCCTTTGAAACCGAGTTCTAGAAACCCCTATTAGAATTCTAGAGCGTTTGCCTATATTTTCAAGGGCAAAGTTATT
This sequence comes from Salticus scenicus, assembly GCA_963930645.1. Lineage (NCBI taxonomy): Eukaryota > Metazoa > Arthropoda > Arachnida > Araneae > Salticidae > Salticus > Salticus scenicus. The sequence goes on along the minus strand of OZ005648.1, from coordinate 17,206,045 downwards.
TAAAAATCTCTGCAAATAAATGCGAATACAAGAGGTGGGTTTCAGCAATACAAAAGATTCAGAATATTTAGAATATTGATTCACCATCTAGAAAAGTGTAGACTAGAAATTCTCGATCATTTCTTCTATTCAGTTTATTGGCGTGCCTTATGCGTATAGTTCGGATATCTATATTTCTAGTTTAGGGATTTAGAAAGTGACCACTTATTCATTCTAGATGAATGCGGTATATTTATTTTCTCAATGTATATTTAAAAGAATTTTCAAAACAACATTAACATCAGTAATTTAAATTACATTATAAATAAAAACTGAAAAAAAAAAATCTTTGAAATCTGTTAAAGGTCACCTACTAAGCTATATCGGTTCCGGGTCTCCACTGTTTGCATTTTGCGCCTTAATGGGATATTTCAGCTTAGTTGCTAACTGGACGATAAGTGAAGCTGCTATTATTCACGAACTATGTTTTCCGGACGGACATTTCTCGGACAGAATATTATCTTCACTCTGTGACAACAGATTGCAGCACCAGATAATCTCCCTAGCTGCAAAAATTTTAATTAATTAAAAATAATCTAATCAAAAATTCGAAAACTGGAATTCGAGATGCATAAGCAAATATCAAAATGAACCTCTTTGCAAAATTCTGTACCTCTGCGATCAGCTTTCTGCCTACAAAACCACTAACACACTACTAAGTATAATTTTGTCTTTTGTCACTTTCTCGTCATCCATTCGGTTTTGGATAATATGAATACAATGAAAGTTTTTTTTTTTTTTTTTTTTTAAATATTAATTGACACATTTTCTTTTAATTATCTGCAAAAAATAACGTATTGGTCCCTTGGAGGATCGAACCTACGGTCTTCGCGTTATGAGCATGACGCTCAACCATCTGAGCTAATAACTCTCTACATTTACGTTCCTATCTTCAAAGTCTATTATTTCAGAAATGTATATATTTTAAACAGTTAAAAAATAATAATAAAAAATTCGGAAATCGAGCTTCGAACTTCATCAGAATAAGTCGAAATGGACCTCTATGAAAATGCTATATTAACTCTGCAATCAGCCGTTTGCCCCCAAAGCGGCGGACATATACACATATCTTCTTTTATTGTATACTGTACAGATAGATAAATTTAGTAATGTACTGTTGCTATAGTCCCTACTCTCTCATCGGCCTCTAGACATGAAGATATAAAGTGTTTTATTTCATTCATTTGTTAAATTGACATTTGAAAAAAAAAAAAAAAAACTTTTTAAATCTGCAACTTTTTCTTTAAAATAAAAGACATGCCTTCACTAGATTTAAAATCTCAGAAAAAAGCGAAGTGCAAATACACTTGAACTATGCATAAAATATAAAGTAGTATTTAAAGAACTTTTATTCTTTCTAAAATGCTTAAAAAGCCATTTATCTCTATCATACAGACATTTTGTGTATGCTAGCGACTAGTAAGTTAAAGCAATTTCTTGCCCGAGGAATCTTAGAGGATTCATAAACAATATAAATGTCAGCAAAAAGATAAAATTGAATCCCTTCCAGAAATCCAAAAACTAAATTCAGTTTGTTTAAACTTTCGACAATGTTATATTTCCGTGTCGAACAAAGTGACAACCTACATTTTTAATTTTTTATGTTTTATCTTGGATAAAAAAGTTTCATGTCAAAAAGCCATTAATTCTGTACGAAATCAAGTTTAAAAATTTAAAAGATGGCACTATCCCAGACATATATTTCAGCTATTTATCTTTAAACATTCTTTTTTAAAAAATAAATTTTTAAGATTATTTTTTGACAAATTTATTATAAAAATAAAAGTCAAATGTAATTGCAATAAATTATAACGGTAATCTCAGAGTTTAAAATTTGCTTAGTAATTATAATGGATTGAAGAGGACTGTAACTAGACCTGAACGTTTTTAAAATGTTTTTGATGATGATATTTATACTAGGAATTTCTCAGATGTTATGTAATTTCTATTTATTACTTCTCTCTTTTATAAGTTAGAAACATTTTAAAATGAAAAAAAATTTGTTATGGTAACGGCGTTAGTAAAAATTTACAAATTATGTTCGCAATGCAGATTTAAATTTTCGCATGAATTAAATTGGAAGTGTGCCTATTTATGTAAAACATCTTATTAAATGACAATTAACAGTAAATGTATCAGTGGCGAAGCGTCCATGGAAGCGAGGGAAGCGGCGCTTCCCCTATTTAAGATTTTAAAAAAGTAATCAAGTAACGTCGCCTCGTCGAAAGACTGAATTGGTTCTTCCTCTGCTTTTGGAAGCACGTCGCTTCGGCGCTTCCATAGTTTTCTGAACCACGCCTCGCCTCTGAAATGTATTAATGAAATTTAATAATAAAGGTGGTAAAATATTGTAAATTCTTACTCGCAGATTTCCTGGTAGTGTCAGAAATTACGAAGTTTCATGAAGGTTTAATTAGTTCGAATGGTTTTGTTGTTTTAATCAAGGTATTACCATAGAATAAAGAAGGAGCGTATATGTTTTGGTTTCGGTTTGTAAAATCCAGGAATGCCGGGTATAGGGTTGTAACTATGCTTCAGTCTGATTGGTTGGCGACTTGTTGGCGAGATTTTTGTATCGTCTCGTCTCTCTGTCAATCAGTCAGCGAGGCAGCACCCATAACAAATAGCGATAATAGCGCCGATAATGGGTACCCCACATTAAGGTAATAAACAGCAGGAGCAGCTTTTGCTGGCAATTCACTAGAAGGGGTTGCAAGCATTAGAGTATTGACGTGCTCCTTCTTCCACTATTATTACTCCATGGGTATTACACATAATTAGATTTTTGATAAGAATGTTGTGGATGAAGTTGTGAATTTGAGTAAGTTACAAGTTTTGAAAGAGCTATGGCCTTTTTAGTCATAGTTGAATTCGAAAATATTTTAAAGGAAATTCAGTGTGGATGTTTATCGAAAAGAATTCTCCAGTGTGATTTATTTAAATACCGATACATTCGATTTTTTTAAGAGCTTATTGTAAATCCACTAAATTTTCAAAAGGCAAAGTGGAAACAAATTCCGTCCCTAAGAACATATCTTCTCCAAATATCATCCTTAGGATATCCTATGGATAAAATGACATCCACAGGGTGTGAGGGAGTTCCTCACATATCCTTTTATTTTACCAAATTTATTCAATTATAATTAAAGATCTATTTATTCACAATTAAAAAGTATTAACTTTTATAATCCTTTGTATTTAGGTCAAGCTTATTCCAATTTTAGTAAATTATGTATTCAAAATTAAAATACTTATAATTTTATAATTTTAAGAACAAATTCAGTATTAAATACATTGATCTCTTATTAGCTTAATGCAATATATATATGTAGGGATCTAAACACAATTTAATTTTATTATCCCTTAAAGTAATTATATTTTTATTTCTATTTCACTATGTTTCGCAATAAATCTAATTTATATTTATAGCTGTAAATGTACGTTGGAAACTTTCCGTTATATCTTTTTATTATTTTGTTTTATTTTATATACAGATAATCTATTTAACTGCAGCTATTAATGATCCATTATGTAGACATTATGTCGCAAGAATTTTCGCAATATTTCTTAATTACTTGCACCTGTCTTTTCCAACGGTATTCGTTGGCGAATGTGATTTATGCCAAAAAGGGTTGCTATATTTTTAACCGTCATTTATTTTTAAAAAAATTTCCATTGAATTAACATTAACAACAAAGAAAGATGTATTGGCGCCCTTGGCTTCAAAATGTAAAGATATTATCTCTATCTGGCAGTTAACAACTTGGCTGCGGGATTTGATTCCGTGTCAGTTTGATAATAATCGCGGTCTCTTAAATACGTTGTAAATTAGCTCTCTCTTTCACCAATTATAACGACTTCCACCAAAATTTCGAACCTTTGTTATTGCCCAGAGTTATATAATAATATTATTATTTGTTTTAAAATTTAACTTCAATAAACGTTCTATAGTTAAAATAATTTAGTATCTGTTATTTATTTAGTCGCAATGTACTTTCCTTCAAGCTCTGCAAAATATTCTAAAAAGGATGTTTTTTCACGGGGTCGACATCCACAGGGCATCCTCGGGTTTGTGCTATGGATATGTGTGTTGTTAGGGATAATACAAGAAGTGAGGACAAAAGTTTCATGAAAAAAAAAAATATATTTTACAGTTTCACGAAGTCCACGATAGCCCGGTTGGTAGAGCGTCGAGCTTGTAATTTGAAGATTGCGGGCTCGATACTCAAGATGGCTAAAGACCATCGTGTACACTAATGGTGGCTGGTGCACATAAAATCCGTCGTGGCCGCAATGTCCTCCATGTTTCCATCCATATTATACCTCTGGGGATCACCGAAGCGGGGGAGCCATATTCCCATGATGGATCAAAATTATGATGGCATGTCTCCGGACCATACTTAGGGGTACGTTCCAAATCGTCGCCAATTACCCGTTGAGTAGTACTTGTACGACGTTAAACCCAACCAACCAACCAGTTTCTAAAACGTTTTGTTTTAATAATGCTAAAATAATTTATCTGTAAAACTTTCAAATAAATTTGAAGAATATGATATAGAATTATAGTTTTTTGTGTAGCACAAAGTATGAATGATTTGAAACGTAGAAATGTAAAAAAAAGTTATAGATACGGTATAGATACATTAAATAACTTAATAATTAATAAAGCGAACAGAATTTTATTGAGTTTTCAATTGCAGTTGCATGATAAAGGAATTTTTAGATGTCCCTCAGGTAAAAAATACAAATAAAATTTATTTATTATAACAGCATCAGTATGAAAATAAATCAAATAATGGAACATTATACGTTTTTCAAAAATGCAGTTTTAAGGTTTCTTTATTCAGGGTATGCATTAAAATTTTTTTTTTCATAAGAAGGATAAATTGGTACTTAAGTGTTAGGTATAGAGCCCTATTTTTATAGCCCTATTTCAATCATATTTGAAATTGAAAATGGCAATATATTTTACTCTGCATGTGCATAAAAGAAACTAAGAAGATAATCTATTGTAAAGAAAAATATTTAAAATGAGAAGCACGTGGATTTCGTCAATAATTTCTGATATTTTTATAAAATGGTCATTAAATGTGCAGCTTTGGAAAAAATAGGAAAAGGTGGGGACAGTTGGGGATGAACTTTCCAAAATGTGATCCCCTATGGAGATTTATGTATTTGGGGATAAACTGCAGAATGTGAGGGCTGTCACCAAAAAAATGGGGAAGTTTGGTGACCTTTGCTTGTTGAGAAGTTTTATGAGAATTTTTAAAAAGATTACACGTAGGTTACTAAGATTTATGTCTCAAGTCAATGAAGGAGAACTATACCTTCACTGAATTAAAATTTTACGTACCACACTTGAATTTTTCTATTAGTGAGTAGCAGTACCGCCTCCCTTCCTTCCTCTTAAGTATCTAATGAACTGGCGTATCTTAAATCTTTGTTCTTCTTGTTTCTTTTCTTTACATTTTCAGCTGCCAACGTGTCCGGGCAGGAGGTTGCTGAAAACAGCGTAATCTCACACTATATGTAATCTCACACTATATTCTCGCATATATGTTCTATATACTGGTAAAAATTTTGTCCTAGGATGAACCAAAACATGGTACTACAGTAGCTGCAACCATAAGATGGTGAAAATTTTTACCATGCTTTGGTACTTGGTTACTACCAAAACATGGTACTACAGTATCTGCAACCATGAGATGGTGAAAATTTTGACCATGCTTTGGTACTTGGTTACTACCAAAACATGGTACTACAGTAGCTGCAACCATGCGATTGTGAAAAGTTTTACCATGCTTTGGTACTTGGTTACTATCAAAATATGGTACTATAGTAGCTGCAACCATGAGATGGTGAAAATTTTGACCATGCTTTGGTACTTGGTTACTACGAAAATATGGTACTACAGTAGCTGCAACCATGAGATGGTGAAAATTTTGACCACGCTTTGGTACTTGGTTACTACCAAAACATGGTACTACAGTAGCTGCAACCATGAGATTGTGAAAAGTTTTACCATGCTTTGGTACTTGGTTACTATCAAAATATGGTACTATAGTAGCTGCAACCATGAGATGGTGAAAATTTTGACCATGCTTTGGTACTTGGTTACTACGAAAATATGGTACTACAGTAGCTGAAACCATGAGATGGTGAAAATTTTTACCATGCTTTGGTACTTGGTTACTACCAAAACATGGTACTACAGTAGCTGCAACCATGAGATGGTGAAAATGTTGACAATGCTTTGGTACTTGGTTACTACCAAAACATGGTACTGCAGTAGCTGCAACCATGAGAGGGTGAAAATTTTTACCATGCTTTGGTACTTGGTTACTACCAAAGCTTGGTACTACAGTTATTGTAAACATAAGATGGGGTGATATTTTTAGCACGATTTGGTACTTTTTTTCAAGAAGAAGTAGCAAATCATGGAAGAATGTTTCACTATCGCACGGTTGGAGCTAATGTAGTACCAGGCTTTGTTTCAATCTAGCATAATGCAACTAACGTAGTATCAAGAATTTTTAACAGCATACGTAAAGCTTTATACGTTACAGATGCATAACAGATTAATAATAAATATGCATCTAATAAATAATACAAATAAGTCGATAAATGAATTTCAAACCCGTATTTGATTCAGATTTTTTTTAAATTATTTTTTTCACGTACACTTATTATTAAAACGAATAATCCCTTACGTGGTATCTTTTTATCACCCATGTTTCTGTGTATACCACCGCTTTAGAAAAGCATTTCCGACCACACTGTTAAAAATTGACACACTGAAAACTCTGTGTAATCTATTATCTTAAGTCTTATGTAAAATTACAGAGAGAAATAAACGGAGATGTTAAAAAACTTATTTTAGACATTCATTTTAATAACCAATATTAATTTAATTAATTATTGCTGCGAATATATTTCGGACTTTGAATGCTTTTTCTAAAGTAGAAACAGTCATTTTTAATTTTAATAAAAAAATTAAATAATAAAAATACGTAAAAATACGGAATTAATATTGAGAATCTCGATTATTCACTTTTAACTAAGAATTACTATAGATTTACAGAGACTCTGGATAAATATTTACATTAAATTTACAGAAATTTTTAACAGTGCAGAGCCCGACCAAGCCCAAGGCGTAATGAACATTCGAGCTTCCTACCTAATATTATTTTTTTTCCTATGATTTTTGACTTTGGAAAAATAAATAAAAAAGCTTTATTTTTTCCGGCTGTTTCACGCAAAAATACATATTTTAGTAAAATATTACTCGTAATTTTTTTCAGAAGTAAAACTTTCATGAAGTATTATTTTCAAGAACAGTTTTCTTTATTTTTAATTACATTTTTTTTAAAACTGTAAACAAAATTTAGGGCTCCGCAAGTCAAGTGCGTTAATCAGGCCCGTGCATTGCTATAGGATTCTAAATGGTCAGGATGGACTTTACCTCTCCTAGAGATTCTGAAACTTTGTACTGAAACACATGTAACACAATAAATATTACAGCAAATGTATGTTTATTGTCAACGATATTTTTCCATTAATACAAATAAATAAATAATCTATTTAAAAAAAACTTTTAAAACCCAATTTCTTAATATATCGTGTCACATAAACCTTTCCGAAGTTAGAATAAAATTTAATTTGCAAAAAAAAAAAAAAAAAAAAAAAAGGAACTTCTTTGTTTATTAACCAAAATTGATGAAATTTGAACTGCAATTTGGTCTTGTGTTGTATTGGCTGTATATTATATGTTTGTGTTCGTGAGCGAAAATTAAAAAAAAAATTTTGAAAACTGCAATTTTTAATCCCACTTCAAAAACATGTGACTTAATGAGTAACAGATTTTTTTTTCTCTCCAAACGGTTTCCATACAATCTTCTGCTGTTGCCACTTAAAATTCCTACTTTGGTTAATTTTAAAAAATCTAATTATCCGATCGATAAGCTGTTTAATGCATCGGATTCACAAAAATCGCCCCTTTCATTTGGTACCTTATTTGTAACGATACGACTGATATTTCTAATATATTTTCTAATTTTACCTTAAAATGGAGGCGCATTTTTTATTAGCTTGAGATTCACAAACATACCGTAGTGAATGACAGTAAGTACAAAAGAATTTGGGGATAAATAAAATAAGAAAAAAAAGAAAACGTCATGCATTATATATTCACAAGTTGCTAAATTATTATAATACGATATAAAATTGACGCTTAATTATCGATTCAATTTTCAAAATATGCATATTCAAAACTTTCGCTTCTCTCCGACAAAAAAAGAGAAGTTTTCGATGAGACACTTCTTTAAGTTGAAAGAGTTTTTCTGAATCGGAATCTTTTAACAGTTTTTGTTTGATATTGCTTATAAAATTTGACAGAAACTTTTGCAGTTATCGGAAAAAAATATAAATATTTTTATTTCCCAGTTAATGATTTATTTCCTCGGGCGATAAGAATTTCATGATTTCGAGAAAGAATTTACTTCGGAAACATATCCTTCAAAGATTAGGCTTGAAGTTTGAACACTTTAAAGGGTAATTGTAGTAAAAAATCATTTTGCATTTCTTCTTGTAAATTGATTGTTTGTATTCTCAAAAGTAAATTACACTTGGTCGAGTGTTCTTGTTATTAAGTGCGAAATGTTAAAAGTGATTTTTAAAATTATTTTCTTGTTTATTTTCCATTCATGACATTAATTTTTTTTTTTTTTTTTTTTAACATTTTAACCAATTTTTAATTTAATTTATTTTATTTAATAAAATTAACACATTACTTAAAATATAAAAAATAAAACCACATGTAACATTTGTTATGGTTAAACTGACATTTTGTTATTTCAAAACTCTTCAAAAAATGTCTGTCCATGTTCAAAATAATTTTTGACACTATAAATGACGGAGTAGTAATTGTTGCACAACACCTTCAACACTAGAAACCGCTAAAATTTTATTTTTTTACACTCACTAAAAGAACCTTTCAAGTTGTCAACAGTTTTCGCATGTCTTAGAAATAGTGAAAAAGAAAAAAAAAAAAAAAAGAAAAAAAAGCCTATATTTGTTTCTTGAATATGAGATATAAAATTCAGCATAAAACATAATTTAATTTTGTATGTGAAAAACTTTTTAAAATCTATTCTTCCACTAAAAGACACGAAGTCACTGTACATCATTTCCTAGCATCGGCTTATATATTTACTTCTTAAAAAATTTTTTATACAGCTTTAGCATAGGAGTTCCTTGCAGGTTTTTAAATTTCTGCTGTTATTTTCACGATGAATTAAAATGGTTGTCCCAATTGTGTAAGTAATGATCTTGGCGAGAAACGTCCGAGTTACTTCGGTACCAAATGTCACATTTCGCCGAGGTATTGTATACTGAAGTTGTTCTCGATTTGTCTCGATTTTATTGTATTTAATTTCAAGAAAGTTTTGACTTTTTTTTTTTTTTTTTTCTTTTCTTTTTTTGAGATAAAAAGAAATATATTTAATTATTTGTTTATTTGCTTTTTGGCATTTTTTTTTATATATATATTTTGAACTAATTATCCAATCGAACTAAACAATACGCCGTTAGCTAAACTTTGTTCTCATTAAAAAATGTACCAATATTTGATAAAATCTAATAATGCGGACAAATACGACAAACTTTCTGGCAAACTAAATAAAAACAGAAATGTTTGTGCGTTCATTCAAGGGGATAGATAAAAAATAGTAGTGACGCAAAAGCAGCCGATTGAAAGAAATAATACGATTTGTCGTATTATTTCTTGACTTCAGTACGACTTGTCGTACTGAAAATATTCATCATTATGAAATTTCTGATTATCTTTTTTTTTTCTTTTCTTTTCTTTTTTCTTTTTTTTTTTTTTTTTTTTTGCTATTAAAACGAAATATAATAAGCAAATCGATATATTTGTTCTAGAAGTAACTGCTTAAAAAAAAAAAAAAAAAGAGTTTCGGCCAACTCATTTACAAAAATCTTATGCAACGATATAAAGATGGTCAAGAAAATTATTACCTATTATGAAATAAACAGACAAACAAAAACATTAGTCTAGAAAATTATTATAGTTTTCATAACTTGTACAGATAGAGTGAAAATATAGGTTGAAAGTTAGACAAGGAAGTTTTCAATCAAGTCACTTTCAGAGATGGACATTTTCCGTAAAATTCCCACCCAATTTTACCCCTTAGATCAAGCAAAGGTATACCTGACAAATGTTTTCATTAATGGTTAGATATCCTTAAAATGTTATCACAAACTTTAAAGCATGTTTTCTTAAATATTAAGAAAAATTTCTGCTAAGTTATCAAAAGTATATGGATTGTTTCATTTAAAGTACATTTGCAGCACATTTCACCTGCACAATTGTATTTCTTTGTTGGAAACTGTTAAAAATCATGCTTTTATAAACTGCATATAACTTTTTTAATACAGATTTTTCTTTCAAGAAATATCTTTGAAAAATTTGGTTTTAAGCTTCAATAACAAAACTAAACTACCAAGAACATATTCAAGTAATTTGTCGTGGTATGGAATTAATGCTTCTTATCATAGATGTTCATAGAAGAAAATTTTATTTGCAGCTCTACTTTCTTATTTAAATCTTCTTATGGGGCGAAAGCTCTTTTTGATAATTTTCCAGACATGATATCATTTAAAATATGACTTGCATCACTTACGTCTAATAGAAAATAAAGCGTTCGGTTCTTTTCATTAGAAATTGTACAGACACCCCATATTGGATTTAAAATGAAGAGTATAAATATTTTAGCTATACAATGGAATGTTATGAAAGACATATAAAGCAAATGAATCCTAAATTTTAGTATTAACGAGATCGAAGGCATGGCTAATAAAATTAATGACACAAGTTTGCAACCTCAAAATTGCATAGGGTTTTCTTATTATTTCTCATACATTTATACTCACTAAAACAAAAAGAATGTAATAAAAGATTTCCATCACATTATTTTGTTTTCCTTAGCAAAATACATAATTTCAGTCTAATTTTATGTAAAAACATAAAATCTGGAATTATCTTGTGAATCATAGAAACTGTACTCAATAATTATTTATTACTTTATAACAATATCATAAGAATCAATCTAAAAATAAAAATAAATTACGAAATGTAAAAATTGGAGGGATAAGGGATGGGGTGGGTTAAGGAACGAACATGGGTTCGGATGGGTCCCAAAAAGAACAAAAAGCTTCGCAGATAAAAAGAGTAAACACAGAATGTTCAATATATCATGAAAATATTTTATAAATTATGAGAAAGAATATGTTTAGTTCAATGTAATAGTTATTAGTTTAAAAATTAGTAATTTTTTACTCTAAACCTGTATGATTTGTAGTGTTGTTTTGAAAAAATGTATGTGACGGATATAAATGAAGGTCATTTTCAGATTTAGCGTCCTAAATAAAAAAAATTAACAATAATTTTTCATGCATAGCTGAAAAAAAAAAACATTATTTTGAAGACCTGTGTGATCGACAACGAATAAACTTTAATTATTAATTAACTTTTCGCTGCACTTACATAATCAAAGCAAATAGATTTTAATCAAATCGAGCATTTTCTTCAAATACAACTTTGTTTATGTAATCGTTATTAAAAGTCTTATTGTAATTACTGTTTTTTTTTCTCTTTTTGTAACACTACGAATTAAGTAAATCTGAATTTCAAAATGCAAGATGCATCCTATGTCAAGAATTTAAATCAATATTGGTTAATAAAATTTAAATCAATATTAAACAAACTTTGAAGTTAATTAGAATTTATTGTTTAAAATCATAACATTATCATGTTTAACATTTATGCAGTTATAAAAAAGCAATTTACTATGGGGTTGTATTACTTCGTGTCAATTTCATATTCAAATTCAATAACATTTTCTAATGTCACATTCGAGTAAGTGTTTGGTGTTTTGAAAGTAAGGTCGATTGGCGGCACTAGGGTCCTAGGACTGAGGGGGAGTGCCCTCCGAGGGGCGGGGGTCTTCACATTCGAGTAGGAAAATATTCTCATTAAATTTGAAATACAAAATTATGAAAGCTTCTTCATAGGTAATTTAAATTTAATTATATTTAATAAATACATTGAAAGGAATCTCATGAAAGGAGCTTTGAAATAAGTTTTTAAATCTTAATTTAGCAAAAATATATATATATTTTTTAAATTTTCAGTTTGCAAATTTTAGTTTCATACTATGTTTTGCGATCAAAAAAACCTTTTTTTAGAAAGATTGTTTTAATTCTTGAAAAATACAAATATCTATTATGTTGTTAATTATACCGTATTGTTATTTCATTTTCAAATTAAATTTCATGGGGAATTAAAAAAAGGAAGAGTTAAAGAATACTTTATTATCTTTTTAGATTAAAAACCCCGACTATTCGAATCTGTGCCTTATCTTTCAACATAATACGTTTATTACTTAAAAGGTCTTGTGTTATTCATTTTCTTGTGTTTTAATAAAAAGAGTCATTACGGCACAAGGTCCTTTAATTTCGAAAACTAAACGAGGAAAAAAAAAGAATAAAGATTTAAATAATAAAAATAATAATTGCAAGGTATCTTAACTTTAAATACATCTGAGATTCATTTAACTTTTTGAAAGGAATAGAAAAACTAAATCTTATTTTAGAGGACACTTAAACGTATTATGCTCAATCGTTTAATTTTCATTTCACCGTCATTTCTTAAAAAAAAAAATGTTAAAAGTTAAAAAAAAAAAAAAAAAAAAGTAAAATTAATAAAAAAAATTAAAGGTATTTAAAAATGTTAATAAATAAGCATATAAAATATACAAACTCTAAAGAGAATTAAAAAAAAATGTTTTAGAGTGATATTGTTTCATGTTTATTAGTGCTACTGTTGAATAATGTGTACGGGTCCGCACTGCAATAATCTGTTACACATTTTAAAATATCTGTATTTTTTCTACCGAATATTTCTGTTTTCTAAAGCTATGAAAATTCACTATCATATTATATCTCAATCTATCAAAACACATATATTTTTCTGTAACCAGATAAAATCTGTAATGGATAAAATCTGTAACCATTGATAAAGACTTTATCTGGTTAGTATATACTTTTACGGTTTTGCATATGTAAATCTTGGTATGGAAGCAAAATTGAAAAGTATTTATTAACAGTACACAAAAGAACTAGATTATAGTGCGACAATACATGAAAATTGATGGAAGTGTATTTCAGGTTGTGCTCTGCGTTACTAATATAGGATTATGTTTATGTACACCATGCGATGTATACATAACCTTCAGAAGATATACAGGGCTACCAATATTTAAGCCATAACATTCTTTTTTATTGTTAGTGGTAGTACTTTACTATATTATTTTAGCAGGAAAGCTGCCCAGGAATTGAAATTAATTCCTCATAGCCATATGATGAATAATGCATTTCCTTAAGCTATATATTCGTAGCTTGGTTTTTTGTATATTTACACAATTTGAGGCTTTTTGAATACCGAAATCAAGTTTTTAAGGTTTGATCTTTGTATCTGTTAGAGTAAATTAAAAACAAAAAATTTCAGGCGATCAGATGTTGCACTTTGAAGTTAATAAGTTTGTTATTAGAAAAGTTTGATCAAGATTGATAAGTTTCATGGAATGTTGCGTTGAATGTTCTCTGGATAATTTTAAACGAACTTTTGAATTTAATAACATATTTTAATTCTATAAAAATATAGGTACAATAATGAAACGGGGGATTGGGAGGGGAGAGGGACGATAGCCCCCTTCACATAGATTTATTTGTCAAATAAAGCTATTCTAAAGCCTAATTAGAATTTTTAATAAAATCACACAATCAACTGTGGAAAAAAATCATATTTATTGAAATTTTATTTTTCCGACTGAGTGAAAATAATGCCTGGACCGGGACTCGAACCCCGGATCTTTGACTTACAAGGTCAAGGCTCTACCAATTGAGCTATCCAGGCCGACATCCCGGTCAGCATTACTCACTCAGACAACCTTTTAGGCAGAAACAATCTGGTCTATCATTTAGATAGCTCAACAGAAATAAGCCGCAGGAAATGGAAAACACCATTAAACAATGGGAGAAAGAAATACAATTTTTAATAAAATCACACAATCAACATTTCATTATTTTCACTCAGTCGGAAAAAATAAAATTTCAATAAATATGATTTTCTTCCACAGTTGATTGTGTGATTTTATTAAAAATTGTATTTCTTTCTCCCATTGTTTAATGGCGTTTTCCATTTCCTGCGGCTTATTTCTGTTGAGCTATCTAAATGATAGACCAGATTGTTTTCTGCCTAAAAGGTTGTCTGAGTGAGTAATGCTGACCGGGATGTCGGCCTGGATAGCTCAATTGGTAGAGCCTTGACCTTGTAAGTCAAAGATCCGGGGTTCGAGTCCCGGTCCAGGCATTATTTTCACTCAGTCGGAAAAATAAAATTCCTAATTCGAATTGTTTTAACATAAGTTTATATAATTGAACTCGTTATCTTACCCCTTAATCTCCAATCTGTATTTATAGTATTGAATTTCAGGGTAGGAGGAAGTCGAGTAAGTGACACACCAGATTATTTTTACTTCTCACTGTCAGTTCAGTAATTTTAAACAGTTCATTGATAATAAGCATATTACTTTTGCATTATTTGTCATTGTTTACTTTTATCTAATTTTTTCTTTTGCTTCTTGTTTTACTTTACGGTACCTTAATTTTTTAATCATCCTATTTAGAAAAATGAAATTATTTAATATATTTTTAACCCATTTTCAGCCAAAGGTGCGTAAACGAACCATTTCAATAAATATTTTTTTATTGACACTGTGACGTATAATTTTCACTAATTTTATTTTTCTGGTATTTTTAAGGGTTCTGAAGTTATCTCTAAAATATTCGTAATTCAATTGGAGTAAACACTTTTTCTTGAGAAATTTTCAAAATACGTTAGTGTTCTATTTTGAAACGATTATTGACAAATTCGACTTTTTGAAAATGTATAATTATTCCAATTGAGATTAAGCATATGCTTTTACAATGGAGTAATATTGCAAGTTCTGTAAATAGGATAAAATTAAAACAAATGTCATAAAATTTTTAGAAATTTTCATTTAAACTTATTTTTTATTTAAATTTTTTATTTAAACATGCACCATTTTATTTCTTAACTAAAATATCATTTTTCATGCACGGAACTTTTTTTGTTTCTTAATGAATGTAATTTAAGCATATTTCAATGAAAATAATACCACATTTTATAAAATTTCTATGCTTGGCCGAAAATAGGTTAAGAAATAAACTGACGTGCTATTAGATCATAAAAAGCAAAGCTATCATTATTATCATAGAAGGTAGTATATATAAATTTCTCTTTTTACTTTCTCTTACCCATATATATGGTAGAGAAAGTACTGTTTTTGTGTCAAATTTTCAAAATTGAGATTTTTCTATATTAACATGCTTTAAGTTTCCTTGAATAAAAAAGAAAACATGTTTTTAGCGGTTGGTCTGTGTGTGAGTGTGTGCGTGTTTGTTATCAGCATATTTCAAGAACAAATAACAGCAGGTAGTTCAAACCAGTGTTGGGCATAATTGATTAAAAAGTAACTGAATTACAATTGAATTACAATTAAATTACTATTATAATTATTTTACTGTCAATCGATTAACAAGTAATTGATTACAAATAAATTGAATTATTACAAATAAATTGAATAAGTAATTCAATTTATTTGCAATCAATTAGTTGTTAATCGATTGACAGTAAAATAATTATAATTGCAATTTAATTGTAATTCAATTACTTTTTAATCAGTTATGCCCAACACTGATTCAAACTCTGTATCCTAAATGTGTACCTTTTAGGGATGCTACACGAAACGTTTCGTTGAGAACATACAAATGTTTCGTGTTCAGGAACACGCAAGAGAATTCAAATACATTACGTCTATGCGGAAAATTGCAGGTAAGTAGAGTTTAACTTCTATAGGCTGCACTAAACCAAATGAAACTAATATATATTTTTCATATGCGAAAAACCGGGTTTCGTGTAGAATAGGGTAGGAAATTCTTGCACCGTTCGTTTACAGGGCTACACAAAAGAACTAGAATAGAGTGGAGCAATACTTGGAAATTGATTCAAGAGCATTTTAGGTTGTGCTGTATGTTAATAATATAGGATTGTATTTATGTGCACCGTGGTGTGTATATAATTTTTAGAATGTATACAGGTCTGCCAATAACTAAGCGAAAGCTCTGCTTTTTATTAAATGTAATTAGTGGAAGTGCTTTATTGTAATATTTTACCACGTTCAGGAAAAATGCTCAGGAACTGAAATTAATGCCTCATACCCATATGGTTAATAAAGTATTCTTTTAAGCTAAATATTCATCGTTTATTTTAAGTATATTTACATGTTTTGAGGTTTCCTAACTACTGAATTTAAGTTCTTAACGTTTGGTCTTTGTCTCTGCTTCTTCTCAGAGTAACTTAATAACAAATTATTTCTGGCAATTCAAATGTTGTATTTTTAAGGTAATGTAAATTTGTTACTTGAGAAGTTTAATGAAGATTGATAAGTGTTAAGAAATGGTGAGTGTGAAAGTTGTCTGAATAATTTTAAATAAACTTTTAAATTTTACAGTAGATTTGAATTCTATATAAATGTAGGTACAATAACCAATCGGAGGGTTAAGAGGGGGGTAACCCTCCCTCACACATAATTTTTTGTCAAATAAAGATGTTTGAAAACCTAATTTGAATTGCTTTTAACGTAAGTTTATATAACAGTACTTCTTATTTTACTCCTTATAGGATTACTATCCCCCCCTTCCCCCATTTTTTATTTATAATTTAGAAAGAATATATGTTATGTTATTTTAAAAATTAAAATAAGCTCGTATATTATTTTCTGCATAATAAAGAAAGTACATACATAGTGAACTGCAATAAGTAACTACATACAAAAACATTTTTATTTTAAAACCCAAATCACTATTGATGTAATTGATATAGTTAAATAATTTTAAAGACCTATCAATAATTAGTTATAAAGAATGATATTTCCTATTTCAGAAGATTGTGATAAAATTGTTTTAACTAATCCTTCAAAGGAAAAGATTTATCCCCCCCCCCTTTTTTAATCAAGTTTGATCCTTTTTAATAAAACAAGTCTCACACATATTATACATAAAAAAGTTTTGTACTTAAGAATTATGAATAAATTTCTAAAAATATTCAGTTTTGAAATTCTAGAATATAATTACAGCATATTAATAAAAATGTTCAGATTTTAATGGTTCATTTTCACAATACAGCATTTTAAAATATTCTTCTATTTTGTTTTATTTATATCATGTCAAAAAGTCATTTTAATATAAATAATTATAAATCAGGATTGAGACAACTGAGCATTTTCAGCTTAATAAAAAAGCACCACAAAACTGGCGTTGTAAAAAATATTACTTACAAACTTTGAATAAACACCATAAAATGCAATAAACTCGCAACAATTGTTTCGGGTCAAAAAAACACACGACCCTTCATCAGGCGAATAAAGTAAGCACGAGCACTGCAGTCAAAGTGGTGCCGCAGACAGAAGAAGGCAGTGGGGACCCGGTGCGAGTTTTTTCCCGATCAGAAATGATTTTTTTTTTAGGGGGCACGAAGGGTCAGGGAAGGAATACGCGCGCGCAGCGCGCACGGGACTGCGCTGCCGAAGGCAGTGGGGACCACGTGCGAGTTTTTACCCGATAAGAAATGATTTTTATTTAGGGGGCACGAAGGGTCAGGGAGGGAATACGCGCGCGCAGCGCGTGTATCCCTTCAGTTGTGCGCGCGCAGCACACACGGTACTGCGCTGCGAAGGCAGTGGGGACCCGGTGCGAGTTTTTACCCGATCAGAAATGATTTTTTTAGGGGGCACGTAGGGTCAGGGAAGGAATACGCGCGCGCAGCGCGTGAGGACCCGGCACGACTTTTTACCCAATCAGAAATGATATTTTTTTTAATTTCTTTTCTTAACACTAAAAGTTTCTGTTAGTGATTCACTATTTTTAGTGATTCATTTGAAAATACTGACCCGCTAGCGGGCGAAGCCAGATAGTTGAGACATTAAATTCTGATAATCATAATTTTTTAACAAACAAAACTGTTTATTTTAATTGCAAATTATTGTAATTAAGTCATGAAATAACAAATGTATTTTTGGGCTAAATTTAATACAATATATCTAATTTAAGTTATCTTTGTCCTTTTTTTCCTCTTACAGTTCTTTCATAATAATCTATAAATTTTTGAAAAGATGAGATTAAAGAAAAATCTGATTCAAAATAACTAATTATAGGGTTCTTTGTTTAAAATCTAATTAGCAAGGACTTCTTTTGTGTTTCCACTTTGATCAACAGCAAATGAAGGACAAATGAAGTTAGTGTAATTAGAGGCTCTTTTTAAAAGTATATTTACGATAGCTTTTATTATGTTACAACATAGTCCCAAATTTTCTAACTTTTATATTATTAAATTTGAAGTTATAACATTGTTTAAAAATTAAAGTTTTACAATATTTACATGTATCGCTGATTATTTACCCTAAACGTGAGTATAGAAAGCTATTATTTTCTTTTTTAAAAATTTAAAAGATAAACCAAAGAAATAAATAAAAATAAAAAAATCACACACTGCTTAGTTGCCAATTGCTTTATTTGGGTACCACGGTGTTTACTGGTAAGAATAACAAGTTTTTTTACAGTACTTTTTGCTGATTACACCGAGAAAAAGCTCTGTAACTGACATCGAGAATCTGGATTGTGGCTCTAGTACAAATAGTTCCATGTCATCCTTATAAATTCTAATTCCTTTTGAAAGCGAGTTCTAGAAACCCCTATATTAGAATTCTAAATCTATATTATCGCGGTCAAACTTATTTGAAAATCTCTTCAAATAAATGCGAATACAAGAGGCGAGTTTTAGAAATTATAATCTTGACTTATGACCCAATTCTAGAAAATCAAGCGAGAATTTCTCGCAGTACAAAGGATTCAGAATATTCAGAATGTTGTTTCACCATTTAGAAATGTTTAGACTAGAAATTCTCGATCATTTCGTCAATTCAGCTTATTAGTGTGCCTTATACGCACAGCTCGGAAATCTATATTTCTAGTTTAGGGATTTAGAAACTGACCACTTATTCGCTCTAGATGAAATCGGTATATATTTTTTTCTCAGTGTGGAGACCACGTATTGCGTGAATTTTTCGTTGGATTTCCTAGAATTGGAACATAAACCAAGATTATAGTTACTAAATCTGGCCTCTTGAGTTCGAATTTATTTGCAGAATTTTTCAAATAAGTTTGGCTCTACGACAATATAGGAAAACGATCTAGAATTTGTATACAAGTTTTTAGAACTCGCTAGCAAAGGGAACTAGAATTCCTAAGGATGACATGGAACTATATTTACTAGTGACACAATTTGGTTCAGTGTTGGTGGTATTTCCAGATTCTAAAATATGAATCTTGCCGTGCCACTCTAAATTTAATATCATAGTATTGCTGAGTATTTGAGGTTAAGGGAAGGCGAGAACTAAAGAACATATCCGTTTTTTTTTTTTTTTTTTTTTTTTAAGTAAAAATGTTTTTTTTTTTATTTATTTATTTATTTTTACGGTATAGTTTTTTTACGTGCATTTATTATAAATTTCTAACATTAATAATCATCATAGATATGCATGTTTAAATATGCAGTTGCCAAAAACTATTAGAAATATTTACTATTTAATTTTTGATCATCACATATACGCATTGTGAGGAATTAGTGGTCTCCATTCCTCAGAGATTAACATAATTAACTTACGTAGTATGTAAGAAATAGTACGAGACTCAAATTGAAATACAAATAAAATTTTATTATAGCTTAAGTGCAGGGAGGACACTTGGGCCAAACTCAATATAAAATCTTAAATACTTTAGAAAGCTAACTTCAATAAAGAATTTAAATATATTCAGAAAGAAATCTCACCCACAGTAGATAACGTAGTAGGATAATTGCTCTCACTGATGCACAGCACTTTACTAATCGTAGGCTCCCTGAACCCGCCTAACTCTACACTATAAATTAACACCTTTAAAATCACCACAACATTTATCGAACTAAGAACTTAATCACCCAAGAACAATTCTGTTCTATTTCACACTCCACATCACCACCAACACACTTTTCTTCACCATACTCATTCATCTTTATAATTAATCTTCATCAACTCTACTCACTTCATTTAACAACTCTAAAACCTCTCTGTATTCACTCGCGCTTCGCAACTTGTTTTCTTTGCTGCAGCGCTATGCTGACGTGACTCCAACCTTACAGCTTAACAACAAGCTTAAATTCAAAATAATAAGATTTAATTAAAGATAGTCTACGATAGTACTGACTTTAAACAGTTATCTGAAAAAATTATATAGATAATTCAATAATTTTACATTAAAAAAAAGTATCTAAAGCATATTTTTAATCAGTTTATACACAGAATATAGTGGGTATTTACTTGCGATTATTATTATTAACGTAAGAGATAAAGAAATAAATTGAAATCTAATCTATTTCTTCAGATTATTGATGTATTAACAAACACTTCATATTACTGCTACTCTAATTAGAACTAGTACTTTTAATGCAGATATGTTTTAAATAATTATTTACAATTGCATCTACATGTTTAGTAAATAGAATATTTCTTAATTAAGTTTCAGTACATTTATCTTAAAAGATTTTTTTTTTTTTTTTTTTTTTTTAACAAATATTTACCTTGAGTAGAAAATTGTATTTTGTTACGTAAAAAAGTTTAATTAAAATTTATGTCAATTTTTTGTGTAACATTTTACAAAATAAAGAAAAAAATTAATTTAACATTTTAATTGTTTCAGTTGCGTAAATGAAATCTTAATCATGTAAATGTTTACAGCTTTTTTTCCTTTCTTTCTTTGAAAGGTATGCAACTGAGTATATTTCTTTAAACAGGATACGTTAATTAAATCTGGAATTTTTCACTTGCTCAAAACGCTTAGTAATAAGAATAATCCACAAGTATTTATGTTTTTTATTGAACTTAATTAAGTTTTTCTATTTAAATTGTATATTATTTGTTTTTTGAGTGAAAACCTAACTCAGAATTGGGTAATGTAAAACAAGGTAAATTATTTGTATCGTGGTACCATAAAAATTATAAAGAAAAATGTTAACATATATGAAAAGTTTTATAAATGACTGCATGCGATAAATAATTACAAGATAAAGAACCTTTTATATACCATGTTTTTAAATTTTCTGTTGAATCATATAAACGCTACAGAAGGCATCGGGAATCCGGAAAAATTAGATAAAAGTATTACAAAATTTCATTGCTATCGTGTTTTGAGTATAAAAGATTATATATAGAAAAGATTATATTTATAAAAGATTCAAATGGCTATCTAGACGGGACGTTAGTTAAAAATTGATTGCAAGCTTTGTAATGGTAATGCTGCCGAAGGCAACAAAGTTCCGTAGCAATCGGTTAAAAATATTATAAAAATGCATTTTCTCCGTACTCAGAACTATTCTGAAAGTTTCAAATGTCTAGCTAGTCGGGAAGTTAATTAAATAAATTTTCTGTTGAATCATATAAACGCTGCCGAATACAGTAGGGGCCTGAAACAGTTGACTAAAAGTATTTTAAAAAAATGTATTTTCACCGTGTTCTAAGCTATCCTGAAAGTTTCAAATGTCTAGCAAGTCGGGAAGTTAGTGAAAAATGGATTGCAAGCTTTGTACTGGTAACGCTGCCAAAGGCAGCAGGGTTCCTGAGCAGTTGGTTAAAAATATAAAAAAAAATACATTTTCACCGTGTTCTGAACTATTCTGAAAGTTTCAAATGTCTAGCTAGTCGGGAAGTTAGGGAGAAAAATGGATTGCAAGCTTTGTACTGGTAACGCTGCCGAAGGCAGCAGGGTTCCTAAGCAGTTGGTTAAAAATATTAAAAAAATACATTTTCACTGTGTTCTGAACTATTCTGAAAGTTTCAAATGTCTAGCTAGTCGGGAAGTTAGTGAAAAATGGATTGCAAGCTTTGTACTAGTAACGTTGCCGAAGGCAGCAGGGTTCCTAAGCAGTTGGTTAAAAATATTAAAAAAATACATTTTCACCGTGTTCTGAACTATTCTGAAAGTTTCAAATGTCTAGCTAGTCGGGAAGTTAGTTAAATAAATTTTCTGTTGAATCATATAAACACTGCCGAATACAGTAGGGACCTGAAACAGTTGACTAAAAGTATAAAAAAAAAAAAAAAAAATTACTGTTACCGTGTTCTGAGCTATCCTGAAAGTTTCAAATGTCTAGCTAGTCGGGAAGTTAGTGAAAAATCGATTGCAAGCTTTGTACTGGTAACGCTGCCGAAGGCAGCAGGAACCCGAAACAGTGTGCTAAAGGTATTTAAAAAATGCATTTTTACCGTGTTCTGAACTATTCTGAAAGTTTCAAATATCTAGCTAGTCGGAAAGTTATTTAACTAAATTTTTTGTCGAATCATATAAACGATGCCGAAGGCAGCGGGACCTGAAACAGTTGACTAAAAGTATTAAAAAAATGTATTGTCACCGTGTTCTGAGCTGTCCTGAAAATTTCAAATATCTAGCTAGTCGGGGAGTTAGTTAAAAATCGATTGCAAGATTTGTACTGGACAAACAAACAAACAAACAAACAAACAAACAAGAATCGAAGTTAATAAAAACATGGTAAAAATAAGAATATTCACTATAATCAAAATCAACAGTTATTCGTAAGGTAAATAAAATAAACATAAATAGTTACATGGTAATGAAAAAAACTGATAGTTCTCCGTCCTAAACTAAATTCTGCTTTTACCATAATTTCATCAAAATCATTTTTTTTTTTTTTTTGAAAGAAAAAGGAATGAAAATTAATAAAAATCAGTATCGAAACAACTACTATCGAAAAAGTTTTTATTATCATCATCATTATTATTATTATTATTTAATAATTTTTAATTAGGAAAAAAAAAAAAAAAAAAAAAAAAAGCGCGCGTGCAAAATGAAAAAAAAAAAAAAAAAGAGAAACAAGATAATTAAGTATGAATTTGAATTGGTAATTTAAGGATGCCATTGATATAGTAACTTTTTTGTTGTAAATTGTTTTTAATAAATTAAAATGCGGATATCATAATTGCGCTACTAAAGATATTTGCTGGAAACGTCCGAGTTACTTTGGTGGCAAATTTCAAATTTCGCCAAAGGTGTCCTATACTAAAGCTTTTTTTTTTTCCCCCAGTAAAATACGCATAGAATAGATGAGTTTTTTTTTTTTTTTTTTTTTTTTTTTTTTTAAATTTATTTATTTATTTATTTGTTTGTTGTTGTTGTTGTTGCTGTCCCTGTACATAAACCAGTTGCACAGGACATGTAAATGTAATTTAAAATAGGGAACATTCCATAGTAAATTTGAGTAACATATATAATTTTGTAAAAATTCTGAAAATATTTACGGACGCTGGGTCGGGTAGATGGACAGGGAGACAGATGGACAGTCGGACAGATAGATACTTCAATTGAAATCATATTCCCACTTAAAAACTGTTATATCGCTAAATGTAAACGAAAATGAAATTTCAGCAAATTTGCAATGATAGCTTTCAATGTAACTGAATATTTTTGTGTGGCCCTGTACACAAGCCAGAAGAGATAATCACTCCGTTTTCAATAAGAAACAACCGATAGTGAACTTGAATATCATATATCAGTTTCAAAAAATTCCATGAATATTTACGTGAGTTAAAGCGCGGATAGACAGATAGATAAACGGACAGACAGACAGACAAACCGAAGTCATTAACACTTTTCAACCTTATTAGAAATTGTTATAAACATTTAGATGATGATAAAAAAGATTAATATAAACGAAAATGTAATTCCAGCAAATTTCCAATAACACCCATAATTTTAACTGAATATTTTTGTGTGGCCCTGTAAATCTAATGCTAACATACTGTATGCTATGGAAAGCATTCGTTTGTGCGTATGAATAATATATTTTAATTTTAATAAGATTTGTGCAAAGTACAGTCCTACAAATTTGGTGTATGGAAGAAATACCTCTCGTAGAACACAGTGCTTAGGAATAATTTCGGGTATCCCTGTATACAAGCCCGCGATGGTATATACTCCATTTTCAATGAGAAACATGCGATAGCGTACTTGAATGACATATTTCAATTTCATTAAGATTTGTGTAAAGTAATGGTATTAAAGTATGGTTTATAGAAATACCTCTCATAGAACGCAATGCTTAGGAATGTTTTTGGGTGTCTCTGTATACAAACCCGCTATGGTATTTACCCCATTTTCAATGAGAAACTTTCGATAGTGAATTTGAATAACATATTTCAATTTCATGAAGATTTGTGTAAAATAACGGTCTAAAAATATGGTTTATAGAAATGCCTCTCATAGGACACGATGCTTTAGAAAACATGTCAAAAACTCATTTTAATATAAATAATAATAAATTAGGATTGAGAACCCTCAGTATTTTCAGCTTATGTTGAATACAAGAATTTTTTTTTTTTTTTTTTTTAATATTTTAATTATGGTTATGGGAGAACATTTGTCAGTTCCATAAAAACAAATAAATTAGTAATTTTATTCTTATTTAAAAATTAAGTATACAATTGAGACATAAAATTTAGTTAATCATAATTTTTTATTAAACATTAAAACTGTTTATTGTAAATGCAAAATACTTAAGTCATGAAATAACAAATGTATTGTTGGGCTAAATTTTAATACTGTACATATAATTTAAGTCATCTTTGTCCCTTTTTTCCTTTAACAGTTCTTTCATACTAATCTATAAATTTATGAGATTAAAGAAAAATCTGATTCAAAATAACTAATTACAGGGTTCTTTGTTTAAAATCTAATTAGCAAGGACTTCTTTTGTGTTCTCCCTTTGATCAACAGCAAATGAAGGACAAATGAAGTTAGTGTAATTAGAGGCTTTTTCTAAAAGTATATTTACGATAGCTTTTATTACGTTACAACATAGTCCAAAATTTTCTAACTTTTATATTATTAAATTTGAAGTTATAACATTGTTTAAAAATTAAAGTTTTACAATATTTACATCTATCGGTGATCAGTACCCCTAAAAGTGAGTATAGAAGGCTATTATTTTCTTTTTTAAAAATTTAAAAGATTAACCAAAGAAGAAAAAAAAAAAAAAAAAACCTCACAAACTGCTTAGTAGCCATTGCTTTATTTGGCCAACACGGTGTTTACAGGTAAGAATAACAAATTTTGTTACAGTACATTTTGCTGATTATGCAAATTTTATTCTTTGTTAAAAAATTTTTGTAATTCCTTAAAAAAAAAAAAAAAAAAAACTGTTAATTTTTTAATTTATTTTATTTTATTTTATTTTTGGTAAATTAACAGAAATATATATATATATATATATATAATCCTTTTAGTAGTAGAAGCAAAGAATGAAAACGAAAAATAGTCAAACAATTCGCCAAAGAGACATACACACGCCAAACAAAGCAACACGATTTCCCAAATTGATTCAATTATCAAGTTCAATAATAGCACTTAAACTATCACCCGCCTTAGAACTGGTCATTATCGAGGTATGAAGATCCTGAGAGATGGCAATAGAACTTACCGTCTCTGCAGCAACTGTGATGATATTCCACTAACACCAAAACATATTTTTGACTGCCCAGCCATTTTAAGATCCCTGGCTCAGCTTGGGGAATTCTCCCCCTTTGACATCGAGAGTCTGTACTCCGATAACATCAAGGAGTTGGCCGGCTGTGTTTTGCACACTCATGGTTCTCTATAGTTCTCCCCATGGACACGACACCAACCAACCAACAATAGCACTGACGCCAATCCACTGTACAACAATGCCTGTTGAAAATTGAAATAGGACCGTGTAATTAGGCTCTGACGAAAAGACGGTTGACTCTAGGACAATATTTCAAGGTGAAAAAAGAGAACCCTGTAATGAACAATAATGACCCATTAAGCGCAGTAGAAGCCAAACAACAGACACAAGATCACCAAAACCACAAAGACCAATACGAATGAACAATTTCTCTATGTAGGAGAAGCTCAGATAGGTTAAAAAAAAAATTGATATATATATATATATATTGCGATAGGATTTGTTTTGCCCGTAATTTTTATTTATTCATTTGACTGGACCGCTTCCATCTAGAACGAACAAAAAGTCATTTTCTAAAACCGTAAATCAGAAATACAGACTTACGAGCTATATCCTATATGTATAAGGTAAACAAATAACCTGGATAGATGAAATGATCCAGAATTTCTAGTCGATGCTTTTCCAGATAGTGCAGCAATTTTATGATGCGTGAATTTCTCGCTTGATTTCCCAGAATTGGGTCACAAACCAAGATTATAGTTACTAAATCTGGCCTCTTGAGTTCGAATTTATTTGCAGAGTTTTTCAAATAAGTTTGGCTCTACGACAATATAGGAAAACGATCTAGAATTTGCATACAAGTTTTTAGATCTCGCTAGCAAAAGGAACTAGAATTCCTAAGGATGACATGGAACTGTATTTACTAGTGACACAATTTGGTTTCTAGGTGTCTCTCACAATTTTTTTTTCTCAGTGTTGGTGGTATTTCAAGATTCTAAAATATGAATCTTGCCTTGCCACTCTAAATTTAATATCATAGTATTGTTGACTATTGAGGTTAAGGGAAGAGGAGAACTAAAAAAATATCTGTTTCTTTTTTGTAACAGTTTTTTATTTTATTTATTTATTTATTTATTTTAAGTAAAAAAGTTTTTTTTTTTTTTTTACGGTGCATTTATTAGAAACTTTTAACATTAATTCTCACCGTAGGTATGCATGTTTAAATGTGTAGCTGCCAAAAACTATTAAAAGTATTTAGTATTCAATTTTTGAACATCACATATATGCATAACAAGCTTAACCCGTTAACGCCCGAATTAATTTTGCTAAATATTACTAGCTGATTATTTCACTTCTAAATTAATGTAGACAACTGACAGTAAAATAGATTAACTTAAACAATTCTTCTGATAGTTTTAAATTTGAAGCCTATCCTCATTTATTGACGTTTAGCGTTCTAGCGAGAAAACTTCGAAATAGAAAAACTTTGGGATAACAGATTAATTTCTTATTATATGTTGACAAAGATCTCGAAAATAAAGTATTATAGTATGTATACTTTATTCAACTTGATTTAAATTAATATACCTGCGCAAAAAGCAACTATATGTGCGACGAATGAGAAATCATAAAATAAAAATTATGAAATAATAATTAATAGTAGGCACATAAAACTTTCAGGGATCATTAAGAGTGATGCTATAAACTGTCACTAAAAAGCAGAAATCATTCCAAGAAACCACAAAAAATATACGTGCTATTTTATTAGCTGTCCTCAAATGAGGACACTGGGCGCTAACGGGTTAAATTCGAATTAATAAAATTTAATTAAAGATAGCCTACAATAGTGCTAACTATAAACAGTTATCTGAAAAAATTATATCGATATTTCAATAATTTTACATTAAAAAAAGAAAAAAAAGTATCTAAAGTATATTTTTTTATCAGTTTATACACAGAATATAGTGGGTATTTACTTGCGAATATTATTATTATTATTATTAACGTAAGAGATAAAGAAATAAATTGAAATCTATTTCTCAGATTATTGATGTATTAACAAACACTTCATATTACTGCTACTCTAATTAGAACTAGTACTTTTAATGCAGATATGTTTTAAATAATTATTTACAATTGCATCTACATGTTTAGTAAATAGAATATTTCTTAATTAAGTTTCAGTACATTTATCTTAAATTTTTTTTTTTTTATTTAAACAAATATTTACCTTGAGTAGAAAATTGTATTTTGTTTCGTAAAAAAAGTTTAATTAAAATTTATGTCAATTTTTTGTGTAACATTTTACAAAATAAAGAAAAAAATTAATTTAACATTTTAATTGTTTCAGTTGCGTAAATGAAATCTTAATCATGTAAATGTTTACAGCTTTTTTTCCTTTCTTTCTTTGAAAGGTATGCAACTGAGTATATTTCTTTAAACAGGATACGTTAATTAAATCTTGAATTTTTCATTTGCTAAAAATGCTTAGTAATAAGAATAATCCACAGGTATTTATGTTTTTTACTGAACGTAATTAAGTTTTTCTATTTAAAATCTATATTATTTGTTTTTTGAGTAAAACCCTAACTCAGAATTAGATAATGTAAAACAAGGTAAATTATTTGTATCGTGGTACCATAAAAATTATAAAGAAAAATATTAACATACATGAAAAGTTTTATAAATGACTGCATGCGATAAATAACATAACAAATTGACATATATTGATACAAGATAGTCAAAATAATATAATTTACGTAATAACGTTGTTGTACAAATATAACTAGTATTATTTAACTTTTGATTTGAATTACACTATTACGCTATTTATTTTTGTTTAATGTAATAATATATATACAAAAAGATTTTTTCATAATACGTTGCATTTTTTTTTTCAAATTAGTTTATACAATTAAAGTTTAGTACAATTAAAATTTATTTTATACATTTATTTCTTAAATTATTTATATGCATTGTTCCCCTTATGTATGGTATGAAAATGCAGAAAAAGAATATCTAAAATGGTTTAAAATGTAAAAGAGATTTATAGATTTTTAAAAAAATTACATTGTGACGGACAGATCAAGAATTTATATTTTAAGGCTATAGGAAATTCAAAGTGTGTCTTAAAATTTTCTGTGAATGGTGCAAAAAAATTACGATCGTTATAAAAGGACAACTAGGTATTCTCGCTGTCTACTGACAAAATCGTAATTTTAAAGCACGGTTGTTTATTGTGACTTTCGAAAGAAAAATGCAAATGAACAACGTGGAAACATCAATTTTTTCTACAAATTAGTTAAAACGGTGAGGGAGGCCTATGCAATGTTAGTGCATGCATATGGTACAGAAGTAGTAAGCAAGCAAAAATTGTTTTATGACTGGTGCGTTGTTTATCTTGTTTTTGGTTCCCCCGAATGTAGCTCATCGTCAACAATGATTTCGTTTCATCGCGGAAACGTTTGAACCAGTCATAAAACACTTTTTGTTTTTACTTACAACATTTGTTCCACACACATGCGCCTACATTGCATGGACTTTTTCCCCAGTTTTTCTAATTTGTAGCACATCTTCATGTTTTCGCTTTTCTTTATTGTGCCATGATGAAAACTGTCATACATTTTCTGCTCTGTGATGTCGATAATCACATATTCTAAAAAATATATATAATATATTAAAAATGAAATAAAATATGTAACGAACACATTTTCATAACCTCTATATTGCAACTTAAATTCTCATACTGTATGTTCTTTAAATTTTTACATCCTCCCTCTTCCCACATATGTATCTTTTGCTTATTGCAACTCTATCGAACCCTTTGATCATATATTATTCGTTCTTTAACGTTAATACAGATCTGCAACAGCTTGTTATGACTTTTCCTAGTTCCGTTTCTTTTCATCTTACACAATAAAGGCAGTTTTTCGCCTTGAGTGCATTCCTTGTCTTATAACATGGTACGTTAATTTTTGCTTAAAAGTTCCGGGTTCTCATGGCAAATTTTTGGCGATTAGTGAGGACCGTTTGAATAGTAATTATGTGGTAACCTTTTCAAAATTGCATGTGTTTATACGGAACACAATTACAACCATTTCTCTACTATTTTGAATTTGGCTTCGACTAGAGTTCAGGCGAAATTAATGAAGATATCGCAGCGTCACTTCATCATCATGACTTAACCAGTGAAGTCATCGTTTTGGGCTACCACTCCAATGCTATTAAAAATTACTTCAATTCTAATTATTTAATAATAATTTTATAAATGTTTGTCACCAATATCAATGAGTAATATATCATATAAAATGTTTAATAAAATTTTTCGTGGTTATCTACAAAAATGCCTGGATTAATGAACACTCAATTATTGTCTAGTCACTTCGCAAGAATTCTGAATTTGTTTTTATACACTTCTATGCCCAACGGCCATCTACAAATCCTCAACTTCAAAAATCTTCATCTTGACATGCTCGAATGGTCATAGCAAGCGACTGTGCTTTAGAATTGTTACTTTAATGATGCGCAGAGTTTGCTGATATTTTATTTTAATTTGCTCAGTTTGGTTAGATGATTTAGCTGAACTCTCGTTCTACTCAATACATCAAGTTCTTAATGAATTTATGTCAATATTTAAGGTGTCGTAAAGGGGAAAAGAATTTTGTTTGCTATAATGTTTCTCTTTTACGTCCAAAATTAATCATATATTCATTCTTACGTTTTGAATGAAAAAGGAATAAATTAACTATATATACCTTAATTAAAAGTTTATGAATAAAGAATTTTGTAATTTTTATTTTCCACTTCTCATTTGTTACATCTTTATTAAATTATCTGTAATATTACAAACTGGACCCTTTTTAAAAGTCTCTTAAGCAATTTTCCATATTATTTTGTTCATATTTTTCCTTGGACATTGAATCAAAATTGATATACATTTTAAACACCTATGTACATCTAATAATAACAGGAGACTTGGCGTTGGAATATTAAAATCCGAATAAACTACTACGTCAGAAACGCCAAAGAAAAATATTGGAAATGAACATACCTCACCACTCTCCTCACCTTTCCCGTATTCCTATTGGTTGAACTAAATCCGGCCCCTCTCCTATATATACGAGCACTTCTCCTGATTCAGAATCCTTTTTGCACTGAAGACGGTACGCTTTAGGCTACCGAAACAGCTGTATGCATTTCCAATATTTTTCTTTGGCGTTTCTGAGGCGTTAGTAGTTTATTCGGGTTTTAATACCTATGTACATCATTTGAATTATTTACTGTAAAAACCTTATTTCTTTTATATAAATGCTGGTATACTTTCTTTAATTAATATTGTTTATGATTTTCTTTAAACTAAGTAAAATTAAATGAATGTACATCTAGAATTTCTTGCTTTCTTTCTTAGCAACATTTAAATCAATAAGATAAACTAGGAATGAGAAATGTAACTTGTATGTCTTTTGATCTTTCCAATTTAAACAATGAATCTGAAAATCAAAAGAACATATTTTCGAAAATATAACAAAAGGAAATTAATTAGAACAAATTTAAATAAAACTGTAAATAAAACAACCCTTAATTAAACAATACAACATATGTATCATTATTTGGTAAAAATTCTTGAGCATTATGCTGGTAGTTTTTCTTTTTTAAATATGCATATCTTAGTTAAATATTTGTAACTGTAGCAAATAATTTAATACACTTATTTACGATTAAAACGAAGAGCATTAAGTATTAGAAATATAATATTTTATTTTTAGAGAATGTCTAAAATTTTCCTTAATGTATATCATGTCGACGAAAATTATTATTATTATGATTATTATTTTTCTGTTTCCATTGAAATATAAATCTTGATATTTGCTATTGAATTGAGCAATAAAAGTGGTTTATAATTAAATTTCAAAATTGAAAAGGAAAGTCATACCGCATTTAGAAAAGATTGTTTTGTTTAATTAATCCCATTTATGTACTTCAGAATTTATATAATTCTCGAAGAATAGACAATAAAAGAAATATTTATTTCACATAATAATAGAACCTAATTTATTTGATAACAGAGGATAATTAAATAACCACATTTGAATACGAATAAAAATGCGTAATTATATATATATATATATGTATTAGGTCGATTCATGATAGACGAACGTACTATTTTCAATACGCAAAAGCAATTATTTTTTTATAATCATATTAAAAGCCTAATGTTTGAAGATGGGATAGAATACAATGATTAAAACATAAATAATATCTCACTCAAATTTCAATGTGAATATATGTACTGTAGACATTTTTAATTGAAATAGGTTTAACCCTTTATCTACTGCATTATGATACAAACAAAAATTGTGTTTGAAACACATATTTTTAGTTACTAAAGTGCATTATTTAAGGATATATATGTTAAAAATTATGCATATCACCTCATGATATTAATCAATGAGAATTTTGTGAGGTCGTACTTTAGTGTACCACTGGTACATAGAGGTCGAAAAAATTATTTCGACATGAAAAAAGTGTAGAGAAATATTTACGCTTTATGTTCCTCATATTTTTTCTAAGATTAGTGGGATATTCTTGAAATAATATAGGAATTAATTATAACACACATGAAGATCGTGAAAAATATCAAGCAAAAACAGCAAGTGCACTCCATGAAATCCCTTGTGGAACAAAAATGTCTATATGTATCGTCTAATGTTTTGTAGTTAGATTAAAGGGAGGTACACCTGTTCCCTTCTTATAAATATCTTTGACATTTCTTCTATAAATTCGATTTTATACTCTTTTTAAAGTAATGGTACTTTAAAGTACCGTCAGTAGATAAAGGGTTAAGGTAAATCACAATGTTGAAACTACTTTAAACCGATCGTTTTATAAGATTTCAAGAGACATAAAGCAATCTGCGGGGAATCGCAAATGGTACATAATACATAGGTATATTGCGTCTACTCCTACATGGGCTTCTGTTCTACAGAAGCCTCACATGCGTCTTCAACATTAGCATATGCAGGACAGTAAGTTGGTGATTCTAACTCGACATCATATCCTCATTCAATTCACAAGTGGAAGGTGGTAACCCGTTAGTTATGAAGAACCTACAGCAGAACGGACTCAGTTTAAGGTTACTCAACTTGTAAATTTATAGGTCCCTTAATGACCCCACTTCCTCTTGTGTCCTTGAGACATTTACTTTGTTGTTTTCATTCGCAAACTTTATCCCTAATTTTCCTTTTACAAAACAGTCTTCGTAACCTCTGTTTGCTGGCTCTTTTTTTTTTTTTTTTTTTTTTTTAATACATAAAATATAATGCATAGTCTGTTCACCAATTAAATATGAATCAAGAGAAGTAGAATTTCTAAATTAGAATGTAAATGCTGTGTTTTTATTAATGCAAATCATGAAACCTTTATTTAAAGCGAGTTTATTTCTGAATGCTTTTACAGTATTTTGTTTGTTCATTAACATCTTCTATTCATTTCGTCTCTTTTAACAATACAATATTTATAAATATTTTTATTTTAATAGTTTTTAAAATGCGTTTATGAGGCAGACTACAAATAGGCACTAAATTCAATTTCACTAGCATAATAAAAAAAGACTTTTATGAAAACAACACTTGAAATAATGAATGAGCTTCTTTAACTGTAGTTTAATAGCTTCAAGCAAATTTTGTAAACATGATCATAATAATCAATACAAAGCATATATATATATATATATATATATATATATACACGTTTGGTATATTCTGTATTATTGGTTGTTTTCTTTGTATTAAAAGGATCCACATCCACATATATATATACTAGCAGACCCGGCCACGCGTTGCTGTGACTAAGTTATACGTTGAATTATACGGCTGTAAACTATTTAGTACAGTCAAATTATTATTTACGAACAAAGACGAAAACGTTGTAGCCGATGTAAAAACCCACAGGGTTGAGATTTGAAACTTAGGTCAAAATTTGGAAGCGATTGATAAAAATTTTCGTAGTGTTGATATTAAGCACAAATTAATTTCATTGTAGGGTCCTATAAATTTTAATGGAGAAGTGATATATATTATTTCTAATGCTACTTTGGATAAAATTGCTAAAATGACTAATATATAAATTAAATTCTATTAAAATTCTATTAAAATAAAAGTATAAAAGAAACAGACGATTTTAAAATCAATTTTTATGGAGGAGTGAAATATAATGTATGCTATAATGGATAATTTTACTATAAAATGACCTCATCATTTTAAATATTTTAAAGAGGGCAAAAGCTGTAGTTATAAAAAGGAAAACAATAAGGCTAAACCAGAAAAATAAGTAAATTTGATAAATATTTTAAAACTTTAAAATTGGAAATCTTATGAAATATTGGACATTTAAAGTAAATACATGTATCATTTTAAATAGAAAAAGATTTTGGAAAAGTTTAGTGTATTTTAACGAAGTGATGAGAAGTTTTTGAGTATGTTCAAATTTTAATAGTAAATTCAAGTTAATAAAGATGGGAAACATTGAGGATTAAGATAAGAATAATTATAAGATAAAAAAAAAAAAAAAAAAACTTTTTATATACCATGCTTTTAAATTTTAATATGCTAATAATATACTAATTAAAAGAAAAATGATAAATATCCTATCATAGTTTGAAGTCAAATTTGTTTTCAAATGTCTAAATAAAATATCTGATGTAAGATACTAATATTTTGCAGCGGAATAGATTTCATTTCTGTCATCCTTGGCCAAAAAAAAAGAATATCGCCAAATTATCTGGCGAAAATATTTAATTCCTTTCAAAAATCATGGTTATTTTAACAACTTATATTAAAAGAGTAATGAATAATATGAAACAATATTTCGTACAATACATATTACATGTCATACATACGTAGAATGAATAATACATATTACATTTCGTACAATGCATACATCTGGCATGTATATTTTTGTGTTACGCTTTTGATCGCTAAATAATAATAATAAAAAAAGCCAAGGGCGACAGAGTTTTGAAATTTAAAATTAAAATTTTGTCAATTTGACAGCAAAATAATTCAATCTAACACCCGCGATAACTAATACATATCTATACCCAAATATAAGGATTAAAATCGGGAAATAAATTTCCTCGATTTTTAATAATTTCTTACAAAAAATCCAGTGGGCAATTAACATAGGAAATCTTTTTCTTGGCTGCACAGACGGTCAGTGAGTCACACTTCGCTTGCGTATAGAACTCATAGATATAGTATAGCATATATAGAATAGAGTGATCATTGGGGAGAAAAAAAGTTATTCCTTTTGATTTGGGAAAAGACGACGTTTTTACCAAAATATGGCCGTCTTTCCCCGAGTGAATACACACGGGAATGCATACTAATATTTTAGCAAATAAAATTTATGAATAATTTATTTGCTAAAGGGGAATGGAAGACTCCGGATACAGTTTCAAATTCATATTTCTTTCTTTCTTTCCTTTTTTTTTTTTTTTCGGCATCAAAAATCTTTGTACGATAACATGGGGATGAGAGATCTATATATATTACTATGTCTATGATAGAACTACATTAGCACTTTATCAATGTGTATAAAATCTTTAAACTGATTATGACGTCAATTTTCGTGAGATGCATAATTTAACTTCTTATAATTTTTTAACGTTCACGTTTGATTAAATGTATTTATTTTTATGTCAAAAGAAAATGAACTCGTATTTTTTTTTTTTTTTTTTTTTTTTTTGGCAACAATTAAACTTATGGAACTCACAGATATTTTGGAGCAACTTTAATAAAGG
This sequence comes from Salticus scenicus, assembly GCA_963930645.1. NCBI lineage: Eukaryota > Metazoa > Arthropoda > Arachnida > Araneae > Salticidae > Salticus > Salticus scenicus. The sequence continues at coordinate 17,170,463 of OZ005648.1, read as the reverse complement.
TCTATAATTAACAAATAATTGCAATAAAACAATATTGTGACAATAAATTGAGATAAAAACTATCCTATCTCTCAAGTTGGACCAAACTGCACACAGTGTGCAAAATTTCATTAAAATCGGTTCGTTAGTTTAGGAGTTTACCCCGGACAAACATCGTGACACGTAATTTATATATATATATACAGATATACATATATACATGCAGATCCCTTATATAGCCTCCTATATTTCGAGAATTACAGAATAATCAATTTAGAGCTTGTTAGACTTGCTAGACGGAAGAAAGCTGCTCACCACTAGAAAGCCACTCACAGCAGTTTGTAGCGATTTTAATGGGGGAAATCCCAGCCCCACAAATTACGACGGCCAGGGAAGTGGTTAAGACTCCCACGTAGTTTATTACACACACACACACACAAAAAAAAAAGTACATTAGCTGTCAGCGATTACGCCTTCGCGACAAAGTTCGACATAAGAAGTAAATAGTACAGATAACCGATATATCGATAAAAAGGATTCTTTCGAGAAGAACACGAAAAATGTCGGAGAAAAACCTTCTGGAGTTAAACAGTAAAAGCTCGCGAAAAATTTCTGCATTCTTTAATAAAATATTAATAACTCTTTCGATATCCAAGCTATCCTCACAAAACTCTACACACGTATAAAATATAACATTTATAACTCTATCTAAATTTTGTAGATGAACCGACGTTTTTTCAGAGACAGGGTAATCACAAATACTTTTCATTTTATTGAATTTGTTGTTCGTCCCCTAAAGGCCTTCGTGACAAAATCTATGCTGGAAAATATAAAGAAAGACATGTTTTCCTTATTCTGAAAATTCAAGAACAACACGTTAAGTATTTTTTGAGATATTCTACAAAATGTAAAAAATCGAAAATGTTTCCATTATTTTGTCCAACACTTCTATATTCATTTATTTCATTTTTCATACCATTTCATACTTTCATTCAGAATACCATTAGGGTAAAATGAAATATATTTACAGTTTCTTAAAAAATATGTATAAGTAATATTTAACGTAATTTTAAATGAGAAATATATAAATTTAAAGAAGAATATAAAATATCCCCTTTTTAAAGAATTTGCAGATGGAGAGTTTTAATATTTTCCTTTATGTTATAATTTTGTAGGCAGAATATGCTAAATACCGAGCAGCCTGTCTTAGAATTTAAAAGTTTTGTTGTAGGCAAATAATAATGATAAATAATCTAGTGTGTCACTCACACGACTTTCTCTTACCCTGAAATTTAATACAATAAACACAGGTTGGAGATTACGAGGTAAGATAACGAGTACTGTTATGTAAACCTATGTTAAACAATTCAAATTAGGCTTCGGAAGAGTTTTATATGATAATTAGTTCTGTGTGAGGGGGGCTACCGCTCCCCTCAACCCCCCGTTTCATTAATGCACCTACATTTATACAGAATTTAATTCGGCTATTGAAAAATAATTCTGTTTTTTAAAAATAATTTATTAAAATTATTATGTAAAAAAATTATCTTTTATTATAATGCAGACACTTCCCATATTAGTGAAGTAGTATAACACTAAGTATCCAAAAAAAAGTTGAATTTATTCTCAATATTACATTTAAAAAAAAATTGGGGTATAAATGAAAAAATTCGATAACTTTATTTTAAATTATCGCAGATCGATGGTTCAACCATTCGTTTTAAAGGTACTGACGAGCTCTTTTGAAAGATACCCATTATGAAAATTTACTCCCCTCGAGGGGGGAGGCGAGGCTCCTACATACACAATTTTTTTTCCCTGATGACTATCTCTATTATAAATATATATATATATATTCGTTTCATTTGGTTTAGTGCCGTCTATAGATGTTAAACTCTACTTACCTGCAATTTCCCCCATAGACGTAATGTATTTGATACTTTTGAGTGTCCCTGTACACGAACCATTTGGTTCATCTCAACGAAAAGCTTAGTGTAGCATCCCTATATGCTACACATTTAGAATACCGAGTTTGGAATTTCTGCTACTATTTGTTCTTGAGATATGCTGATAAGAGACACACAGACAGACAGACAGACAGACACACAGATCATTCGCTAAAAACATGATTTTCGTATTCAGGGGACTTCAGAACATGTAAATATAACAAAAACTCACGTTCGAAAATTTGACCCTAAAACAACACTTTCTCGACACTATGGGTAAGAGAAAGTAAAAAGAGAAGTAGATAATTTTTTTCTCACTGAGAATTAAAGTTTGAACGAGAGACTTTTTCCCTTTAACTAGACGTTTTCTTTATTCAAGCTATTCTATAACAAAGGTGTTTTAACAGTTTTCTTTCTTTTGCTTTTTAAACGTCTGAAAGAGATTGTCCTCTCTTCCTATAGTAATAATAGTATTGAGTTTAGATATAATAATCTTGAGTCCAGCTATAGATTTACTATTATAAAACATTAAATGGTACCGCTTTGCAAGTGTAACAGGATTTTCCCTAACAACACACTTGTCCATAATACATCCTGAAAATGTTCACAGGATATCTTTTCAACCGTAGGACATCCTGAGGATGACATTTAGAGAGATTGTGCTATTAGGGTTGTTTTTTAATATCCCCCTCCCCCTAAATTTTCAACAAATAAGTATATAAATAAGTATATAAAATGAAAAAAATCTAAGAGCACAATGATATTCTGCTAACATGCCAATAATATAAAAAAATATTTTAAATATAAATAAAAACAAATATTAAATTATTTTACTGTTTTCGGGAACTTGAAATCATTGGAATTCATTGCATATATAATTATAAAATGGACTGGATGAAAAAATAATATCTTGCCTATCCTAAATCGTTTTAAATTTGTAGATTTGAATCTTGTAGGAAAAAAAAGCCAGTTTAATACATTTTTGTTATTTCCTTAAATTGTTCATGAACTGAAAACCATTTTATTACACATGAATAAACGTATAAAAATGATAGCATATATTTGAAGATACTCTAAATTTTAAGCCCCGTTAAAGGTAAATTTGTTCCAAAAGAAAGGAACTTTGGTTTATTCAGTCACGTATGAAATCGATCTTTCTCTTTTAAGAGACGATCTTTAACGTTATTGGAATGCTAAGTATTTTCGATACATCTTGAAATTTCGACATAACAAGTTCCAATTGTAAAATATGCCTGTATTTATTTGTGGTAAATTGAATTATTAGTGTATATATTCCAATAAAAATTGCTGCATATTGAAATATTAAATACATTTTTAAAATTAATGCAATTATTAATATTAATAAAGAGAAGTAAATTTTTCATCGCATTCTCTTTGTTTCAATGTAATTTTTGTTAATATAAGATATTTATAGCTAAGTATAATATATATATATATATATATATATATATATATGTGTGTGTGTGTGTGTGTGTGTGTGTGTATGAAAGGATAAAGAGAGGTAAGTTTTTAAATTATTATTTTATTATTTTAAATTAATAGTGAGCAATAATTTAAAGAAAATCCCATTAGAAAGTCTTAACTTAAAATTAATTCTAAAGTTTCCCCTGTAAAGTAAGTTTTAGTACAAGGCGCAAGCATAACGCAAAAATCATAAAAGAGAACCAATTTTAAGATAAGAAAGTGCTGAATAAGTGCAACCTGCAGCTTTTTGTGGTTAGTAGCTGCATAGTAATTAATCCTAGAAATCTGGACCTCAGCTAAGCTGTCAATCATTAAGTTAATATCCAATAAGCATAGGAAGGAGTGGTGTGATTTCCCGCCAAAAATGCCAGTATTTAAGTGAAAACACGGGCAGAGGAGTGCGTCTCTTCTTGTGTGCTCTTGCTTAGTAAACTTATGTCAAATAACGGCCCGAGAGGGGTCACGTGATCGCATTCGGCTGCACTGCACTGCATCCATTTGCTCAACTCACAATCATGGACTGTACCTTATATGTTCCAGATGGATTAATAAATATCTGTGGTTCCATCCGGAGTATTTACTGAGTGCCAGCCTCTTTCCTTCATAGCTATTATGTGATTCAAGTAAGGGAATTCGTCACATTAAAATAAGTCGACAGGCATGGAACACCTGCTATAAAGTAAATAATGGTACTCAAGTTATGGCTGCAAGAAAATTAATTATGTTTGATCCTGACCCCTCTCGGGGAAACATTAAATTAAATCTATATCAATAAAAGCAACCCTTTTCAATAGAAAGAAAAACAATAAACTAAATCCGCAGAAGGAAAGAAAATAATAAATTAAAGCTATATGAATAAAGGCAGCCTTTTTCAAGAGAAAAATATCATTCCTTATCTTTAATACCTAATGAAGAAAAGAAAATAAAGGAAGATATATTCATTCAATCAGGCAAAACTAGCTTATTCAACAGAGACTGAATTGCATCTCAAAGAAAGTGTGTCAAGTTTTGTTTTTCTCTACATTCTTCTCCCTGCATCCATCAAGGTCAAGTGCTTTGGCTACTAATATGGTGTTCTTCCTTCATCAAATGTGTTATTTCATCAAGGTCAATGGCCTCATTCACTGGATGGAGAATTAAACAAAGATAACAGAATATAAACAACTGCAGACATAAAGTGGAAGTAGCAATTTTTTTTATTTATTTTTCTTTTTTATTCCGGCAGGGGAAGGAAAGTGAGTAAATTATTTATTTATTTTAAGATAAAAAGGAACTTTAATAAAAAATAAAAAAATTGGACAAAAAGTCAATAAACTGGACCAGTTTACAAACAGATTTTAGGAAAGTGATACATATTTAGTTTATACATTAAGTTGAATTTTTATGATCTAGAGAAAAAAAAAATGATAATAATAGTAATAATAATAATAATAATAATACAATAAGTATTTTTTAATGTGTGTTAATTACTATATTAAAAATGAGTATTTTTGCAGTTCTCCCATATTTAATAATGAATTTTTATTATATTTAAGGAGTATATAAATTATTTTTGATTGTTCATTTTCTGCATAAGTATTTTAAAAATTTTTTTGATATTTTCAAAGTTAAAGTGTATTATTTTCTGAAGTTTTATTTTTATTTGAAATTTGCATATTATTATGTTTAAGAGTTATCTAAATTAGTGGTGGTTTTTAATGTCTGCATAATTATTTTTAAAAATTGATATTTTCTCAACGTTGTTATTTTTTGAATTTTTATTCGAAATTTGAATATTATTATATTTAAGGGTTATCTAAATTAGTTTTTGTTTTTAATGTTCTGCATAATTAATTTAAAAATTGATATTTTCACAAAGTTGTATTATTTTCTAAATTTTTATTTTTATTTGAAACTTGAATATATTTCATAAAGGTTGAATTTCTTTGAAAAAAGAAAAAAAAATTGAATTTTCTAAATTTGAAGTTAAAAAATAGAAGTTAAGATGGCCAAGGACCCACCCGAAGATCCAGTGGTCCCTGAGAATACAGGTGGAGATAATTTAGGTGCCATTTCAGAGACGGAGCAGGGTAATTTAAGTGAATTAAATAACTCTTCCTCTTCTACAAACACACCGGTAAAAGAGGAAAATGTGCATATTGAATTTTGCCCTGAAAATGGAATGTTATGGACGGCGTGGTTACCGTATTTTGACGCGTGGTGTCAGGAGAATAAAAAAGACGCGATTTGGAAGGTTAGGAACATACAAAGGTTTTTAAAGGGAAGAGCCCTAACAGTTTATGTTAATAATAGCTTAAATATGGTGCACTGGGAAGAAGTAGTAGAAATTTTTAATGAGCAATTTACTACACCTGGAGAGACCTCTTTAAATGATTTTTCAAGTATTGTATTCAAACAGGGTGACAATGTTATAGATTACTACCACAAGAAACTTCAAGTGGGACGAGCTTTAGGTCTAGAACCTAAATTCCTGTTGGACGGATTAACAGACGGATTGCCATTAACATTAAAACAACTTGTGGTGGTTAATTCCCCGAAAAGCCTAAATGAATGAAGGGATTTCGTTCATCGCTTAGATAAATTGCAACTATCAGGAAAATCAGCTGACCCCCTCCCACCTAAGTCGCCTGATCAGTATCCAAAATATAACTATTCGCAAGTATTCAATAGGGTCCCTGTACAATACAACCCCCGTCCACAACCGTGGAGTTATCGATTTCCTAATGTAAATAGTAATGTAAATTGGATACTCTAATCAAAATCAACCCACTAGGACTCATGATAACCGACCCAATTTACGAGGGCCTAGACCCCAGCAGTCAAACGCAAATGCATGACTACATTTTCAAGGACCTTTACCTCCTTTTCCATGTAAATATTGTACTAAAATTAACATCCCTAACGCGTTTCATTGGCATAGAGGTTTCACTGCCCTTTCAAGCAGGAACAACCGACTCATACCACAGAAGAGCCCACAGTAGGAAACAGTACGACAGAAGGTGTAAATAACACATATTGACAGTTTGCCGCGACCGGTCGCATAATTCAAAAGAAGGGTACCCAAAGAAAGAATCAGCAAACAAGTCAAAGTGTTAAAAAACCAAATTCGTACTATAATCCTATTCCCTTAATTTTCGACACAGGCAGCAGTTTAAGTCTTCTTCCTCAACATTTTGTTCAGAAATATAGACTTCCCACAAAAAATATCTCGCCAATAAATGTTGTACAAACACAAAGGATGTTGAAGATTACCAAAAAATGTTCCCTGTTATTACAAATAGGTAATATTACAAAAAATATTGATATGTTTATTTTGAATAATAACTTACCATATGCTCTCCTTAGCTTAGATCATTGTGGACTATTTGAATTAACTTTTGATTGTGCTAAAAAATGTGTAACACAAAATAACAATATTTTACCATTGTTAAAAAATATACCAAGTTGCTCTCAAACCTTACATTTACTTCCTGAAAGTGAAAATACAATTAGAAATGAAACTGTTAATGTTCAATCAAATAATAGGGTAGAGAAGATAGAGTACACTCCTGCCACTGAGGAAAACCACGTAACTCCTCAGTCTGCTAGAGAAGGAAAACTTCCTACTTTATTATCAAAATATGTCAAAATTTTTGCTAAATCAAAATATGACGTTGGAAGAATTCGTATGGAACCCCAGAGAATTTATTTAACTTCTGACTTACCTATTTCACTCAGAGCATATAGAACTTACCCTAAGGAAGAAGAAGAAATTAAAACCCAAATTCAAAATTTATTACAGGCTGGTATAATAAAAGAAAGTTGTTCCCCTTATTCGGCACCTGTAACCCTGGTGTATAAGAAGGAAGAAGGAAAAAAGAGTCGATTATGTGTTGACTTCCGTAAACTTAATTCGATAACAAAAACCGATGCTGAACCACTTCCCCGAATAGATACTTTATTAGATAAATTAGCTAAAGCAAAATTCTTTTCCACCCTCGACTTGGCAAGTGGATATTGGCACATTCCTATCCACCCAAGAGATACTGAAAAATTGGCCTTTGCTACAACTTTTGGATTATATGAATGGAAATACCTGCCCTTTGGCCTCAAGAATGCCCCCGCTAACTTCAATCGAACAATTAGAAGAATCTTAAATAAATACAAAATAGATTTTGCATGTAATTATTTTGATGATATTATTGTATTTTCACAGTCAGAAGAAGAACATTTCAAGCACTTAGAGCAACTTTTTGAAATCTGTGTTAAAGAAAACTTAAAATTAAAATTATCAAAATGTAATTTTGTCAAAACAAAAATTAATTTTCTAGGATATGAAATTACTAATGGACTTATTACGCCTGATAATCCCAATATTCAGGTCATAAAAAATTTGAAACCGCCAAAAAATGTCAAGGAATTACAGAGAGTTTTGGGATCCGTAAATGTTTATGCTAGATTTATTCCACAATGTGCAAAAACTAGAGCTCCATTCAATAATTTGCTAAAGAAAAATGTCCCCTATGTTTGGGACCAAAAATGCGAAAATTCCTTCCAAAAATTAAAAAATGCTCTAATAAGTAAACCCATTTTAAGACTCTATGTTCCCAAAAGTCCCTGTCATTTATTTGTTGATGCATCGAGTCATGGTGTGGGATGTGTTGTTAAGCAGGCAGATGAGAATGGCACTTTACATCCAGTAGCATATCATTCTAGAAACTTACGTAATTATGAAAAAAATTATGCCATTACTGAATTAGAATGTTTAGCAATCATTGATGCTTTAGATAAATTTTATCATTATTTGCACGGTCAAAAATTTGTCATACATACAGATCATGCGGCTCTCACTTGGCTAAAAAATGTTAAAAATTTAAGAGGAAGATTATTCCGCTGGTCCCTTAAACTTAGTATGTTTGACTACCAAATTCAATATCAAAAAGGTTCAACTAATATTGAAGCTGATATGTTATCCCGATTGCCTGTTTTAGAAAATGTGTCACACCATGTACACCTCCTTAACTTAAATTAAATTAAAGACAATCAGAAAAAAGAAAATATAATTATTAATGGTAAGAAAATTATTGAAATTGATGATGTAAATGTAATTAAAAAGAAAGGTTTGTATAAGATAATAGTCCCTATGTCATTAAGATTATCCCTACTAGAGAAAACCCACACTCAATTTGGACATCCTGGAATTTATAAAATGGTAAATTTAATTACACCCCAGTATTATTGGCCTAATATTAATAAAGATATTGAATGTTTTGTGAAACATTGTCATATTTGTCAATTAAACAAAAAATGTAAACAAAAAAGATTTGGCTTGTTACAACAAGTACCACCAACAGATAAACCTTTTGAATGTTTGTCTTTGGACACTGTTGGTGGACTTTATTATAATTCTACAACAAAGTATTTGCATTTGGTCGTGGACCATGCAACCCGTTATGTGTGGGGATTTCCATCAAAAAGCGTTACCACTGAAACTTATACAAACTTTTTAAAACAAATATTTCAAATTCAAGTGCCTAAAAAATTGTTAACGGACAGAAATGCAGCATTCACTTCATCCCGTTTTAAAAAATTTCTTCGAAATTATTATGTTAAACACCTATTAACAAGTAGCCATCATCCCGAGTGCAACGGGAAAGTCGAGCGGCTCAATCAGACTATTGTTACGCGTTTAAAGTGTAAAGTTAATTCTTCTTCAAACAAAATTCCCTGGACTAAATTACTTGAAGAAGTTTTAAATCAGTATAACTCAACACCTCATTCAGTAACTCAGTTTCCACCTAAATATTTATTATTAGGAAAATTACCATATGACCCCTTATTGGCAAATAATAATTACTACCCTTCAGTTGATGAAGCTAGAAAAATAGCAAAAGAAAAAACAATACAATATCATAATAAAAACAAAGTCAGATACGATGCTCGATTTCTCCCTGTGGAATTTAAAGTTGGAGATGAAGTGATTTATGAGGAATTTCAATATCCAAACACGCGTAAATTGAGTTCACCTTATTCAGGCCCATATAAAATCTTAAGACAATTATCTAACGTTAATTTTGAGATAGACAAACCCAGCCTTCATTTTAAGAGAAATTCAGAAATTGTCCAGTCATCTAAGTTAAGATACTATAATAATCCTAAAAACTTCAAATTAAGTCATGAATAAAGTAGTTAGGTATCAGCTTCCTGTCCCATGTTTTTTTTTTTTTTTTTTTTTTTTTTTTTGCTTTCCTATTTCCCCATACACGTTGGATGAGGATCCTAGCTGAGTTAAAGAAATCGGAGGGATGTCGGGAGACATATCTTCCTTTCTTTGACTCAGTGGCACTAGCGTGCCCTTAACTTTTTTTTTTACAAATATACCTTTTTGGTTTATTTAATTTTTTTTCTTAAATATCATGTAGATGGTTTCGTGAAATGAGGATCCTCCGCTCCTAAGCCCCCTTTCTATAAGCAGTCTGTTTTCTCATGGTCTCCTGATCTTCACCATTGGGATGTGTTCGGAGAACACGGGAAAACTGATTTGTTTTCCCTCTCTGTAGAAGCTAGCCAGTTTCCACCTTTATCCCAAACTACTTTTTTGGAAAGGCGTGACATTCTCAGAGTTTCAAGGGTTAATGTACCCACCATATAATTTTTTTAGATTGCCAAACTTGAAGTTTATAGCAGTCTGTAATATTTTGAAAACAAATAATTACTCACAGAAAGTAATTAACTTGGGTTTATGTGTAAATACTTTGTAAAAAATTTTTTTGCTATTATTAATATTATTATTGTTTGTATCTTTAGTAAGTATTTTTATATAATTGTTTGGAAATGTGTTTTGCATTAAATAGGAAAAAGTGTCAGGAAAATGATCTGAAATGATACAAATGTATTTATAGTGTCATTTTTTGAAATATATGGACAGTAGAGAAAACTGCAAGTTCCGTATATTTCTTTTAAAAAATAGACTCCTTGCAGATGTGTAATATCTTGTTCAACGTCATTATATTTTTATGTAATGTTAAAGACTCTGTGCAAAACCCAAAGGACTTCTGCGCCAAAGAAATGAACAATTTTTCTTACTGAGCAATTAAAAAACATATTTACAGGACCTTGTTATCATCGTTCATTACAAATGAACAAAAAACAATTATAAGACTATAAGCTTTACCAACTAGTTGGGAACACGAAATTTCTGCTTTAAGATAATATTGTATAAGAGTGCTACATTATGTTTTATTTTATATTTTTATATTACTCCTAGGACACTATTGTATGTATAGGGTTGAGCACGTGGAACGTGCAGTTCTACAGAAAAAAAAATCAATAAACGGGACTAAATTAATAATTAAAGGGAAAATATACGCACTTCTCCTTCTACACAATAAGACAGACCATCTTTTCCTGGACTATCTGCCACCTCGGAATGAGTTCCCATGGACTTGCAGGGAAGCCCAGGGGAACGTTGTCTTGGAGGGGGGGATATGAAAGGATAAAGAGAGGTAAGTTTTTAAATTATTATTTTATTATTTTAAATTAATAGTGAGCAATAATTTAAAGAAAATCCCATTAGAAAGTCTTAACTTAAAATTAATTCTAAAGTTTCCCCTGTAAAGTAAGTTTTAGTACAAGGCGCAAGCATAACGCAAAAATCATAAAAGAGAACCAATTTTAAGATAAGAAAGTGCTGAATAAGTGCAACCTGCAGCTTTTTGTGGTTAGGAGCTGCATAGTAATTAATCCTAGAAATCTGGACCTCAGCTAAGCTGTCAATCATTAAGTTAATATCCAATAAGCATAGGAAGGAGTGGTGTGATTTCCCGCCAAAAATGCCAGTATTTAAGTGAAAACACGGGCAGAGGAGTGCGTCTCTTCTTGTGTGCTCTTGCTTTGTAAACTTATGTCAAATAACGGCCCGAGAGGGGTCACGTGATCGCATTCGGCTGCACTGCACTGCATCCATTTGCTCAACTCACAATCATGGACTGTACCTTATATGTTCCAGATGGATTAATAAATATCTGTGGTTCCATCCGGAGTATTTACTGAGTGCCAGCCTCTTTCCTTCATAGCTATTATGTGATTCAAGTAAGGGAATTCGTCATCTATATATATAAAAGAACACTTCCTGAGTGAGTTAGTGAGTGAGGGGGTGATCTATCAACGCCCAGACCAAACCCCTGGACCTAGAAGCATGAAATTTTGTGACAATGTTCTTTCTATAACGTAGGAATCCACTAAGAAGCGATTTTACAAAATTCGCCCCCCAAGGGGGGGAGGGGGGGCAAAACGTGATTTCACAAAATCCTTCATATCTCAAACAAAAAAACAGATATCCGTAAAATTTTTGCTTTAAAATATAGCTAATACAAATGTCAAAAACCAATTTCTGGAATTTTCAAAATTCGGTCCCCAAGGGGGGCGGGGGGGCAAAACGTGATTTCACATGCGTAAAAACGTGATTTCGCATAATCCTATATATCTCAAACAAAAAAATAGATATGCGTGAAGTTTTTGCTCTAAAATATAGCTGATGCAAATATCTAAAAACCAATTTCTGGAATTTTAGAAATTCAGCCCCCAAGAGGGGCAGCAGGGGGGGGGGGGAGAGGGGGGGGGGCAAAAAATAAAAAGAGAGTTAGATCGTTCAAAATTGGTGTATAGAGGTTTTCGATACCTACAAATCGATTTCGGATATGACGTAGGCATCCACTAAGAAGCGATTTTACAAAATTCGCCCCCAAGGGGGGGAGGGGGGGCAAAACGTGATTTCACAAAATCCTTCATATCTCAAACAAAAAAACAGATATCCGTAAAATTTTTGCTTTAAAATATAGCTAATACAAATGTCAAAAAACCAATTTCTGGAATTTTCAAAATTCGATCCCCAAGGGGGGCGGGGGGGGCAAAACGTGATTTCGCATAATCCTATATATCTCAAACAAAAAAATAGATATGCGTGAAGTTTTTGCTCTAAAATATTGCTGATGCAAATATCTAAAAACCAATTTCTGGAATTTTAGAAATTCAGCCCCCAGGTGAGGCAGCAGGGGGGGGAGAGGGGGGGCAAAAAATAAAAAGAGAGTTAGATCGTTCAAAATTGGTATATAGAGGTTTTCGATACCTACAAATCGATATCGGATATTTTCGAATTTGTAAAATTATTAGGAGGGGCGGGAAGGGGGGGGGGCTATGGGGCAAAAACAAATAGAAATACAGTTAGGCCGTTCAAAATTGGTACAGTTAGGTTTTAGATGCCTGCAAGTCGAATGGGGATATTTTCGAAAGTGTAAAGTTATTAGGAGGGCCGGGAAAGGGGGAGGGGAGAGGGGGGGGCAAAAAAATAAAAATAGAGTTAGATCGTTCAAAATTGGTATATAGATGTTTTCGATACTTACAAATCGATTGCGGATACTTTCGAATTTTTAAAATTATTAGGTGGGGCGGGAAGGGGGGGCTATGGTAAAAAACAAATAGAAATACAGTTAGGCCGTTCAAAATCGGTACAGATAGATTTTAGAGGCCTGCAAGTCGAATGGGGATTTTTTCGAAAGTGTAAAGTTATTAGGAGGGCCGGGAAGGGGGGGCAGAGGGGCAAAAAAAAAGAAAATAGAGTTAGATCATTCAAAATTGGTACATAGAGGTTTCCCATACCTACAAATCGATTGCGGATATTTTCGAATTTTTAAAATTATTGGGAGGGGGGGGGGGGGAGTAGAGCGGTAAAAAAATAAAAATAGAGATATATCGTTCAAAACTGGTGCATAGAGGTTTTTGATACTTACAAATCGATTGCGGATATTTTCAAATTTGTAAAATTATTAGGATGGACAGGAGGGGGGGCGAAGTGGGAAAATAATAGAAATAAGAGTTAGAGCATTTTGGGAATTTTTTTCGAAGGCAGTGAGAACCCGGTGCGACATTTTTCCTACTCAGATTTTGTTTCTCTTTTTTTTCATGTGATAAAAATTAATGCAAATTTGAGAATTCATTATAGTGATTCATTTAAAAATAGGGACCAGCGAAGCGGGCGTTGCCTGCTAGTTATATATATATATATATATATATATATATATATATAATTAACTTCAAAATAAATGATAAAAATTATTAATTTGCATAAAATAGGCGCTAAAGAAGCACTAAATTTATATACAAAACTAAAACTATGAATTTAAATTATGATAAGTGCAGATATGAAAGTGGAATGTAAAAACAACAAGATTAACTTTAACAATGTTAATAAACAAGAAAATCAGTTAAATTCAACACTATTCAAGCTAAAAATTTTAATGTATGCTGTGTTTTCTTCGTCAGCAGGTGGGAACACAGCTATTAAAAGAACTATGTAATACTAGCAGGTTTCTGAAGATATGTCAAGCTAGCATACTCCAGATTATATTTCAAACAGAATAGTAAAGAAAAAACTTGAAGTTATAAAGACTGAATTATGATTTATTAGAAAAGCATTTTATTTTTAAATCAAATACTATTACTTATGAGTGAAACTAAAATGAAATTTTATATGAGAATTTAAAATTTGTTTTATTCCATGAATTTTTGAAATGACAATGCTAGCAAGAACATACCCCCACCTGAACCTGCCAGAAGAAGACAGAAAAAACTCACCACCTGCAAGAGACAACAACTGCAAAATTTCATTTCAGCTTAAAACCTTTTAAAACATTGCAATGCTTCTTCCGTATCCATAGATGTCCAATACATTCCAAGTCTGGTAGAACAATATAATTCCATCCATCAACCCACAATCTTCCTAAAAAAATAGGCTTTAAGTCGTTAGCATCACACTGGACATCTATATGGACCACCAATCAAAGCAAAGCTAGTAGCTGCGGATCTGTCACTAAAAATTTACATTACTAGTATAATAAGAAATAAAACTTAAAGGATATAAATTTTTATAGTATAATAAAGCTTGAAAATTATATATTTGTTTATCAAAATTAAATTTAGAATTGTATATATATGTTTAGAATTGTTATGAAAAAAAATAAAAGTTTTTATTTATTTATTTATTTATTTATTTATTTTTTACTTTTAATATTTAGCTTTAAAACTTAGTAATTAAATTTTATAAACACGTGTACTTAAATTTTATAATTACATCAATCATAAAAAAAGAAACATTTTTAAAGTTTTGATATTTAATGGAAAAACATTAACAAGTCACAGAGTTCTTTATTTTTAAAAAGGCATAAAAAAGCGCTCATAGCTTGTAGACGTGAAGTGCCGGGTTCGATCCTAGGTTGCGCTCATCGGACTAGCTATTCGGAGTTTTTGGTACCTTTCTGCAAAACTTGCATAAATACGGGCTAGAATTCCTTAGAAAGACCCCAACGGTGGGCACTTTCCCTCTCAGACTTAGAATCCTAGTGCAGTCAATCGGCCTTAGCCCCCAGAATCTAATCCATAAACAATCTATTTTATAATTATTTATGTATTACTTATTATTATTATTTTTTTTTAACTACAACTGAAATTAGAAAGTATCTCATAATTGTAGAAAGTTGTTCGTAAAGAAAGAAACCGGTTCTAGACGATGTATTTTGCAACATTTTATTATGTCAACAAACACTGCCCAGGAAGGAAAATTAATTTCTCACATCCATAATGTTAAAAAAAAAAAATAAGTTTGATTTTAAGATCTAGTTTTTTGTATAATATCCCGTTTTCCGATGTTTTGTATGCAAAAGTCAAGTTTTCAGTGTTTAAACTGTATGTATGCCTGACATTAGCATAGCTTAAAAACAAATGATTGCAGGAAATAAAAAATTGGTATTTTGAAGTACGTTCGAAGTTGCCACTTGAAAAGTTAGATCAAGATTTGCATGTTAATAACAGTCAATAGATATATAATTAATTTTTTAATATATTGAACTTTGTTATCTCATCTTATTGATCTTACGTCATAATTTGCAATCTGTTTTCATAGTATTGAAATGATGGGTAAGAGAAAGACGTGTGAGTGACACACCAGATTGTTTTAATTCTACTATGATGTACGCGAGAAAAAATCTTGAGAAGTATTTTGTGTTATATGAGAAAAGTAGCCAGAAGGAAAATCAAAAGTGTTCAGGAAAAAGAAAGCTTAATTTATTTTCATAGTAACTTAGATTATATGATTACATCTATATAATATAGCAATAAATTATATTCTGTTTCATAAATTTTACTATAGATTATCTGAAAATACGTAATGTTTTTTCTTTAAACGTTGAAAAAAAAAAATGAATGAAAAATGAATGACGTTCCAATGCAATCAAATATTGGTTTTTGACATAAAGACAGCAAAAACCAGAAAAATTGACGAAAAATTCGATTTCCTCTTTAGAGTCGTTTTAAACAGCTCAAAATGTTCACCTCCCGAATGACGTATCACATTAGTTATTCCGAAAATTACAAGCTGGAAAAAATCGTTCACTAAATGTCACTTATAAACTCTGTTTTTTTTTTTTTTGTTTGTTTGTTTGTTTTTCAACAGCGACTGTTAAAAATTGTTTGAAAACTTTATCATTTATCTTCGCTATGTTTTTACATAACCTGATAAAGGATTGAGATGATAAACTGCTTGATTTTCTTTCTTTCTTTTTTTTTTTTTTTTTTTACAGAACTAAAACTTAGGAATGTGGACTATGATTAGTGACTGTAAAAAAACAATCATAACTTATCTTTTGTTAAAGCAAATGAAATATAATTCCTTTAAAATGTATAAAATAATACTACTTTACTCAAGGTCAATTTTGTACTGCCAGTATAAAGGAATCAATATTTATCAATTTTACCATGGACAAAATGACTAGTACCGATGCACTTAAGATTATTATTACTTTTTTTTTTTTTTTCAAGTAGTAGAACACAAGAAAATTTTAATACTTCTGGGCTATTCCTGTACAGTAGACATATTTTAAACTTGTATAGTTTTAGATATAATCTAGAATTTAAATACTGTTGTTTAATTCAAATGTAATTTTATACTAAAATGCTTAAACAAAAACATATACATACGGCCTGAGACAAATTAGTACTAAATTGTACAAGTTTATTTAAATTGAGTTCTCTTTTAAAATACAATCCATATTTATATATTTATTGACATTATCGTTTGTGCATATATCACCGTCATCATCATCACCAATTTCAGCTTTTATCAATCCGCTGCAGGATGAAAGGCCTCTCCTAGGTTATTCGAAACTACCTGCAATTCTGCATTCTGCTCGTCCAAACTTCAAAATTTCATCTCTCTAACGACACAGTGGTGTCTTCCTCGGTCTTTTGTTATTTCTTGGTATCCAAAATAGGACTTTGGTAGTCCATCTATCATTATTTCTTTTCGTACGGTTCCCAGCCCAGCTCCATTTTAACTTCTTGACTCTAGAAATGACATCAGCAACTTTGGTTTGCTTCCTAATCCATGTGTTTCGCTTTCTGTCACTTCAGGTGAATCCTAACATGCATCTCTCCATGCTTCTCTGGATTTCTGCACGCACACATGTATATATAAAATATATATGTTTCTACAGTATGATATTTTTCTGGAAAAACTTTAAAGGCAACAACTTTCGTTTCATCTTAAAGTTGTTTTATCCCGAAAAATTAATTTATCACAACAATCAAAATACCATTGTACTTCAACTTTTTACACAAAATAAATTAAAGGACTTTTATGTTATGCGAGGGAATCCATTCTTTAAATTTGCCATTTTCTTCACAGAAAGTGGCGTCTGGTAGACATTTCTTGAACAAAATTTTTAATATGTTGAGCAAATTTTGAAGCTTAATATTTTTATATATTATTATAAGTATTTAATTTGATATATTCTGACTGCAACATAGTGAGATATGTCAAGTTTCTTAAAAGTGGCATTGCATTGAGTTTAATACGCTGTGTGTTATAATAAATAAAGAATATTTCTTTATAGTTAAAAAAAAATCTTTGTATCTCGATGAATACAGGCGCCAGTCTCATACAAATGAATGCAGACTATAAGAAGAAGCCTCATAATCACAGGTTACACACAGAACGTATCTCAAGCATAATTTTTTACAGGGTAATCACAATCATTTTAGTTTTAATTTTTTTACTGGTCCCTTTTTTGTTTTGGGGACAAAACTTTTGCTGCAATATATGAGATATAACATGTTCTTTACACGCCTAAAGTTTCACGATGATTCGTGAAGAATTTGTTTTAGATATTTGACAAAATGTTTGAATTTGAATGTCCGGTCATTTATGAAAGATTGACTTGAATATATACATACATATATATGTGGGAAGTTCCTTGCAGAGCCAACAGATGGCGCTGTCTCTGATGCTTATCATTGAACGAGATGACAAACGGAGGAGTTGAGATCTGGCTGCAGTGGAGATCGGTTGAGACCTTCAGCGCGTAGGCAGACAGGCTCATTTTTCTGCTAATTAGAGCTTGTTGTGCTCTGTATAAGTGTGTAGAGCCATGGAGAGCTCTATACCATAATCTCACTTATTAGAAATAGTACGCGTAGGTACTAATGTGAATTGTAGAGCGAGTCAGTGCTCATATATGATACTTTCTGTTAGTCCTAGTAATGAAGAGAGCTTGTTATGTGTATTAGGCCTCGAAACCAGCAAATGTTATTGATGGAAACCCTGCTATTATTATCATTTTATCTTTGTGTAAACTGTGTTGTGAACGTAATAAATGTTTTTAGTTATCTTAATCGCACCTCTTCATTGCCCCACCCCTAGACGCCCAGCTCATATACTACAAGTGGGGGCTCGACCGGGATATTACCACCAACAAGTTATAAAAGGTAACTGTTATTGTTATATATTTATCATTGTGTTTGATAGTGGATAATAATGATTAATGCATATATTGAGCAAAAAGAGTTTGAGTTACTATTTTGAATTAGAAATTAATGGTGAAATACTTTTGAGAACACTTTTGGTTTCAATGTGTGATGAAATAAAATAAATAATATAACTTGAGAAGAATGAATAAAAATAAGAATTATGATTGAAAAAAACATTCTGAGTAATCTTTTATAATTTTGCTTATTACTGTTTGCAATAATATTTTAACAATATTATAACAATATTATTTTAAAACGAAAGTGATAACAATTATTAAATAGAGAACAATAACAATAATGGTGATATTATATGAAATATGTGTAATAATTAAGAAATATATAAGATGATCTAAGTATTCTGTTGTATATTACAAATTGTTCTGCAGGTGGTTATTTAAAAATCATGATAATTTTGATTTGAGAACAAAAAGCATAGAATCATTTTTAAGAAATATGTTCTCATATTATTTTGTTCCTATTTAAGTATGATATTAATTTGGTAGAAATATTGAAATATTTTTTGGTATAAGTAATTATTTAGAGTTATAATGGCCCAAGACGTGTTACAAGGCATTAGAAAAGCCGATTTAAGAACAATTGCTGAAGAATTAGGCCTAACTGTTCCGGCGGAAGCTAAGGTACTTGAAATCAAAACTTTGATTGAGAGTTCTGATATTTATAAAAATGATTTAGAATTTGTTAGAGGTGTTATTAAAATGTTAGTAGAAGAACAAAAGTTGAAATCTGTAGAAGAACAAACCAAAATTGAGATAGAAAGAATTAAATTATCCCAGTTAGAAAAAGAAATAGAGTTACAGAATTTAAAGTTACAGGCTGCAGCAAATAATTCTAGTAATAATGTTGAACAATCAAATTCAGAAACCAGTCCACAATCATTAGAGAATTTAATTAGAAGTATTCGAACATTAACCATTTCAGTACCTGAGAAACCGGAAGCTTTGCACTTATTTTTTCAATCCCTTGAAAAAGCATTCGTTTCTAAAAATGTACCCCCTAAATTTAAATCGGAAATATTGATTAATTTATTGGGAGATAAATGTAATCAGGTTCTTGCGTACGTAACCTCCGAAGAAATTAACGATTATGAAAAAGTTAAGGAATTAATTTTAAGACAGTTCCAACCAACGCCGCGTGAATGTTTAAGTAATTTTAAAAATGCGTTGCGTAATCCGTCAGAATCTCATGTCCAATTCGCTTCGCGTCTAAGCGCTTCTTTTGATTACTATTGTAGATTGAGAGGGGTTAACGATGTTAAGGAATTGTGTGATCTTATAGTTTCTGATAAAATATATGAAACGTTGGATTCTAGAACTAAGGAACATATTAGTGTTCGAGAAGGTCAAAATTGGTTTAAACCCAACGAGTTAGGTCGGGAGTGTGATTTATTCTACTCTTCTAGAGGTAAATCGTTAATTGAAACTAATAATAATACGCGAAACGAAAGTTCAGAGAATAAGCGGTTTGTAAACAAAACTCCTTTTAGAAAGACACATTATAATAATAAAGATCCCATAGTACGTAATTCGGTATCTAATCAAACTCACGAAAAGCATGAAAGAATGTGTTATATTTGTGGTGCAAAAGGGAAAACATTTCATTTCGCTAGAATGTGTCCTAAACGTATTTCAGAGAAAAAAGAATTCCGTGAAAATCTTCCAACGAATTCAGTAGTTCAATCCGAAACAAGTCCGATTAACCTAATTGTTAATGAGCTCGAATATGTTGATATTTTAGTGGATGATATTCCACTTAAAGCGTTGAAAGATTCAGGTTCTTCGATTCTAATTGTAAATAAAAATAGCATTCCACAGACTAAAAATGTTATTTCTTCAACCACTCTAGTTAGCTGCTTTAATGAAAAGAAAGATGCAAATCTGACTGAATTTAAAATATCTTTACCTAATCATGATTCAATAAACATAATCGGTGCTTTATGCAACAATTTGACATGCGACGTAATTCTGCCTAATAATATCTTTCATATTTTGAAACAACAAAATAAAGAGGAAGCAGATGTTTCGAGTTCCAGCGTAGGGGGGAAAGATAGTCTTCTAAATTCGGGGGAAAGCAATTTCGATGAAGCAAATGAGTGTTCTTTTCCTGTATTCGATCGAAAGGAAAATGAAATAGATACTTTTTTTTCAAGTATGTGCAATTTTTCAGAAGAAGAAAAATTCGATGTCAGTTATATTTTAGATAAGTCGTTAAAAGAGAAATTAAGCGAATTAATAAAAAGTTATAAGCCAGTTAAAACAAAAAGTACTGATTTAAAAATGTCCATTATTTTATCTGATGATATACCAGTGTGCTCACGCTCTCGCAGATTATCATTTGTAGAGAAATCAGAGGTGGACAGACAAATTGACCAGTGGTTAAAGGATGGTATAATTAGAGAAAGTACATCAAATTATGCTTCGCCAATAGTGGTGTGTAGGAAAAAAGATGGAGGAATAAGGTTATGCTGTGATTATCGTGCTTTAAATAAGAAAATAATTAAAGATAAATACCCGTTGCCAAATATTGAAGATTTATTTGATAGATTAGGGGAGGGTAAAGTTTTTTCGACACTAGATTTAAAGAATGCGTTTTTACAAGTTGATGTAGAGGAAAAAAGTAGGAAATATACAGCTTTTGTGACCGATAATGCCCAGTATGAGTTTCTAAAAGTTCCCTATGGATTATGTAATAGTCCCTTAGTATTTCAAAGATATGTAAATTATGTGTTTAAAGACTTATTAAAAGATGGTACTGTAATTATTTATTTAGATGATATAATTATTCCATCTAAAGATGAGAATGAAGGGTTAGATAAATTAAAACGTGTGTTAGAAACGGCATCAAAATTTGGTCTAGAGTTAAATTTAAAGAAATGTCAGTTTTTGAAACGTAAGATCGATTTCTTAGGTCACATAATTGAGAATGGCACGATTAAACCCTCAGTAGAAAAAACTCTCGCAGTACAAAATTTCCCAGAACCCCGTAATGCTAGGGAAGTGCAGAGTTTCTTAGGTTTAACGGGTTACTTTAGAAAATTTATTCGTTCATATGCCAACATAGCAAGACCACTCAGTGACTTATTACGTGCTTCCACTCCATTTAAATTCGAGCAAGAGCAGAAATTAGCTTTTCAAATGCTTAAAGACATTTTATCTAATGCACCTGTCTTACACCTTTTTAAGCAAGGCTATAAGTTAGAAGTTCATACAGATGCATCTAAATTAGGATTCGGTGCAATCCTATTACAACAAGATGACGATGGACAGTACTATCCAATCCATTATATGAGTAAAAAGACCTCTGTACAAGAAGAAAAATACTGTAGTTATGAGTTAGAAGTGTTAGCGATAGTAGAAGCCCTTAAAAAATTTAGGAACTATTTGTTAGGTAGTAAATTTAAAATTTATACTGACTGTCAAGCGTTCACTAAAACTTTAGATAAACGTGAATTGACACCTAAGGTAGCCAGGTGGTCTTTCCTGCTACAGGAATTCGACTACGAAGTAGAACATCGACCTGGTAAACAAATGCAGCATGTTGACGCTCTTAGCCGACACCCTGTAATGGCTGTAAATACTGATACCCTTACTCATCGTATTGCTACTGCTCAAGAAAATGATGAGTTTATCAATACTATGAAATCTCTTTTACAACAAAACCAAAATGACGAATATGTGTTAAAAAATAATGTTTTATATAAAGTGTTAAATGATAGGGATGTACTAATTGTCCCAGAGATCATGCAACTTGAGGTCGTAAAGAAATGTCATGCCTTAGGACATTTTTCGGCTAATAAAACTGAAGA
This sequence comes from Salticus scenicus, assembly GCA_963930645.1. Classification (NCBI taxonomy): domain Eukaryota; kingdom Metazoa; phylum Arthropoda; class Arachnida; order Araneae; family Salticidae; genus Salticus; species Salticus scenicus. Next base: position 17,148,395 of record OZ005648.1, on the reverse strand, counting down.
GTTAGTAAAAAGAGATTACTATTTTTCTAATATGAAAAAATGCGTAGATAACGTTGTAAAAAGTTGCGTAGAATGTATTCTCGTAAATAAGAAACAGGGAAAAGGAGAAGGTTTTTTGAACCCTATCCCTAAAGGGGATATACCATTATCCACGTATCACATCGATTTTGTGGGTCCATTACCAACAACTAACAAAAACTACAATCACCTTTTCACCGTAATCGATGGATTTAGTAAATTTTCGTGGCTATATCCAGTCAAATCAACTTCTTCAGCAGACGCCTTGCAAAAATTAAAACAGCAAGCTGCTATTTTTGGTAATCCCGCAAGAATAATATCCGATCGTGGACCTGCGTTCATATCTAAGGAGTTTGCAGATTACTGTAAATCAGAGGGAATCGAACATGACACCATCACAACCGGAATCCCAAGAGGGAATGGTCAAATTGAGAGACTTCATCGAACAATCATTCCTGTATTATCCAAGTTATGTATAAATGACCCTAACAAGTGGTACAAGTTTGTTGAGGCTGTTCAGTGAACTATTAATTCCACCACATCGAGAAGTACCAAAAGAACTCCTTTTGAACTACTCACTGGAGTAACAATGAGAAGGAAAGAAGATAAGAGAATACTAGAACTTCTCGAAGAGGAAAGGATAAATTCCATGCTTGATAATCTTAACACCATTCGTGAAGAAGCAAGAAAAAATATTCTTAAGATTCAAGAAGAAAATCGCCGATGTTACAACAAGAAGAGAAAGAAAGCCCATGTATATAAAATTAATGATCTAGTTGCCATCCAGCGAACTCAGTTTGGAACCGGCATGAAACTAAGACCAAAATTCTTAGGTCCTTATAAAGTTGTGCGAGTAAAGAACAAAGACAGATATGAAGTCGAGAAGATAGGCGATCACGAAGGACCTATATATACTAGTACTTCTGCAGACCATATGAAATTATGGTCCACAAACTAAATAGACTGAACTAAATGGACTGATAAACATTACAGAAAAAGTTAACTGTGAATTTTTATGTACATAATTTTTTTAATGTCTGTTTCTCTTTTTTGTTTTTTTTTTCTTTTAATTGTATTTTGCAGATATCCTTTAGTATCCCAGGTTGGTTTACGGTGAGGTCACCGCAACATCAGAATGGCAGAGCGTTGTGGGAAGTTCCTTGCAGAGCCAACAGATGGCGCTGTCTCTGATGCTTATCATTGAACGAGATGACAAACGGAGGAGTTGAGATCTGGCTGCAGTGGAGATCGGTTGAGACCTTCAGCGCGTAGGCTGACAGGCTCATTTTTCTGCTAATTAGAGCTTGTTGTGCTCTGTATAAGTGTGTAGAGCCATGGAGAGCTCTATACCATAATCTCACTTATTAGAAATAGTACGCGTAGGTACTAATGTGAATTGTAGAGCGAGTCAGTGCTCATATATGATACTTTCTGTTAGTCCTAGTAATGAAGAGAGCTTGTTATGTGTATTAGGCCTCGAAACCAGCAAATGTTATTGATGGAAACCCTGCTATTATTATCATTTTATCTTTGTGTAAACTGTGTTGTGAACGTAATAAATGTTTTTAGTTATCTTAATCGCACCTCTTCATTGCCCCACCCCTAGACGCCCAGCTCATATACTACATATATGTATATATATATATATATATATATTCCCTAAAAAACAAACACTATTACTATGCTATGAATATATTTGCTTTTTGTTAAGAAAAAAAACTTACAAAATATGCTAAATAAATAAATTACTTTCTTTATTTTTTGTTCTTAACTTTTTCCGCTTTTTGTTGAATACACACACACACACACATATATATATATATATATATATATATATTATTACATTTTAAATCTATTCGGTTTTAATTAGAAATTAATTATTCAAAAATCATCTATTTTAAATTATAACATCGTTACAACAAAAACTACTTTATAGTTAAAGTTCATGTTTACAAGCTTGTTTCTAATATCACAAACTCAGTGTTTTAGAAGTAGTCAACAGGAATGATGGCGCAGAATGGAGATAAGGTCATTGTGCCTAAATGCGATAAACCATAAATGCGACAAAGTTCTTCTACTGAAAATCTAAATGCTTAAATCACAAACTTTTAAATCATAATGGAACATACACATTTCAAGAACAGTTCGCGAAACTTTTCATTAAATTTTAAAGGTTTTTTCTAGTAGAATTTTCTTTTGCAGTAAACATTGTCCATTATGGCTTTCCGACGTCTTTTCCTAATTGCGATGAAAAATTTTCAAATAGTTACTGTAATTTTATCCTTTTATTTTTCAAGGTCAAATAACCACTGTTACGTCATGTGCTTGAATACCCTTTATACCTACCAGAAGAAAATTAAAAAAAAAAATACTACATTTTTTTTTAAAGAGGGGTTTAAAATTTTTATCGCATTTAACGGTCTGTTTACACCATTTTCCTAAATACGACAAATTTTATCCCTTAAATGCGGCGAAATTTACAGTTGATATATTAAGGGAAGTTTAAGCATTTTTTCCTTTTTAACACTTTCCAGCAAGGTTTAAAAGTGACTTAGGCTTGTCTGTCCCTCTGTTCGTCTGTCTGTCTGTCTGTCTGTCCGCGCTCTAACTCTTGTCGGGACACCCGAAAGTATTCCAAAGCACTGTGTTCTATGAGAGGTATTGCTGTAAGCCATATTTAATACCTTAACTGTATACAAATCTTAGTGAAATTGAATCATGTTATTCAAGTTCACTATCGGATGTTTCATATATAAAATGGAATAAATACCACCACTAGTTTGTACACAGGGACACTCGAAAGTACTCCAAAGCATTGCGTTCTATGAGAGGTATTTCTATAAACCAAATTTTAATACTGTTACTTTACACAAATCTTAATGAAATTGAAATATGTTATTCAAGTTCGCTATCGGATGTTTCCTATGTGAAATGGAGAAAATATTACCACTGTTTTGTGTACAGGGAGACTTGCAAGTATTGCGTTGTATGAGAGGTATTTCTGTAAACCAAATTTTAATAACTTTGCACAAATCTTAATGCAATTGAAATATGTTATTCATATGCAAAAAGGAATGTTTTTTATAAATACAGTATGATTAGTATTAATCTTACAGGGCCACATAAAAATATTAATTTACATTATGAGCTATTAATAAAAATTTGCTGTAATTGCATTTTCTTTTACAATAAGCATTTTTAACACGCGAATATGATTTTAATTTGGTTATCTTTCTGTCCGATTGTCTGTCTTTCTATCTGGCTCTCGTCCCGAGAGTTCTTAAATATTTTCAGAATTTTGAAAAATTGATATATGTTATTAAAGTTCACTATGGAATGTTTCCTATTTAAAATGCCATTAATATGTCCTACACAACGTGTTTGTGTACAGGGAACTTCCAGTGCTTTGCGTTTTAGGACAGACATTATAAATCACATCTAAATAACTTTCTACTGTAAAAATTATAAACAAATTGAAATGTATTTTAATATTTTAAAATAATGTTTTGTATAGAATATGATATGATCAACCTTCAGATTTACAGGACTACACTAAAATATTCAAATACATTAAGGGAAGCAATTATAATCTAACGGCCTGATTTTCTTTTGCATTAAGCCTTTTTAACGTTCTTCAACGATGTCTGAGAGCGGTTTTAAATTGAATTAGTCAATATGTATATTTTTCTATGCTTCTCTCCTTTGTTTGATAATGCAGGCAAAGAATATTAAAAGTTATACGATACAACAAGCACGTACAATTGGAGAATATTAATAACCAGTGCGTACTGCATGATTTTTCGTTCTTTTTTTTAACACTTTCCAGCAAGGTTGAAAAGTGCCAATGACTTCGGTTTGTCTGTCTGTCCGCAGTCGAACTCCTGTAAATTTTCATGGAATTTCTTGAAGCTGATATATCGTATTCAAGTTCACTATCGGATGTTCCCTATTGAAAATGGAGGGAATTCCTCTTCTGATTTGTCTACAGGGACATCCAAAATTTTCCAAAGCACTCTGTTCCATGATAGATATTTCTATAAACCGTATTTTGATATGTTTGCTTTAAACAAATTTTAATGAAATTGAAATATATCATTTAAGTCCACTGCCGGATGTTCCCCATGTAAATTGAAGTAAATGCCATCACTGGTTTGTATACAGAGGGACATCCGAAAGTATTTAAAAGCATTGCGTTCTATGGAAGGTATTTCTAAGCACCAAATTTTAATGATTTTACTTTGCACAAGTCGTAAATATATATATATTATTCATATGCACAAAAGAATGCCTTCCATAAAATACAATATTATTAGCATTATATTTACAAGGCCACACAAAAATATTCAGATACATTAAGAGGTATTGTTGAAAAATTGCTTGAATTGTATTTTCGTTTACAATAAGCGTTTTTATCACTTTCTAAATGTTTTTAACACTTTCCAATAAAGTTGAAAATTGTTAATGACTTAGGTTTGTCTGTCTGTCTGTCCGCGCTCTATCTCCCGTAAATATTCATGGAATCAGAGATACACATACACTACTCAGAAAAGAAGAGTTAAACACAGAGTTACACACTCTGTTATAAAAAGGCAAAGTTACACACACAATTACACACAAACTGTTAATAAAAATGCAGAGTTACACACACAATTACACACAAACTGTTAATAAAAATGCAGAGTTACACACACACTGTTAGCAAAAAATTTGTGGTACACACAGCGTTACACACAGTGTTACACACATTGTCACAAAAAAAAAAAAAAAAAAAAAGAGATTTACATACGTAGTTACACACACTGTTAATAAAAAGGCGGAATTATACACAACAAAAAATCAGTGATATACGCAAAGTTACACACATTGTTAAAAAAAAAAAAAAGAAAAAAGAATTGAACATTGAATTACACACACTGCTAATAAAAAGGCAGGATTATACACAGAGTTACATGCACTGTTAATAAAATGGCGCTGTTAATAAAGAGTTACACACACAGAGTTAATAAGAAGGCAGAGTTGCACACACACTTTTAATTACGTACAGGGTTACACACACTGTTAGTTACACATAAGTAAAATTACACACGTTGTTTGCTAAAAATCAGCGATACACACAGTGTTACACACACAATGTTAAAAAAAAAACTGTTAATAAAAAACAAAATTACACATGGAGTTACACACACTGTTATTAAGAAAGAAGAGCTACACACACACTGTTAATTGCATACAGGGTTGCACACACAGTGTCAGTTTCACATAGCGTTACGTACACTGTTAGAAAAGTTCAGCAATACACACAGAATTGCACACACAATGTTAAAAAAAAAGAAGAGTTACACACTGTTAGAAAAGTTCAGCAATACACACAGAATTGCACACACACTGTTAAAAAAAAAGAAGAGTTACACACTGTTAACAAACAGCAGATTTACACACAAAGTTCCACACACTATTAATATAAAGGAAGAGTTACACACAGTGTTAAAGGCAGAGTTGCACAGAGAGTTACACAACATTTTATCTTCAAATAGTTATGCGGTATTAAGTATTTTATAAACTATAAAAAAAGAACGAAAAATCATGCATTACGCAATGATTATTAACACTTTCCAACTGCACGTAATTGTTGTATCTTATAACTTTGAAAGTTCTGTACCTACGTTATCACACAACAAACAAACAGTAGTTCTGAAAGGTATACAGACAGACTAATTGAATTCCTAATCATTCTTAAACACTGTTTGAAAGTGTTAAAAATGCTTAACACAAAAGAAACCGTCGCCCTTCGATTGTAATTCCAGCCCTTAATCTATCTGAAAATTTCAGTGTAGCCCTGTAAATTTGAAGGTTAACAAAATCATATTTTATACAAAACATTATTTTAGCAAATTAACAATAAATGCCAATTTCTTTATGATTTTACAGTTGAAAGTACAGTATGAAAGTTCTTTAAATGTAAATTATAAAAATGTATGTCCTAAAATGCAACGCATTGGCATTTTTTGCGCGTTCCTGTACATAAACATGTTGTACAGTACCTATTAATGCCCTTTTTATTTGGGAACATTCAATAGTGAATATGAACAACATATATATATTTTTAAAAATTCAGAAAATATTTCCGGACGCTAAGTGCGGTACACGGACAGATAGACAAATGGACATTCGGGCACATAGATACAGAAATTGAAAACACGTTAAGACTTAAACAAGAAAGAAAAATCATGCAGTACCCATTGGTTAGTAACACCTTCCAACTGTACGTAATTGTTGTATCGAATAACTTTTAATATTCTTTGCCTACGTTGTGAGGTTGAGACGTCAGAACGTCACCACAGTTGTTTTAATTAAACTGGATCCAGCAAAGTAGAAAGTGAGGACGGTTAAAATCTCTTCGTCGCCAGTGACTCGGCGAAAGTTGAGGTCGAGTTAGCTTTGTGTCAGCAGGGTGCTGCAATGAAAGACTTAGATTTTGAATGTTAGATAAATTAGAAGTGATTTTAAAGGGACGGATTGAAATGAAGAAAGAGGAGGATGTAGGAAGAAGTATAAAATGGCCATGGTTTTAGTAGATGGGAGTGGATGTTGGAGGATATTATAGTGGATGTTGGAGGCTATTATAGGTGGATGTCGGAGCATATTATATTGTGGATATTGTAGTATTATAGTGGATTGTTGAAAGTCTTACTTTGGCGAATATTGAGTAGTAGAAATTTAGAGGAGTGAGGAATAAGTCATGATGAGTGTTAGTACGAGTATTTGCTAGCGCTCGTGAAAGTGAATTTCGATATGTAGGGAATCCTCTGATCGGAAGTGAAGTCGCAGCAGTTACGAGTGCAACTGTCGCTACACCTTCAATTGCTTGCTGGGGTGAGATATTTAAGATAATCTAATTTAATTGTTGATATATATATTTTGATTGAGTAATACACTGACTGAGGTAGTTTAATTGCCAGGCCACCCTCCCCATTAATCTGCTCAAATAAACTTTAGTTATTGTTAATTCAAGTCTTGTGTTCGCTTACTTATCCATTTAGTGATCTAATTAAGTTAAGATGGAGTTTGCGTCAACGCAAACTTTACAACGTTATCACACAACAGACAGAAGGACTGAAAAATATACAGATAGACTAATTGATTTTAAAATTACTCTTAGGCATTTTATAAAGAGTTAAAAAGGCTTAACGCAAAATAAAATGCAGCCATTAAATTATAATTACAGCTTTTGATCTCTCTGAATATTTTAGTGTAGCCCTTTAAATCAGAAAGTTAATCATACCATATTCTATACAAAACATCATTTTAGAATATTAACAATACATTTCAATATTCTTATGATTTTTGCAGTAGAAAGACTTAACTTTCAAAAAATTCTGTCCTAAACCGTAATGCATTGGCATTTTTTTTTTTTGTTGTTGTTGTCCCTGTAAACAAATTAGTTGTACAGGACCTATTAATGTCGTTTTGAATGGGGAACATTCCATAGGGATAATGTTTATAAAAATAACACTCATAAAACACAATGCTTTCGAATGCTTTTGGGTGTCCCTGTACACAAACCAGAAGAGATATTCACTCCATTTTCAATATGGAACATCCGATAATGAACATCAATAAAATATATCAGTTTCGAGAAATTCCATAAATATTTACAGGAGTTAGAGCGCGGGCAGACAGACGGACAGACAGATGGACAGATACACAAACTGAAATCATATTCACACTTAAAAATGTTAGAAAGTGTTAAAAACGCTTAATGTAAACGAAAGTGCAATTCTAGAATTGTTTTATCAGTAGCTCTTAATATAAATGGATATTTTTGTGCCACCCTGTAAATCTAATGCTAATCATGCTATATTCTGTGCAAAGCATTCTTTTGTGCATATAAATAACATATTTCAATTTCCTAAAATTTCTTGGAAAGTAAAGTTATTAAAATTTGATTTATAGAAATATCTCTCATATAACGCAATGCTTTGGAATACTTTTGAGTGTCCCTGTACATAAACCGATGGTGATATTTCCTCTATTTTATACAGAAAACATCCTATAGTAAACTTTAATAACATATTTCAATTTCATTAAGATATGTCTACAGTAAAGGTAAGAAAATATGGTTTGTAGAAATACCTCTCATAGAACACCTTTGAAATACTTTCGGGTGTCCCTGTACACAAACTAGTAGAGGTATGAACTCCATTTTCAATAGGGAACGTTCAATAGTAATCCTGAATAATATATATCAGTTTCAAGAAATTCCATAAATATTTACGGGAGTTAGAGCTTGGACAGACAGACGGACGGACAGACAGACAGACGGACAGACAGACAAACCGAAGTCATAAACACTTTTCAACCTTGTTGGAAAGTGTTTATAACCAGTTTTCAATCTTCTTTGGAAAGTGTTAATAACATTAAAGTAACTCCCATGCATTAAATGCATTATCGCATTTAGGGAGTTTGAATATCGCATTTAGGATATAGTACCTTAAATGCGACAAAAATTTCCTAAATGCGACGCTGGTATATATTTTCATAAATTACTGATATTTTTTTAATTTCTTGAAAAAAAAATGACACAAAACACTAGTTTAGAACTATGAGTATAATATTCAACCATTTTTTCTTTCTTTTCATAATTATTTGTTTACTAAAATGTCATAAGTTTCCTAAATGCGATAAACTTACCAAAAATCACGTCGCATTTAGGCACAATGACCTTAAATGTCACAGCTTATGTTTTAATCTGTCTCACACATATAATTATTCATGAAATTTTCCGATACTTTCCAAAATGTTCAGGGACAATTTGAATTTTAAACAAGTTTGCCACACTGTGATATTAAAACGAATCGAGATTATGTTTGAATTGAATGAGATGTCTGTATTATTTGAAAAGGTCGTGTTAAAGTTAATATTTGCTATTAACATTCAGCGTGTGTGCGGATGATAGAGGCATTATTTTAAAACGAATAAAATTTTGAAATACAGATGTAAATACTAATATTTTGAGACTATTTATTATAATGGGTGTTTCTCTTTAGTGCTTTTAATGAAAGATTATCCCCCCTCAAAAAATATAAAAATCACGAAATCAAATAAGTTATGACATTTTTCATGTTTAAATTATTCTGATGTTAAACTGAAATAAGCTGATTTGTATCCCGCTTAATCTAAAACTTCAATGCATCAGTTAATAATGTTTTCACAGACATCCGTTAAAAATTTTCTTAAAATAAATCATTAATCAGATTGATTCGGCAATGACAGCTTTTCATAAAGTTACTTGAAATTTTTTTCATATACACTAGGACACGTAAATAATTTAAGCTACAACATCGAAATATATTTTCCTTCATCTGTCGCTTTATGATAGTTAAATTCATAAAATGATGCTGCATTTTGCTTGTCTACTTGTCTATGTACCGTTTATATGTTGTTTGTAAAATCAGTTTAAAAATCCGATGTACTAAAAATCCGATGTGTGTATTATTATTTTCCGAATATATATATGAAAGGAAAGTATTGTAATCGTATCAAAAATCCGACTTGAAGATTTTGGTGTTTCTATACGTTTTAAGATACCTGAGTTCACTCTTACTATTTTTACAATGATGCACGTATATATGTATGTGTGTATGTATGTGTGTGAGTGAACACGATATCGCCTAAACACTTTATTCGAATGAGCTGGAAGTCGGTACGTGTGTCATTGGTAACCACAGCACGACCTCAACTAATTTTGGTGTATCTAGGACTTATAGTTTATTTACAGGGAGACAAAGAAAAATTCTTTATCATTATGACCTATGGTCCCAAATTATTTAAAGTGCGATAGCGTCTAAACGCGTTATTTGTCTGAGATAAAAACTTATACACTTGTTATAAATCACAGTCGCATGAATTGTACAGAATTTGGTGAATCTATCACTTACTGTTTTTTTTTTTTTTTTTTTTTTTTACAGGGGCACAAAGAAAATTTTTTTATCGTTATGGTCTATGGACCCAAATTTTGTAACGTGTGACAATGTTTAAAGTCCTTATTCGATCGAGCTGAAAATTTATACACATATTATAGATCCAAGTCGCACGAACTGTATTGAGTTTGGTTCTAGTACTTATTGTTTTTTACAGGAACACAAAGAAATATTCTTTATCATTATAGCCCAAATATTTTAAAGTGCGATAGCACCTAAACACCTTAATCGATTTAGCTGAAAAATTATACACATGTTATAGGCCACTTGTGCATGCACTGTATAAATTTTGGTAAATCTAGCCCTTATAGATTTTTACAGGGACACAACGAAAAATTCTTTATGATTATGATCTATGGGCTCTAATTATCTGAAGTTGAATAGCGCAAAATTAAACGATGACGGAAAAAACTCAAACTACCTTTTATAATTTTCACTTTTGTTTATTTAACGTTTTGTCTTATTTTAATTTTTTTTTTACAACTGTTAATTACTTAACGTTCGGAAAGTCGAGTGAAGTCACTCCAGATTCTTTAAGTAATATAATTAGAAAAACGTTTAAAATTTTTTCTACTGCAATCCTAGCTTTCAGAATTGTTTGTCTTTTAAGATATTTTTTTAAAGATTTTATGGTCTATGAGAAAAAAAAAGTAAAACTTCAGAAGGATTTTGAGTGATATCAGAAAAATCACAAGAAGCAAAATGGCTTGGGAGAAAAAAAAGGTAAATTCCCTTTAAAATGCTTCGAGAAGATATCATTAGAACTATAATGCACCAAAATAAATTATATTGTATTTCATAAATGTTATGATAGCCTATTTTAAAATGACTCATAAGTTTTCTTTAAATGTTGGACATTTTAAACTACGCGTAAACTTTTTACAGTAAAATTCAGCTCGTTTTTTGAATTAAAGGTGCCAAAATCAGAAATAAACGAATTTCTGTTTTAAGACATTTTAAATACATCAAAAAATTCCCTTTTGAATGATGTATTATGTTAGTTATTGCGACAAAAAAGATTGAAAAAACAAAAAAACTTTCTCCAAATGCCATATACAGAATCTATTTATCTTATACTGAGAAAAAAAATATACCGTCTTCATCTAGACCGAATAAGTGGTCATTCTTTAAATACCTAAACTAGAAATGTAGATTGCTGACAAGACACGCCAACAAGCTGAATGGATGAAATGATGAAAAATTTCTAGTATATGCATTTTTAGATGGGTAACAATATTCTGAATATTCTGAATCCTTTGTATTACTAGAAATTCTCACTTGATTTTCTAGAATTAGGTCATAAACTAAGATTATAGTTGCTAAAACTCTTGCTTTTGCATTTATTTGCAGAGATAAGTTTGGCATCGATAATACAGGCAAACGCTCTAGAGTTCTAATGGGGGTTTCTAGAACTCGCTTCTAAAGGGGACTAGAATTTATAAGGATGACATGGAACTATTTTTACTAGAGCCATAGATTCTAGATGTCAATTACAGAATTTTTTCTCTGTGTAGAAGGAGATTTCGGATGTTAATGTTCCTTTTTTCCAACAACTGCTTTTTACAAGAATTCGGAATTTTATGGATTAATTTACACCATGTTTGTACATAATTTAACTCAGTACTTCCATGATAAGTTACCCGTTTTTTTTTTTTTTTTTTTTTTTTTTTTTCTAAGAAAATTAAAACTTATAAATTTTGACTAAAATTAGTATCTGTGACAAAAATTAAAATAATAATAATAATAATAATGATAATAATTAAACATTTTTCATAAGTAAAAAAAAAAAAAAAAAATATATATATATATATATATATATATGTTAAAATATGTTATTATATGTTAATTTAAATAGAAAATTTTTGGATTGACAGCTTTAATAAGTTCCGGAAAAAAAAAAAAAAAAAACTAAATTTAGCAATTTTATTACTGGCAAATGAGATCAGTTTGGGTACTATTATTTTTTTTCTTTAATGCGAGAAGACTTTTAGAAAAAATTAATACTGTTGGAGTTTATTTTTAGCAAACATATTTTTAAAATATATAGTTTTAGATTAAATCTTGAATTAAAACAAAAGTATTAGATCCAAACATTATATATATATATATATATATATATTGCAAATGTTTAAAATTACTTCATGTATATTCATATTAAAGCATGGCGTAAAAAACCTAAACATATGAGCTAAAACAATATCAAGTTTATTATATAAGCTTATGTAAACTAAATTTTCTCCAAAAATACAATTTATAATTTAACTTGTAACATTTTATTTGCATTCTGTTTTCTTATTCAGAAGAATTAATTATATTTTACATGAAAAACTTTGAAAATGACAACAAATGACAACATTAATTTTTCTTAAAGTCATTTAATTCTTGAAAAATTAATTTATGACAACAATATAAACACAGCTGTACTTGTACTTTTCACGCAAATTAAATGAAAGGACTTTAATCTTTTTTTTTTTTTTCACTCTTTGATCACCTGTAAGTTTTAAAAGTCTGAAAAAAATACATAATAATAAAGAAATGTATAAATCACAAATTTCATATTTAAAAAACGTATTACAGCAGCTTGGATATTTTTTAAAAAATAAAATAAAGCAACTATTGTTTTGGCTTATAATATCGTATAGTAAAAGTTACAGTATTTAAAACTTTAGTTACTGAAATTGCTATAAATTTTCAGGAAGAATTAGCCTGAAATTATTAACATTTAAGACTATTAGACGCAATTTTTTTATGAAGAAAGTTTTGCTTTTTAAAACCATAAGTTTAATCAGATTAGATTGTTATAAGCTTCTTAATTTGAATAATGGGTTTTAGAATTATTATTTATAAATAATCTCAAAAGTTTCTTCCCCACCGGTGAAGTTCATAGCATAAAAGCTATTGTAAATTAGTTATATTAAGTTTTATGTAAAATGACAATGACAAGTAAACCAATATTATAAAACAAAAAAAAATCTATTTTAACGACAAATATAGTTTTAGTTAATTATTAACAAAAGTATATTTGTGATTTAAATTATTATTATTTTTTCCTTAAGTAGATGTCTAACCCCCTCCCTCCTTTATTTATTTTTTTATTTTTATTTATTTTATTTTTTATACAAAAATAAAATGCTAAAAAAAATAATTATTTATACATCAAAAGAGTCGAATATCCCTATTATTTCCTTTTAACTATTGTTAATTTAAATAGACTCCTCTGAATAGAAATTTCGATAAATTTACAGAAATTTGAATAACAGAGACATACAAATGCGTTTTTAAATATTAAAGAAACATAGTTTCAATTTCAAATGCTAGGCTTGAAATATTTCCTAGATATTTTATAAAAGTGAAATGCTTATAAATTTTGATAATTTAATATTTTTTAAAACGATTTTTTTTCCCCAAGTCAAAGTTTTTTTTTTTTTTTTTTTTTTTTTTTAATCTGTCAGTTTATTCATATTGTTTTTAAAAACCGAATTAGAATATTTAGTTTTCATGTGAAGCATTATTTTTTTAAGAACTTTTATTATCTCTCAGCTCATATAGATAAATTATTATTTATTTTTCCATTTTAATTATTCTATAATAAAATATTATTTTAATAAATGAATAGAAAATTTATATGCATGCAGCATCAGTATGCAGCATCATATTCTCATCTTTAAAGTGTTTATTTGTGTTTTGGAAGCAAAGCTCATTTACTACATGAAGTTCATAAGTCTAGGGTAGTGTGCCCTCAATGGTAGGGAGGTCTGTTCGAGTGGTACTATCCCATATTTACTCAAGTTTCGGATGAAACCACGGAAAATTCCGAATATTTTATTAGATCGTTATGCATATAATACTTTGTGAGTCCCTGTGTATAATCCATTACTACTATTAAAAGATGTTAGCTTCGGGCATAGCTGGATGTTCTAATGTTTTATCCTTTACAAACGGAAACATACATATCATAGTAAATCTAAATAGCACGTATCATTTCACAGAATTCAAGAATAATTATGGATATAAAAGTATGAGAAGCCGAAGTTATAAATACTTACAGTTTTGTCGGAAATTGTTGAAAAAGAATTAATTAACAAAATTATTTCAGCAAATATAAATACAGCCGGAATTATTAAATAAAATTGATTCAGCAAGTACAATAAAATAAAATAAATACAGCGAACCACATAAATATTTACAAGTCGAACACTAGGAAAAATTTAGGTAATATGCATTTTCCTATTATTTTCTCATCGTACATTTTAAATATTCAAATATTTATTTTCCTTTCCATATACATTTTTAACAGAGAGAAGTGAAAAACAAGCGCCGAAAAATAAGTGAAAGTAAATTCTTTTCTAACCAATATATTTCTTATTTATTATCACTGATAATTTGCTATATATAATGAGAACAACAACACATAAGAAACAATCATTTGCAGAAATATCTTTCTGCAAAGATAATTGGTTTTGCGGAAAAACATCTGCTTACTCATGTAAAACTTATTAGAACATAAAAGATTCATGTAATACAGACATATAAAGAAGTTACTATTTTATTATTAAACATTCATCTTGAAGCTCTTTTAGAAATATTTATAGAATTTTTTTTAAATATTAGTAAACTAGTGAGTAGTAGTAAATATTAATAAAGTAGTAGGATAACGGGGGGAAAAAGGCAAGAAGAATAATATATTGGCGCAGTGTTGCCAGATTGGAGACTTTTTTCTTTCAACAGCCACCACTAAATTTTAATTGAAACGGCTGCCTAGTCACTTTGAAGATTAATCGTTCATTATGTATATCAAATATCACTTCTCAATATTATTGGTTGTAGTTGAATAAAAAAGTCCCTAATCTGCAACACTGTCTTGGCGTACATTAAAATTTTGCATTTTTAATAAACCGACCTGACTACATACATACACATATATTCTTTTCACATGCATTTTTCATTCTGTTGACAATATCTGACATTAATTTATTTACCTCTTTATCTATGCATACACATCTACATGAACTTTCCTTATACATATATCAATATTTAAATGTACATATTTACATATAAATATATATATATATGTATATTTACATTATGTTTCTTCATATAAATAATTATCCATATAAAATAATAGTTAAAAAAAAAAAAAAAAAAAAAAAAACCTCTTTATGTCAAATATTATTAATTCATTTTAAATTATCATCATTTTCACTATTAAACTAACCACATATTTTAGTGATATTTAATTTTGTTTGATAAGAGCAATAGCATATCAGCTATAGTCTAAAATAAATCGTCGCAACTGGCCTGTATTCTCTGAAACATTTTTTTTTTCTTTTTTGTAATAGTAAAAGAAGTTAGATGCACTTAAAAAAAATAATAATAATCAATAATAATAATAATAATAATTTCAAAATACTAAAAAAGATTTAAACGTAAACTACATAATGTTTTGATTATATTTAAAATGGTTTAATGTCACCCTTCAATATGTATTAAGCATCAGAATTTCCACTTATGGATTTTTTTTTAAACCATTTCTATTCCATTGTTAATAATTTATAGTTATTTATTGACATAACAAAAATTACATATCAAACTAAAATACAGTATTTCAACTGTGTGCATGCTTTTCTCCAGCAAGATTATTAGCTAGAATATCAAATGGCATCAAAACTATCTCCTAACTTCATGAAAATAATGAGATTCAGATTCTGTACAGTTTATTTTCCCATGAGATTTTTCCTGCTATGTCACAGCTACCAATGGCTTACAATGTAGAAATATCCGATATAGGGCTATTTCATTCATATTTTGCTATTCATATGTACCTCTCTCTCTCTCTCTCTTTTTTTTTTTTTTTTTTTTTAATTGGAATAAGTTCACAGAAGTAATAATAAATGACTAGGTATACATTATACAGGAACTAAATAACAAAACAATTTCTTTAATGCTTCTTGTCAATAGATTGTTTGCAGAGACATGATTTATGGAATGACATAACATCACTTTTTTTAGCAACAGAATTATTGATGTAAACTATTTGTGTGAATTATTTAGTGAGAATGCCACGAGCGCTACTGAGTAGCGTTTGTTACAGTCAAACATTTCAGGCACCGCGAACCAGCTGGTCGCTAAAAGCGGCTAATTTATAGTAATTAAGAAATGCGCAATTTTTTAGAGATTATGTAGAAGGAATTGTTATAATTTTTTAACCTATTTCTTACTCTGAATTTCAACAAAAGTGCCATTTGAGTTTCAAATAACTTTTTTTTTTAAACTTTTTTTTAAATCTATATAATGATTGAAAGAGTATTGGTTTTGGGTCAAAATCTCCCATGGAGTATAACATGATCTTATAAGTTTTAGCTGTTTCGACCAAAGCCAACGCAACAGAAGCAAATAGCAATAAATCGTGGCGCAGTGATATTGTGTTTGGCTTGAGTAAGGAAGGTAGTGCGTCCGAATCCGGACGAGATCTTCTTTTTTTATTACAAAGAAAAAGAATTGCTTAAATTTTTAATTAAACTATTAATTTAAGAGAAAATATTTATTAGACTAGGGTTATTTTAATTCTTTTTATGCGTGTACCAATTTACAAAATATTAACTGAGAATTAAAAAGAAATATATGTTTATTTAACTATAAAGAAGAAAATTATGTTTAAAGTTACAAATTTAGTTTATAAATTACAGTGACTATGATTAGAAGTAGAAAATTATTGAAAGCAAAGGCATTCTTCACAAGCAGTAGAAGATAAAAAAAGAAAATGGATCACAACTGTTTGCAATACAATTTTTTTCACCTTCAAGTATTGTTATCTCGAAAATTTTGTCAAGTACTTAGCTTTTCGTCCTGATACCTAGATTTCTAAAGTTAATATTTGCTCAGATTTTGAAAATTTTTGCAATGTAAACTGATTATAAATAAGTCAAATTATTTTGAGAAAATTTTTCCTTGTGCTCAGTTTTACTGTCAGTTCCTCCAAGAACACGAAATTAAATAGCTGTTTAATAAAATATTTGAAATAAAAATTAAATGTGACGTTGAATGGCTGAGCAAAAATTGTTATCCATTCAAGATGTTTCATGCAAAAAAAAATTGCATGAACATAATTAAGAGGAGACGATTAACACTTTCTATTAGCGCCATCTATAAATAATACTAATAAAAAATTTACACAAAACACTAACACAAATCATTAACGAAAAATTTCTCTAAATGTATGACATATAATTATTACTCCTTATACATCTCCATATAATTATTACCCCTTATTCTAATAATAATACATATCCATAAAATTATTACCACTTAAATTATTTATTTGTTTAAATTTGAAAAAATTTCAAATTTTGGTCCGAGAGGGGATTTAAACTCGTCACCTTTCTTACTGAAGGTGATTCTAAATACTCCTACGCCATGCCTTCTCGCAACCTGCTTATGTCTCGTTGATTCGGAAAAAAAAAAAAAAAAAGGCTACATCATCTAGGGTAATACAATAATACTACATGCAATAATCCGTGATGTAATAATCCCCTATGGGGATTATTGCATCATATTTGGAGTCTACAGTACATATTTTGTAAGCTTTCCGTTGAGATCAAGCAAATCGTTTGTGTACACGGACATCCAAGAAAATTAAAATATATTACATCTAGGGGTGAAATTTTTGATAGGTACGTTTAATACCTTTGAGCTGCATAAAAGAAAATTAAATTTACATGCATTTTTATATCCGTAAAAGCATGTTAATTTGGGATATTATATGGAAATGAATTACCATTCGTTTACAGGGCATCCCAAATGAATTGGGTTGTATTAGTAAAATATTTATTTTAAAATTTCTGAAATTGTATTTTACGGTGCGTTGTGTACTTTTCATAATGTGCTACATTTAAATATACTATGGGATATGTATACAATTTACAATATACGTGGCCACACAAAATTAAGTGATTACATTCTTCACTGTTGAATGTCCTCAATAGTAATGTTTTATGAAATTTTATATAGTTCTGTAAAATTGCTACAGAATGATAATTTCTTTCTCTTATTCAATGGTAAACAAATTACTGATTTAGAGGCCGAAATTAAATGCCGATTTTTTTTATTATTATTATAATTACGCTTTTAAGGTCCCGTGTATGAGAAAGTTCATGTTTTTGTTTTTTTTCTGTGCATATGCCGGTTACCTGCATACTGTAATGAAAAACAATTGCACTAAATTCCAACTTTGTATTTTGAAGACGATAAGAGGTAGGTTTCTACTTGTAAAGTTTGAGTTTCAAAGTTAAAATCATCATCATCATCATCATCAACATCATCATTTTAAGTTATTTTTTAAGTAATTTATTAAAAATTTCGAGTAATTTATCAACAAAATAAATTATTGAAATAATGTATATCGACGAAAAACAGGGGAAATGAAATTTCTTAACATAAAAATAAAGTCTTGATCCTTTTTATGACTTTTATTAATGTTTGTTTATAGTATTTTTGTTATTATTTGTTGTTATCTAACTAATTTCTTTGGTGGGGATTTAAGACTTTTTCGTTCTGTGGAAACCAACATTATGAACATGATATGGTTATTTATATGCTGTTCCTAAACAAAAGAAGTATATATATATATATATATATATGTGTGTGTGCGTGTGTGTGTGTGTGTGTGTGTATTAGCATGCATAACTTTTAGCTAAAGCACTATTAAAAAAAAATGCGTTGTACAAAATGGGAAACGTTCGCTGTTTATCAGTGATTGGTGATGTCAGTCATCACGTCATACACAATCATTATTGTCATCATCATCATCAACTTCAAGGAGTAGGCAGGATGCCTGTTCCGGCTTCATTGGTCAATCCACCGCTTTCTCGGAAGTCCTCTGTCTCTTCTGCCTTTCGAGGGTGTAGTCAAAGGCAGCTCTGGAGAATCTTGTCACTGGCAGGCGTTGTACATGGTCTTTCATTTAGTACGATATTCTTGTACTCTATCACATAAGTTGAATATCTTCAATTCTTTCCTGATGTCTTCATTTCAGACATTGTGGGTGATTGTGCAGCCTTTTATTGGTCTTGGGTGTCTCATTTCTGTTGCTTGAATTCTACTCAGATCCTGGCTCCTCAAGGTCCATGTCTCTGAGCTATAGAGCAAGATATGCCAAAGTTAAAATTTGTATAAGTAATATGAAATAAATTTTTAAATTTATAAACATTTTTATATTTTTTTGTATGCGTATATTATGTTCAAACGGAGAATTGAGAGGGCCGGTCGTCTTTCTAATTTAGAAATATATATCTAATAAAGTTTTTTCTAACTTGTTTGCAAGTGTTTTAATGTACTGCTGCATGCATAACTTGTTATCTTATCCCTTAACCAATAATCTGTCTTTATGGTATTGAGATAGTCTCGTGAGCGACACCCCAATTTGTGCCTAAAGCAATAATTGTCGGCCATCCACAGTTTAATTTTATAAACATTCGTTTAAACTAAATTTACCCTTTATTGAATAACATGATTTTAGATTAACTGATAAATAACATAGAATAACTGATAAATACATCATGATATTGCTTATAAACTTATGATGGCTTTCTTTGATACACTTACTATGAATTTTAATACAGCTTCCCCTAACAGAACATCCCGATGGTTGATGCTGGTCTTTTGTTTTTATTCATTTTATAAAAGCCTTTAATTCTTAAGAACATACACCATACATTGAAATTAATTTTGCTTGATTATACTCGTAAGTATTCCCGAAATCATTCATTCGGAAAATTCTGTTTGCACCATTTTGAAATTACATTTATTAATGTTCTGTTGGAGGAAATTTACCATTGTTCGATTGAAGTGATGACTCAGCATTTATTTGTACGAGTTGTTAATCTTAGTATTACGTTCATAAATTAATGAATAGGGATACACAAAGGAATGCTTATGATTGGTTCGGATTCTTGAAAAGGGCTTAACTCAGAGTAACATCTGGGAAGAAGAGATAAATATGTAAGTATGCTATACATTACGTTCTTAATAAAATACTTACCTTTGTAAATATTAGAGATTAATCTTATTTGATATTTAATTTTAAGCAATTTTAAGCGTACCGCGATTAATGTTCTAAGTGTAGATTATACAACAGATTACGCATTGTAAGTAATACGTTTAGAATTTTAATAATTTTTATTTTAGTTTGAAAATAAAGAAAAATACTATTAAAAGTAAGTTTTTTAACAGCAAGATTTGAGCTTTATCTTTAATAATTATAAGATAAAAAGAACTTTTTGTATACCATGTTTTTAAATTTTCTGTTGAATCATATAAACGCTACCGAAGGCAGCGGGAACCCGGAACAATTGGCTAAAAGTATTAATAAAATTCATTGCTATCGTGTTTTGAGCTATTATAAAAGTTTCAAATGTCTAGCTAGTGGGGACGTTAGTTAAAATTCCATTGCAAGATTTGTACTGGACAAACAAACAAACAAACAAACAAACGTACAAATATACAAACAAACAAACAAGAATCGAAGTTAATAAAAACATGGTAAAAAGTAATTTTGTGACGTTTATTTTGTAATGTTCTTAAAAAGAATGCCTTATTTTCTCATCATCATCTGTTATTTTCCAATATTTGGGTTTTGTGTTTTTTTTCAAAATGAATCATTATATATGGTAAAATATGTAAAACCCGTAGACTGTATGTAAGAATGGTATATTATTTTTATGCATTCATTTTTATTTCTTTAAGCAAAGTGTAAGGAAGTATTATAATCCCGATTTGTGAAATGAATTTTGTATCTCGCATAGCTCAAAAACGAATCATCGTCGAATGCTGCAAATTTATACATGTGACTGTCATGATAGTCGAACACCTGCAACTTCGGTCTTATACGAGTTCTTGTTTTAGAGACATCTACGACTTTACACGATTTTTCGTGAAATACGTATGTGTGTGTATATGTCTATCTTGCATAACTCAGTAATGGTTGAACGTAGAATGTTGCAAAATGGTACATAGGTTTGTTGTTACATCTAGTTATGTATATCTCTTTTTGGTCTTGCTGTAACTTTCCGTTTTGGAGATATTTATGAAACTTATATTTATAATGACGAAAAGATTTTGAGCATAATGTATGACCTATCATCATAGAGATTTCAAAAGAAGCTAATAATAGAACCTGTAATGAAATTGTTATGAAAGTTGTCGACATTTTTATGTGTAGAAAGTAATTATTAAAGACTATAAGCAGGTTCTAGTCGATGATTGTATTTTATTTAATGAATACTCCGAAAACAGATGAATAAAACTCTCTTTTGTGTCACAAAATTCAATAATCAATGAATATTCTCGAAACAATCCAATGAAACAGTTATTCTTACTACAAAAAATGAAATAAAAATTGTTAAATACACTACAGAGAACATACCTTGCTATCTGGAATAAAAAAAATTTCAATGTTTGAATGGAATTGGAATTCTTTGAGAGCATTGTCAGTGGTTTAGACAATTTTCGAGGTAGTTTTGAGCTAGAAACCAATGAATCATTACAAAAAATTCCAGAACTCGACTCCTCTTCAGGTTAGAACTTCCAAACTTTGGGAATCCTAAACCAACACTTTTCGCCACATTTGAATACTTAATTTGACGCTAACACAGCGCCCACCTTCGTAGAAATGGAAAAAGAAACTACTATCTATTTTTAACTTTTACTTTAATACTGTTTAAAAAGTAGCACATACAGATATAGAAAAGGTCTGGTCTACAATCATCAATAATAACTCTTCTTTTTAGTCTTTTTAGTCATTTATAGAACACTAGAAACCAATGAATCTTTTAAGAAAATTCCAGAATTCTGTTCTTATTGAAATTAGAGCCAAATTCGGTTTCCAAGTCGCCAAATTTCACGCCAAATCACCCAAATTGATGCCACGATCAAAATCTGCTTTGGCTACAAACTTGGCGGCTTGGCGAGATTAATGATAAAGTTTGGCGACAAATATTGTTTGAGAATAGCCAGAATTCGTAAATCCCTTATCAATTTTAACCGAGTTAATTGTTTTAGTGAAATGTATCATTTATCGCCACTAATTTTCGCCAAAATGAATAAAAGTAGGCCATCTATACTCGAATGATTTTCATTAAACTCTAAGCTGTGCATTTGCCAATGAGGGATTCTGAAGTAAGTCGTGCAGTACTATTCCTAAAAAACTACTACATCTGTCTCGGCGGTATATTTAATCATAATATCCTAACTTTTGTGGCTGGAGTAGCACTTTTTCTTTCTTTCTTTTTTTTTTTTTTTTTTCTAGGAATGTTCGGGAACTGAAATCTGTTTGTATATTTACGAATCAATTACCGCATACAAGAATGCCAATGTAACATTCAAAACATTATGTATATTCCTATGGTTATAAGGAAGTCATGTGATGAGATTTTTATAGTTGCCTTTGCTTGCAATTTACGTTTTTATGCAAAATTAAATTTTCTTTTATCTTGAATCATGAAAAATCAGTGTTAGGCATAATTGATTAAAAAGTAATTAAATTACAATTAAATTACAATTGTAATTATTTTACTGTCAATCAATTAACAAGTAATTCATTGCAAATAAATTTAATTACTTATTCAATTTACTTGTAATCAATTACTTGTTAATCGATTGACAGTAAAAAATTATAATTGTAATTCAATTGTAATTCAATTACTTTTTAATCAATTATGCCCAACACTGTGAAAAATGCATGTTTATCTGTTAAGATGCATAAAAGAATAGAAATACATTACGATAAAAAACCAAAAGCTGTTCGAAGATTATTATCGTACTGAAATTCATTGAAATAGATACATATCTCTTTCCTGATTTCATATGTGAGAATATTTCCGTTACATTTTTTAATGAAATTATGGGAAAATTTAAATCCTTACGTTGGGCCGCATAGAAGGTTTCGGATACATCACTGTATATAGAAGTTAATTTCAGATTTGAGCTTTATATTGAACCATGCATATTTTCCCTGGATATTTTGACAATAGAGAATAATGTGTTTGGAATTCTAAAAATCATAACATAATTCAGAGAGATTTTAAATCATAATTTTTGCGAGAATTTTTAAGAAATGGTTTGTTTCAGAAATATATATTAGCAAGTTATGCCTCTAAGTAAATAAAAAAAAAAAAAAAAAATACCAAGATAAAATTTCATAATTAAATTCTTATGTGTGGTCCTATGGAAAATATATTGCACTAGTTTGTTGTAGGGCGACTAAGACGCCTGTTGAAAAATAATCGTTTTATTTTATTTATTTCTCACTCTCACATTAAATAATTCATCTGCAAGCAAGCCCGTGCGAAATTTTCTCACTTTGTTGATCTCTTCGTTACCTTTAAAATTATTATTTTATTGACGTCATTTTTTTTTTCATATGCATTAACAAATTTATTTTTATTTTTATTTATTTATTTATTTTTCGGGAAAGCATATTTCATTTTCTGCTGAAAAAAAATGGCAACAATTAAAATTTTAAAATGTATTTTAAAGCTTTTATTTTTATATTTTAATCAATTTTAAAAAATCTAATTATATATTCGTTACAAATAAGGTACCAAATTAAAGGCGTAATTTTTCTGAATCCGTTGGTTTAAACAGCTTATCGATCGGACGATTAGATTGTTTAAAATTAACTAAAGTATGAAAATTAGGAGACAGAGTCCAAGGAAATCTCTTAAGCCTATCTCTTAAGCCTAAAGTGTGACAGAATGGACAGAATCAGCCACGGATGAGGGTATGCTGTATATGCTGATGGGGGTATGCTGTATATGCGGTAACTGTACATGCTGATATTATTTTCTACTAAAGAAATTTATTTTGAGACTTTATTAACATATAAACTATGTGCAATAGGAAAAAGTTTAATATCAATCAAACGTACTTAAATATATAGTTTCAATGTTCATAATGTTTACATAATTTCTAGTACGTCGCTAATGTATTGGTATAAAGCATCTAGTTTGGCATCTTCTATTTTTATCACTATACGGCCTCTCGTTAAAACATAACCGCAAGTCATATCAGTTTGTCATAGCTGTTTAAAATTTAGTATTCAGAACTTGCATAACGTATCGTAGCAAATCTGTCACTATGATCGCCACCAGACTTTGCGTTTTAAAGCTACAAATAAGTATTTAATACTGTAGTTTTTAAAAAATGCGCTATATACTATATGCTATATAATTAATATAAAAATGCCACGTTGTGTCCAGATCAGATATTTGGTTTTGTATAATACATATAAGAATATATTATACAAATGCAATATATAAGAATTATTTTGTTAATATAATGGAAAAAATTATTTACTCATTAAAATGAAACTCATTGTTCAAGAAAAAGAAAATAACCTTCCCACGCTTAAATTTCTTCTGATAACAGAAAGCAGTCTCTTTTACAATAAATAAATAAATAAATAAAAGGTCTTAATGCTACTTATTATAACAGAATGTACGATCATTGTTTAAGAAGAAGATAAGTTTATACAGTTATTTTTTTTTCTTATAAGAAAATGTAATCTCGTCGCTTAAGAAAAGAAAATAAACTCCTAAACTTAGCCTATCTTCTGATAACTGAATGTAGTCTCGAAACGAACATAATTTTATATCGCTCATTTTTCTTATAATAAGAGAATGTAACTTTGTTGTTTATGAAGAAAAAAGTGACTTCTTAAGCTTCACTTTTCTACTGATAACAGAATGTGTGTAGCCTCGTTGTTTCCTGTATATATCTTCTAATATTAAAATGCAATCTGATTGTTTAAGCAAAAGTAAATAACTTCCTAAGGCTTGTTTTTCTACCAATAAAAGAATTCAGTCTCGTAATTTAAAAAAAAAAAGAAAAAAAACTTTCTGTGATTTACTTTCATCAAATGGCAGTTCAAAACAAGATATTTACTTTGAGATACATGTACGCAGAAAATAATAAACAATTTGTTTATTTATATTTTAAACTCTTTTCAGAAATTATAAGCAATTATCGATTTAAAAATATTATTAGGTAATTAAAATAATTTTTGTAACACTGTTAAAAATTATAGAAGAAAAGCTAGCGAAAATTATATATTTATGTCATGTAAAATTACAGAGAAAATGTAAATCGAGTTGTTTTTTAAAAACAATATAAAGATAGATATTTTAATGGTAAATAATATTTTAGCAGAAGTGTACTACTAATACTTAATAACTTTACTTTAGCATAAATGTTCATTTTTTAAATTTTATTGTTTTATGGTGTATGGGTGCTAATGCTAATTAACTAAAAGTAGGTCCTAGGCCCAGGTGGAAAAAATTTCCGTGAAGAACCTATTTCAGGGGTTTTCAACCGCATTTACGCGAGTTTCAGAGAAAAACTCGCGGAAAACACAGAAGAGCCACAGTTGCCAACGTACAGTGTTGCCGAGAGAAGTGTTGCCAAAGGATAAGGAATTTTTTATTTTAAAAATGCCACTAATTTTCAAGAATGATGTTTGATATATATGATAGTCGATTTTATACATAGATAAATTAGACAAACATTACAATTAAAAACTAGTGGTGGATATTGGATATGAAAGTCCTTACAAGTTGGCAACGTTGCTGAAGAGTGCGACATGGGATCGAACACGGTATCTTCTGGTTACCAACTTAAAAAGAAGAACCTTTCGGCTGCATGTGAGAGACTTTTTATTGAGAAATAAAACATTAAAAAAAACAAAAATACGTAATAAAAATTAAAAATACTGACTAAATTTTTTGTAACTAAAAACTAGTGTAAATTTACAGAGAACCAAGACAAACATTAAAATTCAGAACATTGATATCAGCACATAAACGTAATTTTCCTTTCTTTCTTTCTTTTTTTTTAACAATTCTTAAAAAAAAACTAACACTAAAAAAAACTAACACAAGAAATTCTTCCAAACTTCTGAAACATAAACATGTTGCATAGGACTTGTTACACTCAAGTAAATTCACGAAACACCGTTGACAAAGGGGAAAGAAAAATGTTTTGACTTTACGAAGAAAACAAACAAATCATAGCAGTGAAGTGGAAACTAGTGTTTCAAAAGACATGTTTGTTTTGAATTATAGCCATGGTATTTCTGGTTTCATAGGTAAAAAAGATTTAAGCAAAAGGATGAAACACAAAATAAAAAATAAAATAAAAATAAAAAATGAATACTATAAAATTAAAATAATTTGATTTATATAGTAATTAAAAATTCAATTTAATGCGTGCTAATGCTTTCGTCTTAGAATATCAAGTTCTATAATTTCAATTTATTTTTAGTCTTACATTTTTTTTTATGGATGTAGGTTCTAATGCTGAAACGTGAGTTCATCTGACTAAAACAAAATAAATGTCAAGTAAGTATGTTTCTGAAACTTTATTTGACACTTTTTAAGTGTTTATGTGCAACATTTGTTATCTTCTAACTTAATATTAATTAATCTTGGATCGCCGGGTCTCATCTAAACTGTCAATCGTTATGTTAATAGCCAATAATTAAGCAGAGGAAGAGTGTAAGTTAGCAACAAAGATAAGCAGTATTTAAGTGTGAGCACAGCACGCGAAAATCGACGTCTTTTCGTGTGTTGTCTTCCTTAATTAACTTGCGTCAAATATCGAGGGGCTATTGGCGGCATCGCTATGTAAACGACAAAAACGCGACAGCCATCGTATTCGGCTTACGAGAAAATATGTTCCACGTGCTTAGACCTAACGACTGGAAAATCAACTGTAAAATGTCCAAGAGCAAACTGGAAAATAAACTGTAAAATGTCCAAAAATGAACAGTATTTAACTGAGGGCGCTGCACGCGAAAATCAGCGTCTTTTGGTGTGTTGTCTTGCTTAATTAACTTATGTCAAATAGCGAGGGACTATTGGCGGCATCGCGATGTAAACGGCAGAAGCGCGACAGTCATCGTACTCGGCTAACGGGAAAATATGTTCCACCTGCATAGACCTAACGACTGTAAAATAAACTGTAAAATGTCTAAGAGCACAGAAGCGACAGCGTAAAACAAATGGAGTTGTTATTGTGTGAAAAGTCTTTCTTCATCGTGCATAATATGTGACAGCAACTTACATATATATATATATATATATATATATATATATATATGCTTTTTATTTGACTTGGCATGTTTAGAGCATATTATTGTTATTTTCCTTTACAATTTCAAATAATTTATTTTAAATCTCACATATCCTGTACATAGAATGCCACAGAATACTTCTTAATTAGTTCCACTGAAGAAACTTCTAAGATATAAATTCTTAGAAGTACTTCGTGATGAGGTAATGCTAAATCTTGATTCAAATTATTTCTGAGCGCTTACGAATAATTAGAAATGTTTACTTTGAATCGGAAATTCTTAAAAGTTAATTTGTTAGAGGAGTCTTCCGTTCCTGCTTTATTATACAGAAATATCATGTTAATTCTTACAAGGATATGATTCTTACGTTTAGGAATAAATTCAAATATACTTATTCAACATTAGATTTACATAATTTTAAAGTCAGCTAATTTGTAGTATTACTCCACTTAATCTATTTATTTAAAGGAGGGTTATTTTAGGAGAAACAGGGTTATAATGACTTGAATAATAAGGATAACGAACGAATTATACTTCATTTTTGTAAATGTGAAATATATCTTATTTAGCGGTCGCTCTTGAAATCCACATTATATTTATATAATAATAAATTTTATCTATGCTGCATTCAATGTATGGAAATTTTCCTTTTGGTATTTTTTTTAATAAGTTATAATATTTATTTGTGGTATGTTAAATGAAGGCTAGTCGTAAGTATGAAAAAATCTGGAGTGACTCCACTCGATTTTCCAAACATTGGGTAACTGACAGTTGTATAAATAAATTAAATTAAGAAAAGTCGTTAAAAAAGAAAAAAATGAAAATTATAATTGTGTATTTGAATATTTGTTTTCTACATAGTATGTTATTCCTTTTAAAGGTATTGTTCTTCAAATAATTTAAGCCTATCAATCCAAATAATTTGAGCCTAAAGAAAATTTGTTGCGTCCCTGTAAAAATCTATGACAGCTAGACTCACCAAAATCTATAAAGTTCGTGCGACGAGGGCCTATATCATGCATGGATTTTTCACCTCAATCGCATAAGGCATTTAGATGCTATCGTACTTCATATAACTATAGCCAAGAAGCCATTATAAATAAGTATTTTTCTTTGTGTCCCTCTAAAAAAACTATAAGTTCTAAATTCTCAAAATTCATACTGCTCGTGTGACGGTGATCTATAAAATGTATATGAATTTTCAGTAGGATTTGCTGACGCGTTTAGACACTATCATACTTTAGAGAATTTGAATCCATAGGGCTTAATGATAAAGAATATTTCTTTGTGTTCCTGTTTAAAAAAAAAAAAAAAAAAAAAAAAAAAAAACTATAAGTGCTAGATTTACCAAAATCTACATAGTTTGTACGACTGGACCGTGACCTAGTGGCCTATATTATGTGTATAAATTTTTAAATCAATTGAATGAGGCGTTTAGTATCGCACTTTTAAAAATTTGGCCCCATTGGCCATAATGATAAAGAAATTTTCTTGGTGATCCTGTAAAAAAAAAAAAAAAAAAAAAAAACTGAAAGTGCTAGATTCACCAAAACTTATACAGTTCGTGCAAGTGTGTGTATGTAAATATTATATGTGTATACAATGTGTTTATAATGTGTATATAAATTTTTTGCTCAATTGAATAAGGTGTGTAGACTTTTTTACACTTATAGAATCTCTTAAATATTATGCTGCTCCTTCGATCAGCAGAAGCTTAGATGAATTTCTTGCAGAACTTCTTCAGAATCAGCTTTCAATACACTGGCATTTCTGCTTCAAACTAAAAGTTCACCTAAAATAAAATAATTATAAGATTAAAAAAAAAAAAAACTTTTTATATACCATGTTTTAAATTTTCTGATGAATCATAGAGCACAACTTTTTATAATTTTTTAACGTTCACATTTAATTAAATGTATTTATTTTTATGCCGAAAGAAAATGAACTCGTAATTTTTTTTTTTGCAACAATTAAATTATAACTAATATTTTAATGGCTATTTTAACGCTATTAGGATGTTATTATTTTCATATTTTAATTAATAATAAGAAAACTAATCGAAAATCGGACTTCGAAGTATTGCGTTGTCACCGGGTTCTGAGCTACTGTGAAAGTTTTATATGTCTAGCTAGTAGGGAAGTTAGTTAAAATTCGATTGCAAGATTTGTAACAAACAAACAAACAAACATACAAATAAACAAACAAGAATAGAAGTTAATAAAAACATGGTAAAATAAGCATACCAGCCTGTATATCTAAATATTATATTTGAAATTATCTGCTTGCGAATTCAAGAAAATAAAATAGTAACTTAAAATAAATAAATAAATAAATAAATGAAAATAAAAACACTCGGACTCGTAAATATTATTTATTTATTTATTTATTTTTATATGGTTGCTTGGTTGGGCTTTACGTCGCACTAGTGCTGCGCAACGGGCAATCTTATTTTTGTATGTGTGTGACATTCATAAATATGAATACTATCAATTGAAAATGTAAAGGTTCCATGTTTAGAAAATTTAATGTAAATAATCCAAATAGTGGCGAAATCATCCTGCATTTCTGAAATTGTCAAAACCAATATAGCATATTTTGAAAATTATACATTAAACCCAAAACTTTATTCATTTGTAGTGAAATAATATCACTTATTTCAGAAATGAACTTTGAAAAAGTGTAAATTTTATTTATTAGTGGTGAAATATTAACTAATTTCTGTGACGGTGCCCCCCCCCCCCCCATTTAAAAAAAAAAAAAAAAAAAAAAACGCAATTACGTATTTATGTAATTAGCCACGGTCTATGTACAGTCAGTACCCTCTAATCTACAAATGTTTCGTCCAAAGGTTATGTAGTTTATAGGAATTCGCGGATAATAGGTTCGTTGTTTACATTTACGGGTTTTGTTTACATTTATAGTCATTATTTAGATTTATAGGTCTTTGGTTACATTTTTATTTTCAGATACAAAGTCAATTATCAGGGATTGTGAAGTATGGTTGCCTGAAACATATTTTAACTGGCAAGTATGTTTTCAACTTTACAAAATCTCAACATTTTAATATTTTTGTTAAAAACCTGGACCCAGAATCGGATCCGATTCCACTCAGATGTAGGTTAACTCTCGCCATTTTTAGTCCTGCTTCTCTCACACGATGTTTTTTGAGACACTGTGTTGAATCAAGGCATCATTGCGGGATTTATACCACTTTTCTCAATGAATGTTTCACAACTCTTGTGTAAAATTAATGTACTGTTTTAGGGAATTGGTTTACTCTGCTCCTGATTGCGTATGCTTTACGCCACGGTGTTGAATCGTTGTGCCAGTGAAATGATGTATCGAGATCGATGGCGGATCTGCTTAGTAAAACTAGTAAAACCGGTTTCATGATATTAATTTTAATTTTAAACAAATGTTTCCTTTTGTATCAATCTGTTCTAGTAAATATTTGGTTTTTATGCATAGAAGTTTAATTTCTATATTCAAAAAATTTCAAAATTGGAGGAAAAAAGAAGCGGAGGGGAGGGCAGGGGAAGGGGGCGGCATGGGGAGAAAAATTTCTGCTGGCGACCAGTTTTGCTTTTCACATTCCTGGAGCTTGGGATATCATTATTAATTCATAAATAGACATTAAAATGGAAAAATGATTTGTAATAATTTTTAGAATGAAACATTCTTCAATAATAATAAAATTAGTCATTCATATTCATATGTGAAGGTAAATAATTTAGGCATACTCAAATAATACGTAGCAATAAATTATAAGCATGCATTATAATAATATGAATGGCCTTACCTGGAAGCTTTTTGCGAAGTTTTTGACGGGGATCCGCGCCGAAAACTTCACAACAAGCTTATGACTGTATGGCTATTTATATTATAATATAATTAAAAGAAGTTTTCATGTATAATTATAAGTATAAACATACATATTTATTTTTAAAATCTAAAAAAGAAAAAAAAAAATTCAAGTGCAGAAAGGAATATTTATATCATTGATTATTTTTTATTTTGTTAAACATTGACGTAATAGCGTTTTGTTTGAAATTATTATATACTTTCCTGATGCTCATCGGCTTGATTTGGAAGTAGACGGAAGGAACTACAGGATAAGAAATATAAAAATTTCACTATTTTTTGTGTTTGATAGTAAGGATTATCTACAAATTTTATCAAAATATGGGGGGGGGGGGGGGGGAGTAAAAATGCGAAAAAGAATGCTGATTTTTTTCGAAATCCAAGCTGTTAATTACTTTGTTTACATTATACATAAAAAATAAAACAATTGTATATTAGAGGGATTTGCAAATTATAGATCTGCAGATTAAAAGGCATTAACTGTATTTCAGAAATCAGTTGCAATTTAAATCAACGGCAAAATAGCTTGAAAATTTGGTAAATTTCATCAACTGACATTTCATCAATTAACAGTGGAAAAACAAGGATGATAATACACTTTTTGACCTAAATAAATAAAAGAATAAATAAAAAAATAAATAACAATGATAATGATAATAGTAATAATAAATCAATAATTAAAATGATTAAGGCATACATTTATAAAATGAACTTTTTAATTAATAAATATACTTATATATGTGTATATATATATTTATATATATAAGAATGTAGGCCCAATATTATATATATATATATATAATATTAGATCTGAATTCTTATTCAGAATGGAGGATTTAAAGAAATTAAGTAAATAAATACTCTCTAAAAATATTTAAAAAAAAAAAAAAAAGATATAATTAATATGTCGATTTTATTTCAAAAACTTTAATATCGTATATTACAACTAATGTATAATCTACATATGATTCTTAACATTTATTCGGAGTTATATGTGTGTTAAAAATGAAAATCCCACTTCATAGTACATATCTCACACTAAAAAATCTGCATTTTTATTCCTGTTTACTCACCCATATTTTGCACGGAATAAGATAATTTTTATGTCTGTGTATATATTTAATTAAATTTGGAGCTTTAAAAAGAATTGATAAAAAATTGAATGAAAGGTTTTTTTTTTTTTTTTAATAAATCTAATTTCCCTGTAAGAAGAATTTTCTAGAAACAATAAAAGCATGATTAGTTTGTAGAACTATGGTCGAAACGTCAGTGGAGGCCTCCGTGTGGACACTCAAAAAGATTTTGGGTTCCGTCTGTCTGTCTGTTTGTCTCGCGATAGCGGCTGCAAAAATCACGCTACTGACTTGAAATTTGGTACACATGTTCATGAGTCACACGGAATTAGCTGAGTTGTGTAGTTTTGGGTGTGTATTCTATTTGTAGTTCGTGTACAGAGACACGCCAAAGTTTTTCTTATCATTACGGCTTACGAACAGAATTTTTATATATTGCAATAGCGACCGCAAACATTCCCTAATTGATTTGCAAATTATGTACCCATATTTACGGGCTATACAGAAATAACTGTATAACTTCTATTTTATGTATTGTTTATTTTTCATGTACAGGGATGCACCGAAGTTTTTCTTATCATTATGGCCTATGGGGTGAATTTCGTTTAAATGCATTTTAACATTGACTAGTATCGCCCAGTGGTCGAAATTCGACCACAAATTTATTCAAATCTCAGAATTCTTTTAAGTTTGCACTAAATAAATAAATTTAGAAATTTAAAATTTCTCTGTAAACAATGTTCTTTGTAAGTACTCTTTCGTCATTAGCTAAATGACCTTGCCCACTGTGTTCTGAAATATAAAATTTTAAGCTATTGAAAGAACGGACCCGACTTGCTGCAACATAAAATTGACCGTGTGTAAAAACTGGTTCTTTCAATAAAATACCAACCCTTTCAAACATTTGTCCTTGTAAATAAATAAATAAAGTCACTTTTTGTTGCCAAAAGACAAATAACAAAGAACATTTGAAGTTTCAAAAATTAAATAATATATATTATTTACATATTAATACATAAACATGAAATTTATCGTACGGCTAATATCTCTTTAAATTACAGCTGACATAAATCATAAAACAAAAAAGAAAGAAATTAGATCATAAATAAATTAGAAAATAAAAAAATGATTTCTCATAAATCAAATCCTTACGAAATCTTTTTTGTGGTTCCACGGGCGGCCAGTGACGTCATCACTTCGCTTGCGTATAAGGATGCTATACAAATTACTGTGTCTATGGTTTTATTTGAGCTTTATGAAATTGCCAGATTTAACAACTTTCCACTTTTAGGTATTTTTTAATGTAAAGGAATACGTATATGAAAGGGAAAATGGGGGAAAATGCATAAAAAATAAAAGTATTTTTAAATACCTTCTTGACATCGTAAGAAAATAACATTTGTATTCGCACCTTCCGGCTAACCATACCTTTCGAATGATACCATTTTCATTCCTCTACTCCCATAATTAATATGTTAAAAAGGGACTACAAATTTTATGCTTGCCTATTAATATATAGATACTCTGCATTCAATAAAACGAAACTGGCTTACGTTATTGATATTCTTAAATTCTTGTTTTGTGTAGACAATATGTGTGCTTAGGCTTCATAATTAACATACAGGACCTTACAAATGTATTCCGAGAATGTTCCATAATCATCCATATTATGTCAAATTTCGAACAACTATTCACGGAAAACATAGAATATGTTAAATAGTTTTTACTTGTGTATACTATGTTTATGGTTCGTTTACAGGGACACGCAAAAGAATTTTGGGACATTAGAGTCTATGGAGAAATTTTTATTTAAGCGTATTTTAACTCGTTTATGCTATATTCAACATAATCAATTAACACACACTAAAAAGATGCCAAAAACCATGTTTACTTAAAATAAAAAATGCAGTGTATAAACTGAATAATTTATTTACAGAACCAGACCAAAACCGATGGCATTCTTTAATCATCCAAATAATGCCAAATTAGATTAAAACATTAATGAGCTATAATTAATTTGGTGTATTATTTTCATTGGTATATATAATAACTGTGCCTTCTTTTCAGTGAAACACAAAAGAATTTCGTACTATTGTGGTCTATAGATAGTATTTTTTAAAAGTGTGTTTTAGCATGGTTACACCCCATTAAATATAACGAAATGTTATTAGAATGTTTAAAAGCATGTGTTTTATGTGAAAGATTGTGGGCATGGAATAGTTAATTAGTTTACAGGGTTACAGAAAATAATTCTGATATGTAATGTAATCTTTTTACATGAAATCTGGTACAAATATTTATAAGTTAAAAGAAAATAGATGGCTGTTACTAGGAAAATATAAAAGTATACGCATATATAGAGATACATATAAAAAGAGAGATATAGCGGGGGACCCGAAAAAAAAAAAGGTATATGTTTATGTAGAGAGTAAAACGAGTCCAATCAATGTGTATATATATAATGTTATACGTATATATATTGTATAATAGGGAATAAGGAAAAATGGTCTGTTAAATAATGTGTGATGTAAATAGGACGTTCAGGCTCCTGATCTTCAGTTCTACTAGTATATTTTCCTGCACCGTCAGATTAGACAGTGCAAAACTGGAGATCTTTCATATTAATTTGTAATAATGTTACTTATTCCATTTGGCCTCTCTGTCACGTGCTTGTAGAATTGATATATATTTTTTTTTAAGTATATAACTTCATTGGCAAATACATACTTTTAGAAGTAGTTTAACACAAATTATGTATTACAGTTTTATACCCTATTGAAACCGAATCCGATTTATTGATTTTATTTATGATTTCTTTCGCATTTAAACTTTAATAAATGTTTAATTTAATGTGTTTTCAATATCTTAATTAAAATTTAAAGTTTTAAATATCATAGCAAAGCAAATAAATCTTATTTCTAAATATCTTTAAATTACTTCAAGTAATAAATAAATGTTTATGCTAAAACTTCAAAAAAAGATTTTAGACGAACTTAATGTATTTTAAAAACTTAATTTTCTTTAAGGCAGATTAAAAACTACTAGTTACTTATAAAAATCTCGTGTTTTAGAAAATTAGTTTATGTAATCCTAGATTATACGTACTTACGTCTGGTAATCCTTAAAAGCAAAAGATTTCGTGCAACTAAACTTCCTTAAAAAATGTTCTTTTTAAAAAACTGCTTTTGCTCGTTCCATCTTTTTTTTCTTTTTCTTTCGTTGTAAGAGAGAGTATACCACGTCATCTTCGACACTTTTATGTTTTCTTTTCTTTTGGCATACTAAATAGTTAGCCCTTCCTCATTTTTTTGCAAATATATTTGTATATTTTTATATTTATACACCATCTGTACAAATCTGTATTTGTAGTTAGCTGAATCTATAATCAAATAGCAGAAGATTTCTAAAAATTAAATTTGCTCTCTCAGTTTTAAAAATAAACATGCAATATATACATATATATATATATATATATTAATATCGCTATTAATAACTAGGGTGATGATGAAATATTTTTTTTAATTTTTAATTTTGAAAATATTTTCAATGAAAATTGATTCTGAAAAAGCTCAATATCATGTAAATACTATTAATTTTTTCAGTAAAATTAAAAGTAACCCTTCACGTATACAGAAATCCTAAAGTTAAAATTTCCAATTTGAACATCTAAATTAGTTAACAAAAATGAAATGTTTATCAAAACATATATTTAAATTCAAACACAAGCAAAAGATCATTGTTAAGGGAATCAGATCTGGTACATTGGGATGAAACGACAATGACCTGTCCGCTATTACGTCTGTTATTTAAAAACACGTCAGTTTTAAAGTAATTTTTGTATTGCATCGTGATAAAAGCCTTGTTTCCAATTAAATATCAAACTTTGGCCCGAGAAATGTCTAAATTATGATTCTTTTTTAAACTGATAATAAAATTAATTTGTATTTTTTTTTTCTTTTTTTTTATGTTTTCAACAAAAAATCACTTTTTCTTTATTTCTCAACAAATGGTTGTCTAATTTTAAAGAATCGAAAACTAATATATATATATATATATGAACGTTTTATGCGGTATTTGCGATGTCAATTATCACATATACTAAAAAAATATATATATAATCGTATAAAAAACCAACGAAAGATTTTTATGACCTCTAAATTATAACTTAAATATAACTTGCGTTCTTTAAATTTTTATATCCTACCTGTTCCCCCATATATATCTTTTGCTATTTGGAACGCTATCGAAATCTTTAATAATGCATTATTCTTTCTTTAACGTAATGCCGATCTACAATAGCATGTTATAACTTTATGAGAATTCTTTTTTTTTTTTTTTTCATCTTGCAAATAAATGTAGTTTGCCACAAATGTTTGTATTCCTGATCTTACAATATGGTACATTAATTTGCTAAAAACTTCATTATTCTCACAAAATTATTTTTGGCGAAGCTTGGCCTTCACTAGCAACTGTTTGATTCAAAAATTGTATGTGCTTATATATAACGTAATTACAACCATTTTTTCTTTATTATTTTGAATTTGGTTTCGATTGTAACTTTGGCGAAATTAACGAAAAATCGCAGCATCACTTCATCATCATCATGTAAACTGTGAAGTCGACCTTTGGGCTCCAAGTTATTAAAATCACGTAATTCTAATTATCCAATATATATAAAAGTAATATACAAAATAAAAATTTTAATAACATTTATCGTGATTATCTACAAAAATGCCTGGATTAATGATCACTGTGTTATTGACGGTATACTTCGCAAGAATTCTAATGCTGGTTTCAATTAAAGTTCAATAACCAATGGCCATCTAAATTTACGTTACAGTATTCTTACACATTTTCCTTGTTAAGTGTTATGAAACGCATTTTTGCTCTCCCTCAAGAACTACATTCATTTTATCGATTTTGAAGAGCATTAATTTTTATGTTGATAAATTACCATGTAACAAGTAAGAAAAGTTTTAAATTCTTAGCATATGTTCGTAATAAATATCCTATTTCAGGTTTCGGGATTTAAAAAAAAAAAAAAAAAAAAACATTTTCCATGTGCTAGAGTAAATTTATTTTGAAAAAAGAGGCAAATGTCTAGCGATTGGGGTATATCAACTTCAGATAATTATTTTTGAAAAACAAAAATCTAAATGTAAGGTATTGCAGATAAATTTTATATTATATTTTACGCAACATTTAGAAAAACATTACAGAAAAATGTGATTTTAGTTTCTCGTTAAAAATATCTTTCAGTAATTTCCATTTGCCACTCACGAAAATCTTGAGAGTTTTATGAAAGCAAATTATTTTATATTGGCGTAATTTTAGCATTTAATTCTTAAAACTTAAATTACGATTTTAAGTTGAACGGAATTATTGATGAAATTACTAAAGATTTAAAATTTACGTATATTTGTCTTGAGATTATTTTAAATACCTAAAATGCTTTTCGGGTAACTAAATGTTTATTTATTCAAATGTAATTAACTTTAAAAGATACTTAACTTGAAATACCTTTTAAGTCTTTAATACCTTTTCTGTATTTATTTAAATTACCTTTAAGGTTTATAATTTAATTATTTCTATTATATAATCGAATTATTATTTCTTATCGGATGTATAATTGTTGAAAAAACTGCAACATATTTAGATACTTAAGTAAAGAAAAAAGAAACAAAAAACTGTCTTCATAGAGAAATTTAATGGGAAAAACCATTCATTTAATGTATTACTACTACTCTACCTTGATATCTAAAATTACATGAAATATAATACATTTTATAACATTAGTTGTAAGAAAAAACAATTTTCAAATAAAAGTAAAAATGTAATCTCCTAAAGAGATTTTTTCTTTTTATTTATTTCCTGAAAAATGTTATCAATATTTAAGTTTCATTTAAATTCTAAAACTCCTCCAGACACCATAAAATAAATACAAGCACTACCGGATTCAAAAGGATGTTATCGTTCTTCTTCAGGCGCAAAAAAACACATTTTACTACCTCGGAGACAAATGAAAGACTAAAATCAGTGAAAAATCCAGGGTGGAGCAACGCAACAAGCCAATAGGAAGGCAGCATGCAACAACCAATCAGAAGGAGACACAACAGCGAACACAAATAATTTGGTGTGTCACTCACACGACTTTCTCTTACCCTGAAATTTAATACTATAAATACAAGTTGGAGATTAAGAGGTAAGATAACGATGTTATGTAAACCTATGTTAAACAATTCAAATTAGGCTTCGGAAGAGTTTTATATGATAATTAATTCTGTGTGAGGGGGGCTACCGCCCCCCTCAACCCCCCGTTTCATTAATGCACCTAGATTTATATAAAATTTAATTCGGTTATTAAAAAATAATTCTGTTTTTAAAAAATAATTTATTAAAATTATTATTTAAAAAAATTATCTTTTATGATAATGCACACGATTTCCATATTAGAGAAGTAGTATAACACTAAATATAAAAAAATCTGGAGTGACTCCACTCGACTTTCCGAAC
This sequence comes from Salticus scenicus, assembly GCA_963930645.1. Lineage (NCBI taxonomy): Eukaryota > Metazoa > Arthropoda > Arachnida > Araneae > Salticidae > Salticus > Salticus scenicus. The sequence continues at coordinate 17,109,828 of OZ005648.1, read as the reverse complement.
ATTGAGTAATTAACAGTTTTGTAGATAAAGTAAAGAAAGAGGTGTTGTTAAACAAAGAAAAGAGAGAGAACCATAATAGAGTGTTTCAGTATTTTTCTCCATATATTACACGATATTTTATTTAACGCTACTGAACTTTGAGCCCATAGATTATAATGATAAAGAATTTTTCGTTGTGTCCCTGTAAAAACTTATAAATGCTAGATTCACCAAAATGCTTATAGTTAGTGCAACAGTGATTTATAATATTCTTATAAATCTTCAGCTCAATTGAATAAGCCGTTTAGATGCTATCGCACTTTTAATAATTTGGTCCCATAGGCCATAATCATAAAGAATTTTTCTTTGTGCCCCTGTAAAAAAACTGTAAGAGCTAGATTAACCAAAATCTATACAGTTGTTGCAACTGTGACCTACAACATGTGTACAATTTTTTTGCTCAGATTAATAAAGTGTTTAGACGCTATCACACTTTTAAAAATTTTGCCCCATAGGCCATAATGATAAAGAATTATTTCTTTGTCTCCCTGTAAAAAAACTATAAGTACTAGATTCTCCAAAATATATACAGATTGAGAATCTGTGACCTATAATATGTGTATAAATTTTTTGCTCAATTGAATAAGGCGTTTAGATGCTATCGCACTTTTAAGATTTTGGTCCCATAGGCCATAATGATAAAGAATTTTTCTTTGTGTCCCTGTAAAAAAACTATAAGTGCTAGATTCACCAAAATCTATAGGGTTCGTACTATGGTGACTTACAATATACGTACCAACTTTCAGCTTATTCGAACAAAGAGTTTAGTCGCTAGCGTGTTCACTCACAGACATACACACACACATACATACACACATACATACACATAAACATACACACATACATACACACATACATACACACACACATACATACATCATCGCAAAAATAGTGAAAACGGACTCATTGGACATCGAAACGTATAGAAACATCAAAATCTCAATTTCGGATTTTTGACATGATTACATACTTTCCTCACTATAGTGTTCGGAAAGTAAAAAATGGCCATTTTTATTCTCAATATTAAAAGAAAAAAAAATACGAAGTTTTTTTTTTCGTTAAAAATGAAAAATGCGATAACTTTGTTTTAAATTATCGCAGATCGATGGTTCAACCATTCATTTTAAAGGTATTGGCGATCTCTTTTGAAAGATACCCATCATGAAAATTTACTTCCCTCGAGGGGGGACTTCTCCCCCAGGGGGGAGGCGAGGCTCCTACATACACAAAATTCTTTTCCCAGTTGACTATCTCTATTACAAAATATATATATTCGTTTCATTTGGTTTAGTGCAGTCTATAGACGTTAAACTCTACTTACCTGCAATTTCCCCCATAGACGTAATGGATAAGAATTCTCTTGATTGTCCCTGTACACGAACCATTTGCTTGATCTTAACGAAAAGCTTACTGTAGCATTTATATATGATACACATTTAGAATACCAAGATTGGAATGTCTGCAACTATTTGTTCTTGAGATGTGCTGATAACAGACAGACACACACACAGACACACAGACATACACACAGACCATTTGCTAAAAACATGATTTTTGTATTCAGGGGACCTCAAAACGTGTAAATATAACAAAATCTCGCATTCGAAAATTTGACCCCAAAACAATACTTTCTCTACCTTATGGGTAAGAGAAAGTAAAAAAGGAAGGGGATTTCTTTTTCTTTTACAGAAAGAAAGAAAAATATTTGATAGAACTAAACAAGTTTTTCCAAACTGTAGACATCAAAGTGAAATAAGATTTTTTATTAATAATTTTATCCTTATTAAGATAGATTTCTGAATTTTCCAGGAAATCTAACTCGGAAACACGTTTGGCATTTAACATAACATCTTTAGACCTGCAAACTATGCTAGTTTATCCGTAATGGTATTAAGCCCCGCCTTTTTTTTTTCACACCAGAATAGTTGTAGAGCAATAGTCTTCTTATTTAATCATGAGAACATACTGCTGAATATTACTCTACAACTATTCTGGTGTGAAAAAAAGGCGGGGCCTAATACCATTACGGATACACTAGCATAGTTAGCAGGTCTACATCTTTATTAACTTTAAAAAACATTTGTCGTAATGCTTTATAATCTTTCTCTCCTAAATAGTTATTTAATATTTAAAATTTCTGTAATGAATATTAGGACGTAGTACTGGCTGTCACTCAAATGAGAGTTTAATATACAGATTAGATCATTAAACAACAGATATATATTCTTTAGCATATCATTGCTTTTTACAATGTTCTTTGTTTAGAAGAATGACCAAAAAAAAAAAATTTTTTTGAGAGAGAGAAATTAAATTAACTAAGCGTAACTTAATTTTTAGCAATTTTGAAACTTTCTCGCTATCTCTAGCTTTCCATATATATAATATATATATATATATATATATATATATATATATATATATGTATATGTATATATGGGTGCGTGAAAGAATAAAATTACAAATTGTTTGAAGGAAAATTTATAAATTTTTGTTGCTTCATACTAATAGAATTAAAGTTAGAGCAACTTCAGTGAAATAAATTTCAGTGTCCAGTTCGTAGATTTCATCAATATTTCGTACCTTATTCTAATTTGTAAAACTCAAATAAAAATATTTGTATAAAACAATGAATAAACAATGTTTCCAAGTATAAAAACTGCTAATTTCCTGGAGAATGTGTTTATTACATATATATATATATATTTAATGTTACCAATTGAATTGAATCAACATGAATTTGACATTTTCTTTGACATGAGAGAAATCACAAAAACCTTAAAAATATCTTAATGTATTCAATCCTAATGTACTTATTTAATCATGTGAACTAAGGAAAATGTTTTTAAAGTTTTACTTCCACTTGTTTTTACAAAAATATTTTTGTAATTTTTTCAAGCATTGTTTCGATAACTTTATGTCAGAAAAATGTTAGCAATAACTTTTTATTATTATTATTATTATTATTATTATTATTCACTTTCTACACGAAAAAACTTATAAAAACAAAATTTATAATTTTTATTTTCTACGCTTTTAACAAGATAAAAAATTTACTCTCTCATTTTGTACGAAATTTTGTTTCATAGCATTTATTTTATAAATATATCACTTGCCATTAAAGAAATTTTTATTATGTGTTAGGCATTTCCGAATGTTAAAAAGATTATCAACAAAGTGTTCATGTAAATACCACTAATTCTTTATTTTTACATGAGCTTAGGAGAAATAAACAATTAATTCATTTATTTTATGGAGTGAAAAGCAGAAAAAAGGTCAAATTATATAAATAATACAGGTGCAAAATTCGTAATTTTTTTAAACTATTGTTACATTACAATTAAGCTCAAAAATATATAAAAAAAAAAAAAAGAAATCTATGTATTTTTTATGGAGGGCGTAAACAATGATCGCGATGAGGGCTGTAAAATCACGTTATCAGATATCGATGACAATAAATAAACAAATAAAATAAGCAATCTGGTATATCAATTAATTAAATGTATTGAACAAACTGGGGAATTTGCAATAAAAATAATTTGGCGTATCACTCACACGACTTTCTCTAGATCTGTATACTATAAAGATAAATTGCAAATTAATCGTAACATCCATTAGGTAAGATAATAAAGTTCAATCTAATAATAACAGGAGACCAGGAGACTTGGCGTTGGAATATTAAAACCCGAATAAACTACTACGTCAGAAACGCCAAAGAAAAATATTTGAGATGCATACAGCTGTTTCGGTAGCCTTAAGCATACCGTCCTCAGTGCAAAAAGAATTCTGAATCTGGAGAAGTGCTCGTATATATAGGAGAGGGACCGAATTTAGTTCAACCAATAGGATTACAGGAAAGGTGGAGAGTGTGGCCAATAGGAATTTAGGAATCTTAGCTGTGTAAACAGTAGAAAAATTAAGAAAATGTAGACTGAATGTAAAATTTCCAACAATCAGACAAATAGGGAACAGCGAAATCACAATTTACAAGGTTTTTTAAATTTCTATAAATATGAAAATCTTCAAAGAAATCGATTTTGCAGTCTTAAATTTCGTCTAAAAGAACATATGAATTAAGTCCGCAAACAAGAAACCAATAAATCGGCTATTTCTAAACATTGCTGGAAGGAAAATCATAATTTAATTCAGCTAAAATAATTTGCAGACCTAAATCCATTCATGAACTCGATTTCTTTGAAGCTTTTCATATTTATAAAATTTTTAAAAACCTTGTAAATTGTGATTTCGCTGTTTCCTATTTGTCGTCTGATTATTGGAAATTTTACATTCAGTCCACATTTTCTTAATTTTTCTACTGTTTACACAGCTAACTTTCCTAAATTCCTATTGGCCACTCTCCCCATCTTTCCCGTAATGCTATTGGTTGAACTAAATTCGGTCCCTCTCCTATATATACGAGCACTTCTCCAAAATTTTGCACTGAAGACGGTACGCTTAAGGCTACCTAAACAGCTGTATGCATTTCCAATATTTTTCTTTGGCGTTTCTGATGTAGTAGTTTATTCGGGTTTTAAAGTTCAATCTAATTTAAAAATAATCTAACACAGGTTTAGGAATAGATTTACTTGGCATACCCCTCAGTGTGTAAGGGCTACCGTCCTCCTCATCCTTCGTCTAATTATAGTACCTTTATTTTATTTATTTATTTATAATTCAAGGCTGTTATTAATTTGCTACGAAAATTGCCAATGGTGATCAAATTTTTTGATTGGAAACCTAACATGAACTTCAGAATACCAAATTTAAATTTCCTGCAGTTATTTGTTTTTAAGTTATGTTGGTAACAGACATACTAATCAATCTCTAAAAATTAGATTTTGGTATTCAGGGCACATCAAAACGTGATATTATATAAAAGAACAGAGTTAAAAATTTAACATCAAATAAATACTTTTTTTATAGTATGGGTATGAAATATTTATTTTCCTTCCTGAGCAGTGTTCTTCGACATAGTAAAATATAACAATGCACTTAAATCAATTACATTCAATAGAAAAAAAAAAAACATTTAGCTTACAAGGAACCATTCAAAAGATGTCATCTTCAAAAAGTATTGAAAAGAATATATGTGATTCTACTCTTCATAAAACACCAGAAAATGAAAAAATTATCGGCTGAAATTAATTACAGCGACCACAAAAAAATATCAAAATTAAGCATATTTGGCGATTTCACACTGCTAGGCGATTAATTTTGAGTACTTGGCGGAAAATCAGAACATGGTTCTGTTCGTACATGGCAATCTCGGTGCTAGCAAACGTATCGCCTAACAGCGCTAAATCGCCAAATAAGCATAATTTTAATAATTTTTTGTGGTCACTGTAATTAATTTCAGGCGACCTTTTGAATGTTTCCTTGTTAGTCTTGGGTAGTCTTGTATATTTATAGACTAGATGCACATTACATTAGTTTTATGTACAAAAAAAAAAAAAACCTAACGCAAAATAAAATAAATTTCGAGCAATTTTCATTATAGCCCCAATATATCTAAATACATTAGGTAGCCTTGTAAACGAATAATGAATGGTTTCCATACCATAGTCTACACAAAACATGCTTTTAATGTTAAAGAAAAAATCTGGAGTGACTCCACTCGACTTTCCGAACATTGAGTCATTAACAGTTTTGTAGATAAAGTAAAGAAAGAGGAGTTGTTAAACAAACAAAAGAGAGAAAACCATAAAAGAGTGTTTGAGTATTTTTCTCCCTATATTACACGATGTTTTATTGAACGCTACTGAACTTTCAGCCCATAGATCATAATGGTAAAGAATTTTTCGTTGTGTCCCTGTAAAAACCTGTAAATGCTAGATTCACCAAAATGCTTATAGTTAGTGCAACAGTGATTTATAATATTCATATAAGTTTTCAGCTCAAATGAATAAGGCGTTTAGATACTATCGCACTTTTAAAAATTTGGTCCCGTAGGCCGTAATGATAAAGAATTTTTCTTTGTGACCCTGTAAAAAGACTGTAAGGGCTAAACTCTCCAAAATTTATAGAGATTGAGTATCTGTGACCTATAATATGTGTATAAATTTTTTGCTCAATTGAATAAGGCGTTTAGATGCTATCGCACTTTTAAAATTTTGGTCCCATAGGCCATAATGATAAAGAATTTTTCCTGGTGTCCCTGTAAAAGAACTATAAGTGCTATATTCATCAAAATCAATAGGGTTCGTGCTACGGTGACTTGCAACATGCGTACCAACTTACAGCTCATTCGAGCAAAGTGTTTAGACGCTAGCGTGTTCACTCACAGACATACACACACACACATACATACATCATCGTAAAAATAGTGAAAACGGACTCAGGGGACGTCGAAACGTATAGCAACATCGAAATCTCCAATTCGGATTTCCAGCGGCCGAGCGGTTCTGCGCTCAAAGCTGGTAGATGGGAGGTGCCGGGTTCGATCCCAGGTCGCGCTCATCGACCTAGCCGTTCGGAGTTTTCCGTGGTTTCCTCCGAAACTCGCGTAAATACGGGCTAGGACCCCTTAGAAAGACCCCCACGGAGGGCGTTCCCCCTATAGGCCTAGGACACATAAGGAGTCAATCGGCCTTAATCCTCCAACCAACCAACCAATTCGGATTTTTGACATGATTGCAATACTTTCCTCACTATAGTGTTCGGAAAGTAAAAATATATTCATTTCATTTTGTTTAGGGAATCCTATAAATGTTACACTGTACTTAGCAGAAATTTCCGCCATAGTCGTAATGTATTTGAATTCTCTTGGAATTCACTGTATACGAACCATTTGCTTGATCTCAACAAAATGTTTACTGTACTTTTACTATATGATACAGATTTAGAATACTTAGTTTAGGCTTCCTACTACTATTTATTTGTGAGATATGCTGATAACAGACTCACAGAAACACAGGTAAATCCCTAAGAACATGTTTTTTGAATTCATGGAACCTCAAAACGTGTAAATATAACACGAACTCAGTTTTAATGAATTTTGTTTTGAATTTTTCAATAAACGAATGAACTTCTAAATAATCTTAAATTAAAAAAACGAAAAAGAAATTAAAAAAGAATAAAATGAAATAAATTATGAATATGTTGAAGTAATATTTTAGCATCTGGATTGAACTCAATCTGCTTTGATTATTAATTTAGAAAACAATGCTGAGTTGGTGGAGACACGTAGAGAAAACTATAATGCAATAACTTCTTTGCTACAGCCTTCACAAAATTCGTGATACAAACAGACAGACAGACATTTTCTAAAAACTATCAATTCGTGTTCAGGACCTCCCAAAACGTGTAGATCAGTCAAAAATGGAGATCGAAAAATTTCCCGAATCCAATACTTTCTCTATATTACATATAGAAGAAAGTAAAAGTTATTCTACATGAAAATTCGAAAGATATCTATTGTAATACATACTCAATGAATACAATTTAATAGCATATATCCATAAATGATGCGTAAATTGTTCAGTTTTCTAAAAAATAAATAAATCACGTTAAGTGAAATTTCTTCTTTTATGACATTCAAATGTATATGTATCAAAACATTTGCCGAACTTTTAAACATTCCTCTTTAAAAGTGTTTTCGTATGTTTATTTCTACAACACATGGTTTATTTTCCGTTTACATATTTCAGTAGTACGGTTTGAAAGTATAATATTTTTCCTCTTTTCGAATTCATGTTTTACTTTAAATTTCACACCAGTCATAAAAATACAGAAATAAAATGGTAAAAGAAGCAAGAAATCCATTGACATATTATTTCCAGAAGGTCTGGATGTTTATAACATGGAAAGCTCAAAGTATTGTGATGTCCATTCTTAAATTCTAATTCTGAAAAACGCAGCATAAATTTAACTTTAAAATGTTTAAAATGAAATTTGTAAAAATTTACAGTTTCAGAAGTTTGTAACATATAAATCACTCTAAAATAACTGTAAGTAAAATAGTAAATTTATTTCCGACAATATTGATTAAAATATATCGCAATTGTAATATCTACTCATCACGTGCAATTGTAATATCTACTCATCATGCATTGCTCAGTAGAATTTAAAAATGCTTTCATTGTCATAATATATTCATATCAAAAGACATCTGTAAAATATAACTTTTAAGAAAAAGTTTTTTTTTTCTTTTCTTTTAGCACATGCTACAAAAAAGGAAAAAGGAAATGATTTAATTGAATCATTACATAAAATGTGCCATTTTGTACTAATCCTACTGCCGTTTATATATTTTTTGATGTCATATACAGTGTAATGAATAAAACAAATGCGTAATTTTATTTTTCTATAGGGCAAAATAGGAATTGGGATGGATGGCACATCTGAAATTATGCATTGTTTTTAATTTCTGAATCTTCCAGTAGGTGAAGCAACTATAGCATCATATTTGTTGCACGGTTCTGCTAGCTTATGTGACAAAATGAAATATTTTACAAAACCAAAGAAAATAATTCTATATTCAAGACAAGTTTTCAATTTCATTCACTAATGTAACGTAACTAAATTTAATTTTTCATATACGTAATAATGTAAATATTATGAATTAGCAGTTTAATTGAGCGTAATGCAAAAATGTCTATAGTAATAACTTTTTTTTTTTTTTTATGTTATGTAAAGGGATATATGGCACATGGCTCAGGGAAGGATGGGACATGTAAAAAAGAAAGGAAAAGGGAAGGTTGCAGATTCCTAACTTATTTATACTCCTGAAATAAAGGAAATCAAAAGACAAACTAATAAAAGAATGTAGAAGGAAATGCATAAAACAAAGCCCAAACTACGGGGAAAAAAAATGGCGTAAGTACTCGAACATACCCAATAGAAGTCTACACGTAAGTGGCGCTTTATCTTTATCATTTTCCGTAATAAGCTAGAAAGTTATGTATGTATTTCAAGTTTCAAAAACTTGTAACATCTGTTCCTTTATGTAAAGGAGAGATGGGGCATTTTATAGCTATATTAATTGGATTTTAAAACAAATATTTGAATAACTTCCATCAAATTTATATATTTTTTAAGCAACTTAAAATGTTAAAATTTATTATTCTGAAATAGGAAAAAAGTTATAAGGAATATTTTTGTGAAAACTATTCTATCCATCCTTACTCTTTCCTCTAAAGGCCTTTATTTATCTACTATATTCATTTCAGAAGACATCTGTAAAATATAATTTTAAAGCTAACCTTTTTAATTTTACACATGATTCAAAAATACAGATAAACAATTTAAAAGTAGCTTTACCTAAAATGTATTATTTTTTATTAATCGTACAATCATTTTCACATTTTTGGCGCCATAAAAAATGGAATGAATAACATAAATGTGTAAGTTAATGTTTATATACTGAATGCATTTAATATTGATTTTACTGAGAAAATTTTTAACATGATAACTTCAAAATAATAAAATACTCACAAACAATGGAATAAAATAAACCGTATAAAAAGAAATCTAAATGTACATATATTTGTACATTATTAAAAAAATTATTTTATTGATAATTAGAAAAAATAATAGGAAATATCACACAGAAAACATATTGTATCCATAAATTTTACGGTCGATATTTATATTTCCATCTGAGTATAAATTAACAAGTATTTCTGAATTCTGATAATCAAATGTTTAAGAATCACTACTAAGAACATCAAAACACAATTTTCATTTTCATTTATTACAATACTATTATTTTTAAGAGTATGTTTTAATTTTGAAATATTTTATGAAAAAAAAAAAATGAAAAGTATACATTGGAAAATAAAGACAAAATAAAAAATATCTATTTGATTTACTTTCAATTTCTTTTGCTTTAATTATTATGTATAAGTTAGGTAGATCTTAACACCATTTAAGCTTAAAAAATATTTGAAAATATCCTTTGAAAATTAAGAATAAAATCATTGGTTGAAAAGTAAACAAAGCTCTCTATATAAAAATATTGAAAATTAACATATTTTTTTCCTATCCAGTTTTAAATGCAACCTTATTTTCAAAATTTACTTTCTATAACATAAAAAAAAATATATATACAGTATATATATACAGTATATATATACAATATATATATACAACAAATATATATATACAATATATATACAGTTCCCGTCGTTTATTAAAATCACATTCATCCTGAGCCAAAGTAATTTTATTAAGCTGCTGATTTTTATATCCGATGAATGTTCTTGCATTTAAGAAAAAGGTATTACTTCTTTGAATTCCGAAAAAAATTTCAAAAGGTAACGAATAATGGTATAAGTTACTAATTAATGAATTACATTAATACTAATTAATGTTTGATAGATAATTAAATAATTGTTCCTTCGATGTAAGTAAATTAAAAGTATTCTAAGTTCCCATGCGCTTTCCTGTGAGGAAAATCATCATTTACTTTACCAAAAGTTCACGCTTTTCTTATATATTTAGAATCTTTCCGTTTAAACTTCTTGATTTATAGTTATTTCAAAATAAGAACAAGAAATTGTCTTTTAATAATTAAAAATTAAAAAAAAAAATTCATTTGCAAATCAAATCAAATTTACAGCTTATTACTACGCTCTGAAGAATACGTCCCTTGCAATTGTTACGGAAATAAGTTACGGGGCGTGTTTAATTTGTAACTGTAACTATGCTGCAAGTGCAAAATTTTCGAAAATGAGCGATAACGGAGGGATTCTTGTGCTTTAATTTCTTTTTTTATAAAAAAAAAAAAAAAAAATCATAATGTAAATTAATTTTTGTTAGTATGTATAAATTATATTTTTGGTTGCTGAAGAGATAATTTGAGTTTATTAACCGGCGATGCTGATTTTATATTCTGGTCCCGGCAATTTAATCCGATTAAGTGGCTGATTATATTAACCAGTGAATTCATTAAGCGGTGGTTACTGTATTTAAAAAAAAATAGAAACTAGCCGAACTTTTCATTAATTTTCTATTTTGAATTTTTTATCATTTTATTTATTTACTTATTCGATGAAGATTGAGTCAAAAACTCAGATTTAAAAATAGTAAACTTTTGATTCAATTTCTTAAATGATTTTGGCGAAAGGGTCACGTTAAATTATACATTACGAAAATTTCTTTGTTTTTTTTCTTTAATAGAAAAAGAAACATGAAAACACAAGAAATTGTGGCATTCTATAGTTTTAGATGCAAGAAAAAAAAAAATTGGCATTTTCACTAATATTTATTTGAACGATAGGAAATATTTTAAATTATTTTAACAGGTAATTTTTTTTTCCCTTTTTTTTTTTTTTTTTTTTTTTTTGGCGTTGTAACTCTTTTTTTTTTTTTTTTTTTTTTTTTTTTTTTTTTTAAACTTTCCGAACACTATAGTGAGGAAAGTATTGTAATCATATCAAAAATCCGAATTTGAGATTCTAATGTTTCTATACGTTTCGAGGTACACTGAGTTCGTTTTCAATATTTTTACGATGATGTATGTATGTGTGTATGTCTGTGAGCGAACACGCTAGCGTCTAAACGCTTTGTTCGAATAAGCTGAAAGTTGGTACGTATATTGTAAGTCACCATAGTACGAACCCTATTGATTTTGGTGAATTTAGCACTTACAGTTTTTTTACAGGGGCATAAAGAAATATTCTTTATCATTATGGCCTATGGGGCCAAATTTTTAAAATTGTGATAGCGTCTAAACGCCTTATTAATCTAAGCAAAAAATTTGTACGCATGCTATAGGCCACAGTTGCACCAACTGTATAGATTTTGGCGAATTTAGCACTTACAGTTTTTTTTACAGGGACACAACAAAAAATTCTTTATCATTATGATCTATGGGCTCAAAGTTCAGTAGCGTTAAATAAAACATCGTGTAATATATGGAGAAAAATACTCAAACACTCTATTGTGGTTTTCTCTCTTTTGTTCGTTTAACAACTCCTCTTTCTTTACGTTATCTACAAGACTGTTAATTACTCAGTGTTCGGAAAGTCGAGTGGAGTCACTCTAGATTTTTTTTTTTTTTTCATTTAATACTTTTTCCCATGATTTCTCTTATTTTAAAGAAATAATGATTTTTTTTTTTTAATTAATTGTTTGTTTCGAAAATTGATATTTATATTATTACTGCATCGTCACACCAGCATAAGCCTCGAGTCCGTTAAACTTGTTCATTCACTTGTCGAAATTGTCTCCTGGATAGTTCTAGAGATTCAACAAATTCATCCTCGTTTTCTTGTCATTATCAATAAGCTGCGCAATCTTTCCTAGTATAGGATTTAGTGGAATCAATGCACTCCTAAGTAACAACAGCGCAAACGCTCCGATTTCGGAAGGAGAGGTTGCGCATACTTCAATTGTTCGCTTTTGTAGAGAACTATTGATTTTGCATCGTTAGTCTGGATTAGTAGCTTATGAGAAATCGTTTAATTCGAAAATATTTTGAATTACTGACATTCTATAGAAATTTCTAAGAAATGATGTGAAAATTCACACTTTTTTTTTTAAGCAAGGCAAAATAACTACGTTTCATTTTAGACGAGAGAAACAATCAACATGCACATTCAAGTCAGCTACCTCGAGTAGCAGTTCTCGCAATCTACTCCTTCCCTCCGATCCTCTATGTGCGCAATCTCTCCCAGCTATTTACCATACCTATTAATAAAAACTATTTAGACATGTACAAATTAAAATAATTTTTCCATTTATATCTATTTTTTAATTAGTTTTTTTTTTTTTTTTTTTTTTTCTGAAAGATTAACTGAGTGAAAAACTGAGAGAGAAAACTTTCGATCAAATTTCCTAAATTCTTTTTTTATTTTTTCTTTTTTTTTTTCTTTTTTTTTTTTTTGGAAAGTGAAATAATTATGTCACATCCTATTAATTCACCAAAATTTTGTTCTACCACCAGTAGATAAGATAAAAAGAATTTGTGGGATTTTCATATTCATTTATTTATTTTTATTATTAGAAAAAAAGTAAAATTTTATTCTGAGTTATATGTTTTTCGGCGAGATTAAATAGTTCTAATTATTTTAACTGATAATATTTTTCACTACTTGTTGTTGAATGTTACCTTCTTTTTAAAAAATTATTTAACATTTTTAATGCCAATATTTTTAACACTCAAGCATTAAAGAAGAAGGAAAAACACATAATAGATCAATATAAATAAATTAAAAGCTTGTTTTATAATTTTTTGAAACAAACATTTAGTAGTTAGATGTATGCATTCATTTAAAAAGGGGGAAAAGAAATTGTTAACACCAGAAAACAGAATTCCAAAAAATATAAAGGTATAAGGAAAAGAAAAAAAAAACATGACTCCAAACTCTTTTTTAAATGTGTTTGTATTGACAAAATGTATAAATTTCGTACAACTTTGATACATTTTTAAACATGTCATAAAACCCACTTTCACTAAGTAAAAAAAAAAAAAAAAAAAAAAAAAAAATTACAGATAAAATATCTATAAACCAAATAACATATATTTCAAGTGATGATCACGTCAAATCAACAAAATTATTTAATCGTTTTTTATTTTACAGTCTTTTTTTTTTTTTCTACGGAAGATTAATTGAGTCAAAAGCTAAAAGGGAAAAAAAACAGTAAACTTTTGATTCGATTCTCTGAATTCTTTTGGTGAAAGGGAAATAATCATGTCACGTTAGATTAATCCACAAGAATTTTTCTTTGTTCTGTTACCACTAGATGAAAGCAACATTGAAAAAAAAAAAAAAAAAAAAAAAGGTGGGGGGATTTGTGAGATTTTTAATCTTTTTTATAAAAAGTAAAGAAATAAAAAATCCCTTTGGTTAATTTTTTTTTATGAGAAAAATATTTCTACTTATTTTCAGTTGTAACGTTTGGTTTCTTAATCTTCAACCTTTTGTTAGTGTCATGAATTTAGCTTATTTCTGAGAATCGATAAATTAAAACAAATAAATTTTGTTTAAAAAAAAAAGAAAAAATATTTAACAGAATGGATATTTTTCTCTTTTTAATAAGTAAAATAAATCAATAATAAATAATAAGATGCTTTTCCGTTTGAGCATCGCAACCCTATTTGGCGCATTTTGGAGACTCAGGCACTCGGCTGAACACACTGATAGAGATAACAGCGTGTTAAACCATTTGAAATTGTCTTTTCTCTCGCAACTTATAAATTAAAATTCTGTACTAAACAAAATTTAGCTCTAGGGGTGAACCCCAAAGCCATCGTTAAATGACAATTGCTTAATTCTAATATGACATAAAACCTACACAAGATGAACCAAAAAAGTATTTAATTTTGGACGGGAAAGCTATATATATATATTAACTGGATGTTGTTAGACATTTTGCATTGTTCAAAATAATCTATCTTAAAACGGTGACAACACTTGTTTGCCAATTGAAAGAAATCATCCTCTTGTTCCAATTTGTCGTTTACAGGATATAAGTTAGAGCCAAATGCCTCCTATATTCATTAAAATTTAAACTGGCGCTCATAAAAATTTATACTCGCATTCCTGTAAGCTAGAGATTAATTTCCGTGTTTAAGAAAGTCCGATTTTTTAAAGGCAGAATAAATAGTATATGTAAAGATTATTACTTGATTTTCATAACTTGTTAGTTTGCCATTCTGTAATAATATTTTTAAGCGATATTTGTTCTTATTAATACTATGAATCGTTTTATTGAATACATTGATGCAAACTGTGATTAAAAAAATAATCTTATTACATTAATTCGAATTACTCTCATAATTAAGACATAAATTCATATTAAGGGCTGTGATTCAAATTATCTCTATTTCTATGCAGATGCAATAGAACACGATCTTATATAGTATCATATTTTTTACTTGTCTCAGAATTAAATATGAGAGCAATTTCTCTCTATCCCTTTAAACCAATTTTTATTTATATAAATCATCATATTTTGAGTTATAAAGTTAAAAAAATTAATAGAAGTAAAACAATTTATATATATATATAACCATTTCATTATAAAACGAGAAATAAAAGAGAATACAGAATAACACAGTGAAAATATTATTAACATTTCTTCTGATACACTTAATATTATTTCATTTATTTAATTATCCATCGTTTTTTAATTTTCTTAACACTTACTCATTGTTTATTTATATATTCGCATTTTTATTGCTTCTTTCTTTCTTTTTTTTTATCACATGGGAATCGCTTTGTATCGTTCTCAATTTGGATTTTATCAAAAAAAATTATATTTATTTCAGTTTTACTATCTTTTCCTTTTTTGTTCTGTTTTCTGTGTAAACAGAATAACACAGTGAAAATATTATTAGCATTTCTTCTGATACACTTAATATTATTTCATTTATTTAATTATTCATCGTTTTTTAATTTTCTTAACACTTACTCATTGTTTATTTATATATTCGCATTTTTATTGCTTCTTTCTTTCTTTTTTTTATCACATGGGAATCGCTTTGTATCGTTCTCAATTTGGATTTTATCAAAAAAAAAATTATATTTATTTCAGTTTTACTATCTTTTCCTTTTTTGTTCTGTTTTCTGTGTAAACAGAATAACACAGTGAAAATATTATTAACATTTCTTCTGATACGCTTAATATTATTTCATTTATTTAATTATTCATCGTTTTTTAATTTTCTTAACACTTACTCATTGTTTATTTATATATTCGCATTTTTATTGCTTCTTTCTTTCTCTCTTTTTTTTATCCCATGGGAATCGCTTTGTATCGTTCTCAATTTGGATTTTATCAAAAAAAAAAAAATTATATTTATTTCAGTTTTACTATCTTTTCCTTTTTTGTTCTGTTTTCTGTGTAAAATAAATTTGAACTTCTTTTTTATTACCTTTCCTTCCTTTTTTTTAAAAAAAATTTTGTCGTTTGATTTACAATGCAGTTTATTTCATGATTCTAGAACATGAACAATATAATTTTTATTTCACAGGACTTTCTTTTGCAAATTATTTTATTTTGTGAGGAGAAAAAAGTAAAAAAGAAAAAAAAGTAGAACTAGCAAAATAATAAGACCATGGATAATAAGACGCAATTCTTCGGAAATTTAAAATTTGTTTATAATAGAATACTAATATTACTTATAAAAAAAATGAACTTTATTTGTTGGGGGATATCTTGAAATGGAAAACAAAATAAGGTTTTAGAGTTGTTTGCTTTTTCATTTATACTTATTTGTTTTAGATTTATGACATTTAAAAAAATTACTAATCATTAAAAGGGTAATTTTTGCATTTGGAATTTCAAGCAAAAACTTGATCATACAGTCTAATAAAAAAGGTTTCATCCAACATTATTTTTTGGTTGGGTTTTACGTCGCACTAGTGCTGCACAATGGGCAATTGACAACGGTCTGGGACTCATCCCTAGAGGTGGTCCGGAGACATACCATCACAATTTTGATCCTCCACGGAAGGGATAACTCTCTCGCTTCCAACATTCTTTGGAAAATCAAGAATGTTGATATTTCAAGTTTAAGAAGAAAAAATGTCTAAGCGTAAATTACTGATGTCCACATTTTCTAAAACTTATATTTAACAGCCAAATAACTGGCAATTCTTTACGATTTAAACCTAGCAGCCGGATTCCATTTCAGAAAAATTCCACAATCAAATCGGACTTTTCTGAATAAACGACTGTTTCTTTCGAATATATCCAACAAATTTGTACATAACTTAAATATATATACAGGGTGATCAGTTTAAAATTTTCTTACTACCCTTAAATCTGATGGATGTGGCAACTACTATAACACTGAAGTATAACTTTTTGAACCTTGTTTAAGTGTGGATGGCAATTTCTAACATTGTTGGACTATTACAACTTTATTTGTGAGGTAAAACAGAAATGGAGACGCAGAGTGTTACTTAATCGTGTGATAATTTTATTTTTGAAAAACATAATTTAATTCAATTTTTTTTACATTATCATTCCTTACAGAAAATGTTAAAAATGTTCTCCATCATTTTCAATGCAAACATGAATACGGCGAGCCAAGTTTTTTGACACACTTCGCAGCATTTTTGGTAATATTGACGAGACTTCTTCAGTTATGATCGGTTTTAATTCATCGATGTTTGCAGGACCTCTCTGGAAAACTCTATAAAATGATAATGTAAAAATGATAATGTAAATGTAATTTAGAAATAATAATGTAAAAAATTTGATTAAATTTTGTTTAAAATTATCACAGGATTAAATAATATTGTGCGTCACCATTTCTGTTTTACTTCACAAATAAAGTTGTAACAGCCCATCAGTGTTGAATTGTCTCCCACACTTTAAAAATGTCCAAAGAATTACACTTCAGTGTTAGAATAGTTGCCACATCCGTCCTATTTAAGGGTAATAATAAAAACCAACGGACACTCTTTTAAATTGATCACCCTGTATATATATATAACATATTCGACATTCAGAGCACAATAAAATAATAATAATAATAACAATTGTTTAACTTTTGAGTATAAATTACTTATTTTTTATCAAAAAATAAATAATATTGTTTTAGATTTTTTAACATAGAAATGTATTTGTTTTATTATACGTGAAAAAAAAAGCTTTACTGAAATTTATTGAAATTATTTCTATGTATTTTGTTATGCACAATTTATGAAAGATTTAGCATTTTATTGATATTAAAAAGTTTAACAAGTTTTACGATACTTAGTGTTTATAAAAAGTCGAAAGTTTCTTGCAATTATGATTACATAAAGCCGAATGCTGACATAAAAAAATCTGGTGTGACTCAACTCGACTTTCCAAACATTAAACAAATAACGGTTGTTTAAATAACTTAAAATAAGAAATGTCGTTAAATAAACAAATGAGAAATCATACTTTAAATATTTTGAGTTCATAGGCCATAATGTTATAGAATTTTTCTTTGTGTTCCTGTAAAAAAAAGTATAAGATCTAGATTTACCAAAATCAATAGGGTCTGTTCTATGGCGACCAATAACATGTATATAATTTTTCTAGATCAATCAATTAACACTAAACCTACCCATGCTTCATGTATACCTATTCCTACAACAGCGGGCAGAGTGACCCGTCTTTAAAATGTTATATATATCACTATGTATAGCGAAATAGCACAATTTGGTACATGAATAAAACTTTTTTTTTTTTTCAAATAACAATTCAAAACAGTTTATTTATTAAATTTAAAATGGGTCATTTGATCCGTCGTGGTAGGTTTAGTGTTAAGGCATTTAGACTCAATCGCACTTTGAAGATTTTGAGCCCATAGGCCATAATGATAGGGGAAGTTTTTTGTGTGTGTCCCTGTAAAATATGTATAAGTTCTAGATTCAGCAAAATCAATAGGGTTTATGCTGTGGTGACCTATAACATAGGGTAACTCTGAGAGAGATGGCCATTGAGGAGAGATGGCCAGTCTAAATATTTCCTAAACATAGATGGTAATATAATCTTTGTTCGTAGGAAATATTTCAATGAGTTCATTCATTGTGACATTCAGCTTTGATTTTCGACTCCAAAAAGTTAGTGAGATTTCAATATTTATTTACTTTAGTGGTTGAATATTTTTGTTGAGTTAGGTATCTGAATGTTTTACAATATGTACATTACATTTAATTTACTATACAAACTTTTAAAACACGTATATAATCCAATCCTTGATATAAACCTAAAACAAGGATGTACGATGGCAGAGTGACGCTTTAACTTGGATGGATAACTGTTCTTCAATTTTAAGAAAGATAACTACATCAAATCGAGAAAAGATGGCGACTTTTAAAACATTAAAAACATATGATGTACCATCACTGACAAAAGTACTTTATGATATTGCACCAGTTCCTGATGTAACTATGGATGGATGGATGGATGGGTTTTACGTCGCACTAAGGCTGCTCAGATGGGCAATTGGCAACGGTCTGAGACACACCCCTAGAAAAAGGTGGTCCGGAGACATGCCATCACAATTTTGATCCTCCACGGAAGGGATCTGATGTAACTATGACAAAAACATTTAGAAAAAGTACCAACGTTTATTTATGGCACGTTTAATAACAAATAGGTTTGGCGTGATTTTAAAATATTGAAAAATGTCGGAAACTCTCATCCAAGAAAAAAAATTAATACAAAAAAGTTGATAAAAAATGCCTAAAACCCCGAATAGGTCTAAAATAATCGAAAGAAAAAAACCAAAGCACAACAATTTTAGCAGCGAAGTAGATGAAATACATCTGAAATTTATCAGATTATACAAATTTCAAGGGAACAGAATTTGATGAGAATCCCAGTGTTGGTTTTGGAGACGAATGCAATACCACAACAAAAACTAATTGCTGGATAAAATGCATAAGGCACCTGAAATGGTTCCATAAAACGTGTACAAACTATCAAAACTTTTGCCAAGCATTTGGTAAAATTTTATAAAGGTATAACTGTAGTATTTCTCCACAACTGGATTTGGCGATTTTTTTTTTTTGGCGCTATTTTGAACGATAACGATGTCGTTCTGGATTCTTTGCAATATAATATGGCAACCTGCATGCTGTTTATTTTAGATTTATAATTTATGACTTAGCTTATGATTTTATGATTTATTATTTATTATTTAGATTTATGATTTAGACATAATCGCCAAAAATAAATCGCCAAATCCAGTTGTAGGGAAATACTATACTTGTTCCAAATTTGTTGTTTTTTATTATTTTAACTTGGCTTTATTTCTTGAATTGGATGACCACCTCTCCTCGACTTGAAAGAGAGATAGCCATCAGCCATTTAGATTCCAAACTATGTTTACCACTTTTTGTTCTCAATATTTAATTTTATTTTGTCCAAAATATAATGAATATATGCATAAGAATTTTTAATATGCATAAATATTTCTTATATTTGCATTCTAAGAAGTTTTATTTCAAACTTTGAAAACTATGACCATCTATCCTAGATTTATCCTACATATCAACTTTCAGCTCATTTGAATAAAAACTCTATCGTGTTCGCTCACACATATACGCATGTACATGTATACGTCATCGTAAAAATAGCAATTTTGTCATGATTACAATACTTTCCTTACATATGTATGTTCGGAAAATAAAAATGTTTACAAAATAGTTCTTAAATTCCCGTTGTTTTATTGTTTCATATTAATGGAATAAAAAAAGAGCGCAACTTGAATGAAATATATTTTAGGGACTAGTTTATAAATTTCATCAGTTAATTTTTATTCTGTTAGTCATTGGAAAAAAATCAGATAAAAGTATTAGTATTAAGCAATAATAATCTAACGGATCTAACACGTTTACAAAGGTAAAACTTTCAGTTTCTAAAAGATTTCGATAGCTATAATTGTTTTTTTTTTTTTTTTTTTTTTTTTTTTGTTGTTTTTTTTGTACAAGACATATGTATTCAGCATGATCTGAAAATATATAAAATATAAGAGATCACAAAAATACAAAAAGAAAAAGAAAAATAATAAATAGATAGAAAACTTAAAAGTCTTAATGCATTTACTTAATCGTGTAAACAGAAAAATGCTTTTAAAGCTTTAATTCCACTTACTTTTACAAAAATCTTTTCGTAAATTTTTCAAGCATCGCATTGATAACATAACAACCAAGCTTTACGTCAGAAAAATTTTAGTATTAACTTATGTTTTGATTTCGTTTTGAGATTATTTTTTCTTACTTTCTACAAGAAAAGAAAACTAATAAAAATAAAAATTGTGATTTTTATTTTCTCAATTTTTAATGTGTTCATGTTTAATATCTTACTTTCTACTAAAATCAATTGCACATAGCATTAATTTTAAAAGTGTGTTTCTTGTTCTTTAAGAAATGTTTATCATTTGATAAGTAGTTTAAGTAATTATTTTTAGTTTTTCATCGTACTACAGATATGGGAAAATTTCCGATGTCAGTTTTTTATGTTATTATGCGTTTTGATGTGTAAGGAATACGAAAATTCTGGGAAGGAAATCCGCAGGATAGTCATTTATATATATATATATATATATCACCAGACTTTATTCTGTACAGGTGTACATAGGTTCGTCCTGGTATTTCAATTAGAAGAGTTAATTAAGTTCGTTGAAGGTCTTAAGGGATTAGCATAAAATATTATTTTAATAACATCTTTTCACCTCTTCTTACATTTGCTGTATCATTATACACACTGTTAAAAATTTCTGTAAATGTAATGTAAATATTTATCCAGAGTCTCTGTAAATTTACATTAATTCTCAGTTAAAAGTGAATAATCGTGATTCTCAATCTTTATTCTGTATTTTTACCTAATTTTATTATTTAATTATTTAATTGAAATTAAAAATGACTGTTTCTACTTTAGAAAAAGCACTCCAAGTTTGAAGTATATTCTCACCAATAATAAATTAAATTAATATTAGTCATTAAAGTGAATGTATAAAATAAGTTTTTTAACATCTCTGTTTATTTTTCTCTGTAATTTTACGTAAGACTTAAGATAATAGATTACACTGAGTTTTCTATTGAAATTTTTAACAGTGCAGTAACACTGCTGTAGAATGAAACCTCTTGCATTATGTATAACAAACGTACGTTCGTTAAGGCCAAAAATATCTGTACGTTTCTAACGATATTTTATTACTTACAAAACTTTTAATAAACACCATAAAATGCAATAATTTCGCAACAATTGTTTCGGGTCGAAGAAGTCCACGACAGTTCATCAGGCGAATAAAGTAGGCGAGTGCTGCGGCCGGGATAATTGCATCTTATGGTGTTTATTCAAAGTTTTGTACGCAATACTTTAAAACGCCAGTTCTGTGGTGCTTTCTTATTAATTCTAACGATATTCTCGAATATGTCTCTTAAATACGCATCAAGATAACTTGTGTGTGTCTCTTTAAAAGAAATGAATTTTGTTTTAAATTATTGAATTAATAAACAGATTGCTAAATAATATTGATTGAAATAATAAACTTATAAAAAACTATATAAGCTGTCATAGCTTTATGAAAAGGTTTATATATTTTCTTAGTCATTTATTAAGAAATTCCTAAGAACGCATCCCTTTTAAATTGTTAAATTTGGCATCATGTAAAATTTGATGTCATGAAATATTCGTTTGTTTTTAATTGCAACGAATTGGAGAAGGTATGTAACAAAACGTTATGCAATAAAATCATTCTCCAATCCATCTCTAATCAAATCCTCCAATCATCTCCTAAATAATAAACTTATAAAAAACTATAAAAGCTTTCATAGCGTTATGAAAAAGTTTATATATTTTCTTATCCATTTGTTAAGAAATTCATAAGAATGCATTCTTTTTAAATTGTTAAATTTAGCGACATGTAAAATTTGACGTCACGAAATATTCTTTTGTTTTTAATTGCAACGAATTGGAGAAAGTATGTAATAAAACATTATGCAATAAAATCATTCTCCAATCCATTAGTTCAAAAAACAATATTTGTTCAATTTGTAACAAATTTAATGATATTGTTGCATACTGACACATATACATAGTCCTATTTCTTTTTGGTGAATGAAAATAACTCTGACGTTTTAATATACAAATGCCAAAATAACCAGTTTAAACTCGTTTTAACACGATATGAAACGTTACTCTGTCTAAAGATACATTTATTATTATAACTTTTTTTTTTAAATTTTTATTTTATTATTTGTTTTTTACTTTGTTCGTTTATTTATTGGAGCATCTGTTATCTAATTTTAGTATATATATATTACTATATATTATATATACTAAATACCATGGCTGTCAACATTTCGAATTTTGAAGTGAAAACTTCTTTAGGCGCGTTGAGCACTTTTCGGTGAACAAAAATCACGAAACTCGCGTCATCGTCAGCTAACGCTTTGAATGAAATTCTGCAGGCATTCGTTACCATGACAACCCAGTCACAGAGAATCTGATTGGGAAGAAACATATTTTTTGCCAATTGACATCACGTGGTTTTCTACTAGGAATATAAGTTGCAAATTTCAAAATGCTTCAATTTTCTTTTAAATTCTTTGAAACTTACTGTGTGCCATTAACAGCACACGGGATAGTTGCAGTTCAAATTTCATCGATTTTGGAAAAAAATTACATTTTAATTGCAAATTAAATTTTATTCTAATATGCGTATTTCAATTTCTAATTATGATTAAATTATTTTTAATGCATCATTCGAAAGATACTTTAAAGTACTTTTATATTACCGAAAGTAGAATTAGAGATTTCAGCTGATTTATACGTTTTGATGTGTCGTGAATGGGTTTTCTTTTGTATCTCAGCTACTAATTAAAATAATTTCATAAGTAATACATCATTTGAAAGCTTTGTTGAATTGGAATCGAACAGTAGCTTAGAGAAATTTCTACCGCCAGATGACGCTGTAATATTTTAGAATTTCAATTTTTCAATTTCTAATTATGATTAAATTATTTGTAATGCATCATTCGAAAGATATTTTTAAGTTCTTTTATATTATCGAAAGTGGAATTCGAGATTTCACCTGATTTACACGTTTTGGGGTGTCCTGAATCGGTTTTCTTTTGTATCTCAGCTACTAATTAAAATAATTTCATAAGTAATCATTTTGTTACCTAATATAAGGCTTAGTTCATTTAATTTGGGTAGCTACAAATATTGTGCCGAATCATATAATACAGATCATAAACACTTCTTTACAAACCAAAAATAATTCGAAAATAATAATCTAATTGCTCGACGATACGATTCACAAGTTACTTAGTTTTCACTTCTATCGGCAGTCCCCAAACCCTGCTTTGATTTTTTTAAATGAGATTTATCATCACTATTTTTTAACAGAAATCAATCACAGAAATAAAGTTTTCAACGGAAATAAATTTATTTTCTACAATTAAACGAGCGCAAAATTATTACAGAAAATATATGACATGAAGTCTTCCGGATAAAATGAGAGACTTGTTAACTATGTGTATATTATAATTAAGTTATATTATAATTGCACGTAATATAGATAATATATATAATAATTTCGATGACAATTTATAATTGCTTTATGCTATATTCCAATTATTCAAACAATTTCAATTCCATAGCAATATAAATATATTTTTAGCTTAATCATATGGTGATTATACAAATAAACAACAAACATGGCAAAAAAAGAAAAAGAAAAAAAATGCTACAATGTGATACGCAATTCTATGTATTAAAATATTGGGAAACAACATGATACGTACTACCGGAGAATAAAAATCGTATTCTTTTCTTTTCTCTCCAGAGAATCAGCGTACAGAAATATCCTAACACTGAGATTTACCAGATATTGTTCAAATGTATTACCCATTCGTAGAGATTTTATTAAAGATAGAGATTCAATTCCACTCTAGCCACCGAAACATGTTATTGTTTCTTTGACTGGGCCCTACAATATTGAATTCCTTTTGTTGGAAAAGAATTTCTGTAATGTTTTTTCAGTAACATTGTTTTTCTTTTATCGCTGAAGCTGAAGATGAAAGAGGAATTGACAGATAAAAACATATCATTCGCTTTATTTTAGATTTTTTTAAAATAAAGTATTTTTTAACAAATAAAATGCAATCTTTTTAGCCTAAATTTATATAACTATTTTTTTTTTTTTTAAATATGTAAAAATATATTTATAAAAAGTCAATAACACATAGATAAAATATCCATTCTATACTACTACATTACAAAAACTATATTACGTATATTTATATATGGTAGTATAATTGTTATATATTATATTGCTATACTACAAATGGTTAATCATAGTATAAATAAGAAAATATGAACGCATATCTCTCTATATATATACCTATCTATATGTATATACAGTAACCGCCGCCTAATAAATTCTCTGGTTAATAAAAACAGCCGCTTAATCTGATCAAATTATCAGGACCGGAATCAAATCAATAAAAACTACCTTTAAAACCGCCGTTTAATAAAATCAGCATCGCCGGTTAATAAACTCAAAAAATTCTCTTCAGCACAAAAATATTGTGACTTAAAAATAAATAAATAAATAAATAAAGCATAGCAAATCTCTCTTTGTCGAAAATTTTACACTTGCGGTATGGTTACAAATTAAACGTGCCCAACAAACTTTTCAAGGAATGTATTCTTCAAAGCGCAGTAATAAGTTACAAATATAATTTGATTAGCAAGAGGTAATTTTATTATTATTATTATTTTAATTAGGAAATGACAGTTTTTAGTTCTTGTTTTGAAATAACTATGAAGCAAAGATTTAACCGGAAAGATTTTAAATGTAAAAGAAAATCGTGAACTTTTGTCAAAGTAATGATTATTTTCGTCGAAAGAAAGTGCATCGAAACTTAGAATGCGTTTAATTTACTTACACTGTAGAAACAAACAATTATTTATCGAAAATTAATTAATATTGTTTATTGATTCCATTATGTGTGTAGCAACTTTACGAAAACTCGACATTTTTTTTTTTCTTAATTTCAATATTTTGGTGCAAAAATTGGTCCCAGAATCGGCTCCTATTCCACTTTCGATTAACTAACTCTCGCCATTTGGATTCCCCATCCTCTCACTACGTTTTTAAACACTGTGTTGAATAAATACACCATTAGATTTACACCACTTTTCTTCATGCATCTTTTACAACTCGGAGTAGTAAGATATATCTTACTACTACTCGGTGTTGAAGTAGTGCAGCGTTTTAGGGAATTCGTTTATACTGCTCCTGTTTACGCATGCTTAGCAACCTGGTGCTGAATCGATGCACGATGTAATGATGTATCAATGCCGATGGTGTGTGTGTATGAGTTTAAGGAAAATAATAAAGCCGGTTTCATGATGTTAAACATAAACAGGTATATATGCATAGAAATTTAATTTCTAAATTTAAGTAAATAAAAAAAAAAGGGGGCGGGGGATATTTTTTATTGGATACCAGAAACTTTTGCTGGCGACCAGTTTTTTTTTTTTTTTTTTTTTTTTTTTTTTTTTTAAATTCCTGGAGTCCTGACCTGATACATATATTCGGGGTTAAACGATTGTATTTTTTTCCTTAAATATTTCACGGCTTTAAAAAATCCTATATTTCATATTTTTCTTTATGATTTTGTAACTATTTACTACTTTTGTAACTATTTATGTTTATTTTATTTACCTAAGGATTTAATTATAATGAATATTCTTATTTTTCTCTTCTTAGTGGTTTAAGGCTTAATTGTTTGTAATGTTTATAGAGGCATGTATATGTATTTTTTCGTCGGTTACACTATAATTATTATAGTGCTTTAAAATATAACACTTGCATGTAAATTTCCATTTAATTGTTTGTATTTATTACAGTTTATTACAGATATCTTACATAAGTAATGTTATTTTTTAAGTGTTATTATATATATGTGTCTGAATGTAATTTTTTGAATCTGAAAGTAGAACATACGCTAACTTTATTTGCATTAAACCGCTTAGTTTTATTTTTCATAAATTTCAAAAATCTCTTATTTCAATCATATTTTGTATAGAAAATCAACCCTTTACAGAACAATTTTTAATAGATATACTGATTTATTTATTTATTTATTTTATTTTATTATTTTATTATTATTATTATTATTATTATTATTATTATTATTGTAATATTTCATTATTTACAACTATTTACTTTAAAATATTTGAAAAGGTTGTTCATATATATATATGTGTGTGTGTGTGTGTGTATGCATATTAATTAAATGTATTGAATTTTTGGCTTGGATAATTTTCATATCAAGTTTAGTATATTTCTTCTTGATTATTAATTTTGTTATAATATTTGTTGTTTGTACATTCCACTCTCATTTTTCATATATCATAGTTAAATTAAATTCATATATGTATGTATATTTCTAATTTATAACAAACGTTGTATTTAAACAACGTGCAACTCAATCGAAAATGTGTTTCTTTCGTGTTTTGTACCAAAGTCATAATAAATTCAAAACAGTTCAATAGTTTACTTTACAGGCCTAAGCTTTTTCTTTGAAGTTTTATTTAGCTTTACATTTTTATGAAAAGTTTCAAGTTTTATCCTCATCTATGAAACAGATACAAACTATTTCTTTGAAATATCGAATATTCTCCTGAATAAACACGTAAAAAACTCTTTTCTTTTAAATACATTTCTAAACAATTCTTCCTCTGAATAAAGCTTCGATTAGATATTATATCTTGCTGGAAGGGAAAACTCAAACATGGAATGCAAATATGATGAATTGAATTTCCTTTAAGAGTGTTTCATTTCTCGTTTTGAAAGTTTGAAGAACCCGATAAAATAAATCCAGGTTGTTTTTTATATTAATTTTTATTTTGAATGCTTAAACAAAATTGTCTTTTAAATCTTTATTTTGCACCAGAAAAATTGAAACGCTAATAATTAAATTCGGCGGATACATATATGTGTTTCAATATATTAAATTTGCAAATTTTATGAATTAATTAGGTATTTGTTAATATTTCTTTTAATATAAGGACATCTATCAAATTTTATCAAATGCGGAAATTTTACACAGTCTCCTGGGTTAAGAAAATTGTAATTTTCGAATAATTTACAAAGTTTTTAAATTAGAATATTCCAAGTGAATAGGATTGTTGGCAATTTAATAAGTGATATTTTAAAACTAAGCCGACCTCTTTTTGACTATTTGTTCTTGAGATATCGTGTGCACATTGAAACAAACTAACATGCTTACAAATTAACAGACTAAAAAAAGTAACACATTAATCCGCTAACAAACTAAGACCCTACAGACAGACACCATATCAGTTTTGTTATTTTTGATTTCTGAGAAGTAAAAACATCTAAAAATGTGAAATACCGATGTCGAAAATTTTTAAGATTACTCAAGTTTTCGATAGCATGATGAACAGCATAAACATACATCAGATTATTTTTGGGTGTTTTACGCTCTATATTTATAAAAATAACAAGGAAAACAAATTATATTTTACTTTTCACTATGGAAGAAGAAATTTCCCAAAACCCATCTTTATATATTTACTTCTAAAGGGAAACATTGTTTTTGTGTACCCCTGTATGTGTATACCGCCTAAAAATTTCATTTGCACCATATAGTTGCACTAAAATAAATCTGGATAACAAGGAAAATTTACGATGAGTAATGTACAGTTACAATCATTCATGAATATGAACATTCTTTCAAGGCCCTCCAAATCAACTATTAATGCTAAACATTAATCTTGACATTTAATCCTAACACTACCAATCAGTTAAAACAGTTTCTACCATATTCTATAGAAAAACATAATTTTGTGCATCAGAATAATGTTAATTTCGTTACTTTAAAAGCAGAAAAAATATATTAAAATATATTTTAAGTAAATACCTTTCATAGCCGGTAATGTATAGGAATACTTTTGTAAGCCCCTGTGCGCAAAAAATTAGCGCTATTTAAAACTTTTCCAATAAGGAAAATACCACAGTATTTATAAACATTAAAATTCAGTTTCAAGGAATTCAAAAAACATCCGTCTATTATATTATAATACAGTCGAACCTCATTAACGTAAATCTCAAGATGGGATAAAAATTTTATTTTCATGTTATCAGTAGTTGATGCTATCAGTAACTAATCTTCATATAACTGAACTGATCTTCATTTTAACGGGAATAGTGGAAACTTTTCATGTTAAAAGTAATTCACGTCAACAGTGTTTACATAAACGAGGTTTGACTGTATTAAGAACACGTACTTGTGAATTTTACGTTATTGAGACTTGAAAGCATATTTTTTCCCGTTATTTAAAAATACTCAGTTAATTTTATTATTTTTTTCCTTTCCACGAATAGTAGTTATTCATAGACTGATTTTTCAGTTAGAATTTCTGAATTATTGTCATTTGATTTTTAAGAAATACATATTAATTAACATATACTTCAATTAAAGGAGCTTTTTTATTTCTTAAAAAAAAAAAAAAAAAGAAGAAGAAGAAGAAGAAGAAGAAATTAAAAGAAACTCATTTAAAATTGATTGTTGCAGTGCTTTTTGTCATTATCACAATAATTTTCTTTTCAAGAAGTTTCTAAAAGCTTGAAATGAAATATGTGAACACATTTTACCTCTAAATTTATTCTTTTGTTATTTCAGCGTTAAAAAAAAAGAATGTGTTTTTCAGAATTTTATTCACTTCTTCTTTTTGAGAACTTCATAATGCATCCTAATAATGTGTTTTTGTACCGTTTAAAGAAGATTTAATGAAAGCTGAAATAGAAGATTATTTTCAAAATTTTTCTCTCTTTTGTTACCTTATTGAAAAAAGTTGAAAGATTTAGCAAGAATAGGAGAAAATAATTTAACAACTTAATGAAAAACGAAAGTAAAAAAAGTTAAAATACATATAACAATAATTTATAACTGAAAATATTCTTTTGTCTGTCAAAAATAATTTTAAAATAAATCAGTAAAAAGCTTGGCTTGAAATTTATTTTATAGCTAATAAAAATTTATATTATCAGTACATTTTATTGAACAAATATGATTTTTAATTAAAATATCTATGTAAAAGGTGTATAGAGTTTTATAAATTTGTATAATTTTGAAAGTAAAACATATTAAAGAATAATAATTTAATATATTTAATATTTAATAAAATGAGAGAAAACAACAACAACAACAACAACACACACACACACACACACAGAAAAAAAAAGCGTATTTCATACATAAATTATTTCAGTTCCTTTGTTGAAGAAAATTCAGAGTAAGTGTTACGTCTAACATATCCTATAATAGGCAAACCTTACCATAGTAATATAATGTACAGCCTACTAAAAATTAACATTACTCGGTATTCAATTTCACAATCATTTATAAAAATATACATTAAATTTCGAAAATAATACTAATAATAATAATAATATTAATATTAATATTAAATAAGTAAAAATTTCATGTCGCCAAAAAGTTCATAAATTTATCTTCGTGCGAATTATAAGATCTAATTGTTTATATGTTCCCTAGAATTATATTTAATAATAAATAAATAAATTTAAGAAAAGTTATATAAGAAGTTTAAGAAAGAAACTTATTTCCCATAAATAAATAAATATTGATTACATAATAAAATTTAAAAGTTCTTTACTTTTGAAGTAAATATTTATTCACTTAATAGTTTAAACTGAAAAAATAAATGTAAATAAATAAATAAATAAAGAATTAAAAAAGGTAAAAAAGGTAAAAAAAAAAAAAAAAAGAAAAAAAAAGAAAGAAAGAAAGAAAGTATTATTCTTTTCTTTTGTAATATTCTTTTTAAAAAATGAAAACCCTCTGAAATCCTCCCTTTTAAGAATTTTTCTATTTTTAAAGGAATCATTAGTGCAAATATTATGATTTCTCTTATTCATAAATCACCAAATAATGCATTTCTTGTCTTTTAACGAAGTTCCAAATACCCTCCTACAAAGCATTTAATTCTTCATTAATTCACTTTTTTATAACGTTACTTTTTGTATTACTTTAATGTTATTTTTTCACTGTTCTTGGTGAAGTGTATTGATTTTGTATTACACCAGAGATCTTTACGTGTTAAATGTACAGTCTATTAAAAAAAAAAAAAAAATCGATGAAAAATAAGATTATTAAACTTACGAATGCATAAAAACATTGAAATATTGAACTGAAATAAAACATGTCCCTTGAATCATTAATTTTAAAATTTTAGAATTTTCGGTTGAAAATATGACATAAACTGCTGTTATTTACTTTTAGCATTTTAAATCATTAAAATATATAACTCTTCTTTGAATAAATTTTGAATATTTTTTTCCAAAAATGGCTTGAAAATTTTATAACATATACGTTAGTTTAAACCAACAGTATTGAAAACAAATGCGTTGCACGATACAGAAAATATCAGAACAAGAATAAACAATAAAAAGGATACAAAAAGATATATTTTATAATATTTATTTTTTTACATGAACATTTTTTTTCTCTTAAGTTTTAAGCCCCAAAAAGTTCCAAAAATTGAACTTGAGAAAGAGCTAAAACAATTACCTAGAAACAAACAAATAGACAAAGCAAAGAAATCAATAAAAAATAAAAATAAAATATATAACACAAAAATATTATTTTAAAATGCATATTCATTAATATAATGCTTTAAACTACTTACAGAGCGCTTTTCCGGCATTCAACATAGACTTGGGTCTCAATGTTAGATTATCGGTTTTAAATCTTACAGTACAACAATACAATATAGAATGAGCGAAATTCAATCAAAAAGATTTTTTTGTGAGAACACTTTAGAAATATATATATATATACAGTAAACTCCCGATTATCCGCGGTGAACGGGGAATAGACAACCGCGGATAATCGAATCAGCGGATAATCCGCAAACTGGTCAAAAAAGGGATCTAAATCAACACATAAAGCTTTTTGAGCAATAGTATTTAATTAACAGTTAAGCATGGCCTACATAAACAATTTAACATACTAATAAAAATTTCTACTTATATTTTGCTCTATTTTTTAACAAAAAAATCGGTGAAGCATCTTTGTTTTTACTTTCCGAACACTATAGTGAGGAAAGTATTGTAATCATGTCAAAAATCCGAATTCGAGATTTTGATGTTTCTATACGTTTTGAGGTCCCCTGAGTCCGTTTTCACTATTTTTACGATGATGTATGTATGTGTGTGTGTATGTGTGTATGTGTGTATGTGTGTATGTTTGTGAACACGCTAGCGTCTAAAGGCTTTGTTCGATTAACCTGAAAGTTGGTACGTATATTGTAAGTCACCATAGTACGAACCCTATAGATTTTGGTGAATCTAGCACTTATAGTTTTTTTACAGGGACACAAAGAAAAATTCTTTATCATTATGGCCTATGGGACCAAAATCTTAAAAGTGCGATAGCATCTAAACGCCTTATTCAATTGAGCAAAAATTTTATACCCATATTATAGGTCACAGATACTCAATCTGTATAGATTTTGGAGAATCTAGCACTTATAGTTTTTTTACAGGGACACAAAGAAAAATTCTTTATCATTAAGGCCAATGGGGCCAAATTTTTAAAAGTGTGATAGCGTCTAAACGCCTTATTAATCTGAGCAAAAAAATTGTACACATGTTATAGGTCGCATTTGCACCAACTGTATAGATTTTGGTGAATCTAGCACTACAGTTTTTTTACAGGGACACAAAGAAAAATTCTTTATCATTATGGCCTATGAGACCAAATTTTTAAAAGTGCGATAGCATCTAAACGCCTTATTCAATTGAGCTGAAAATTTGTATGAATATTATAAATCACTGTTGCATTAACTATAAGCATTTTGGTGAATCTAGCATCTATAGATTTTTACAGGGACAAAACGAAAAATTCTTTATCATTATGATCTAAGGGCTCAAAGTTCAGTAGCGTTAAATAAAACCTCGTGTGATATATGGAGAAGAAAACACTCTATTATGGTTTTCTCTCTTTTGTTTGTTTAGCAATTCCTCTTTCTTTATTTTATCTACAAAACTGTTAGTTACTCAATGTTCGGAAAGTCGAGTGGAGTCACTCCAGATTTTTTTGTACTAAAACATTTTTTCTTAATTTGCGATTGCAGTTTCTTTATCAGCATTTTGTCACAAAGTGATACATCGTCCTGTTCCTCGAGATATTTTATAAGTCCATTTGCAGGTACTAGGGCAGCTTCGTGGCTCATCCTCTGCTGAGTTTTATCTCTTTCTTCCTCTTCTTCTTCACTATCTTCTGAAACTCTAATGCTTGGCCCACAATATGTTCATCTGTAAGGTGTTCAATAGCTGGATCATTGGCGTCACAATTAATCTACGCCTCAATGTTTCCTTCATTGACTTTTTCTCCTGCAGTAACAGATTTAGCTAAATTTTCCAAATCATGAGCAGAAATTTCTTCCTCCTCTATAAACTCTACCAAAGTATTTTCTACATTTGGTAAAATTTTTCTCCAAGACCTTATGTAGACTGCTTAACTGCCTCCTAAGCAGTGTGTATGCCATAAATGCTGTCAAGAATCGTGTAATATATCCAAAAGTTTTGAAGATCATTACTCTCTTCGATCTTTTTTTGTAATAAGTTTGTTCTGTATTTTTAAATTCCCTTTTAAATTCAGGCCTTTGAGGACCGCGGATAATCCGCAAAGCGGATAATCCGGCCGCCGATAATCGAGAGTCTATATATATATATACATATAAAACTATTTCCAAACACCCAATACTGCTGAGCTAAAATAGGAAAAGTAACAAAAATAGTACAATCGATTAAGAATTTAAAAAAAAAAAAAAAAAAAAAAAGAGAGAGAAAAATATTTAAAATTTATTTAATTTGTAAAAAAAAAGAAAGAAAGAAAAGAAAAAGAAGACATTTATTAATGTATAGCTTAAACTAGTTAAAGTTTTGAAAAGGAGATGCTGAAGAAGAATGAAATAATTTATTTTTTAAAAATATAATAATATAAAGCTTTATTTGAATATCATTTAAATTTGAAAAAAGCGCTTATTAATGTATAAGGTCATTATATGTATATATATAATATAAATCATTATACATATAAATCATTATCAATATACATATAAATCATTTATTTATTATTATATGAAACATTTATTAACTACTTTTTTCATCGCAAACATTTTTATTACTTAATAAACATTTCTTCGTTCAAAGCTTTTTTTTTTTTTTTTTTTTAAGTAAACAAACAAAATTAAATGAAATTAAAAAAAGTGAAAACAAATTAAAAAAAAAAAAAAAAAAAATGATGAGGAAAGGAGAGAGAGAGAGAGAGAAGAAAGGTTATTTTATTTAAATAAATAAGTATAATTAAAAAATTACTTGCTTTTCAAATCAATTTTTATTCATATAAATCTTTAAACTACAATAATTAAATAAATAAATAAATAAGTAAAATAAAATAAAGAGAGAGAGTGTGAGATAGCCTTTTTTTTTTTTTTTCCTTTTAAACCTGCAGATGAAAAATGTTAAATGCTATTCAAATAATACTCAGTTTTTAAATGGGCAATTTTTTGTTTAAAGCTTGAAATTAAAAAAAAAAAAATTATTTTCTACGAATAACAATAACAATACAATTTAATATTACAAATTTATTTACTTTTTCAGTGAATTTTTCAATTTGTATAAAGCTTTGAATCATAAAAAATCGGAAAATATATTAAGAGGGAGAATAAGAAAAATTATTTTCTTGAAAAAAATTAAAAATAAATAAACAAATAAAATTTAAGCTTTACTTAGTTAATATATATATATACTTTTTAGCATAGAACTTTACATTAAAATAAAAATTGGTAAAGAGGTACTAAGGAATAACCAGAGAACTTATTTTCTATGACAGCCACGAAAAAAAAAAATTACAAAATTATTTATTTTTAAACAAAAATTTTAACTGTAAAAAAAAAAAAAAAAAAAAAAAAAATGAGTTGTTAAAAAATAGGAGCATTTACTTTCTCTCTCTCTCTCTCTCTCTCTCTATCTATCTATATATATATATATATATATACATGCGTACACACAAAGTAATGTTTAAACTGTACTTACTTTTAAAAATAAACACTTATTCTGAAAAGCTTTAAATAAATTAAAAATATATATATATTTGTAAACAGAATATATATTTGTAAAAAAAATTTCAGTTACTGGAAAGTTTTAAATCCCCAAATATTGAAAAGAGACGCTGGTGAAGAATAAAAAAAATTATTTTCTTTATATTTAAAAATTACTTACTTTTTAAATAAACATGTATTTATGTTAAAAAAAAGATAAAGGAAAGATAGAAAAAAAATAATGTAAAACAGATGCTGGATTAAGATGAAACCAAAAGAGGTTTTATTTTCTGCAGACAACAACAACAATGCAATTTAAAATTACTAATTTACTTACTTTTTAACAAAATTTTCAATTTGTATGAAGCTTTAAACCATAAAATATTGTAAAAAGAACACTGGAGAAGAATAAGAGAATTCCATTTTATTATTATTATTATTATATGTATCTAAAGTAATAAAATATAAAACATATGTTGACATTTAAACATTATTATTCGTTTAAATAAACATTTATTTGTGTACAGCTTTAAATTAAAATAAAAATTGGTTAAGACAAGCTATGATAAATAAGAAAACTTATTTTCTGCAAACAATAACTAAAGAAAATAATAGTATTCACCAACCATAACTATTAATTTAGAGAAGGTGGAGTGTAATGTTGAATTTTTTATGCCTACTATATGAAAAATGCCAAAGCCGGGAACCGAACCAGGGCACTCTGCTTACCGTGCGGATGCTCTGCCATTGAACCACCTTGGCTGATTGCCAACTCCACATTTCCCACATAATATCCATTCGCTTTGCCAACGGATATTGTGTGAGAAATGACGAGTTCAAACATTGTTAAATTACTTATTTTTCCAGAAAATTTTCAATTTATATAAACCTTTGAACCATAAAACAAATTAGAAAATATATGCTCATGAAAAAAGAAAGACTTTTTATTTCTTTAGTTTAATTATTTACCTTGTATGCAAAACGTGGAATCTATATTTCTAGTTTAGGGATTCAGAAAACGACTTCATATTCCTTCTAAATGAAGACGGTATATTTTTTTTCTCAGTGAGGTATGCTATGTAAAGCGTGGTGAAAAATAATATACTTTTGCGAAAATATAAACATGTCACAATGAATGAATAAAGACTAGATTTGTGCTAAACGTGTGGATTGGTTAGTCATTTTGGAGAGTAGATCGCTATATTAAGAGAAGTTACTTATTTAAAATCTCATCTCAATGAAAATAAACGTAAATTCCGTGTAAATGAGCAAATTTCTTTTTAAAACTAATATTTAAAAATAATTAAATAATAATAGCAATAATATAGATTATCTAAATAGCTTTTTAAACTGCCCGATAAAATTTAAATTAATATACTGATTTTTTTACTTTATACCATATATATATAAGAAGAAAGCGTTGGATTCGTTAAAAGTTTCGTTAAAAGTTTCGAATGTCGTTCTGTGTATATCACAAATTTTGTGCATGCTGTATTTCATGAACCAATAAACGAAATTTAACCAAACTTGGTATTTTGTAGGTCCCTGGCCTAAAATAGTGCTGCTTTATTTGGAAATTTAACCAAACGTGGTATTTAGTTGGACACTGACCTGAACTGGTGCTCAGTACACATGGAAATGACTTACAATTGCTTAACAGGAGGCGCTGGGATTACATTTTGTCTCGTTGTAGTATAGGACAAAATTTTGTGGACACAGCATAGCACAAAATTTCGTATAAATGTACATAATGAGAGTTATTTTTTGATGCATGATTGTAAAATTAATATGAATTACTGATAATAGTAGCAGTAAACTAGAAAAAAAATGTGCGCATGTAGGAGGATCAATCCCCCCTCCTCCTTCACCCGGGAAGGGAGGCTGTAAATTTTAAGTATGGGTACCTTTCAAAAGAACTCGTCAATACCTTTAAAATGAATGGTTGAAACATAGATCTGTGAAAATTTAAAACAATGTTATCGATTTTTTTCATTTTTTAACGAAAAAAAAAGCATTTCTTCTGATGTTAGCACAAAATGGACTGCAACTAATGATAATCAGAATATTCTACAGAAAATATGCCTCTATACATCTCAATGAAGGATATTAGTTTCTAATATTTCCTGCAGTATAAACATATTAAAAAATTTTCTTAAATATAATGTACCTAACTTAGATTATAATGTACTATCTTAGAATATAATATAACCGAATTCTTTTGTGAATTTCCACACCCAATAGTACTGCTAATTATATCATTTTCAATTAGTGAACTTAAATAACATATATGACTTTCAAAGAATTGTAAAAATATTTACGTTAATAAGAAAGTGGAGGGACATATGACCATTCAGAAAAACAAATAAATTTATGTCATAAACACTTTTATTTTTTTTTATATTTTTTTTACCCTTTTAATCAGCATATATAGTTAAGCTCATCACTGACTGACTCTGTCACACTTGAAAACACTAAGAGATTTCCTTGGACTCTGTCTGTGTGTGAACGCAAGTTGCCACCTAATTTTCATACTTTAGTTAATTTTAAAAAATCTGATTGTCCGATCGATAAGCTGTTTAATCCGACGTATTCAGAAAAATTGCCCCTTTCATTCGGTGCCTTATTTGCAACGAATTTTTGAAATTAATTAAAATATGAAAATAGACAGCTTTAAAATAGACATCTAAATTTTTAATTGTTGCCATTTATTTCCAGCATAAAATGAAATATGCTTTTACGTGAAAAAATAAATAAATATTAAATTTGCATCTATAATATGTTGTGAGGATCTAAAAAATGACATCTATAAAATAATAATAATAATTTTAAACGTTAAAGGTAATGAAGAGATAAATAAAGTGCGAAAATTTCGCACGGACTTGCTAGAAAATGAATTTGAAGTAAGAAAAATAAAATGAAATGCTGAAGTAAGATAAATAAAATGAAATGATAATTTTTCAACGGGCGCCTTAGTCACCCTACAACTATCTAGTAAATAAATAGAACAAAATTTGCGTAAGGTGTTACATAAAACACTACTCTATTTAAAACTTTTACGAATAGGAAAATTCCTTTTAATCAATATTTTTTCCAACAGATTTATTAATCAAATGTTACATTGAATAAATTTAAATTTAACAATGTTAACATTTCAGTTTTAGCATGAAATTCACTCTTCAATCTATATATATATCATCTCATTAAAAGACCTTCTGGATGATTTTACCGTGCAATCTATCAAAACATATCATATGTGAAGTGAAACAAATGTATTGTTACCTTGAGTCAAACTGTTAAACTGAAAATGGAATTAGTGACAGATCTGTGTTTGTTTGCGCTGTGAAAACTACATTTCATCAGGCCAATATAAATCAAGATGCAAATATGCAAAATGATTTATGAGTATTGACATATCGCTCTTTATTCATAACGGTATTCAAAATCTGTATGAAGTAATGGCAATGACAATTTTATTCGGAAGTTTATTTATGCATTGTGTTAGAAAATTTTACTGTAATATATGATTAATTAACAGAAAAAAAAGAAAGATTAAGTGTTTTCCGTTACAAAAGAAATAGTTTATTTTAAATAAGTAGTTTCTCTTAGATTTTTGTAATCTCTTCGACTAGTTGATAGTTTAAGAAATGTGCAACGATATTTTAAAATTTTAAAAATTCAAACATTATTCAATATTGTACATATGTTTAAGATATCAATTCTTGAATACATTCGGTAACAAAAGTGTCCGAACACTTGCAAAAATTCCTATGTAAAATAAGTACACTTCATAAGGTTTTGTTAAATAAATCCTTGTCGAATCCTGTTCTTAGTCAGCGTAAGAACATGATTCGATAAGGATTTATTTAACAAAAGCGTATGAAGTGTACTTTTAGGAATTTTTGCAAGTGTTCGGACATTTTTGTTACCGACTGTACGTTTCCAAAAAAGTACAAAATAGAGCTGAAAAGTTATCCCTATGTGCACGAAATTATACCTCTGGGGAGTCACTGAAGCGGGGGAGCTATTCTTTCCGTGGAGGATCAAAACTGTGATAGCATGTCTCTGGATCACCCTTAGGTGTGTGTCTCAGACCGTCGCCAATTGCCCATTGCCCAGCACTAGTGCGACGTTAAACCCAACCAACCAGCCAACCCTATGCGCACTAAAACGTGCGACAAATTTGGAGATAGTTCGCTTTTTTTAAAACAAAAGTATGCCTGTTAAAAAAAATATAACACTTTATAATTATATTCCTTTTTTATTTTAAATTCTGAGTAAACCAATTTAGGAGATTCATTACGCATACGCATAAACACGGTTTAACAAATGTTATTTATGAAAATAATGCTCAAATTTTGTGCAACAAAGAATATATTACAAAATGTTCAAGGTTAAAGGTCCCCCCACGAATATGAAAATAAACTGTTAAATTCGTAACTTACTTGCTCGCATTCACTTAAAAGTAAACATTTCAAATAAATGCTAGGTTCTATTGCCTACAAGTAGCAAATGAAACTGACAATGAACTCTTTTAAGTTGCACATACAGACTTATATTTCATCATGAAAGCTAAAGTACATCTAAGGGAGTTAGTTCTGCGGATAAAACAGCGATTAGAAAGGCACGCGGAACAGGGTTGACAGACGAATTTTACTATTTTATTTTTTAACTCCACTAAATGTTAAGAAGGTCCGTCTACTACTTCAATTACAACAATTTTAGTTTTTGAATAACGCGGTCGCTTTAATATAAAATTAGTGGTGTTAAAAAATAAAATTGTAGTATTCATCTGGCAACTCTGACGAGGACCGACAAGGAAATATTCAAAAGGTGTCTTAAAAAAATATTGAAAAAAATATATGTTTCTACTCTTCATAAAACACCAGAAAATGAAAAAATTATCGGCTGGAATGAATTACAGCGACCACGAAAAATTATCAAAATTAAGCGTATTTGGCGATTCCACATAGATAGGCGATTGATTTTGAGTATTTGGCGGAGAAGCAAAACACGGTTCTGTTCGTACACGGCAGTTTCAGTGCTCGTGAACTTATCGCCTAACAGCGCTAAATCGCCAAAAATGCTTTGATAAATTATTGTGGTTGCTGTAATTCATTTCAGCCGATAATTTTTTCACTTTCTGTTGTTTTATAAAAAGTAGAATCACATATGATTGTTTCAATATTTTTTGAAGACGACACCTTTTGGATGTTAGATGCTAAGAATTTCTAGGTTAATTTTTGTTGCTAAAAGACATTGGCTATATATGATGAAATTTTCGAAGCAAATATCATAAGTCAAAAAAAATAATAATAATAATAAATAAATAAATAAATAAATAAAAGATTAAATTAAGAAGAATTCAAAGCATGCCGTTTGTTTTTAATGCGACATGTCGTTTTTCACTCCTTAAAAAATCACCCGTAAATAATATTAAAATAATAAATAGTAATAATATATGTAAAAAAATTTCACAAAAATATTCGATATTTTACGATAGCGAAAAGTGCTATAAAATTTTTTAAGCAACAATTTATATCGTTATTATTTTTTTATACATATTTTTTATACATGAGTACACGAGTCAATTCACACAGATGCAAATTATAAAACAAGTATAGACTTTTTTCAAACGTGCTTTTAAAACTGTGAAATATTTCCATCCCCTTAGGATTACGCATGCGTTAAACGGTGCTCCATAATTTTGACTATTTAATATTAGTCAAATAATCGTTTTTATATATCACATATTCATAAATTCCGTGACACGCATATAATCAAAGAAGTGAATTTTTATGAATAGAGCTGCAAATAAAATGATTAACGTTTAACTTTAACATCATTAAGTCTCTATTTCTGGACAAATATAATACGTTAGTTATACATAATATATCATATATTCATACTTTATAAAATATTCTTTTCCAAAATAAATATCTCTTTAATTTATATTTATTGATTGGATTTGCACGTATCGCAATACAATATTAATTTTTAAAAAAATATTTATTTTATATATTTTACAATAAAGAGTATCTGTAATATATAAATAATTAGTAAATTAATATTGAAACAAATGAGATTTTTCGGTTTATTTTGAGTATAAGAATTTTTCTCAAATTCATTTGTGATTTTGGGAAAATAATTTTTTCAAAAACAATAAAAGTAGTGTAATTTTATTCTTCAATTAAAATTCAGATATACAATTGAGATGTTAAATTCAAACAAACACGGTTTTTAATAAACAGTAAAATCGTTCCTTCTAAATTAAGCAAATAATTAAATCCATGCAATAATAAATGTATTGTTGAGATATTTGGTAAATTATTAATACAATATACATAATTTCTTCTCTTTTCTTCTTTTTTTCTAAACAGTTCCTTCATATTAATCTATGAAGTTTCGGAAAGATAAGATTAATGAAAAAATCCAATTCAAAACAACTAATTATATGATTCTTTGTTTAAAATCTAATTAGCAAAGACTTCTTTTGTGCTCTCAATCTAATCAAAAGCAAATGAAGTTAAGATAATTAGAGGCTTTTTCTGAAAGTATATTTCCGGTAGCTTTTAACTGGATTATTTGTGCTATAACACTAGTCAACTTTTGTAACTTTTATATTACTGAATTTCAAGTGATACAGAATTTTAAAAATTAAATATGTTATTGTTATTATTTGCAATTAAAAAAAATGTTCGTATTGATCAGAATATCTGATTAGCCGCCATAAGCGCACGTACAGAAGTCTTCCATTTTCCTTTATTAAAAATTAAAATGCATAAAAAATGCAACTTCTTTCTAAATTTAATGACATTACTTTACAGTCATTTAATAATAAATATACACATGAGAACTGGCGTTCAAAAGTAATAAGTAAAAAACTTTTAAACCATAAAATGCAAAAAACCCACAAAAATTGTTTCGAATCGGAAAAAGCACGACCCTTCTTCAGGTGAACAAAGTAAGCACGAGTGCTGTAGACAAAGTGGCAACGTTTTGTTTGCAGCACTCATGCCTCGCTACTACCTCGCAGCACTTGTCGCCTGACGAAGGGTTGTGCGTGTTCTCGAGTTGTTAGTTCAGAGTTTTTTTACTTATTACAAATTCATTTATGACTTAGTTAATAACACTATTTTGCACTTTTCATTGCATATGTTGTCGGCATATTGCGACAAAGGTGATTCACTTGAAAAATATTGATCATGAAAGAATAAGCTATGTTATCAGGTTTCACTACTTGAGTGAATTAGCTTCATTTTGAGGGTTATAATACACATTCAAAAAAAAAAATTAATGTTTTACAATATATATATATTGTTTATTATATTAGTATATTGGAGCTAAGTTATCCAATTTAGTGCTGTTTATTAGAATATTCTTACTGAAATAGTGAAACAAAGCGTACCACATTTCTAAAGACATCCGTTGCAGCTAAATTGGAATAATTTTTCTGGTGAAACGTCAGGCTTCATTTTTAACAGTGTTATCATACGTAAGTTTCAATTCTGTTATGAAATAAGAGTAATATGTTAAATCAAGCACACGAATTTTAAGTAGACAAATATTTATCAATTCACCTAATCCTAAAGAACTTCTAATATTATCCATCGCTATAGATATGCAATTTTTTGTTGTTTTTGTTGTTGCTCTCAGAATTAATTAAAATCAACGTTCAGTCTTTGAGCAATACGTATACTGTTGCGTGTAAGTGTTGTATGTATTTCCAGAACCTTCTCGATCACTCACATTGACCGTTAGAAATGTAGGAAATGTAAATAAAGAAACAAGAAGCAATAAACCCATTATTTCATTTAAACACTTGAAAGGGGGAGGGGGTGTCAATTACCCTCTTCAATCTATTTAGATACTACTTGTAGTGAAATAAGTATATCTGATCTGGCGTAAGTAGTGTCGAGTTAAGCGGGTAAACTCACCTTACGAAAAGTCAACAACAACAATGTTTGTGAGACTGATTGACTTCCAAGGGTAATATCTACAATGCGCGTTTAAATCTCTCTCATAATTATCCCGAGACATTGAATGCGTATTATTTAAATAACTTAGACTAGAAAATCTCTTTTCAATCTGTACTTTAAGTCATCTTCTTAAAAATACTCGACATATATCTGAGACATTCGAGCTTCGCAACTCCCACAGCCTTTTACTGACTACTTTCAACTATTTAACGAAACCATTCCCATGCACTCATCGAAACTTCAAGAGAATTCACAACTTTTGACATATGTACGTGACCATGCGAGACCTCATATCATTAAAAACTTACATCACAAATATAAAATTAAAATAACAGAATTCAATTTAAAATACCCTAGAATATCATTGACTATAAAAACCGTATGAAGAAATATACTGTGCAGTGTTTTGGATAATACAGGGTGTTTATAAAGTCCCGGACCCATTTTGATGTTTAATAACTCATAAAATAATAAAGATAGATTAAAATTAATAACATAAATGGTT
The DNA here is from genome assembly GCA_963930645.1 of Salticus scenicus. Taxonomy (NCBI): domain Eukaryota; kingdom Metazoa; phylum Arthropoda; class Arachnida; order Araneae; family Salticidae; genus Salticus; species Salticus scenicus. The sequence continues at coordinate 17,066,763 of OZ005648.1, read as the reverse complement.
AGATAGACTCAAAAAGTTTCATGACCCTTGTCAATGAACTTCCACGTGTGCCCCCATTCGACGCACGGAGAATATCAAGTCGATAGTCAGTTTCACGCCAGGTAGCGGCAAGCATGTCGGCATCCACAGAGGCTATTGCGGTTGTAATTCTGACTTTTAGGTCATCAATGTTCGACACTCTCCTCCTGTAAACATTGTCCTTTACAAATACCCAAAGGAAAAAGTCCAGCGGCGTTATATCAGGTGATCTGGGTGGCCAAGGAATTGGACCTCCTCGCCCAATCCATCTTCCTGGAAAATGGTCATTCAAAGAACTACGAACGATGGTACCCCAATGAGGTAGTGCACCATCTTGTTGCAAAAAGACATGTGGCTGAAGCTCTTCTAGTTGTGGAAATACGACGTTTTCCAACATGTCTAAGTATACGACTGATGAGACCGTCTTTTCTGTAAAAAAGAAAGGCCCAATGACTCGGTCGTGCATTAGTCCACACCACACATTAACCTTTGCGGAATCCGTTTGTGCCTCCACGGTATTCATGGGGGTTTTCAGATCCCCATATGCGCACATTATGGCGATTAACAATGCCAGAAACAACAAAAGAGAAAAAAAAATGCAATTAATAAGCAGACGATATTTAGAAAAGTACAGATATTTAGACTGGAAAATGAAATTATCTGAAATTAACCACACGCGCAGACGATATTTACAAAAGTAAAGATATTCAAACCTGAAAAGAAAATATATGAGTTATTCCATCAGTAAATGCCATAAGTTTGTTTATATCTTCATTATTTTATGAGTTATTAAACATCAAAATGGGTCCGGGACTTTATAAACACCCTGTACATTCAATTATTAGAACGTCTATTTCAATAGGAAATTCGTTGAAGAAAAGAAAGTTTTTTTTTCCTCCCCGAAATTAATGGTATTTTACTAATTTTATTTTTAAGAAGCGTCCAAAATATTAACTATTAGTTTATTTGTATGAAACAGGGATTATTCAATCGCGAAATGTTTTATTATTATTATTATTATTATTATTACAGATTTAAATATTATATATATATATATATATAATTCGTCAAATTTTTTACTTTCTCTTACCCATATGGTAAAGAAAGTATTACCTTTCGGTCAAATTTTCGAAAACGAGTTTTTTTTTAAATATTTACATGTTTTTAGGTAACCTGAATCCGAAAATCATGTTTTTAGCGGTTGGTCTGTGTGTGTGTGTGTGTGTGTCTGTGTCTGTGAGTCATATTTCAAGAACAAATAGCACCAGAAAATCTAAACTTGGTATTATAAATGTGTATGATATAGAGATGATACACTAAGCTTTTTGTTGAAATGAAGCAAATGGTTCGTGTACAGGGACACCCAAGATAATTCAAATGCATTATGTCTATGGGGGAAATTGCAGGTAAGTAGAATTTAACAGCCGCAGACTGCAAAAAACACATTAAATGAATATATATATTTTATATGCATAAAAACATGTCTCGTGTAGAATATGTTTGGGAAATCATTCACTATTCATTTACAGGGCTACACAAAAGAACTAGATTACAGTGCGACAATAGCTGAAAATTAATGGAAGTGTATTTCAGGTTGTGCCGTATGTTATCATTATAGGATTATATTTAGGTGCACCATGTGGTCAGTAACCATGTAATCATAATGTAAACCATGCACCATGTAATCTTAAGATATACATGGCTGCAAATATTTAAGTGATAGCATTATTTTTTATTGTTAGTGAAAGTGCTTTACTATAATATTTTATCCTGTCCTAAGTTGCTCAGGAACTGAAATGAATTCCTCATAGACATATGGTAAGTAATATATGTTTTAAAGCTAAATATTCATCGCTTGCCTTTTGTATATTTACACGTTTTGAGATTTCCTGATTCCCGAAGTAAAATTTTAAACATTTTATCTTTGTATGTGTCTCGTTTAGTAACTTAAAAACGAATAATTTTAGGAGATCCATAAGTTGTATTTTCAAGTTAATATAAGTTTGTTGTTGGAAAAGTTTGATCAAGACTGAAAAGTTTCAAGGAATGTTGCATGTGAAAGTTGTCTGAAGAATTTTAAGTGAACTTTTAATTTGAATAACAGATTTAAATTCTATATAAATGTATATGCAGTAACGAAACGGGGGTTGTGGGGGGCGGTACCCCCCCCCCCCCCTCACACAGAACTAGTTATCATATAAAACTTTTCCAAAGCCTAATTTTAATTGTTTTAACGTAGGTTTACATATTAGTTCTCGCTATCTTACCTCTTAATCTCCAACTTATATAGTATTAAATTTCAAGGTAAGAGAAAGTCGTGTGAGTGATACACCAGATTATTTCTATACGAATAAACACTTCGAAATATTAATCAATATTTTTAATACACGTGTACCTTAAAAAATATTTACAGTTACATCTACACGTTAAAAAAATAAAATTTCTTAATTAAATTTCAGTACATTAATTTTAAAAGTGTTTATTAATCAAATATTTACCTCTACTTAAAATCTGCAATTTGTTTTCAAAAGATATTTAATTAAAATATACATTATTTTTTTGTATAAAAGTCTACAAAAACATTTAACATTTGAATTGTTTCAGAAGCGTAAATGAAATCTTAATCACCAGAATGTTATTTTTTTTTCCTTTAAAAAATATGCGACTGATTAAATTTATTTAGGATACGTTAATTAAATCTTGAAAAGTTTCATCTACTTGTAGCTAAAAATACCCGGTTATAAAAGTCATCTACAAACATGTATATTTTTTTACTTTCTGAACACACATATGTAAGGAAAGTATGGAAATGAAGACAAAAATTTTACTTTGAGAATTTGGTGCATCTATACGTTTTAAGGACCCCTGAGTTCATGTTTGCTGTGTGTGTGTGTAGTGTATGAGTGAACACGATAGCGCCTAAACGCTTTGTTCAAATGAGTTCATTGTTGGTACGTATGTTATGCACAAACCCTATTGATTCTAGTAAATATACCACTTATAGGTTTCTTTTTTTTTTTTTTTAACACCAATATTTTTTTTTTTTTTTACAGGTTTACAAAGATAAATTTTTATCATTATGGTCTATTTACTCAAATTATGTACAATACGATAGCGTCTAAACGCATTATTCTAATGAATGAAGATTTATACCTTCACATACCGTCACCTTCACACGAAATGCATATATTTTGGTGAATCTAGCACTTATAGTTTTTTTACATGACACAATAAAAAATTCTTCATCATTATGACCTACGGACTCAAATTATTTACAATGCGATAGAGTTTAAATGCATTATCCGAACGAATGAAAATTTATACACATGTTATAGATCACCGTCGCATGAACTGCAAAGATTTTAGTGAATATAGCACTTATAGTTTTTTGCAGGACACAATAAAGCACTCTTTATTATAAAGACCTATAGGCTCAAACTCTTTCAAGCGCGATAGCGTGTAAACGTCAAATTCGATTGAACATAAAATTTTTACACATGATATAAGTCATCGTCGCATGAACGTTACACTCGGGGCTACTCAAAATTAAGCTAAAGGTTCTTTCCCATTGAATGTAATTATTGTAGGTGCTTTGCTACATTCTACTATGCCGCTGAGCACTGCTCAGGAAAGAAAATTTGTTTCCCATGCCTATACTGTAAACAATGTATTTTTAAAGTTGGATTTTCCCCTCTCTTTTTGCATAATATCACATTTTCAGGTCCCCTGAAAACGAAAGTCAATATTTTTGCTGTATGTATATGAGTTACAAGCATATAATTGCAGAAAACTCAATTTTGGTGGTTTGAAGTAGGTATGGGCTTGTCACTTTAAAAGTTGATTAAGATTCGCAAGTTTCAAGGTAAATTAATAACAGCCTATATATATATATAGTAAATAAATGTATGCACTATAACTGAACGAGGGGTTGAGAGGGCTGGTAGCCTTCATCACACAGGATTATATGTCCAATAAAACTATCCATAACCTCATTGTAGCTTATATTGAATTACATTAATTTACCTTATTGGTTTTACGAGTGCAATCTCTCGTTATAGCATCGAAATGCAGAGTAAGGGAAAGTCGTGTGAGTGACACACCAGATTGTTTTTAGGGCATTTTTCAAACGTCTTTTATGTTATTTATTTATTCATTTAAAAATTGCTGTTGAGAACACAAATTGAATGCGATCACTAGACAACTTCTGTAATCCAACAATATTTTAAATATTATTTCCAAAAAATTCTTGAAAAGTTATATTTCTATTTTTCTTTTACTATTTAAATAATATTTAGATTCTATACTTTATTAGAAAAATTGTATGTTAACCACAAATAATATAAATAAATATAAAAAATGAATAAAATTGTTTTTATCAGGATTATATATGAAATATTATGAAGTTTTAAAATGGATTTCATTTTTAATCCCTAATAAAACTTCTCACTGGCATGAGTCCAAACGTTTTATGCTTGTTTTTATAACCCATGAACAAAACGTAACACTTAAAATGAAAAGTTTTATTTTTATGGGATGCAGTCCATCTACCAGAATTTTATAGCCGTTCCTTTTCTAACCAGCATGAGGAATGGAAAACGACGTGATAGAACTTTATTGTGAAAAAGCGAAATTTCCGTCAAACTGGACACAAATGTTACATTTTTTCAGTATTTTAAAGTATTCGATAAAATATTCAAATAATAACTATAATAATAACTAATTTATTGTAAAAAAATATTGGTGATCTTACTTTGTTGTGAAGATAAGGCTTCCCATGTTAAACATAACAATTTCTTGAAACTTATTTAAAATAATAATAATAATAATATAATAATAAACTGTGCATCTGCCCCTGTCGATCTTTATATACATGTATTACCAGATTTATTTCTGCTTGTCAGTTCAATTTACTAAACATTCGTTTACATGACATATTTTTTAAAAATGACATCATCTTTTGCATCATAATATTTACAGGTTTTAGAGTCCCAATCACAAACCTTTAATTCAAATTTTATAACAACGTATCTATCGGGATCCAAACAAAATATCGCGCCGATTAAATTACAATAATGGGATCTACTTCATGTGCGATCTCTTGTGAGGTCCATAGGACCTTATATATATATATATATATACTATAGAGTGGATTTCGTTACTTTATCTATATTTAATTTCAAGTTATTTTATCATTTGCCTTTCGTCATTCAAAATGCACTTTAAAAATATTGTACACCACAGCTGACAAAGCTTAACATTGTTCACAAGTCTGAATTAAACGAGTTGGCATAGGTGGACTCTGCTCAGTTCCCCACGATATTTATGGTATCCATCGTTCACTTCGATATATTTATCTTATTATAATCTATTAATTTATTTTATCAGGGTCAATTCCGTTGTTTATGTTTCATGTTACTATTTCCAATGCAATAATCCTCAAAATTCATATTTATATGAAAAAATTACAATTTCGCTATGTTGATAAAATCGTAAATTACGAATAATTTACGAAATTTTCCTATTAGAATATTTGCATTCAATCATGTTCAAAAAAATCTGGAGTGACTCCACTCGACTTTCCGAACATTGAGTAACTAACAGTTTTGTAGATAAAATAAAGAAAGAGGAGTTGCTAAACAAACAAAAAAGAGAAAACCATAACAGAGTGTTTGAGTATTTTTCTCCATATATCACACGAGGTTTTATTTAACGCTACTGAACTTTGAGCCCTTAGATCATAATGATAAAGAATTTTTCGTTGTGTCCCTGTAAAAATCTATAAATGCTAGATTCACCAAAATGCTTATAGTTAGTGCAACAGGGATTTATAATATTCATACAAATTTTCAGCTCAATTGAATAAGGCGTTTAGATGCTATCGCTGGTCTCATAGGCCATAAAGATAAATAATTTTTCTTTGTGTCCCTGTAAAAAAACTGTAAGTGCTAGATTCACCAAAATGTATACAGTTGGTTCAAATGTGACCTATAACATGTGTACAACTTCTTTGATGAGATTAATAAGGCGTTTAGACGCTATCACACTTTTAAAAATTTGGCAAAGAATTTTTCTTTATGTCCCTGTAAAAACACTATAAGTGCTAGATTCTCCAAAATCTATACAGATTGAGTATCTGTGATCTATAATATGTGTATAAAGTTTTTGCTCAATTGAATAAGGCGTTTAGATGCTATCGCACTTTTAAGATTTTGGTCCCTTGGCCATAATGATAAAGAATTTTTCTTTGTGTCCCTGTAAAAAAACTATAAGTGCTAGATTCACCAAAATCTATAGGGTTCGTACTATGGTGACTTACAATATACGTACTAACTTTCAGCTTATTCGAACAAAGCGTTTAGACGCTAGCGTGTTCACTCACAGACATACACACATACATACACACATACATACATACATACATCATCGTAAAAATAGTGAAAACGGACTCGTTGGACCTCGAAACGTATAGAAACATCAAAATCTCGAATTCGGATTTTTGACATGATTACAATACTTTCCTCACTATAGTGTTCGGAAAGTAAAAATATCATAAATGTAATTTTGAAGTTGTCTAATGTTTTTATGATCCTCAAAATGGAAGTTTATGCTTAATTTTGCCTTATTCTGACATGTTAAGTAAATCGTAAATTCCAAATAACTTACGAATTTTTTAAATTGGAAAAATCATAGTCTATCATATTCATGCCAGTAACCTAAATAATATTTCGAAAGTGGTTTGACATCTTTACGATGAAAATATCCCTCAAAATTGACGTTAAGAAATTCGTAAATTTCCAATAACTTGCGAAATTTTCAAAGTAGCCTATTTATAGTTACTGATGTTCATTCCGGCATCAAAACGGATATTTTAAAACTGGTCTGACATTTTTACAGTAAAAAGTTTCCATTTAATGCACGTTTAAGTGAATTTTTGTCCTTTTCTCCCATGCTAAGAAAATCGTAAATTTCTAATAACTTACGAAGTTTTTAAAATCGAATGTTGCAAATGAATAGGGTTCTTGCCAGTGTCGAAAGTAATATTTTAAAACTAATCTGACCTGTCTGCGACAATTTGTTCTTGAGATATCGTGTACACAGACTAACAAACTAACGGACTAACACACTAACAGACTAACAGACACCCTACAGACAGACACCATACAAATTTTGTCATTTTCGGATTCCTTATACCTGAAAACGTGTAGAAAAGTCAAAAAACCGAGGTCGAAAATTTTCAGGATTACCTAAGTTCCCCATACCTATAGTATGATGGGGAACTAAAAAATTTTCGCGATTACCTAAGTTCCCCATACCTATAGTATGATGGGGAACTAAAATTATAAAATTAATAAGCACTATTGAATTAATTATGACTAATATTGACAAAAGTTAATAAACATAGTTTTTAAACTCTATTAAGCAAAATTCATACAAAATTTTGTGGTAAATATAAATGTATTGCCATGGAATTTTGTACCACATTTCTAATAATTACCAGCTCATTCATATAAAATGTTGTAAAAGTATCATTTTATTACTATAAACATCAATCCCATTATTTTTGCTTGCGATATTTTGTTCCCGCGAGATTTTGTCACCTATCTATCTGTTTATTTACTTAAAATGTAAACTAGCTGTTGTGCTCGTTCTTCGCACGGGAATTTACTTATTATTCGAAGTATATTATAAAATAATAATAATAATAATAATAATAATGTGGTATGATACTCACACGAGTTTCTCTTACCTCATTTCTATAGAGACTTATGGATAAAATAACGGGTACTGCTATATAAAACTACTTTAGAAACAATTCAAATTAGGCTTCGGTACATCTTTATTTGATACATAATTGTGTCCCCCATTTGAATATTTTACCTACATTATATAGACTATCTGGCTTCACCAGCTAGCTGGCCAGAGACCCATAAAATTTTTTACCAAAATACATGGTCTCGGGCGCCTGCGGCGCCAATCGTAATTTGTTCTCTTTAAAAGTTCTCTGTTTCAACGTAAAATACACTCAAATCAATGAAAATTATATAAGCTAATCAAATCTCTCGTAATTCCTCATAACGTAGCTCTAAGTTCAACGTAAAATACACTCAAATCAATGAAAATTATATAAGCCAATCAAATCTCTCGTAATTTCTCATAACGTAGCTGTAGTTCAACGTAAAATACACTCAAATCAATGAAAATCAAATAAACCAATCAAATCTTTCCTAAGATTCTCCATTCTGCGTCATTATAGAAATGGGAAGTTTTATTTTTCATATTTTTATTAATTAATAGAAAACTAATGAAAAATTCGAAAATCTGACTTCGGTGTGCATACAATGACCCTACGGAGGGCACTTTGTGTTAAATCACGTGACTGTCCGGAGCTACCGTTTTCGAGAACAGTGAAATATACACATATATATACAAATATTGCTCACTTAATAGTATAAGATTCAAAAGCTGTTATTAAATTTGAAAGTTCATTCCAGATTACCCAGAAAACTTTCGCCCACATCATTCCTCGAAACTTAAAATTATGATCAAACTTTTCAAGTAAGACCTTTATATTAACTTGAAAACAGGCCATTTCAATTACTGGAATTATTATTTTTTTAAGTTACTCTGTTAACAGACATAGACAAAGTGTAAACGTTAAAAGTTAATTTTAGTATTCAGGGAACCTCAAAACGTGTAAACATAAAAAAACAAGCGCTGAATATTCAATTAAGTATTTTATTTAATAAATGGTAGGAAAAATAAATTTTAATTCCTGAACAGTTTTCCTGCATATGGTAAAATATTACACTAAAGTACTTCGACTAATTGCATCCAATAAAATCGAATGTTTTCACTTAATTATTGGCAGCCCTGTACCTATTCTAAAACTTATAATATTATTTTTTAAAAACGTATTTAAATTCCTATTATTTTTAAAGATAATATTTATCTTAATAACAAATAATAATTTGAATTGAGTCAAAAGAATCACTGAAAAGTATGACGACAATATATATATATATATATATATATATATATATATATATATATTACTTTCCGAACACTATAGTGAGGAAAGTATTGTAATCATGTCAAAAATCCGAATTTGAGATTTTGATATATCTATACGTTTCGAGGTCCCTTGAGTCCGTTTTCACTATTTTTGCGATGATGTATGTATGTATGTGTGTATGTCTGCGAGTGAACACGCCAGCGTCTAAACGCTTTGTTCGAATGAGCTGAAAGTTGGTACGTATATTGTAAGTCACCATAGTACGAACCCTATTGATTTTGGTGATTCTTTGACACTTATGGTTTTTTTACAGGGACGCAAGCAAAAATTCTTTATCATTATGGCCTATGGGACCAAAATCTTAAAAGTGCGATAGCGTCTAAACGCCTTTTTCAATTGAGCAAAAAATTTGTACACATGTTATAGGTCACAGTTGCACCAACTGTGTAGATGCTGGTGAATCTAGCACATAGAGTTTTTTTACAGGGACACAAAGAAAATTCTTTATCATTATGGACTATGGGACCCAATTTTTAAAAGTGCGATAGCATCTAAACGCCTCATTCAATTGAGCTTAAAATTTATATGAATATTATAAATCACTGTTGCACTAACTATAAGCATTTTGGTGAATGTAGCATTTATAGGTTTTTACAGGGACACAACGAAAAATTCTTTATCATTATGATCTATGGGTTCAAAGTTCAGTAGCGTTAAATAAATCATCGTGGTTTTTCTCTCTTTTGTTTGTTTAACAACTCCTCTTTCTTTATCTACAAAACTGTAAATTACTCAATGTTCGGAAAGTCGAGTGGAGTCACTCCAGAATTTTTTTTTAAGTATTCCCAATTAAATTAATTTTAACATATAAAAACTCAAAACTTGCAAAATCTATGTAAATTTTTGTGGATCTATCAGCAAATATTGCTTTTCTAAATCTTTCTTTATTAGATACTGAAACAAAATTACTCATACAACGATGAAAGGATTCTATAAACATGGTAAGAAATTTTGCGTAAAGTTTCAAATAAAGCGTTTCATTGATTGTTTTAACAACACAAGAAAAATTGTCTTTCGGGGTACTTGGTGTTCTGTTAATAACAAAACTTTAATAAAGTATACCTTTAAATGTGATATCCATATTAGTTAAACATTAATTTTCATGTGGTAATTGTTGTTTACTAAGTGATTTTCATTTGTTTCTTTCGTTCTTTATTAAATTTTTATTAGTAATTTCTTAAGCCTTTTAACTCATTTATTTCCTATTGCACAAGGTTTGTTTTCAGTTATTGTTTAATGTATTTCATGAAATTTATTCATTAGATATATAAATATTGAAGGTACTAAATTTTGTTTATTACAAGAAAAACAAGTTTTTTTTTTTTCTATGTAGTATCATAGTGACAAAATTTTATTTCAGTTCAAAATGGATCTGGCGTTAAGAAATCTAATTCTAAAGCACTAAACTTGGATACCTTTCCCGCATTCCAAAAATAAATTTCTTACAATTATTAAAGCAAGTTGTTGTTAGATTATTGTTATTACAATTATTGTTAGAATGGTAATTCTAACACTTTTAAAATTAATTAATTTTTATTAAATCCTCCGGAAAATATTTTCGTTTCTTTTATTTAATTAATTTTTCCAATTTATTCCTTTAAAATTCCTCGATTTGCAATAATAGAAAAGTTCAAAATTTTCATGTGAAACGTTTTGTTTGTAAACAAACCAGAATTGATATCCAGGACCGATGTCCGCGAAACGTAAACAAACGTTTTCACCTATTAAAAAATTAATGTTGATAAAACGCTCAGATCGTTTTAAAATTATTTTATATCGGCCTCAATTAATTCAAAACCAATTTTAATAATTTTCCTAACTTTCAGATTCCCTTAATTAAAGTCAGTGACGTCATTTCCATTTACGATTTTCAAATTCTTCTTCTAGAATGTTCGATTCGGTCCGCAGCGAATATATCGCTACGCCGATTCAAAATGTGGCGTCCCTCCAGGAAAATGTGTTTTTTCAATATTTAACATTCATTCCATAAAATCAGCCGATATAAAATATTCCTCTCTTAAAATTAAATTCATTTACTCTCATCCTATTTTTATTTATTCAACAGACGATCCAAATAAAATATTTGTTTTTTTGAACTATTTACCACGCGCCCGTATACTCCGGTAAATAGTCTCAAGCTCGCGGGAAAATTGGATATTCGTCAGCTTCACTCTCTCTTGAATGCTTGCTTGAAGAGGACGACGATATTTTACGGCGCTCGCCGGTGGCTTCGGCCGTTGGCCGAGCATCAGTCTTTAAAAGTGCCTTCCAGTATCTATAACATCATGAATCACTCATAAATGAACGTAATAGAGTGAAATATTAATATTTAAAGAGGGTCCTTATTTCATATGCTGACCGATGGACCTCTATTTTAGTGCAAAGGAACAGTATGACGGTGTGGCCTAAATAGGCTTAGCGAACAGCCATGATACGTTGTAATATGGATTCGGCACTACCGACACACAATGCAGCAGGCAAAGACGACTCTTCATCAATCGCTCATCTGAAGGTGCTATCTACATAACATGTTTGAAAATCTGGAGTAACAGCAATGTGTCATATTAATTTTGTGATATCGTCAAGTATTTCAGTAGTCACAGGAGAAAAGGAGCGTACACGCCTGATGGGTGAAAATGTGATTTTATTTGCTCATACATGATGCTCCATACGGCCTTTGGAACGATCATGATAATAGAAATTTTACATATGCATTCCGCCTGGATTTAACAAGTGATTAATGGTATCTATGAATTATAAATAGACAGGCAATGTCTTGAATAATCTGAATGCTGTGAACGATAATCTGCTGTGCTCTATCAGTGATCTATATCATCATATCTAATGTGCGTAATTACAGTGTGGTAAATTTAATAATGTATCCGTGTACCGGTACAAGCGGAATTAATATGTCTTGTCTTCAATAAAGAATATTAGGTTATACATGTGTGTGATTCTTAGTGTGTAACCAAGTGCCATAATGGATTTAATTAATCTTCCCTTACAGGTATTCATTTGTACTGCAAAAGGGGTGAGTTAATAATTATTTTCATTTTCCTATTTCACTTTGTTTCAATGGAAATTATCTTTTATTTAAATTTTAATAACATTATTATTTTATTTATTTAATTTAAATTATTATTATTGATTGCAATTTAAAATATTTGATTTCAGGAAGGGTTAATGATTCGCGGCACTATATACGCATATGTAATCCACTATACCTAAATTGATCACGTTCGGCCATTTTTTCATTTTTCATTATCTTACTAACTTTATAAATTTCCAAAATCCAACAATCAAGTTTCCTAGTTTAACAAATATCAAAAATAGGAAATATTAGAAGAAATAGCAAAGTGAAAATAAAGGAGCTTTAGGGAGGTGAGGATGATTAGACAAAAGTATTGTTTAATGAAGATAATATTATATTATTTTATGTGATTAACATGTCTCTCTCTCTGCGAAGTTCGCATTTATGTATATAGATTTATAAAAATTATATATATATATATATATATATATATATATAGCAAAAAAGCTCCACAGGTCTGACGTTTATAAGTAATAAGCAAAAAACTTTGAATAAACGATATAAAATACAAAAATTCGCAACAGTTGTTTCGGGTCGAAAGAAAAATATGACCCTTTGTCGGGCGAACAAAATAGGGGCAAGTGCTGCAAACTAGGGCTGGATTATTTATCAATATATCACAAAATATCAATATTTTTTTAGTATCGCAATAACAGTATTTAAAATCTTACTCTGCCGATATATCGCTTTAACGATATTTCTCAGCGTGCACCATGCAGCCGACCGATCGCACATCGATAAATAACTTTAAAACATCCAATCTTACTACCTCCTTCAAACGCCGCTTCTTTCCCTTTCTTTCAAACTCCGCTTTTCCCTACCACGCATGCGCAGCACGACCGCTTAAATCCCACCTGAAAGATAGCACCGAATATCTTACTCTAATATTCCTTTCCTTCTTTCCCCACATCCCCACACTGCTCTCTCATAGCCCCAAACGATCTCTCTTTTTCAATGTTACCGCAACCGCAATACATCCCTCTACATCCGAATGTAATATAACCACTTCCTTTTTCTGTCATACCGGTGATCTCTCAAATCGAAAATAAATACCAGTACCACTGCTTAAAAAGTCAGACGTTGAACGATAACATATAAAATATTTCATTCATCACTCATCAAGTTATCGCAGTATATTATTTCCCAGCTTCTCACATTCGAAGATATCCCCATACCAGTAATATTGCAGCTCATTTCCTGCTGTTGGCTCATTCATATCGGTATTAACTGGCCAATGGACATGCGAGATTCAACATATGTTTATCAAACATGATCAAAGCCGAATTGCAGTATTTCAGACACTGATATCCACTAGAACTTTGATCGCAAGAGTAATCTCGTCTGACGGATGTCCACTCATTGATATCGATATATTTTCTTCATGTAGTATGTTGCGGTTTACGTGAAAGTAATATTTAGAATATTGAATGTAAAATGAATGTTCGCAGCCACATCGATTGTTCGAAATAATATCAAGTGGTATTAAAAAAAAAAAAAAAAAAAAAAAAAATGGAAATATGGAAATGTTTTGGATGTCTCGGAGATGAAAATAATAAAATAATTTCCGAACATATTTCGATCTGTAATTTTTAATCGTGTGCAGTATAATGTAAATTTTTTTGTATATATAAGTTTACCTTCTATCATCATTATTGTTAAATATTTTAATACACTCAGTTCTTTATTAAGCTAGTAAAATAGATTTTTATCTTCAGAAATTTTATAGGGACAGTTTTCCGACTGAACAATCATATAACACTGAGCTTTTTATTATTATTTTATTTATTCACTTTTATTTTATTTTGTTTTTTGTGCAGCATTTTATTATTATTATTATTATTATTCATTTATTTATTTATTTTAGCTGTTCTTATTAAATATAAGAGATTTAAACAAAAGAAAAGTGGTTAAAAAAAAAAAAGAAAAAAAAAGAAATTCTACTTACATTCTATGTAAACAGAATTTAATTTAGTACGACTGGACTTATTTTAATAACTGTGTTTCATTCACTAGCATCGATTACTATATTCATTTCTTAAAATGTCTGTGGTATAACTTTAGCAAAGGAGCCCCTTTGTGGTTTTTAAATTTTTGTTGTCAATTTATTGATGAATTAAAGTGGCTATCGAAAATTTTGGAAAGAAATATCCGCGTTACTTCGGTACCAAATTTAAATTTTGCAAAAGGCTATGCTAAAGCGGTTCCATTTCTTTAGCACTGTTTTTTTTTTTTTTTTTTTTTTTTTTTTTTTTCAATTCTATTTTAATTATTTAAAAAAAAAAAAATGTTTGTACATTTATATATTTTTTTCGACATAAAAGTAATATATTTACTTACATATTCATTCATTTATTGAAGTGAAAACTTCTTTAGGCGCGTTGAGCACTTTTGGGTGAACAAAAATCATTGAACTCGCGTCATCGTCAGCGAACGCTTTCCATCCTTGTATGATACAAATAATGTATCATACAATTAACTTGCTAATGTGAAGTGTTAATAATTATATACTGTATATTGTTTTACAATCTGGTACGGCTCTACATGATTTCTCTCATCTCTGGACGCTGTCTCTTAAAGATTGCATCCGGAAACGTTGCAGTTAGACCTCACAAAATCGTGAGAAAGGCCAAAGCTGCCATTTTTCACACGCTTCTACAATCTGGTGTGGCTCTACACGACTTCTCTCATCTCCGGGCACTGTCTCTATAGCAGTCAGACCTCGCAAAACCGTGAGAAAGCCCAAAGCCGCCATTTTTCTCACGTTTTTTACAATCTAGTGCGGCTCTACACGACTTCTCTCATCTCCGGACACTGTCTCTTAAAGATTGCAGCCGGAAACGTTGCAGTTAGATCTCACAAAACCGTGAGAAAGGCCAAAGCAGCCATTTTTCTCACGTTTTTACTATCTGGTGTGGATCTACACGACTTCTCTCATCTCCGGGCACTGTCTCTATTGCAGTTAGACCTCACAAAACCGTGAGAAAGCCCAAAGCCGTCATTTTTCTCACGTTAAAATTGGTGTTCATTTATCTTTAAAAAGTAGCAAATGTCTATTTTCCTTTTCTTGAAAAAATATAGATAATATCATTAATATCGATATCTTGGCGATATATCGCGATATTTGATTTCTGATATCGTCCAGCTCTACTGCAAACAAAGAGTCAACGCACAAAACTGATTTCACTGATGAGCAGGAACAAATAAAACCGAATGCCGATATAAATACTGGTGTGACCAGAATTATTAAAAGGAAGAAGAAGAAAAAAATCTAAAACTCAAAAAATAAATAAATAAATATCAAATCAAAATTCAACGAAAACCAAGTTAGGAGAGTAATATCCAAACATCAGACATAAACAGAGGAGGGAGGGGGAGGGAGAATCAGAGTTGCCAAATTTAGGGACTTTTTTATTCAACTACCACCAATAATTTTGAAGAGTGATATTTGATATACATAATAGATGGAAGATCGAAAAAGAAATGGTGTTAGTTTTAGAAATATCAAAAAACCATAGATATAGTAATACATATAGTATAGTAATGCTTAGATATAGTAATACTTCCTCCCCCCTGGTGAGATTTCGGGAGATTTGGCTCGACCCCCTACCCCCCTCCCCTAATCTCACGTGAGATCTTTCAAAATTCGTATTTTTATTGTAAATGCGGTGGACTTATTTAAAAAAACACAATTTGTTTATTATTTTTATTGAAGACTAGTTAAGACTGTTTTTTAAGATTGTATAGATCGTAGTATTGTATAGATTGTATAGACAGTAGTCTGCCAGGAAGAAGTGATAATATCAATTCTTTCTGGCAGCACTTTTTTTGTCTTGTAGACTTGTCTTTTGACATATGCATTATAATAATCTTGATAACTCATCTTAAATAAGTGAAAACCTTATCTGAGAGTCGTTGTGTAACGAAATATTTACGGGCGTAAACAAAGCAGGTTGGAACCTGTCCGTACGTCGCTGTTACTCGGCTCCTATGCTGCAATGTTCGTCGAGTCGCGCGTGTGACTGGCCGGTGGAGCCTAAAACAATTGAAAGGCTACTGTGCTGCTTCGTGGCATTCGGATAGCAACGATAAATATCATTGTGTCAGATTTTGCCAAATCTAAGTCAAGAAACATGTTTTACTTGAATTTAACTCAATTTTCTCGCAATTTTACACTGTTTTTTGCGGGGGAAAATATTATGTGATATTTTCCGAGACTCCCCCCCTTTCCCCCACATGAGATTGGGTGAGA
Source organism: Salticus scenicus (assembly GCA_963930645.1). Classification (NCBI taxonomy): domain Eukaryota; kingdom Metazoa; phylum Arthropoda; class Arachnida; order Araneae; family Salticidae; genus Salticus; species Salticus scenicus. Next base: position 17,050,332 of record OZ005648.1, on the reverse strand, counting down.
TTCAGCTCGACCCCCCCCCCCTCAACACCTCACGTAATTAATGGACGCCCCCTTAAAACGTATATTGTTGCCAAATGTTGTGTGGTGTGTCAAAGTTTTTTTTTATTACATTTAAGCTAATATAATTACATAATACTCATCACTTTCAATTTTATATGATTTCATGCTACATACTTTAAATTTAACTATCAATGGCATTATTAAATCTGCGTATAAACCTTCTACCTGGTTTTGGAGGTGCATCAAAAGTAAAGTAGCATAGTTTTCTTTTATATCCATTTTACAAAACGTTCGTTGCGAAATTATGCATTAAAGGTGAGCTATATTTATTAACCATGCCATAAAATAACATTACATGATTATCTGTAAAATGATATGCATCCAGCACCAGTTTTTTTAAGTCAACTAATGCAAAATTTATAGAATGTCGTACATTATTTCGTAGTTTACAAGTTTCTATATCGACCAACAGTTATTTTGAACAAAAGACCGAATAGATTTGTCAGTTACCTTAAAATGTACAAACTAATCAAACTAAAATGAAGAATACGAATTTGATGAATTCAGTACATTATTTTAAAATATAAAAAAAAAAAGTAATAAGGACCTTTAATCGCACTTAAAATACTTCTTAAGCAATTTCTTTTAAATTTTGAAAAGTACATTTTAATAAATCCTCCCCTGAAAAAAAAGAATTATTTTGTAAAATTTTCAAACATTGTCTCATATGCTCAAATTTATGATACTCACGTGTTCTACTTATAAAATTAGATTTAAGTCTCATAAAATAGGTAAAGTTATCTAAAAATGAATTATAAAAAATATTCTTGTCTGTCCAGGGGTACGCGGGGAATCTCTTTGGAACATCATCTCGCCAGAAAAAGGGAAAATTGATGAATTCCATTGTCTATAAGGTTCCAATTTATCACGTATGGCTTCTGTTAAGTCATGATTAAAGTCGCCTTCTGGGAAAATTCTTTTATCCCAAGAAGAAACTGGAAAAAGAAATTTATGTACACGGTTGGTTGGTTGGAGGATTAAGGCCGATTGACTCCTTATGTGTCCTAGGCCTATAGGGGGAATGCCCTCCGTGGGGGTCTTTCTAAGGGGTCCTAGCCCGTATTTACGCGAGTTTCGGAGGAAACCACGGAAAACTCCGAACAGCTAGGTCGATGAGCGCGACCTGGGATCGAACCCGGCACCTCCCATCTACCAGCTTTGAGCGCAGAACCGCTCGGCCGCTGGTGGGCCTTATGTACACGGAAACTTTCTCATAAAAAAAGTAAACAATGCTTTAAGATAAGACAGTGAGATACAAGATAAATGATATTATTTTTACGTACAAGTAACATTTATTCTCAGGAAGAATTATATGATGAATAAAGAAATTTTTCGTTTCTGTTTACAGGGTTTTTGAAACGCAAGAAAATAAATGTATTGTTCTCGTAGATGATATAAATTGGCGAATTTTATTTTTAAACCAGAATAGTAATATATATATATATATATATATATATATATATAATAGAGAGAGAGAGAGAGAGAGAGAGAGAAAGAGAATATGAACTTATTTTATAAAAGTAGCTAAATATGTAATTGATTTTACAATACTACTAAATACATACTTAATATTCTCGCATTTTTTAGATATTTTTAGCGATATATATATATATATATATATATATATATATATATATATATATATATATATATATATATATATATGTATTTAAGTCTATATACAAATGACAAGAATGACAAGAATTTTTTTTTTTTATACAGTAAAACATTTTTCTTTCTCTAAAAAGATGTTTCTATAAAATTCTGAAGATACTTCTAAGAAATTCGTTTTTATATAATTTTTGAATATATAACAAAAGCGAATAAAGTTATTGCATATATTTTAAATACTTACAATTACGGTGCAATAAAAGCACTGTAATAACAAACTGACAGAACTTTAGGTTGAGATTGAGATTCTTTAACGTGGCACTAAAATTACACAGCGTATAATTGGGATTGTGCAGTAGGAGCGGTCGGAAGATATACTATCACAAGTCTGATGTTCCGTAGAGGAGATGTATCCCATGTTTCGTAACCTGCAGAAGTATAATTGACGTTGCAGCCACAATAGATTTTACGTACACCATCCACAATGAATGTACGCGATGCAACGAACTTTCGATGGCTCGCGTACTGAACCTGGGCATCTATTTTCCGATCAGACTATCAATCCCGACTGTGGTAGTGGTTATTTTGATTAAGTGGCGTCACATTCCGCCTTTTGATTTGACGACTGTCGTTGTATAAAGACAAACGCTATGGCAGTCGGATCGGAGAATAGATACCCTGCATTTACTAATCACGAGCTGGATGTTCTACCAATCGGTCTGCCGACCCCAAAGAAATTCAGGAAACATCCTGTTTTGTTAAACTGCTAATCAGTGAAATTTCTAGAAAGAATAAAAAATTCAACTGTACAAAGATCAGATGATTTACTGATCAACTTAGTATTGGTGGGATAACTGAGAATGAATCGAATTTCAGCATCCGAGCATAGCTAATTATAAAGTTACTTAAACGCTGATAACTTTAACATTTTAAAATATTATGCAGAATGTGCAGTGACATTGATATGAGGAATATTATAAGAATATAAACATATTTCATATAAACATAGTCTCAAAAACATTACTCTTTTTTTAAACATTCATTGACTATACTATTAACAGGCCATTATTCTTGCAAAACAACATAGGATTCAATTTTCAAGTTGTCCATTACTTATTACTTAAGTTCCTAATAATTGAAAACATTTGTAATAACTATATAGAGTATATCAGTGGAGACAAAGTGTTTTGGAAATTATGACTTTTATTCAATTTTGTTTTTGTGTGTCAGGGTAATATATTGCAATTGAATTTTAACTCACCTTCTATTCCGATTGCAATGAAATTTGTCATGCATGTATTGTATAATTTTGGTGATAATAGCGAAGTTAAGGAGAACTCTAGGCCTCCGATTACAGTTCTTTTTTACTTTCTTCTATATGTAATATAGAGAAAGTATTGGATTCATGAAAATTTTCGACCTCTGTTTTCTGATGGATTTACACGTTTTGGGATGTCCTGAACACGAATTGATAGTTTTTAGAAAATGTCTGTCTGTCTGTCTGTGTGTATCACGTTTTATGTGGACACTGTATCTCACGAACCAATAAACGAAATTTAACCAAACTTGGTATTTAGTTGCACCCTGACATAAACTGGTGCTTATTAGATTTAGGGATCAATCGCTCAACAGGTGGCGCTATAAACGCATTTTTTTCAAAATTTTTAACATGGCAGTATAGGACAAAATTTCGTATAAATGTACATAACGAGAGTTATTTTTAACTTTTGATTGTAAAAATAATATGAATTATTGATGATAGTAGTAGTTAACTAGGAAAAAAATCCTGTGCATGTGGGGCATCGCTTCCCTCCTTTGGGGTGAGGGGGGAGGAATTTTCAAGAGGGGTATCTTTCGAAAGGTCTCGTCAATACCTTTAAAACGAATGGTTGAACTATAAATCTGTAATAATTTAAAACAAAGTTATCGATTTTTTTTTTTTTTTACTTTTAACGAAAAAGAAACTTAAAACGAAAAACATCGTATTTTTTTTTTTTTTTTTTTAATATTGTTACTGAGTGAATTTGTTTAGGAAAATATAGAAGAAAGTCTTGTGGTGGCCACAACACACTAGTTTTTTTTTTTTTTTTTTTTACTTACTTCCTATCATCTGATTAAGCTGAAATTTTGCATAGTACATGTATAACTTCGATTACAATATATGCTCAAGCTGTAACAGAATTTGGAGGAAGTGGTTGTTGCTCTGTACTCTCAACTTCTATCCAATATCTGTTTTCGACTTATTTTTACGCTATTTATATCAACTGAATGAATCATTACATGCTCAAACATTAATGAACATGTGTTTGTGTTTATGTAATGAGAATACCCCGAGTCTAAATTAAAAAAAAAGAAAGAATCAACTTCTGACTGTTCGATTTTGCTCAGATTTCATACATGAGTTCACAGTAGATGACAATGAGACATGAAATTAATTTTAGTGTCCTATATAAGCAGGATCAGGTTCCAGGAAAAAAAAATCGTATATGCATTTTGCAAATTTACAGAAAAAGTATCTAATTCTATAAATTTGCTTTACTAGCTTGTTTTACGTTCTTTGTAAAGTATTACAAGATTATTTTCATATGGCACTAAAAATAAATAATATTATAAATTTTAAAAATAAAAGAACACGCTTTTATAGAAATGTGAACTAAAAAGCACAAAATATCTATCTTAGTATTGAAATGCAGGGTAAGAGAAAAACGTGTGAGTGACACACCATAATATTTACATACATTTAAATCTTTAATTAAAATAATTTAGAATTAAAGAAAAACCATTTTTTAAAAATCTCCCCTGACTGGGATCGAACGCTAGACCATTAGGTTCGTAGCGCGGAGCTATACCTCAACGGCACGGCGTTCTGGTAGGGAAAGTCTTTTTTTACAATATAGATATTTTGTTTGCTCCCAGAGCGGTTACAAACAAACATACAAACATACATACAGGTGAAGCTAATAAAAGCGTGTTAAGAAAGAATTCTTTAATTTGTTTTAATATATATATATATTTTTTTTTTAGAAAACATTATTGCAAATAATTTTTTCATGTTTACGCTGCGCATAAAAAACAACAACAATGGTAATAAGTAATTTATTACTAAAAAAAAAAAAAAAAAAAAAAAAAAAACTTACAAAATATGAATGAGATAATTTAATAGAAAAAAATTATCTTTTTTTATCGTTTAAAGATTTTTTTTTTTAATCATAAAATATTTTTCATCTTTAAAGGAATAAATGCATCTGAGTCCAATTTCTACGTGATGAGCATGAATCATTTTTTACCCCATTTAAAGAAAGAAAAATGAGAGATGTCAGAGAAAAAGAAAGGGTGAAAATGAGAAAAAAAGTTTAAAACATTTATCTTCTTTTCCAGATGAATATACGTAGATATTTGTAATATATATATCCTGATAAAGGAAGGTTTCAGAATTTCAACTGAAAAATCATACTTTTTTAATAACACTTTTATTCATAATAAATTAAATTTCTAAAATAATAATAATAATAATAATTTTTATTAAAAGAGTCATTTCAAAAATCAGAATATTTTATCTCATTTCGTAATACTTAATTCTTTTATTTATTTATTTTTCAAATCTTTCTTTAGATTACTAAAAATTCTTCTTTTGTTAATTTATTGCAAATAATTATACAGTTTAGTTAGCTGTGATTTTAATCAAAAACAGATCGAATGATTATTTTATTTGTTAATTCAAGATATATAAATATAAAAAATATATCATTCGTGATATTATAATACATTTCTCTTTTGTTTAGCCTGACTTTCATGGATATAATTTATTAGGTTCAGGTTGTACCCTGTTGATTATACCCATTAATAATAATAATAATTATAATGAACACTACGCGCTAAATAGGCAAATTTAGTTGAAAGTAATATTTTTAGAAACTTGGTGCTGAGTTTTTCCCTTTTAGGTGGTAAGCACAACTAAAATGGCAAAATTGAATACCAAGTTTCTAAAATATATTGATTGCAGCTAAAGTAGCGTGGATTCGCATCATGTTTTAGAAAAATGTTCACCTTAATCATTAGCAGTAAGAAATAGAACTAGAATTTGATCACATAATATCATTTAGCCATCTTTAAACATTAGTTGAGCGTATATTTTTGTGTATATACCCTAATTGTTATATTAACTGCTTTAGACCGGCATATTCCTGAGGTAAATCCAATATGAGGATAAAGAATTAATTTTACAGAAATATGTGAACATTTTTTTCCTGTTACTCTACTGTTCCAATGCTATAGAAAAAGGATATAGCATTAATTTGCTTATAAATAAATATCTCTTTTATATAAGAATTCGCACACGCATAGATAAATTTAAGGCTAATTTTTAGTGGATCTTGGTGTTAAGGGAAAAATACGATGAAAATATGAAAAATACTTTTTTTTTTTTTTGCTCCGAAATATCTTCGAGTATTCAATAAATGTAAACACAAATAGTAATAATGTCTAAATAACTCTTTTATCTATACCACAAATGGATAATTAAATACAATGACAAAAAATATTGTCAAGGTAAACACGCACATTTAAAGCAAGGAAAAATATTCTTTTAATTAAAATTAATACAAATTAATAAAGATTGTTGTTTTTCAGTTTTGGCAGAATTCTGTAAAACGCAATTATAGGGAATAGGATGTAATTTGGTTTCATATATGTAAATTGTCTTTGATATTTTCTGTAATTGCAAGTAAATATATCTATATAAATTTTAAATATATATGCATATGTATAATTAATATTTATTTAATGTAATTTAATTCTCTTAAAATAAATACTGATTTACATTGCAATAATGCTACTTAAAAAATTACTAGAGTGCTTCATTTGTTAGTAATTAGCATTTTATGTTTCCCCCCCCCCCCTTTCATGAAAATTTACGATGTTAAAACATAGAGAATCTTTTTTCAGAACTTTAAAAAATAAGTAGATGTCAAAACAAGAAATTTCTATTCAAGATTTACTGATTTATTTAAAATAAAAATTATTAATATGATTTTAGTAATCTACACTTTTCTTGGCAAAGTTTTTTTCATATAATGGATTCCAACTAGATATTAAAAAAAAATTCTACCGATTGGAAAAGTATTACCAACTAGAAGTTTTATCTAAAAGTTTTAAGATAGCATCTAAAGATTCCAAGCTAATTCAAATACTAAATATGTAAGCTTACAGAAATATGTGTTTTTAATGTTATATTTATTAATTTTCGAATGAATAGTTGTATTTACCCAAAAATTTCTTATATCCAAATATATACACAAATGAATGTTATCTTTTTATTCGTGGTAAATCTATGATTAAAAAATTCACTGTAAATCTGTTTTTCTTCTGACTTACACGTGTAGCTGGTGCTTTTTCATCAATTTATTCATTTAGTAAATTTTCTGTAAATCGGTGCAACGACTAATATTAAAATAATAATCAAATAATTAAATTTACTAAAACAAAAATTAGAATATTAAAATAAGAATTAATATTTAAAATTTATTTTTTCATTTATTAATATTAAGTTTTGTAATCTTTGTCTCGCGTGATTCCAAAATCATAAAAATATTTTTCAGTAGATAATCTTATCGGTATTTTTTAACACTTTGCGGTATTCTGCATGGGAATCAGATAATATTTGTGAGATAACAGAAGCCCCTCTAGAAGCCCCGCAAATAAAATAATAATATATATTCAAACCCTAAGAAGGATTTTCTGACAAGTTCGTATATGGATTATTGTTAAGCTGTTTTTTACTGTTATTGTTTATGTTTTTTTTTTCATAATTCAAAATTCACACATGTAACACAAGCTATTCTTATCTTACAAGGAAACATTCAAAAGGTGTCGTCTTCAAAAAATATCGAAAAAAATATATGTCATTCTACTCTTCATAAAACACCAGAAAGTGAAAAAAAATTGTCGGCTGAAATGAATTACAGCGCCCACTAAAAATAATCAAAATTAAGCAAATTTGGTGATTTCACACTGTTAGGCGATTGATTTTGAGTACTTGACGGAGAAGTAAAACACGGTTCTGTTCGTACACGGCAATCTTGGTGCTAGCGAACTTATCACCAAACAGCGCTAAATCACCAAAAATGCTTAATTTTGATAATTTTTTGTGGTATCTGTAATTCATTTCAGTCGATAATTTTTTCACTTTCTGATATTTTATGAAGAGTAGAATGAATCACATATATTTTTTTCGAAATTTTTTGAAGACGACGCCTTTTGAATGTTTCCCTGTAAAAGAATCAATTTTCAAACAGTTCTAGAAAAATTATTTCAGTCATATATTATTCAAACAAATGTTATATCAATGAAATAATTTAAATTCTAATAATCCAATAAATATAATTTTATAGATATTTCTATGACCAAATGCCAGACGGAAATGATAGCCTCATTGAATAGCAATCTTAACCAATTAACATAAAATCTCTCTAAAAAGAATCATACTAATTCTTCAGTTATTCAGTTTAATATGTATATATATATAAATATATAAATATAATGTAAAAATTTGTAATACCTAGTTTGAAGATAAAAATCGATGTTTTCGAAAATGTAAATAAATTAATAAATTAATTATTAAACATGATAACATGACATGATAAACAATAATATGAATTTAAAACAGTTCATAAATCTTCATTTTATGCATAATTAAAATATTTAAATTATCAAAGATTTCTTTAACCCTACAAGGCTCAATTTTTTTAGTGCGCGACAAGAATATATAGGTTGTAATTAGTGATCAGAAGATAGGGAAACTTATAAAAATAAAAATAAAACCATATTTCACAGAAAAATCAACTTTTTAGCTCAACGAACCGTATGTGGAACATACGTAATAATATGATTTACTAATACTTTTACTATAGTACTATTTAAAAAAAAAAAAAAAAAAAAAAAAAAATTACCTCTGCAAAATATACACTTTGTTATAACACACAGTATTTTTTTTTTCCCAGTCAAAACTGTTCAATAACTATTCTTTTTTTATTTTTGAATTCAGACAAACGACTAACGTATAACTTTCATTCAAATTTCACACTGAGTGCACTATAACAAAAACACGAACGACATCTTTAGGTAAAGATTCGTATTACTACAATTCTAAATGTCAGTAGCTTCTATCAAGATGTCAAGAGATGTCGCTACTAATAGTTTTATAGCTATAGGAACGATTAAATTCGGTGTTCCACATATGGAACTGGGTGCCTTGTAGGATTAAATGATCCAATTTTCAGATTCCTTCCTAATGTACAGTCGGTAACAAAAGTGTCCGAACACTAGCAAAAATTCCTATGTAAAATAAGTACACTTCATACGGTTTTGTTAAATAAATCCTTGTCGAATCCTGTTCTTAGTAAGTATAAGAACATGATTCGACAAGGATTTATTTAACAAAACGGTATAAAGTGCACTTTTTTTACATAGGAAATTTTGCTAGTGTTCGGACACTTTTGTTACCGACTGTATATAGCTTTTTCGTACACAAATTTTAGTTTTCAGATTAAAATTAAAGCTGATACAATTCTAGTTTTCATTCATATGAATACACCATTGAATAATTTTTATTGGATTTTGGTAAATATAATAAAAGTAAGATAACATTTTTATTAGATTTTTTTTTTTTTTTTTTTTTTTTTATGGTACAAATCAAATAATTTTTAAAATAGTTTTTGTTTCACGTGTCAGTTTAGATGTATGCATATAAATAATTAATTAGAAACAATGTTTTGTTAATCTACAGTGAATTAACTAATATAAACAAAGGCTTAGATGACCAAACTTGCTGTTTTAAATATTTGTCTTTCCTATGAAATAGCAATTACGTAGAGAAATATTCATCAATGTATTAGAAAATAAAATTCATGAAGATTCATTTGTTAGGTTTTTTATTGGCAAAGCAGCTTAAATATGGGTAGTAGAAATTTTATTTATCGGCAGGAATTTGATTAGTAAAGTTTATTTAGTGAAATTTAGCATACTGGCTGTACCAGGAAAAATTTATCTATTTAGACAATTTACTCCAACGACTTTTAAGAGATTATTCCTGCATTTAACTGAAAAAGTGTATTTTTCCTGTATTTTAACTGAAAAAGTATTGGCGTTTCGCATTTAATAGAGCTGATAGGTAGGCTAAAGCCTAGCTTTCTTAGCGTTTAGAGAAAAAAAATTATACAACATGTGCAATTATTTTTTTCCTATTACAAATTTTATGAGGTGCAACAAAAGCAACTGTTCATAACTTAATGTCAAATAGAATAGATAATCAAATAATAATCAGTTTTATAAAAAAAATATTTCATTGGGTTATTGAAAAAATAGGTTTAATACAGAAAAATTCAAAAAGTTAAAAAAGCTTTTCGCTTAACTCTCATACACTGAGAATTTTCACTTAGTTTATAAAGCTTTTGGTTGCATAAAATGTGGGAAATATTTTAAATTCCACTCAAAATTATACATTTATATATTCTATAACAAAAATACGACGCACCAAGAAAGAGTTATCCTAATGAGATGAAAATTGGTAGATGTCATGTACATGTGAAGAAAAATAAATTATTACGGTTTCAGAAAAATTGGATGGTTTAATCAAGAGAAACGATCTCACAAAAGTCAACAAGTCAATAACGCATTGGTCCACTTCTGACTCTTCTGTAAGAAGTTATTTGGCTTGGTATTAATTGATAGAGTTGGCAGATATGCTCCTTTGAGATATCATGCCGAATTCTGTCCAATTGGTGCGTTAGATTGGCAAAACCCCAACTTGGTTATAGGACCCTTTTCATGATGCTCCAAACGTCCGAGAAATCCGGCGACTTTACTGACCAAAATAATGTTAAGCAAGCTGGAAAACAAGCAGTAAAAACTATCTCTGTGCGCAGGCGGGCATTATCATGCTGAAATATACTGTCAGGATTGCGTGATATGAAGAGACATAGAATGTCGTCGACGTACAGTCGGTAACAGAAGTGTCCGAACACTAGCAAAAATTCCTATGTAAAAAAAGTACACTTCGTACGGTTTTATTAAATAAATCCTTGTCGAATCTTGTTCTTAGTCAGTCTAAGAACATAATTCGATAAGGATTTATTTAACAAAACCGTATGAAGTGTACTTTTTTTTGCATAGGAATTTTTGCTAGTGTTCGGACACTTCTGTTACCGACTGTACCAATGTGCTATAAAGATCCACGTATGACAACCAAAGGAATCCTGCTATGAAATGAAATGGCATTCCAGACAATCCCTTCTGGTTGTCGGGCCGTATAGCTGGTGATAATCGGGTTGGAATCCCCCCCCCCTTTTTCGGGGCGTCTCCAGAAGCGTCTTCGCTGGTCATTGGGGCTTAAATCGGTGTGGTACTCATCACTGAAGACAATTCTACTCCATTCAGTGACATTCGAGTTCGAACGGTCCGATATCACTGTAAATGTGCTTGCCGTTATACAAAGTTTAATAGTAGTCCGCACAAGGGGCTTCTGAGCTCAACCCCATTTCTCTGAACCGCCTCTTAAAAGTCTCTGAAGTCACTGAACTACCAGTTGCACGTAGGATCGATGATAATGATGAACTGGAGCTTTGAGTACCGCTCTGACGATTGATCGGTTCTCACGTTCTGTTCTCTCTCTAGGCCGACCACTTCCTCCCAGACGCTGTGTTCGACCATTGTTTACCCATTCCTGTCAATATCATCTAAAAGAAATATCGCTTTTATCTACAGCCGGTAACAAAAGTGTCCGAACACTAGCAAAAATTCCTATGTAAAAAAAGTAAACTTCATACGGTTTTGTTAAATAAATCCTTATCGAATCATGTTCTTACACTGACTAAGAACAGAATTCGACAAGGATTTATTTAACAAAACCGTATGAAGAGTACTTTTTTTACATAGGAATTTTCGCTAGTGTTCGGACACTTTTGTTACCGACTGTAATTGTCAAACAATTCACAGATTAAACCAACTGGCTTCTTTGAGCCCAAGTACACACTTCTCTCAAATGCTGTCATCTGCACATATTGTTTGCACACCTGTATGTGAGACATAGCTACAGTCTTTCTGAGTATACGGAATGAAATTCTCGAAGAATTTATGACCTGGTATTAAAACTTCTCATTTTTAATATTCCGCCAATTGCGCAGTTAAGATGCGCTGCAGCGTCACATGCTCATTTGATGGCAGCCAAACTTTAAAATTTTGCATTTTCCATCGAAACCCGTATGCATGTCAATTTGTGTCCAGTTTGCATTACTCCTTCTTGGTGTGTCGCTTTTTTTATTATAGAGTGTATTTTCAAAATCGCTTATATTTGTAAACATCTGAAAAGCTAAGGAAAAGGAAAATATTTTGTATTGTTTTAATATCCCTGATCCCAATTTGGTTTTCTTGTATTCTAGACAGTACTTCAGCCGATTTGCGATGAAAATGTCCTTTCATTTTGAACATCATTTCCGGAATCATCTTGAAATAACCAGAGCTATTAAGATACCTATTTATAGTTGATTTATGAAGAGCAGGAGATAAATCGTTTCTCCATTTCAATTTTCAGATCCCTAGTAGTACTTAGTTAATTTTTATGAGCAAGTTGAATTAATCGCTTTTATTACATGAATCAAAAACCTGAGGACCACTGGAATCGTCCTTTCTTTCTAATGTTTTCCCTTGGCGTTTTTTTTTTTTTTTTTTTTCTAATGAAATATGGTTGCCCTACTAAGAACAATTAATTTTATCAAGACTTTTGGAATCAGTTATTCCCCTTTTGAAAAGGTGTTCAAAACCAATCTTAGACGGCTTCATTTTCTGAAAAAAAAAAATAAATAAATGAATAAATAAATAAAAATAAAGTAATTTTTTTTTTAACTGTCAGATATGAAAAAAGTGGTTTAGTTAACCTTATTTGAGTATCGCCTCATCAGGGCTGCCAACAACTACGCAATTGGCGTAGTAACTACGCTTTAGCCTGCTTCTACTATAGTCCGTGTAAACTGAATTGGCCTGTCAAGGTCACGAGTCCCTCGTCAACCTTCCTAGAAATGACCCATTTGATCCCGTTATCGCTCATTCTTTTCCCACCCCATTTGAGCAATTCTTTGACCAGGAGAATATTTCGTTCTGATACAATAATGTTTTCTTTAGACTTGCTCTTTGGATCCATTAGCATTTAGTTTTTCTCATCGTTTAGTTTCTATATCATTTACTATTACTGGTAGTCCTGATACAAGGAAACAATCCTTAGATTGATTCGGTGTTGTAGAATTGACGAAATATAAGGGGAAAAAATCAGTTCTATCCTTAGGTCGAAGTAGCAAAGATCTAAAATAAGTCTTTTTAAAGGCTAAAAAAAACCATCTTAGAGAAACGTCAATGCATCTACCCGTTTGGTTTTGCTGTCCAAGCTGGCAGATGGGCGAGGTCGAGTTCGAATCCAAGTTTCGGTAATTGGCCTGGCTATTTGGAGTTTACCATGATTTTCTCCGAAATTTATGTGAGTTTTAGCAAGGTTTCCTAATAAATACTTCTCAAGAAAATCCAGGCTTTTGTAAAAACAATCGGGTTTAAACTTCACACAATCATCGTCATTTATATTAGATTTTAATTTTCATATTCATGATATAGTTCTTAACTCTTGGTTTAAAAAAACTCACTTTTAATTTAAATTTCATATTCTTATAACCCAAAATGTACCTGGAGAATAAATCTGATAAATTAATTTGTCTATATTGTTTGCTATTAACATTTAGTGGTTTAAGATTAGAATGACTGGATTGGTCATTTTGACTGCAAAGCTATTTTATATTAAGAATAAATAATTCTATAGCTAAAAAGTATTTAAGTATGATTATTAAGAAAACAAAAATTATTTTATGCTGCTTTATAAACGAATTTCTGATGCTAGTCATATAGTTTTAGTTTAGGTATTAAATAAAGCAAAAGTAATCCTAAAATTATATTAAAATTTCGCGGCCGCAGGCTTTTTTCAAACTTTAAAAGTGCAGTGAAGTGGCGGTGCAATAAGACCAAATTGTTCCATATTTACTCAGATATTTAGCCAGTTTCACAGAAAAACACGGAAAACTCCGAACGAATAGAACTAGGAGCGCTTCTTGGCTTCGAACCTGGCACCTCCTGTCTACCAGCTTCGAGTGCAGAATCTTTTGATCATTGATACCACTTGGCATTGATAATCTATGTTAATCGCAGGATTTTTCTTTCTTGATTTCGTCTTGTTTTAACTGATCCTGAAAGCAATAACAATATCAGATAAATAACTGAAACTAATAATTTTTTTCTATATGTGATAATGATACATGAAATTTAGAAACTATATACAGTCTAAGGATTAATATAGAACGGACTAATCTTTATAACTGAGAATGTGTTTAACTGCTACATTCTTTTTGCGTATATCAGGTAAAACTGAAAATATTTCTTGGATCACTAATCTTGAAACACTTATTTTCTTATTTTTTACATTTTATTGTTCTTACACATGAAGTAAAAAGGAAAATATATCTATTATTCTTACATGTGATATATAATAATATGTGGTCTGAAAAATGCAGCTATCACAATGCAGTTTTGGTTATGAGATTAATTATATTCAAACGTTTCCTACATATCTTTCCTGTGTGGACACAGGTATAATATAAATAACAAAATAAAGAAAGTTTTGCAATTTCTTTGTCCCTAAATTACAAAATTTGAAAATTTTACTCATAAACAAATTAAAATAATTTTCAAAGTACATTAGAAAATTAACCTTGTTGAGCTAATAAATATGAAAAATTTATAATTATATATTATTTTCTTTTTTAAATAATTCGAAGAAATTCACACAAGAGAAAACCTTATATTTTATTTATATACTATGTATTAAAATGCTAATCTGCTCCCCATTTGCTTTTGCTTAAGATAACAGAGTTATGTAGGAAAAAAGAAGAGGGGAAGTTAGCGTCCCGCAATACCATGGTAACGGGTGAGGGAAGAACCCTGAGAGGTGGCCTTGAGAGGTCTATTTTTCTTACACAGAGTATACACTCTACGCATCGTATACTTAAAGCTACGCTTTTCCTTTCCCCATCGTCATCTTGTTTACAATGAGCGAACTCCGATTTCACCATGGATTAAAAAAGTATAATATAAAACTGAATAGTGGCAGACACTGGAAAAAAAAAAAAAAAAAAAAAAAAAAATATCTTTTTTCTTTCTTTCTTTCTTTTCTTTTTTCTTTTTTTTCCTTGCACACATCTAGACAGAAATCACAATCCAATCCTCATCAACTTTTAATTTTGCATTTCCAACAGTTGCCGCATAAAACATTATTCTTTGAATTTTATTTTCTATGTATGAAAGTGCTTCTTGAAAATATAAAAATAACAAATCTAACTTTTACAATCTAGTTGAAGAACCACATGCTTCATCGTAAATACTCATAAATAAATAGTAAAGAAAAAAAAAAAAAAAAAAAAAACATTCTACTGCTAGGCATTGCGTAATCGAAATATTGCTGACTCAGAACAGGAACAAGTATTTGTTTACATTAGCTGAGAGTGGGCTTAATTAAAACCGCAAGCACAGACACCGCAAGCTGAAAGGGGGGGGAGAAAGAAACCGAATGCTATGATTATCTTCATGGCTATGATTATGCTGTATTTTGATTTTCATTTAAACTCTATCAATGTTTCAGTTATCTTAATGCTTAATAAGTCGCTAAAAAATAATACTTTCTAACGAAAAAAATTGTTTATTTTAATTATTTATCGATAAAAATAATGGATTCAAAGTTACTGAACTTTAAGTACGATTGACAACGCAAGGAAACTAAGACCAGGAAGAGCTATCTTCCGTGGGAGACTTTCTAAAGTGTCTGAAGCCTTAATCACGCGAGTTTTGGAGAAAACAGTATAAAGTCGGACTTTAACGGAGGAATTGTCCTCTGTAATAGGAAACTTTCTTAAGTGTTTTAATATACAAGTTTCTGAAAAAATCATGGAAAATTTCGAACTTTATCGTACCAAGTATCTACCGTTGGAGAAAGAAAAAGAATATTTCCTGTGCTTTTTCTTAGGATAACTGAATACGCGATAACTTAGTTTTTATAGTGCGTGGGTGATTCTAAGAAATTTTCATATCTGAAAATGGGACTTTCACAAAAATCGTCGGATTTAAAATGGATTCATCACAAAAATAGCACAAAAAAATTGCGTATTTTATAAATCAGCCGCAAAAAATGACATTTCAGTAATAAAAAAAAAAAAAAAAAAAAAAAAAAAAGCTGATTTATGACTAAATAATTAGACATTTTTAGAAATATAACATCTATTTTAGCAATTAGTTTATGATTACGTAATTTTAAAAATTAGCTGTAAAATAATTCCGTATTTCTATAAAAAGCCACAAAATTATACTTATAATGTAAATCATGTTTGAAAAAAGCAAGAAATTCATCGATTAGCATCAAAATAAAGCCTTTTTCAGCGATTAAACATAAATTTTGTTAATTAGCGGTGAAATGATTGCGTATTTCCGTCATCGGCTACAAAAATATCGCGATTTACTGAAATCAACTGGGGAGAAAAAAAAAAACCTTTATTGGTTAGCAGCCAAATGATAGCATATAAAACGTAAATTTTTGATTATTAGTGGGTAAGCGATCCCGTATTAGCGAAAACTACTTCAAAATTATTCCCGATTTCCGAGATTACACTTTGAAAAAGAAAAAAAAAAAAAAAAAAGGAAATTTCACTGATTAGTGGCAAAATAGTTGAGTATTTAAGATTCAGCTTTTAGATGAACGTATTTTGCATAGATTAGTAGCTAAATAATAGCGTGTTTCGGCGATCGGCCGCATAATAATCGCGTATTTTAGGATTTACCTTTAAAGAAGAGTGAATTTTATCAATTAGAGCAAAATTATAGTATATATTAGCAATTATTTGCTATTAAAAATATATTTTGTAAATTTGCAATGAAATAATTACGAATTTCGGCAATCGGTCGTAAAAATATTACGAATTCTGTCAAATACGAGAAAAATAGCATATTTATTTAATTAATGATAAAAACGTAATTCTACCTTCCCCCCCCCCCTCTACGGAAACTCGATTTTTTAGGTATATTTAGCAATAATCTTAAGGGGGAAAAAAAGTTTCAGAAAAGTTGATGGCTGTCAGTTTGCACTGAAATTGAATTTAATGTTGTACAAATTCAATCCTTTTCCATCCTTAATAACAATGATTATTTTATTGTAGATTCAGTTTTATTACATTTTCTAATATCTAAACTATTAAAATTGTTCATTATTTTGACTTTTGTTACTCCAAAAATTTAAGATTTTGTTTAAAAAAATCCAATTTTTGTATCTGTTTGAAGTATAGCATTGAAATTATTTTCACATCAATTGTCTTGTTCTTGTAATTAAACAAGTTTCTTTTGAATAGGCATGCACTAAATGTTTGATTATTACTGAATAATGAATATTCAGTATACTGAATAACTAAAAATTTGATGCATACCTACATCTTACCTTTTTTTTTTTTCTTCACTTAATTTCATATGGTTATTGCTAATTTATTTTTGTTAGTAGTTTCTTTCTTTCTTTTTCTTTTTTAATTTTTAAAATTGCTCCTCAAAGTAGCCGAAATGCTCCTCAAAATTTCTCTGAATACTCCTCAAACTGTTTTTGAAAAGTTGGCAACCCTGCATATTAGTGTATTATATTAGAATTAGTGTATTTTCATGTATCCATGTTAATATAAAAGGTAAATTTGGATAAAATTTCTATTATTTTTGAATGTTTGATTATTAAAAATCAATAAATTTCAGAAAGTAAGTCATAATGTAAACAAAAGATTTTATGCTTATTTATATTTTAAGTATTTTCTAATTTTTTAGCGACTACACTTTGTAGCTTAAAACTACACTTTTTTTGCTTTTTAACTACACTTTAGCACTCCCAGAGGTTGGCAGCCCTGCCTCATTAGAGTTATAATCATTAAATTAAATAAAAATTCATGGAAACAGTAGATGAAAAGACCAATGTGCCGTAATCTCTCTCTCCCTTTTCTCTTTCACGCTTTTTGCGCTTGACGGGGCTGTTATGTTTTATTTATTAACATTAAATACAAATATATATATTAATATACCTAAAATGATCCATGTGATGTGTAGGAAACTTATCAGGAAAAAATATATTATACACGCTGGGATAAATAAGGATACATAAATAATAGGATAAAATAAATTCATAGGATAAAAAAATGACATATGCAAGGAAATTATTATTATTATATATATATATATATATATATATATATATATTATGAAAAAATACATTTTTACAAGTTAAATGGTAATTAAGTTAAAAAGATTATAAAATAACAAAGAAAGAATTCTTTTTTATCTATTTAATGGAACCTTTTTTAGATAACAATCTAAGTACTAAATGTTTTCAAGTATTTATTATCCATTAAAATTACTAATAGCTATATGAAACCAAGTGTCTTTGAAAAATAAGGAAATAAAAGTCAATACGTTATTTAGAGCAAAAAGAAACGAATCAAAAGACGTTGAAATCGGAAACTTTTTTTCCCCCTAAAATTCTTTAAATTCGTTTTGAATGTAACGAATTTTTGTAAGACTTTTAACAAGGTGAATTGTATTCCTATTATATATTTAAATATATTATCTTTCTTTAAACCGACATTGTATATGTATATGGATTTTTAAAAATATTTTTAATTTAAAATATCAGTTTCTTCACGTTGTACATTTAGGGTATAAAGCGAAATTCGGCAATAAGGCTGAAAGAAAAATAATAAGGTGCTTTTTATGCTTAAAGGAAGAAAAAAGTAAAATTTGAATTTTAAAATAAAAGTCATAAAAGTTTCAGTTTTCATTTTTTTTTTCTTTCATTATATAAACATTGTTTAACTCGTAACTTAATTTTGTTTATGCGTTCCTTAGTGAAAGTTTTTTTTTTCTTTTATCATGCTTTGTTCATAGGAAAAATAATACATACTTGCCAACCTACCCCTTTCCGCCTATTTTTCCACACCAGTCTTTTTTTAGAGTACTTTTCTTCTTATTTAATCATAAATGTATTTGACGAGAATTACTCTAAAAGTTAAAAGGTGTACAAAAAGGGGCGGGAACTAACAAACTTCCGGGTTAGGTTGGCTAGTATGATAATAATTTGATTACATACAGACATACAGACATTAGAACATTTAACATTTAAACATTTAAGTTATTGTGTAGAACTTTATAAATTTTGTTTGCAGATTTTTTTCTCGAATATTCATTAACTTCCTTTACATACAGGATTTTTGAATTAAAAATAATTAATTGAACAATTGCACTGTAAAATGGTATAAAAATAATGCCGCGTTAATATCATAGTCATTAAATTCTAGCATTCAATAAAAGCAGATAGTGCATTTTTATATTCACACTAACATTTTTATATTAAATGTCTGAATATGTAATATACAAGTGTCTAAAATTCAGACACAAATGTGTCTGAAATAGGGTGTTCAATTTTAAGATGCTTAAAAACGTCTTATTTATTATATACATTTGAAGTATCTTAAAAGACTTTTCATCGTTCAGTCTATCGTTTCACACTTTTGCAGTGTCTGAAATTCCGCCGTTTGTGATCATGACTAGATAAATAAATAAATAGATAAAAGTTTGCGTATTATTATGTTTATCTGTTAAAAATATATTTTAGAATCAGCAAGAGCATAAGTAAATTAATTATTACAAGAAAAATTTCCATTTCCTGGATCTGGTATCTAACCGATTACCAAATAATCCGTACGCGAATGCCTTACTAGTCATGCTATCATGGTACACGGTTTATATTGATTATACGATAGAATATGTTCTAATATGTTCGAAACAAATCGCAGTTTTACATTTTAATCGGTGCATTTTACAAAAAAAAAAAAAAAAAAAAGCTATTTATAATATATCTGAAGTTTAAATTTTATGTAAAGGAAAAGCGTTTAGAGTTCTTTTGTAAAATGCATGAGAATAATTTGGGAAAATAGCAGACACTAGATTTTAAACGATTTCTTTTCTTAGATCATACTGAAAAGGAAACAAACTATGTACATGAAAAAATTTAAAATTGATGTTTTACATTTTACATTGAGGTGTAAGGAAACATTTGGAAGAAAATAGTTTTTAAAACTTAAAAAAAAAAAAAAAAAAAAAATTATGGAACTTTTTTTTCCAGATTGTTAAGTTTCAAAGTAGCTTTCTTATGTACATATTTACAAATTTTAAGAACATTTTGATATATTTTGATAGTCGATAATATTGTTCATGGAAGTAGTCGAGTCGATGTAAATAGAATCAGTTTTTATCGAAGTTGCCAGATTCCTTTTTGGAAACTACAAAACTCGGGAGAAATAGAAATCGGTAACCAAGGAGGATACAATATTTATCTTAATATATTTTATTTAATTATATGAGAAAGCTTTAAATATATATTTAACTAAAGAAGTTTTGCGCCTAAGTAGTTTAAATAGCTTAACTACTTATTACATAAAATAACATTAAATTTTTTGAATGTGAAAAGAATTTGAAACGTGTTATGCATGCTGCTTAACGTGAATTTCACGTGGAAAATTTGCTAAGTATACAAGTGTCTGAACAGTGAAATGTCTGAATTTCTGAGTGTCTAAAGTGTAAAACACCTTACTTTCTATGTGGATAAACTGTAATAGGGCTTAATTTCAGACATATCAACATTATTCATACACTTATTCTCAGCTCATTCATAAAAAAGGCACTTATGTGTCTTTAATTCAGACGCGTGTACAGGTTAAAATTTCTCATACTTATGTGTTTCAGACATTTTTGTGTCTGAATTTAAGATGTTCTATTTACGATGCAGTGACTACGTTTAACCTAATCTTAAAGAATATATTGAAATAAAGAATCATTTGGTCAAAATTCAATTTATGCGTCATTTTTACATTTAAAAAAATACATGATGAAATTCAGTATTAATTCTCCTTCCGTAATTTTTACAGAAATGTAGTTCAAAATTTAACTTAATTTTAATGTTGAAAAATAATATTTTATTTATTTTCTAATAATAATAATAATAATTTATACTCGCAATTATCTTATAATTATCCAAGGAGCGAAAATGAAACCAAACGCCGATTTCTATGTTTTTTTATATTAAAATTCTAATATGATTCCTGATTTGTAAATGGTGTGCTCGCAACTTTGGCTTTAGGTTTAATAAATTGCAAGAATTTTGTTCTTCTACTGTAGGGATCAAATGCAGCAACAAAAATCTCTAATTAGTAGTCAGCTATGTGAAAACTCCCCATCTCATTCATTTTGGAATTTTGTTGTTAATTTGCGATTTCTGGGTTACCCTTCCAAATCTATT
Source organism: Salticus scenicus (assembly GCA_963930645.1). Taxonomy (NCBI): domain Eukaryota; kingdom Metazoa; phylum Arthropoda; class Arachnida; order Araneae; family Salticidae; genus Salticus; species Salticus scenicus. The sequence goes on along the minus strand of OZ005648.1, from coordinate 17,029,211 downwards.
CCCGGTTCTTCGAGCGTTAACACGTACTCTTTAATTTATACATGCTTTAGAAGGTTGTGATAATGTTGCATCTAAATATTATAATTGCATTTTAGCTTCAGAATCTGAACGTAAGAAATTTGTCAACAATCCATCAATCCCAAAAAGCAATGTGTGTGTAATATTTCTACGCAGCGGAATATACGTGTGGATGCAAGCATTTGTGAAGAAAAGAGACATTTACAGTCGGTAACAAAAGTGTCCGAACACTAGCAAAAATTCCTATGTAAAAAAAGTACACTTAATAAAGTTTTGTTAAATAAATCCTTGTCGAATCCTGTTCTTAGTCTACCTCAAAAGGTCATATTATGAAAAAAAAAGAAAAAGAAAATATCACTTCAAAAAATGCTTTATTTACAGTATGGGTATGAAAAACTTCTGATCAGTGTTCGACATAGGGGTATTTTGTTAAGTCAGTGTAAGAACGTGATTTGAAACCGTTTGAAGTGTACTTTGTTTACATAGGAATTTTTGCTAGTGTTCGGATACTTTTGTTATCGACTGTACTTACACTAAATAGTACACAAACAAACAAACAAAAAAATGGATTCCCTTATTTCTATCTACATTCTCTTTAAAAAAAATCTTATATATAGGAAGAACGTAACACTTTTACCCTTTAGTCGTGTCGAGTTTTTTAGCATATCTGTTTAATAACTCATAAAATTAATACTAAGTGAAGTAGGAATAAAGCATATTAGTTTTTGAAATCAATGGATATTCAGTAATCTTATGTCCTAGGAAAAAATATCCAAAATTTGCCACAGTAGCCTCATATTTCAACTATTAAGTGACGGAAAAAGCCGTTTGCAACGGTTAAAGGGAATTCCTATATTCGATGTATTTACACTTTTCTTTGCTGCCCCGAACGTTATTTAAATTAGTTTTATAAAATGTCTAATTTATAGGACAGCATGTTACCAAAGACTTTTGGGTACTTTATCATTATAGAAAATGAACAGAAATCGAATAAACTTAATATTTAGTTTCAATTTGATATAAGTTTGTGCTAATTAGAATTTGGTATTTTTCTCGCAGCAAATAAATCTTCTATGTTGTAATTTTTTCCATTTGCGTGTAAGTGTCATGTAACACTATACTGATTAAATCTATTCAACTGCGCGTTTTATGATGTGCTTGATAGCTATTGTACATCTTAACTTACACAATATAGAATCGCACATACGTATTATGCAAAATTATGCTATTTTTATTTTGGTGTGTACCACCCGAAAGATGACGCTGTTATTACTATCTTTCCAAAAATTTTTAAATGAGTATATTTTCATTAAAATAGCACCAAAATAGCACCATATGTGAAATTTTTATTTAGAATAGCTATGTTAATTAAAATTTTCATTCCCCCGGATGCCGAATGGAATCTTAATATTTAAGATTCTCTTTCTTACCATCTAAAACTCCCACTGATTCAAAATGAGCACTATTAATTAGATGTTTTCACTATTCCTGTTGATGAATGAAAGAACGTTTTACTCTATTCAAATAATAATATGGGAATCAATTTATTTTATTTTATTTATTTATTATTTATTCGTACTTCTATTACTCCTATTTACAATTTTTTTATTATATTTATAACTAAATATAAGATTTATTGTTTTATGGATGATGAAAATTGGGAATGAATATTTTTTTTGCATGTTAACAGGCATCGGGCATAGTTAAATAGACTTAAATAGAAGAAAATGAAACCACAGTATACTATTTTTTGATTTTCTTTTATTTATAAATATTTTCTAAATGTGTAAAAAAAAAATATGAAAACTTTAATTTGTTTTTATTTGATTTAAAAATTAAAACATTGAAGTTACCTTCAGATGTTATTGATTTGTAGGAAAGACGTTTGGCAACATTAATGTCATATTACCATACAAATACGAGTAACATTTTGCGGAACATATATTTAAGTAACATATTTTTAGGAACACATAAATATTTTACAAATATTTTATTACACATAAATATATTATTCAAAAGCATTGTTGTACACATAAATATATTTCGTAGAAAGATTACTACAAATATGACTACACACCCTGATTTTTATTTCTGAATATATTCATGATTCATAGCATAAGAATTAATTTCTATGTTACTTTCACGTTAAATTCTAATATAAGTTTAACCCAAGATATTAAAATATATTAACTATTGATTTTGTGTCTTCTTCAGAACGCATCAATACTTCTAACGTCTCCAGAAATTTGTGCTTTTATACAAAATACCTTTCATTTTTGATTCTCCATCACGAAAAATTTTTGACTGTTATTACTTCCAGCATCCACTCATGCATTCGCTTCAACTGGAGTGTGTTGGTAATTCTTTCATTAGCTGTCTTCATCATAGCGACTGAGTCACGAGGCGAGCATCGGGGGATGATGTTAATAAGAACTCAAAAGACGTGGTTAAGAATGCGGAGAAAAATTTAAATGTTTCACTGTAGTTTAATGTTTAATATTAGTCTTAGAATTTTTAAAATATTTGTTGTAATGGGGTAAAATTAGCATTAATATTATAGCTACGAAAAATTACATGTTTTGTTTCATTTGTGAATTATTAATTTTACTTTCCGTTTCACAGATATAAGAAAAATAATCATTTAAACAAAAATTTACATGATATTTATACGAAAAAACTCGACTAAATCTGGCCATTCACTATCAGAGTAAATAACTTTTGAAAAATAAGATGAAAAAAAAAACATTTACAAAAAAAACAGACTTTTAAAACAATAAAATAATATATAATATTAATTACAAAACTTTAAATAAACACCATAAAATGCCATAATCTAGCAACAATCGCTCCGGGTCGAAAGAACATACGACCCTACGTCATTCGAACAAAGTAGGCACGAGTGCTGCAGTTACGAGCTTATTGCATTTTATGGTGTTTACTCAAATTTTTATAATTGTTGCTTTTAAATGCCAATTCTGTGGTGCATTGTGATGGCATGTCTCCGGACCACCTCTAAGGGTAAGTCCCAGACCGTCGTCAATTGCCCATTGCGCAGCACTACTGCAACGTAAAACCCAATCAACCAACCAGAAGCAAAAACTATTTAAAATGTGATCACATGTTCTATGGTTATACATATGGGGTTGTAATGAGTTTAGTTCAGTGCATTTAACATCATCCTTTTGCTACACAGTGGACAATCGGCAGTGTTCGGGCATTCACTTTGTGAAAGTTTCGGACGTTGGTTTGGTTGCTTAAGTTGATTTTACGTCGTAATCTTGATTATGATGATCACATATCTTCCTTTTCTGTGTAAATTCCATTTTTATAAGATGTTTTTCTAAGTTTTAAAAATTTTAACAAAAAATTATTTATCTTAATTATTAGGTCTTTGGTCCTCATTTACAAACGAAATAAAACAGAATTCCTTATTAGTATACTGACCAAACGTCCCCATTTTCTGGGGACAAATGGGGACGCCCCTTTTTTTGAAGGCATTTTTCTAAGTTTTAAAAATTTGTAGAAACTAAATTATTAATCAGTAACACTTTATTTTTAGTCCTTATTTATTAGGAATGTTAAAATGCATCCATAATTTTTTATGCTTCTCTATTATTAAGGTACTTTGATCTGGTCAGCCTACTTATAAGGGAATTGTAATAATTATTAATCTTTTCAATTTATAAAGATACTCTAATCTGATCACCGTAACAGTAACAATGATATAAGGTCAATCCCCTCAATGGTTGGTTGGTTGGTTGAGTTTTTAACGTTAACAAGTACTGTGCAATGGATAATTGGCAACGGTCTGGGATGCACACCTAAGGATGGTCTGCAGATATGCCATCCCAATTTTGATTCTCCACGGAGGGGATAGCACCCCTGGTTCGGTGACCCACAGAAGTATAATTTGGATGGGAATATGGAGGACATTGCGACCACGACAGATTTTACGTGCACCAGCCATCATTAGTGTACACGACTATCTTGGGCCAGCTCGAGTATCGGGTAATCTTCTAATTATAAGTTCGGTGCTCTACCGATCAGACTACCTTCGCCACATCTCTTCAAAGGAAGATGGGCATTGTGATGGCATGTCTCCGGATCATTCTTTGTGATTAAACCCAGATTAGTGAAGATTGCTCATTGTGTAAAGCTAGTGCGACTTAAAAGACTCTCAACATCAACTTAAATATTTGGTAATAAATCCTTGATGGTCCAGAGACATGCCATCACAATTTTGATCCTCCATGGAGGTGATGGTTCCTCCACTACGGTGACCCCCTAGAGGTTTAATTTTGATGAAAAAGTGGAGAAATTTAATTTTAAAAAAACAGTTTTGAAGGAAGTCAAGTCTTACAGTTTAACCTATGAATATGCTGACTAAATGTCCCCATTTTCCGGGGACAGCATTTATTTCGAAGAAATTATTCTAAGTTTTAAAAAGTTGCAGAAAATAAATTATTAATCATAATCGATAATTGGATCAATCCGTAACTGGATCAATCCTTAATTGGATAAATATAGCAATTTTTAACGATTCTCTATTATAAAGGTACTCTGAACTGGTCAGTCTAGTGTTAGGCTAGGCTGACCAGATCAGAGTACCTTAATAAATATTTATGATTAATAATTTATTTTCTGCAGTTTTTTAAGATTTAGAAAAATGTCTTCAAAATAAAGGCTGCCCCAGAAAATGGGGACATTTGGTCAGCTTATGTTAAGCGTAATTCCCAGATCGTTTTCGATTGCCCATTGTGTATAGTTGACAGCAAATTTATTCGAGCTATTATTCTATAATTCCTATGTGAAAAAGTACACTTAATACTGCTTTTTTGAATAAATCCATCTCAAGTCTTGTTCTTAGTTAATATGAGAACATGATTCGACAAGGATTTATTCAATAAAACAATATTAAGTGTACTTTTTTACATAGGAATTATTGCTAGTGCTCGAATAATTTTGCTGCCGATTGTAGCACTAAACTACGTTAAAGCCACTCAACAACAAGAATTTTGTTTAATATTCCCTAATTGAAACACAGCATGTGGAATTTTATGTCAGCAAAATCTGTTTAGAATACTTCATGTAAAATTTCAGGGCAAGATTAGAATGCGGTCAGTGGTTCTATGGTTAAAACTATGAGGTTGAGTTGAGAGTTGAGTTTGTTGAACATAAACTGTAACTACAAATTTAATAACAGGCGAATATCTGTTGTTAAACTCTGCGGAATCTCTAGTTTGTTCGGTTGGTGGTTGAGTGGGGAAGGGTCACTGTTTAAGGTTGGTCGGGTCTAACGTCCCACTAGTAATGCACAAGGGGTAACTGGCGATAGTCTGGGATGTGCCCCTAAGGATGGTCCGGAGACATGCCATCACAATTTTGATCCTTCATGGAAAAGACGGCCCCCTCACACTACGGTCACCCTCAGATGTGTAATTTCGATGAGAACATCACATTCTTTAAGGAACTATTTAAAATAGGCATGTCCTCTATTCCCCCATAAGGCAGTGTCCCTGACGTCGCCAACTGTTTAAAGCGTACCTAATCGCAGCTAATCCCTTCAATGTAGCGTTTGTGTGTCGGATATCCCACTCAACTTGATCCTGAATCTCAGTATTTAGTATCATGACAGAAATGCAACGCAGAATCTAAAAATTGAGCCTACGCTTAAACTGTTTAGATGTCGGTCACGTCGTTTATGATTATACTTATGAGGTTGAGTTGAGAGTTAGAAGGGCTTAACATGAGACCGTCGTTACACAGAGCGCGATTAATGACTGTCTAGCATTCCCCTCTTTGGAGTTTCAGTCCGTTCGATGTTTGTTTAGTGGGTTTTACATTGCACTCTCAAAAAAATGTTATAGGTCGCTTCCAAGTACGCCACGTTGCTATTACCAAAGGCTGAACTGGAGCCCAAGCAAACAAAATTGAGATTGTGATTGGTCGAAACACATGCTTGTTTATCTTATGCTTTGAAGCCATTGACTAGACGTTTTGTATATGGGCGCCAGTCATGGCTCCGGATGAAGGAGTGACGTTACTTCCTTACGGTCTATATAGGTCATCTCCTTCATGGAGGATAGAACTTACACAGTATGTCTCCAGATGTTTGTTAAGGTAAATCCCAGATCGTCGCGAATTATCCAAAGTGTAGCACTAAAGCAACGTATAACCCACTGACACTGAAATGCTTAGTTTACATTACCGAAATGCAAACCAGCATGCGCAATTTTGTGTACGCAAAAACTGTTTTGAATGCCGAAACGTGTCCGATGGTTATATTTGAGGTTAAAATCATAGATATAGTAATATGTATATAGATCTATAATCCCCATGTTATAGTGCAAGGATTTTTGATGCCGAAACAAAAGCTTTGGAATCAGCATATGTATATATATATATATATATATCTATATATATATATGTATTCCTAATAACTGATTGTCTTGTACTAATTCCCTGTAATTCATAAATACTTGTATCGAATATCATGAAAAATGATTACATAACATATTAGAATCACTTTACGTAACCTTTAAATGAATTACCAATTCTATGCCCACAATTCTCCACTAAAAAACATTCTTTTAAAATTCTAATAAAATGTCATTATATTTAACGAGGTGTAAGCATGTTAAAATACACTTTTAAGAAATACCGACCATAGACCGTAATACTACGAAATTCTTTTATATATCACAGAAAAGGAGCGAAAGTAATTATATAAACTAAACAGAATACATCTATATAATTAATTATAACTCCTTAATATTTCAATCTAATTTGACATCTTTTGGATGATTACAGTACGTCATCGGAATTCGTTTGTGGGGTCCCGTAAATAAATTATTTAGTCTATACATATCCTTTTTTTTAGAGAAAACATGCTTTTAAGCATCTTTATAATGTATGTTAATTGGATTATGTTGAATGCAGCATAAACACATTAAAATGCGCTTAAACAGTTCGGGGTCTTCTCTAATATATCGTCGATGACCGACTAGCCGCATCGGTAACCTCTAGAAAAATTATTTGGCTACATGGAAGACCCATCAGACATGACGGATTTTAATAGCACTACTCGCCATGAAAGTAAACGACGGTCTTAGACCTGGTTGAGTATCAAAAAACAATCTTCTGAATACTAGCTCAGCGATCATTTTATTCTGACTAGGGAATGCTTTCAAGTACAAATCACCGATTTGTTTTTAAATCCCTTCCATGGAGAATCAAAATTGAGATGACATGTCTACGGACCACCTCTAGGGGTGAGTCCCTGACCGTCGCCAATTGCCCATTGCGCAGCACTAATGAGACCTAAAACCCATCCAACCGTAGAGGATCAAAACTGTGATGCCAACCCCCCGCAAACTCTAGAGGTGAGGACGGTGGCCAATTGCCCACTGCGCAGCACTACTGCGACGTAAAACCCACCCAACCGTGGAATACAAAAATTGTGATGGCATGTCACTGGACCACATCTAGGGGTGAGCCCCAGACCGTCGCCAATTGCCCAGTGCGCAGTAGTGGTGCGACGTAAAACCCGATCAAAAAGTGACGGCATGATTCCGGACCACCTCTAGGGAAAAGTCTCAGACTGTCGCCGATTGCCCACTGAGCAGCACTAGTGCGACGTAAAACACAACCAACCCAGAAATACCAAAATTTTGTTGGCAGGTTTCAAGGTTACTTCTAGGGGTGAGTCCCACACCTCGCCGAATGCCCCCTGAACAGCACTAGTGCGACATAAGACACAACCAAAATGGATGAAAATTTTGTTGGCATGTCTCAGAAACAAATCTAGAGACGAGTCCCACACCATCGCCATTTGCCCATTGCACACCACTAGTGCGACATAAAACTCAACCAACAGTACAAAATCAAAATTCTAATCGCAAATCTCCGGACAAACTCTAGAAGTGAGGACGATCGCCAATTGCCCACTGCGCTGAACTACTGCTACGTAAAACCCACCCAACAGTGGAATACCAAAACTGTGATGGCATGTCACTGGACCACATCTAGGGGTGAGCCCCAGACCATCGCCAATTAAACAGTGCGCAGTAGTAGTGCGACGTAAAACCAAATCAAAAATGTGACGGAAGGATTCCGGACCACCTCTAGGGAAAAGTCTCAGACTGTCGCCGATTGCGAAATTAGGACTGTCGCAAATGCCCACTGTGCAGCACTAGTGCGACGTAAAACCCAACCAACCGTGCATTACCAATATGTGATGCCATGAGCGCGAACCACATCTAGGGGTGAGCCACAGACCGTCGCCAATTAACTTTTGCGCAGAAGTCGTGCGACGTAAAACGCATCCAACCGTTGAATTCCGAAATTGTGATGACATGTCCCGCAACAATTTATGGGGTGAGCCCCACACCGTCGCCAATTGTCCATTCCGCAGCAGTAGTGCGACGAAAGCCCAACCAACCGTGCACGATCAAAATTGTGATGGCAAGTCTCCCGACCAACTCTAGAGGTGACCGTCGTCGATTGCCCACTGCGCAGCACTAGTGCGACCTAAAACCTAATCAACCGTTGAGGATCAAAATTGTGATGGCACGGTGCCAATTGCAAATGGCTCCGCACCAACTCTACAAAAAAGTACCAGACCGTCGCCAAATGTCCTGACCCAACAAAATGTGGAGGATCAATATTGTGATGGGAAAGCTCCGGACTACCTATTAGTAGGTATCCCAGGTTTGTTAATGGCATCGTCGCCAATTGCTCATTGCGAGTAAAAGTGCCACGTAAAACCCAACCAAAAATTAGAACGCCTGTTTCCACACCCCCTCAACGGAAGTGTCGCAGACCTTCACCAAGTGCCCAATGAGCAGCACTAGTGCGAAGTAAAACTCAACCAAACGTGGAGGTTCAGAATTGTGATTGAATTTCGATGAACCACCTCTAAGCGAAAGTTCCAGACCGACTCCGATTGCCCCCCCAAAGCAGCACTAGTGTGAAGAAAAACCCAGCCAACCGTACAAGATAATAGTTCTAATCGAAAGTCTCCGAACCAACTCTAGAGTTTAGGACTGTCGCCAATTGTTCACTGCGCAGCACTAGTGCGACGTAGGACCCAACCAATCGTGGATTACCAAAATGTGGTGTATGTGCGCGAACCAGTTCTAGGGGTGAATCCCACACCGTCGCCACTTCCCCTTTGTGCAGCAGTAGTGTGATTTAAAACCCATCCAACCGTGGAATTTGAAATTTTGATAGCATGTTCCCGCATCACTTGTAGGGTGAGTCCCAAACCGTCGCCAATGGCCCACTGCGCAGCACTATTGCGACGATATAGGATAAGACACATATCGGATAAGACATATATGAGATAAGACACAAACAACCGTGAAGGATCAACGTTGTGAAAGCATGACTGCGGACCACATCTAGAAGTGAGTCCGAGACAATCGCCAATTGTCCACTGCGCAGAACAAGAACGACATAAGACCCAACCAACAGTGGAGGATCAATATTGTGATAGTAAGGCTCCGGACACCCTATAGGGATGAGTCCCAGAATTGTAATGTCTTCATCGCCAATTGCTCAATGCGCACCACTAGTGCGAAGTAAAACCAAACCACTCGCCCGAAACACTTCTAGGGTTGAGCCCCACACCGTCACCAATTGCCCATGGCGCCAACAGTTATGCGATTAAACCCAACTAACCATGGAGGATAAAAATTTTGTGATGCCAAGTCTCCTGACAAAATCCAGAGGTGAGGACGATCGCCAATTTCCAACTGCGCAGGACTAGTGCGACGTAAAACCCACCGAACTGTGGAATACCAAATTTGTGATGGTATTTCCTTGGACCATTTCTAGGATTGAGCCCCAGACCGTCGCCAATTGGCCAGTGCGCAGCAGTTGTGCGACTTAAATCCCGATCTAAAATATGACGATATGATTCCGGACCACATCTAGGGAAAAGTCCTAGACTGTCGCTTATTGCCCACTAAGCAGCACCAGTGCGAAAGAAAACCCAACCACCACGAAGGATCAAAATTTTGATGGCATGTCTCCGAACTACCTCTTCAAGTCAGTCCCAGACCGTCGTCAATTGCCCATTGCGCAGATCTAGAGCGCCGCAAAACAACACCAACTCAGAAACACCAAAATTTTGTTGGCAGGTTTCCCGAATTACTTCTAGGGTTGAGTCCCACACTTTCGCCGAATGTCCCTGAACAGCACTAGTGCGACATAAGACACAACCAACACTGAGGATGAAAATTTTGTTGGCAAGTCACCGGACGAAATCTAGAGACGAGTCCCAGACCGTCTCCAATTGCCCATTGCGCAGCACTAGTGCGACATAAAACCCAACCAACCGTACAAAATGAAAATTCTAATCGCAAGTCTCCGGACCAAATCTAGAGGTTAGGATTGTCGCCAAATACCCACTGCACATTACTAGTGCGACGTAAAACCCAACCAACCGTGCATTACGAATATGTGATGCCATGCATAAGAACCACTTCTAGGGGTGAGCCCCAGACAGTCGCCAATTGCCCAGTGTGCAGCAGTAGTGCGACGTAAAACCCGACCAACCATGCAGGATTAAAATTTTGATGGAGGGTCTCCGGACCAACCCTAGAGGTGACCGTCGTCAATTGCCCTCAGTGCAGCACTAGTGCGACGTAAAATCTTATCAACCATGGAGGATAAAAATTGTGATGGCACGGTGCCAATTACACATGGCTTCGCACGAACTTTAGGGAAAAGTACCAGACCGTCGCCAAATGCCCACTGCGCAGCATGAATGCGACATATGACCCAACCAAATATAGAGGATCAACATTGTGATGGCAAGGCTCCGTACACCCTATAGGGATGAGTACCAGAATTGTAATGTCTTCATCGCCATATGCTCAATGCGCAGCACTAGTGCGATGTAAAACCGAACCACTCGTGGAGGTTCAGACTTGTGATGGCATTTCTCCGGACCACCTCTAGGGAAGAAGCACAGACCATCGCTGATTGCCCGCAGCGCAGCACTGGTGCGACATAAAACCCAACCAACCATGGAATGCAAAATTTTGATAGCATGCCCCCGGACTACTTTCAGGGGTGAGTCCCAGACCTTCGCCTATTGCCAACACCTCCTGTAATAATGCCTCCGAGCTGAGCTCCACGTCATGGAAGATCGGCCGATTTTATCCAATCAACACTTCATATAATACATGTTGGATCCTGGGGATTGCATGAAATCGGCCGATCTTTGGTGACGTAGAGCTCAGCTCGGAGGCTACAGGGGGTGTTGGTATTGTCCACTGAGCAGCACTAGTGCGACGTAAAGCCCAACCAACCGCGGATTACCAAAATGTGAAGGCGGGTGCCCGAACCACTTCTAGAGGTCAGCCCCAGACCCTCGCCAATTGCCCATTTCACCAGCAGTCGTGCGACGTAAAACTGCACTAACCGTAGAGGATAAAAATTGTCATGCCAAGTTTCCTGACAAAATCTAGAGGTGAGGACATTCGCCAATTTTCCACTGCGCAGCACTATTACGACGTAAAACCCACCGAACTGTGGAATACCAAATTTGTGATGTTATTTCCCTGGAACCGCAGCCCGTCACCAATTCCCCATTGCGCAGTACTAGTGCGACATAAGATAAAACCAACGGTGAGGATGAAAATTTTGTTAGCATGTCTCCGGACCAAATTTAGTGACCTGTCCCAAACCACCGCCAACAGCCCATTGCGCAGCACTAGGGCGACATAAAAGCCAATCAACCGTACAAAATAAAAATTCTAATCGAAAATCTCCGGTCGGACTCTAGAAGTTAGTACTGTCGTCATATGCCCAATGCGCAGCACTAGTGCGACGTAAAAGTCAACCAACCGTGTATTACCAGTATGTGTTGCTATGCGCGCGAAACACTTCTACGGGTTAGCCACAGACCGTCGCCAATTATTCTTTGCGCAATTCCGAAATTGTAGGGTGAGCACCAGACCGTCGTCAATTCTCCATTGCGCAGCAGTAGTGAAACGTAAAACCCAACCAACCGTGCAGGATAAAAATTGTAATGGCACGGTGCCAATTGAGCATGGCTCCGCACCACCTCTACAAAAAAAACCCAGACCGACGCCAAATGTCCACTGCGCAGCACTATTACGACGTAAGAACCTTCCAAATGTAGAGGGTCATTATTGTGATAGCGAGGCTCCGGAGAGCCTAAAAGTTGGAATCCCAGGATTACAATGGCATCGTTGCCAACTGACCATTCAAGCAACATTTTGACACAAAACCCAATCAAAAATTTGAAGGCATGTTTCCAGACCACTTCTACGGAAGAGTCGCAGACAGTAACCAATTGTCCACAGCGCAGCACTAGTGCGACGTAAAACCGAACCAACCGTGTAGTACAAAAATGTGGTGGTATGTTCGCGAACCACTTCTAGGGGTGAATCCCACACCGTCTCAAATTCCCCTTTGTGCAGCAGTAGTGCGAAGTAAAACTCATCCAAAAGTGGAATTCGAAATTTTTATAACATGTCCCCGCACCACTTGTAGGGGTGAGTCCCAGACCGTCGCTAATTGCATAACGCACAGCAGTAGTGCGACGTAAAACTCAACCAACCTGGCAGGATCAAAATTGCGATGGCATGTCTCCGGAACGCATGAAAGGGGGAGTCCTGACCGTTGCAAACTGCCCATTAGGTAGCAGTATTGCGACGTACAACCCAACCAACAGGGGAGGATAAATTGTGATGGGAAGTCTCCGGACCAACTGTAGAGGTGACCGTCGTCGTTTGCCCTCTGCGCAGGACTAGTGTGATGTAAAAATTAATCAACAATGGAGGATCAAAATTGTGATGGCATGGCGCCAATTACACATGGCTTCGCACCAACTCTAGGGAAAAGTACCAGACCATCGCCAAATGCCCACTGCGCAGCATGAATGTGACATATGACCCAACCAAATATAGAGGATCAACATTGTAATGGCAAGGCTCCGTACACCCTATAGGGATGAGTACCAGAATTGTAATGTCTTCATCGCCAAATGCTCAATGCGCAGCACTAGTGCGATGTAAAACCGAACCACTCGTGGAGGTTCAGACTTGTGATGGCATTTCTCCGGACCACCTCTAGGGAAGAAGCACAGACCATCGCTGATTGCCCGCAGCGCAGCACTGGTGCGACATAAAACCCAACCAACCATGGAATGCAAAATTTTGATAGCATGCCCCCGGACTACTTTCAGGGGTGAGTCCCAGACCTTCGCCTATTGCCAACACCTCCTGTAATAATGCCTCCGAGCTGAGCTCTACGTCATGGAGGATCGGCCGATTTTATCCAATCAACACTTCCTATGATACATGTTGGATCCTGGGGATTGCATGAAATCGACCGATCTTTGGTGACGTAGAGCTCAGCACGGAGGCATTATTACAGGGGGTGTTGCTATTGTCCACTGAGCAGCAATAGTGCGACGTAAAGCCCAAGCAACCGCGGATCACCAAAATGTGAAGGCGGGTGCCCGAACCACTTCTAGGGGTCAGCCCCAGACCCTCGCCAATTGCCCATTTCACCAGCAGTCGTGCGACGTAAAACTGCACTAACCGTAGAGGATAAAAATTGTGATGCCAAGTCTCCTGACAAAATCTAGAGGTGAGGACGTTCGCCAAATTTCCACTGCGCATCACTATTGCGACGTAAAACCCACCGAACTGTGGAATACCAAAATTGTGATGTTATTTTCCTGGAACCCCAGTCCGTCACCAATTGCCCATTGCGCAGTACTAGTGCGACATAAAACACAACTAACCGAGAAATACCAAAATTTTGGCGGCAGGTTCACAGATTACATCTAGGGGTGTGTCCCAGACCTTCGCTGAATACCCCCTGAACTGCACTAGTGAGACATAAGATACAACCAACAGTGAGGATGAAAATTTTGTTGGCATGTCTCCGGACCAAATTCAGAGACCTGTCCCAAACCACCGCCAACTGCCCATTGCGCAGCACTAGGGCGACGTAAAAGCCAACCAAATGTACAAAATAAAAATTCTAATCGAAAATCTCCGTACAAACTCTAGAAGATAGTACTGTCGCCATATGCCCACTGCGCAGCACTAGTGCGACGTAAAAGTCAACCAACCGTGTATTACCAGTATGTGTTGCCATGCGCGCGAAACACTTCTACGGGTTAGCCACAGACCGTCGCCAATTATTCTCTGCGCAATTCCGAAATTGTAGGGTGAGCACCCGTCCGTCACCAATTCTCCATTGCGCAGTAGTAGTGCAAAGTAAAAACTAATCAACAATGGAGGATCAAAATTGTGAGGGCATGGTGCCAATTACACAATGGCTTTGCACCAACTCTAGGGAAAAGTACCAGACCATCGCCAAAAGCCCACTGCGCAGCACTAATGCGACATATGACCCAACCAAATATGGAGGATCAATATCTGATAGCGAGGCTTCGGACAACCTATAGGTAGGAATCCCAGGATTGTGATGGCATCGTCGCCAATTGCCCATTGCGAGCAACTAGTGCGCGTAAAACTTAATCACAATGTGACGGCATGTTTCCAGACCATTACTACGGGAGTGTCACAGACCGTCACCAATTGCCCACTGCGCAGCACTAGTGCGAAGTAGAACCCAACCAACCATTGAGATTAAGAATTGTGATGGCATTTCTCCGGACCACCTCCAGGACAGAAGCACAGACCGTCGTCGATTGCCCACAGCGCAGCACTGGATCGACATAAAACCCAACAAACCATGGAATGCAAATTTTGATATCCCGCCCCCGGATTACTTCTAGGGGTACGAGGACTTTGCCTATTACCCACTGTGCAGCAGTAGTGCGACGTAAAACCCAACTAACCACGGATTACGAAAATGTGAAGGCAAGTGCCTGAACCACTTCTAGGCGTGAGCTCCAGACCGTCGCTAATTCCCCATTTCGCCAGCAGTCATGCGACGTAAATCCACACTGATTAAAAATTGTGATACCAAGTCTCCCGACAAAATCTAGAGGTGAGGACGGTCACCAATTTCCCCCTGCGCAGCACCATTGCGACATAAAACCCCTCCGAACTATGAATACCAAAATTGTTATGGCATTTCCCCGGACCATTACTATTGGATAACCCCAGCCCGTCACCAATTGCCCATTGCGCAGCACTAGTGCAACATAAAATCCGCCCAACCATGGAATACCAAATTTATGATGGTATGTCGCAGGACCACATCTAGGGGTGAGCCCCAGACCGTCACCAATTGCCCATCTGCGCAGTAGTAGTGCGGCGTAAAACCCATTCAAACATGTGCCGGCATGATTCCGGACGACCTGTAGGGAAAAGTCTCGGACTCTCACCGATTGCCCACTCAGCAGTACTACTGCGACATAAAACCCAACAAACGCTAAGGATCAAAATTGTGTTTGCATGTCTCTGGACCAAATCTAGAGACGAGTTCCAGCCGTCGCCAATTGCCATTGCGCAGCACTAGTGCGACGTAAACCACAACAAACCCAGAAATACGAAAATTTTGGTGGCAGGTTCACAGATTACTTCTAGGGGTGAGTCCCACACCTTCGCCGAATGACCCCTGAGCAGCACAAGTGGAACATAAAATCTAACAAACGCCAAGGATCAAAATTGTGTTTGCATGTCTGTCTGTTAACCAAATCCAGAGACGAGTCCCATAACGTCGCGTACTGCCCATTGCGCAGCACTAGCGTGACATAAAACCCAACCAACCGTACAAAATCAAAATTCTAATCGAAAATCTCCGGAGAAACTCTAGAAGTTAGGACTGTCGCCAAAAGCCCACTGCGCAGCACTAGTGCGACGTAAAACTCAACCAACCGTAAATTACCAATATGTGATGCCATGCGCGCGAAACACTTCTAGGGGTAAGCCACAGACCGTCGCCAATTATTCTTTGCGCAGCAGTCGTGCGCCGTAAAACTCATCCAACCGGTTAATTTCCGAATGTTAGGGTGAGCCCCAGACCGTCGCCAATTGTCCATTGCGCAGCAGTAGTTCGACACAAAACCCGCCCAACCATGGAATGCAAAATTTTGATAGCATTCCCCCTGACTAATTCCAGGGATAAGTCCCAGACTTTCGCCGGTGACCCACTATTCAGCACTAGTGCGACATAAAACCCAACCAACCGCGAATTACCAAAATGTGAAGGCGGGTGCCCGAACCACTTCTAGGGGTCAGCCCCAGACCCTCGCCAATTGCCCATTTCGCCAGCAGTCGTGCGACGTAAAACCAAACTAACCGTGGAGGATAAAAATTGTGATGCCAAGCCTCCTGACAAAAATCTAGAGGTGAGGATGGTCGCCAATTTCTCTCAGCGCAGCACTATTGGGACGTAAAACCCACCGAACTAAGGAATACCAAATTTGTGATGGTATTTCCTTGGACCATTTCTAGGATTGAGCCCCAGACCGTCGCCAATTGGCCAGTGCGCAGCAGTTGTGCGACTTAAATCCCGATCTAAAATATGACGATATGATTCCGGACCACATCTAGGGAAAAGTCCTAGACTGTCGCTTATTGCCCACTAAGCAGCACCAGTGCGAAAGAAAACCCAACCACCACGAAGGATCAAAATTTTGATGGCATGTCTCCGAACTACCTCTTCAAGTCAGTTCCAGACCGTCGTCAATTGCCCATTGCGCAGTTCTAGAATGCCGCAAAACCCAACCAACTGTACAGGATAAATTTTGATGGCAATGCTCAGCACAACCTATAGGGATGAGTCACAGAATTCTGATGTAAACGTCGCCAATTGCTCATTACTAAGCACTAGTGCGACGTCAAACACAACCAACTAAGAAACACCAAAATTTTTTGGCAGGTTCCCGAATTACTTCTAGGGTTGAGTCCCACACTTTCGCCGAATGCCCCTGAACAGCACTAGTGCGACATAAGACACAACCAACACTGAGGATGAAAATTTTGTTGGCAAGTCACCGGACGAAATCTAGAGATGAGTACCAGACCGTCTGCAATTGCCCATTAAGCAGCACTAGTGCGACATAAATCCCAACCAACCGTAAAAAAGGAAAATTCTAATCGCAAAACTCTGGACCAAATCTAGAGGTTAGGATTGTCGCAAAATGCCCACTGCGCATTACTAGTGCGACGTAAAACCCAACTAACCGTGCATTACGAATATGTGATGACATGCATACGAATTACTTCTAGGGGTGAGCCCTAGACCGTCGCCAATTATCCTTTGCGCAGCACTCGTGCGAAGTAAAACCCATCCAACCAATTAATTCCGAAATTGCGATGACGTGTCCCCGCACCACTTGTAGGGGTGAGCCCCAGACAGTCGCCAATTGCCCAGTGTGCAGCAGTAGTGCGACGTAAAAGCCGACCAACCATGCAGGATTAAAATTTTGATGGAGGGTCTCCGGACCAACCCTAGAGGTGACCGTCGTCAATTGCCCTCAGCGCAGCACTAGTGCGACGTAAAACTAATCAACAATGGAGGACCAAAATTGTGATGGCATGGCTTTAATAACACATGGCTTTGCACGAACTCTAGGGAAAAATACCAGACTGTCGCCAAAACCCCACTGCGTAGCACTAATGCGACGTAATACCCAACCAAATGTGGAGGATCAATATCGTGATAGCGAGGCTCCGGACAACCTATAGGTAGGAATCCCAGGATTGTGATGGCATCGTCGCCAATTGCCCATTGCGAGCAACTAGTGCGGCGTAAAACTTAATCACAATGTGACTGCATGTTTCCAGACCATTACGACCGAAGTATCACAGACCGTCACCAATTGCCGACTGCGCAGCGCTAGTGCAAAGTAGAACCCAACCAACCGTTGAGGTTAAGAATTGTGATGGCATTTCTCTGGACCACCTCTAGGGAAAAATCCCAGACCGACGCAGATTGCCCCCAACGCAGCACTAGTGCGACGCAAAACCCAACCAACCGTGGAATACAAAAATTTTGGTGGGATGTCTCCGGATTACTTCTACGTGTGAGTCCCAGACCGTCGCCAATGGCCCACTGCCCAGCACTAATGCGACGTAAGACACAAACATCTGTGAAGGATGAACATTGTGAAGGCATGGCGCCGGACCACATCTATAGGTAAGTCTAAGACAATCGCCAATTTCCCACTGAGCAGAACTACAGCGACATAAGACACGACCAACTACGGATGATCAACATTTTCATGGCAAGGCTCCGGACACCCTACCGGGATGAGTCCCAGAATTGTAATGTCTTCATCGCCAATTGCTCAATGCGCAGCACTAGTGCGGAGTAAAACGAACCACTCGTGGAGGTTCAGAATTTTGATAGCATTTCTCTGGACCACCTCTAGGGAAGAAGCACAGAACGTCGCCGATTGCCCGCAGCGCAGCACTGGTGCGACATAAAACCCAACCAACCATGGAATGCAAAATTTTGATAGCATGCCTCCGGCTTACTTCTAGGGTTGAGTCCCAGGCCTTCGCCTCTTTCCCACTGTGCAGCATTAGTGCGACGTAAAACCCAAGCAACCGCGGATTACCAAAATGTGATGGTATGTCCCCACACCACATCTACAGGTGTGTCCCAGACCGTCGACAATTGCCCATTGCGCAGCATTTGTGCGATCCAACCCACCGTACAAAATTAAAATTCTAATTGCGAGTCTCCGGACCTACAGTCGGTAACAAAAGTGTCCGAACACTAGCAAAAATTCCTATATAAAAAAAGTACACTTCATACAGTTTTGTTAAATGAATCCTTATCGAATCGTGTTCTTAGACGGACTAAGAACAGAATTCGACAAGGATTTATTTAACAAAACCGTATGAAGTGTATTTTTTTTACATAGGAATTTTTGCTAGTGTTCGGACACTTTTGTTACCGGCTGTACTCTAGAGGTTAGGACTGTCGCCAATCGCCCACTGCGCAGCGCTAGTGCGACTTAAAATCCAAAAAACCGTGTAGGCATGTGTCCGTACTACTTCCAGGGGTGAGCCAAAAAACGACGCCAATTGCTTATTGCGCAGCAGTAGTGCGACGTAAAACCCAACCAACCGTGGACGTTAAATTGTGATGGCAAGTGTCCGGACCAACTCTAGATCGCAGGTTATCATACAGATAGGACAGTGAAGCTAAAACGCGAACCGGAAAGTATAGTAGCACCACTAGTGTCAACAGAAGGGTGAACTACATGTGTTAAGTCTACATGAATAACATCTTTCATCGAAAATCGTTTTTCTATTTCGCGAGTAGTTAGTAGCAGGTTAGTATGTCATAAGATTCGCAGCTATTTTCTAAGAAATAAAACTGTGTTTGAAAATAAATTCTGCCAAACACATTCGTGTTCAAGTGTACAAATTAATATAACAAACTCTGATGTTGAAATAGCAGTATGGTATGAAATTTTAAATATTTAACATTACTTGGTTTAAATAATACAAAATGCTTTAAAATGAAAAAAAATGTTTCTGGTTTATGTATATTTTCGAATTTTATTTGCTTAATATTTAGTACTTGCTTCTTAAAATAAATTGCTTTCGACAATCAAATTCGTAAATAATAATATAGTTGCCAAACGTAAATATCAATACAATGGTTAGTTGGTTGGATGTTGGGTTTAACGTTGCATTATTACGATATGAACATAGATACAATAAAAATAAGACGAGCAATTGCGTAATCTGGAGAGCTCGAAAAAAATTACAACCGTTGACAATAGTGTCGTTGCAGTCAAATTTTGGTTACCGAAGAATATACGGGAGTGTCCTATTTGTATAATGATCTGTGCTCTACAGGTGACCGTCGTCGATTGCCCACTGCTCAGCACTACTGCGACGTAAAACACAACCAACCGTGGAGAATAAATTGCGATGGCAAGTCTCCGGGCCAACTCTAGATGTGAGGAACGTCGTCATTTGCCCACTGCGACTCACTATTGCGACGTAAAACCCAATCAACTATGAATGATCAAAATTGTGATGGCATGGCGCCAATTGTCCATGGCTCCGCACCAACTTCAGGGAAAAGTACTAGACCGTCGCCAAATGCCCACTGCGGAGCACTAATGCGCCGTAAGACCTAACCAAATGTGGAGGATCAATATTGTGATGGCAAGGCTCCGGACAACCTATAGGGATGAGTGCCAGTATTGTGATGGCATCCTCGCCAATTGTCCATTTCGGCGCAACTAGTGCGACGCAAAACCCAATAAAAAATGTGACGGCATGTTTCCAAATCACCTATATAGAAGTGTCGGGGTCACCAATTGCCCACTGTGCAGCACTAAACTGAAACTGAATCTGAAACTCCTCAACCACCGAACTACCCGAATGTTTATGGCCTGCCCGAAGGCCCGAAAATGGCAGGAAAACGTTTCCCTGCGCAGCACTAGTGCGAAGTAGAACCCAACCAACCGTTGAGGTTAAGAATTGTGATGGCATTTCATTGGACCATCAGGGAAAAGTCCCAGAGCGACGCCGATTGCCCCACCGCAGCACTAGTGCGACGTAAAACCCAAACAAACGTGGAATACCAAATTTTCATGGCATGTCCCCGGATTTCTTCTAGAAGTGAGTCCCAGACCGTCGCAAATGGCCCACTGCGCAGCACTAAGCGACGCAAGCCTCAAACATCCGTGAGGGATCAACATTGTTAAGGCATGGCTGCGGACCACATCTAAAAGGAAAGTCCGAGACAGTCGCCAATTGCCCACTGAGCAGCACTAGACCGACGTAAGACTCAACCAACTGTGGAGGATAAACACTCTAATGGCAAGACTCCGGACACCCTATAGGGATGAGTCCCAGAATTGTGATGTCTTCGTCGCCAATGACGACTGCGGAGCACTAGTGCAAAGTAAAACCCAACCAACCATGGAGGTTGAGAATTGTGATGGCATTTCTCCGGACTACCTCTAGGGCAGTCCCAATCCGTCGCCGATTACCCCCAGTGCAGCACTAATGTGACATAAAACCCAATCAACCGAGGAATACAAAACTTTGAAGGCATGTCCCCGGATTACTTCTAGGGCTGAGTCTCAGACCTTCGCCGATATCCCACTGAGCAGCACTAGTGCGACATAAAACCCAACCAACGCTAAGGATCAAAATTGTGTTCGCGTGTCTCCGAACCAACTCTAGAGACGAGCCCCAGACCGTCGCCTATTGCCCATTGCGCCGACATTCGTCCGACGTAAAACCCATCCAACTGTGGAATACCGAAATTTTGATGGCTTGCCCCTACACCACTTGTTGTTGTAAGCCGTAGATCGTCATTGATTGTCCACTGCGCAGCACTACTGCGCCATAAAAATCAATCAATCGTGGAGGATCAAAATTGTGATGGCATGTCTCTGGAGCACTTCTACGGATGAGTCTCAGACCATCGCCAATTGCCCATTGCGCAGCATTAATGCGACGTAAAACCAAACAATGAATGTGACGGCATGTTTCTGGACCACCTCTAGAAAAGTGTCGATGTAAACCCAAATTAACAGTGGGGGATCAAAATTGGCATGACATGGCATGTCTCCGGACCACATCTAGGGGTAAGTCCGAACCGTCGCCAATTGCCCATTGCGCAGCACTACTGCGACGTAAAACCCAACCAACCGTGCAGGAGGTACATTGTAATGGAATGACTCAGAACTTCCTATGGGGATAGGTCCGAAAATTGTAATAGCATCGTCGCCAGTGCCCCATTGCGTAGCACTAGTGCCCCGTAAAACCGAATAAAAAATGTGACGGCAGGTTTCCTAACCACTTCCATATAAGTGCCGCAGACCTTCGCCGATTGCCCCCTGCGTAGCACTAGTGCGACGTAAATCGCAACCAACCGTGGAGGATCCAAATTGTTGTGTCTCCGGACCACCTTTATGAACGAGTCCGTGACTGTCAACAATTGCCCATTGCGCAGCACTATTGCGACGAAAAACCCATCCAACCGTGGAATACCGAAATTTTATTTCTTATCCCCGCACCACTCTTAAGTGTGAGACCCCACACCGTCACCAATTGCCAATTTCGCAGCACTACTGCGACGTAAAACCCAACCAACCGCAGAGAATAAATTGTGATGGCAAGTCTCCTGACCAACTCTAGAGGTGAGGACTGTTCCCTATTGCCCACTGCGCAGCACTAGGGCGATGTAAAACCCAACCCCCCGCTGAGGGTCAAAATGGTGGCATGTCTGTTGTGCAAAATTGTAATGGCTCTGGACCACCTCCAGGGATGAGTCCCAAAATTGTGATGGCATCGTCGCCAATTGCCCATTACGCAGCACTAGTGCGACGTAAAACCCAATGAAAAATATGACGGCATATTTCCAGACCACCTCTAGGGGAGTTGGCGACGCAGACCGTCGCCAAATGCCCACTGCGTAGGACTACTGCGAAGTAAACCCTACCAACCGTGGAGGTTCAGAATTGTTATGGTAATTCTCCGGACCATCTCTAGAGAAGAGTCCCAGACCGTCACCGATTGCCCCTGCGCAGCTCTAGTGAGGCGTAAAACCCAACCAACCGTGGAATACACAAATTTTAATGGTAAAATCCTGGACTATTTCTAGGTGTGAGCCCCAGACCGTCGCCAATTGCCCAATGCGCAGCAGTAGTGCGACGTAAAACCCAACCAAGATCTGTGGATCAAAATTGTGATGGCATCATTCCGGACCATCTCCACGGGTTAGACCCAGACCGTCAATAATTTTCCATCGCGCAGCACTAGTACGACATAAACCCAAGCAAATGTGGAGGATAAATCACGATGGCAAATCTGCGTACTAACTCTAGAGATGAGGACCATCACCGATCGCCCACTTCTCAGCACTGTTGCGACGTAAAATCCAACCAAGCACTGAGGATCAAAATTGTGATGGCTTGTCTCCATACCACCTCTGGGGAAGAGTCGCAGACTGTCGCCGATTGCCCACTGCGCAACACTAGTGCGACGTAAAGCCCATACAACCGCTGAGGTTCAAAATTGTGATAGCATGTCTGTTGTGCAAATTTGGGATGGCTCCGGACCACCTCTAGGGATGAGTCCCAGAGTTGGGAGAGCATCGTCGCCAATTGCCCGCGCAGCACTAGTTCGATGTAAAATCCAATCGAAAATGTGACGGCATGTTTCCAGACCACCTTCTTGGAAGTGTCGCAGACCGTCGCCAATTGCCTAATGCGCACAACTAGTGCGACGTAAGACCCTAACCATTGAGGATCAAAATTGTGATGGCATGTTTCCAGACCACCTCTAGGGAAGAGTTTCAGACAATCTTTGATTTCCCACTGAGCAGCACTAGTGCGACGTAAAACCCGGCCAACAGCTGGGGATCAAAATTGGGATGGCATGTCCCCGGACCACCTCTAGGGATGAGTCTCAGAATTGTGATGGCCTCGTCGCCAATATCCCATTTCTCCTTACCACCTCTAGGGAAAATTTCCAGTCTGGTAATAAAAATTAGCTACTGAATCGGGACAGGAAAGGCAGAAAAAATTGTAAAACTGTCGTTTCGAACTCCAAATATGAAAAAGTTACCGCCAAATGACACAAATTTTCTTTCAATGATGCTAAGGAACTTATGTATAGGAGGGTAGTATTTTCTATCGCTCTGGGGGTTACTGAAGCAAGAAAGCCACTCCTCCCCGGAGGATTAAAATTATGATAACCTGTCTCCAGAACATCCCTAGGTGTTAATAGAATGCTGTCTCCAATTTACCTCTGCGTTGTTATAGTGCAATGTTAAAAACCCACTCAACACTGAATATATTTTTTTAAATCTAGAAATTTCTATTTAAAAAAATGATTTTATGTTTTGTGCAGATCTAATAGTTTCAGTTATTTTATTATATAATGTTTCAATATTGCATACATTTAAATAATGCAATTTAAATTTCAGATTTACTTTAACATTACTTTTACATTTACATGTAATCTGGATTTAATGTCTGGAGTACTCAGCAGTGCATTTATATAAACTTGCAGACGACTAAAAATTTAATCTGAATTATAATTCTTGATTAACGGCCTTCTTCACTTGCCGTCGCCAGAAGCTCGAGCCAATGTTATTCTATGGGAAATTTTTCTTTACAAATAACTTATTAACTAATACATATTTTTAAATTCTGTTTTCACATCCAGAAAATTCCAACTGTTAAATTGACGGACCTTTTTTAAAAATGTATTATTTTATTTTGAAATTGCAAACTGAAAAAATTTCACATATTGAAAATTCGTATTTTGCAGCTTCAAAATAAAATATAGAAAATTTGAAAAATAATTTTTTAAAAAAGGTCCGTCAATTTAATAGCTTAGAATATATAGAATGTGAAAACGGAATTTAAAAATATGTATTAGTTAATAAGTTATTTGTAAAGAAAAATTTCCCATAGAATAACATTAGCTTCGGCTTCCGGCGGCGGTGAGTGAAGAGGGCCCTTAAGCATTTCATTATTAGAATATTGATTGAAATAAATATTGAAATAAATAAAGCAAAATTATTATTTTTTAAATGTTTGAGGTTGAGTAGGTTTTAATTCGCTCTAGAGCTATGCAATGTTCAGCTGGAGACAATCTAGGATACTTTCTTAGGGAAGGCCCGTAGACGCGCTAACACAATTTTGACCCGAATAATTGTTACGCTGAATGCAGACCCTCTATGGACAAGTGAGTATGTCGCTCTCGATAATCGATTTGAAATGTAGAAGAATGGGCTTGATTCTCCCGCTGGAGCTGGGTGTTTTTTAACTTTTTTGTATTGTAACCCTGTTATGCGATATCTGTCCTCATCTCGACAAAAATTACAGGGGATGTCGATTCAAGCATACAAATCGGATGCATACAATTAAATACATTCAAATATATGAACCCCTGAGAAGCACACTGGGTACAAAGTTCCCACCCCAAAATTTCATTTTGTTATAATTCTCTGTAGGTATTTAACAAAAGGCTTTCCCCTCTGCCGATATTTTATGGAGACATTGAGCAAGCGTGTTCAGTAGCCGTTGGTGAGATTTTGTTGTTACGACGCAGTGAGCGCGGAACGTTGTGGGTACTTTTAACCCAGTTTGCCAGTTAAGTGTAGTCAGTCAAGTGTTCAAGAGTTTTTTCTCGGATCATATGAGTGTTTTTTGTTTTATTTATAGTAAGTAATAAATTATGATTAGAATTGTATCACAAAATATTTATACGCTTATGTATATTTATGTATTTATATGTGTGAAAAAGCTATGTGCAAATGACATCGATGTCCTATGTGCGTAGAGCGTTGTAATAAAAATTCTATTTAAAATATATGTTTTGTGTTTATTTGTATTTTTGGCACTGGAAAATAAAAATTACAATGAATAATAGATCTCTAATTTATTTAAAAACCTGTCCTTTACCGACTTTTTAGAATACACCATTTCAATGCATTCAAGTTGTAAAATAACTATACTTCTTAAAGCGGATCAAAAAACGGATTTCACTACCATTTAGAGCGCTTTTTAATCTTCCCAAAACACTGTAATTTTTTAGTCTATTATAATCAAAGATACGGCATGAAAACAAAAACAATCTCATAAAGGCCTTTTTTTCAGCTTCGATGATATTTTATCTATTTCAGTTGACACGAACCAATTTAACATTATATCTATTTTACGCAGAATTGTTTGAGCTTTAAAAAAAAAAAAAAAAAAAAAAAAAAAAACTCTAACTTTATTAGGGACCAAGATATTTGAAAATGAATTGTGTTGGGTACTTTTCACCCTCCATGCCTAAAGAGGTATACCGTTTAGATGTGTGCTTGTCAGGGGTTAAAAATATACGCAGAATGCAACCATTTATCACCTGCAGATGTCTCCGGATCACACCTAGGAGTGAATCCTAGACCGTCGTCAATTTTCTATTGCGTATCCTAAGTGTAATATTAAATCAATTCAACCTCAACGTTGACCGAGCGTAGAGACAGCCATTTTATGTTCACGCTTTGCTAATTGTTTGCGTATCTCTGGAAAAAATTTCCGTCGGGGATCATCGCCAAGTACTCACCGCGCAGAACTAGTGCGACATAAAACCCATCCATCCACCCATCCGAACAAAATTTAAGGTGGAAACACATATCGTCTCCAATTTTCCATTGCGTAGCTCTAATGAGATATTCAACCGACACAACTCATTTTCTGTCAAGTTGATTGTTGGTGGAAGGGGTTCGTACTGCCCAATGTCTTATAAAAAAAAATGTGTTCTAATTTGTAATTATCTCATTTTAGTTTTAAATAAACATCTTTGTGTTTTAATATATAATGTTTTATTTTATTTCAATTCATACAAAAGTCCTGATTTTTTTCTTTTTTTGAAAATGCCGTAATTTAAAACTTTGCGTTAATGAACTAGCAATTGTCATTGACATAGCTTACTTATTTCAAACGTTAATTGTTATTTAGAATTTCAACCAAGTAAGTCGAAGTCTGGTAAATTATCAGATTTTTGTTAATCTATTCTGAATTCTCAATTGCTCGACTGCCTATCGAGTTCGTGTGGCTATCAAAGAGAGGTAAGAACATCTACATCTACTTAATCTTCACAGCAGTGAAATTTCCAAGAATGCAGTCGCCAAACAGGTGCTTTTTTTGGACATATTGGAGGCTTGCTCTCATTTTTAATAATTTTTTCTAGATTATATATTGCGACTCAGCAGAAAATATTTTAGGTTGGTTGGTTGGATGGGTTTTACGTCGAACTAGTGCTGCGCAACCGACAATTGCAAATATTTTACTGAAATGCTATTTATGATGAAATCTTATGCCAGTATTTTTTTCGAGAAAATCGGCGATTATTACTTCAAAGAGTTCCCTTGTTAGAAGACGGAGAACAAATAATAAAAATTAAGATAAAAATTCACATCTTATAATTTTTTAAAACTTAGAAAAAATTCTTTAATGTAGGTGTTTGTTCTAAAAAAATGAGGGCATCTGGTCACCTTAAATACATATGGAACAAGTACCAAGATACAAATATATTATTCAGGTTCAGAATGGCATTGTATGTTATTGAGGTTCACTATGGTTCGAAAATTGTATTGATAACACTAAGTTTGAAAACAGGTAATAAGAAAGTTCTATCAAAACATTGCTATCTTTGCGCTGCTTATCTTTAAAGCATATTTTAATTTATTATTACTTAATATCCGTCAAGCTTTGACGATAAATGATATTTAAACTATAATCTTCTTACGATATACATTTTAAAATTACTGTTCTCTAACCTAATACGTTAGCTTTCGGAGTAAAAGGGATTTAAAATTCACATATATGTATACAGTACTGAATGGAAATAAATTTTTAAGAATTTTCTTAATCTTATTTTAATTATGATTAACGTTGCTTTAAATTTAAATGTAAATACTCTATTTTTCAATAGGGAGGAAGAATAGGTAAAAGATTACAGCCACAGAACATAACCAGTCCTTCATATATTTTAAATTATTATGGGAGTAAAAACATTTTTGGAAAAAAAAGAGAATCGACTCCAAAAAGCACTTATATTTATTGCTCCAGCTACTAAATGTAAATTAAAAATTGGCATAAAATGGAATCGTGAATTGCGCCCAGTAAATAGAAAATAAATTATATCGCTTTCGAGACCGATAGCTACAAACTCTGTTGTCTCGAATTATCCATCTTCATAGTTAGCTTTCTTTTTTTATTACTGTTTAAAGTTGATTAACTTGTAACATCCACTTACTGTTCATTCTATAAACAAGAATAATTGAGACAAACAATGTTAAAAATCATTGAAAAACAATGTCTGCCTATTACACAACACACTATATATAAATAATAGTTTCAGTCTTAAAAAATTTTAAAAATTTCTCTTAATGTAATGAAAATGTCATATTTCAGTTTTATATTAATAGGCTTCTGACGTACAGAAATTTTTATATTTCGAAGTTTTAAGCAATGATTAAATATAATGAATGTTATATAATGTCGTACGAAAGAGAAATTTATAATAGCATTTATTGCTGAAACGTCAGTGAAGGAATCCATGCGGAGACTCAAAAAGGTTTTGGGATCTGTCTGTTTGTCTCGCAACAGCAGCCGAAAAAAAATCACCCCCCATTGACTTGAATTTGGACATTCCCTTTGTAGTTCGTAAAAAGGGCCACTCCAAAGTTTTTCTTAACATTACGGCCTATCGGATGAACTTGTATGTACCGCGATGGCGGCCGCAAAATTCACGCTATTATCTTACAATTTGGTAAACATGTTTATGAGCCACACGGCTTTAGATGTATAGTTTTGGGTGTGTATTCCATTTGTAGTTCGTGTATAGGGACACACCAAAATTTTTCTTATCATTACGGCCTATGGGCCGAATTTGTATGTACTGCAATAGCGGCCGCAAAAATCCTTCGACTGTCTTCCAAATTGGCACACACGTTCAGGATCTATAGAAATAGCTGTATACATATATATAAATATATTAATGTCTATATCGTTTATGGATTCTGTACAGGGACAGGCCAAAAAACTCTTATCTTTACGGCTTATGGGGTGAATTTCATTTAAACAAATTTAAACATCGGTACTCTGCATTCAAGAAAATGAAATTAGTTTACATTACTGAGACGCTTAAACTTATGTTTTCTGTAGACAATATGTGCTTTTAGGCTTCCTAATTAATACACAGAACCTTGCAACAGTGTTCTGACAATGCTACATAAACATCCAAATGATGTCAATATTCGAACTATTATTCAAGTAAAACGTAGTATGAACTGAACAGTTTTTACTGATATAACAATATTTATGGTTTGTTTATGGAGACACAGAAAAGAATTTCGTGATGTTAGAGCCTATGGACAAATTTTTATTTAAGCGCACTTTAATGCGTTTAAGCTGCATTGAACATAAGGGAATTAACATACATTATAAAGAAGCTTAAAAGAATGTTTACTCTAAAAAAAAGGATATGTATAGACTAAATAATTTATTTACGAGACCACACAAAACGATTCGGATGACGAACTATATAATCACCCGAATGATTTCAAATTAGGTTGAAATATTAACGAGTTATAATTAATTAAATATGTGTATTTTTTTTGTGTATATAACTACTGTGGCTCTTTTCCAGGATACATAAAAGAATTTCATACTATTACGGTCTACAGTATGTCTATACCTTCCTCAGAAACGCTTTTGTTTATGCAGGAAGTAAATTGAATCGATATACGAGTATATATATTATATAATAACGAAAAAATAAAACAGTCTGTTGCATAATGCGTGTTGGAAAAAGGTTGTTGAGGCTCCTGATCTGTAAATCCACTAGTATTAATAAACGCGCTTTAGGAGTATCTGAGAATAATTTAGAAAAACAACGTTATGAAACTTTCAAAACCCATGTAGGCCTACAACACAACATACTGGATATTGATAACATTTTCAGCCATATAAGATTTTTCTCGAAAGGAATATGTCATACATCCTTTTTATATAAACAGGCTTCTTGTATAATGAGATTATTATAAAACTTCAAAGCATTAAGGTACCTGCTTAACTTTACAATGAAATATTCGGCCAAAAATCCGACTTTCTATTTTTGGTTTAGTATTAAAGACTGACATTGTAGATTTCAAAATCAGTTTGAGTTTTGTTTTTATCTTGCTTAGAACTTGAGGTACAGGCAATTTAATATTACTCATTCGCAAGTTTTTGAAATCGAAAGTGATCGTAAATGTTTGTTTACATAAATGTTTTTCCGAATATCAGGATCAAAATTTGTTACTGCATATAAAAAGAATAAAAATAAATAAATAAATAAAAAATTTTGATATAAATCAGAATTTGTTTTTTAGTTCAATAGGAAAAATCCGGTTTTTAATTATGTTTTCTGCTTTTTCTCAAACTGAGATTTTTAACATTTTGCTTTATCGCAAAACATCATAACTCCAAATGTTATAATTGAAACCTTATGAAAGTTTGACAGAATACTCTAGAGGAGTAGTTTTAGGGATTAAGCTACTACAATGAATCTAGCTAAATTATTATTATTATTATTTTTTTTTTGTCGATAGAAGTTCTAAACTGTAATGGTTTTTTCAGCATGTAAAATGTTATCTTCTCTAAAATGCTAAATAACATGGTTATAGTTTAGAGAATAGTTCACTCCTTTAAAGATCTTTCAATAATAGAAATAAAATTTACAGAATAAAAATATCTTTATTTAAATCTGACTTATGATGTTTTGAAAAAGTGCTTTTTTTGGCAAATTTCATGTATTTTTTTAGCCTAAATAACAAAATATTTAAAACTTTCCCTATATTTTCATGTTATTCACTCTTTTCAATTATATTCTATTAAATTGGCAGGAGACTTGGCGTTGGAATATTAAAACAGGAATAAACTACTACGTCAGAAACGCCAAAGAAAAATTATTGAGCTCCCTTCCATTTCTTGACACCCTCGTCTCTCGCACTGTAAATGGATTTTCAACCACTGTCTATCGTAAAAATTTTGCAGTCTCCCTTCCTCCCCATGCGCGTTCATGTCACCCACCTAACCAAAAAATGGCTGCTTTCTATACTTTTGTAAACCGTGCCCTTAATATTTGTTCAAATCCTATTTTATTGAAATCTGAAATTATATACCTGAAAGACATCGCAATTGACAGAGGTTATGACCCTTCCATTATAGACAAAGCTATCCAAAAATTACAACTCTCTCGTATTTCGTCTACTAAATCAGTCACATCTAATATCAGTATTGTTTTACCCTATTTTTCTAAAACCAGTCAAACCATAGCTAAAATTCTCAAACAATATGATTTTAAAATAATATTTTCGCCTTCCAATAAACTCACCTTTTCTCAGTTAAAAGATCCTATTGATATGCATAATTCTTGGGGCATTTATAGTATATCCTGTCACCTGTCAGTGTGGTTTATCATATATTGGCCAAACTAAACGCAGTCTTAAATTTCGTCTAAAAGAACATATGAATTACGTCCGCAAACAAGAAACCAATAAATCGGCTATTTCTAAACATTGCTGGGAGGAAAATCATAATTTTAAATTTAATTCAGCTAAAATAATTTGCAGACCTAAATCCATTCATGAACTCGATTTCTTTGAAGCTTTTCATATTTATAAAAATTTTAAAAACCGTGTAAATTGTGATTTCGCTGTTCCCTATTTGTCTTTGTTGGAAATTTTACATTCAGTCCACATTTCCTTAATTTTTCTACTGTTTACACTGCTACACATTCCTTAATTCCTATTGGCCACACTCCCCACCTCTTCCGTAATCCTATTGGTTGAACTAAATCCGGTCCCTCTCCTATATATACGAGTACTTCTCCAGATTCAGTATTCTTTTTTTGCACTGATGACGGTACGCTTTAGGCTACCGAAACAGCTGTATGCACCTCAATAATTTTTCTTTGGCGTTTCTGACGTAGTAGTTATTTCCTGTTTTTATATTCTATTATGTAATGCACATAAACAGGCAATTTTTCAATTACAAAAAAAAAAAAAAAAAAAAAAGAATCACATGCGACACTAGGCAGGGGCCTTAAGCAATAGTTAAATATAGTGAATGTTATATAACGTCATATGAAAGAGAAATTTATAATCTACTTTTTATTAATAAATCTGCTCTATAAGCCTCTAAAAGAAATTTAGAAAAACAACATTATAAAACATTCAAATGAAATTTCTCCCTATTACACAACACATTAAATGCTAATAATATTTGTAATCATAGAATATTTTATAAATTTTTTCTGAATATTATGAATATATCACACATCGTTTTTATTTTAAGAGGATTGATTCTGATATGCAAATATTATTATGAAGTTTCCAAGAATTAAACAAGGGTTAAGTATAACGAATGTTATATAACGTGGTATGAAAGAGAAATTTATAATCTCATTTATGTTAATAAATCTGATCTAAGATCCCCTCAGTGTAATTTAGAAAAAGAGCGTTATAAAACATTCAAAATCAATGTCAGCATAACACAACATACTTTATATTAATAATATTTTTAAGAATAAAAGGTTTTACAAAATACTCATTGAAATGAAAATGTCATACATCACATTTATAGGCTTCCAGTACGCTGCGATTATTATAATATTTCGAAGCATTAAGCAACTGTTAAATATAGTGAATGTTATATAACGTCGTATGAAAGAGAAATGTATAGTCTCATTTATATTAATAAAAGTACTCTACGAGCATTTGAGAATAATTTAGAAAAACAACGTTATAAAACATTCAAAATCAATGTCAGTCGACAACACAATATGCTGGTTACTGATAATATTTTCAGGAATAAAAGATTTTACAAAATACTTATTGAAATAAAAATGTCATACATCACATTTATATTTATAGGCTTCTAGTATAATGAGATTATTATAATAGTTTGAAGCATTAAGCAATGGTTAAATACAGTGAATATTATATAACGTCGTATAAAAGAGAAATGTATAATCAACTTTATATTAATAAAAGTGCTCCATGAGCATTTGAGAATAATTTAGAAAAACAACGTTATAAAACATTCAAAATCAATGTCAGTCGACAACACAATATACTGGTTACTGATAATATTTTCAGGAATAAAAGATTTTACAAAATACTTATTGAAATAAAAATTGTCATACATCACATTTATATTTATAGGCTTCCAGTATAATGAGATTATTATAATAGTTTGAAGCATTAAGCAACGGTTAAATATAGTGAATGTTATATAACGTCGTATGAAAGAGAAATGTATAATCTCCTTTATATTAATAAAAGTGCTCCATGAGCATTTGAGAATAATTTAGAAAAGCAACGTTATAAAACATACAAAATCAATGTCAGTCGACAACACAATATGCTGGTTACTGATAATATTTTCAGGAATAAAAGATTTTACAAAATACTTATTGAAATAAAAATGTCATACATCACATTTATATTTATAGGCTTCTAGTATAATGAGATTATTATAATAGTTTGAAGCATTAAGCAATGGTTAAATACAGTGAATATTATATAACGTCGTATAAAAGAGAAATGTATAATCAACTTTATATTAATAAAAGTGCTCCATGAGCATTTGAGAATAATTTAGAAAAACAACGTTATAAAACATTCAAAATCAATGTCAGTCGACAACACAATATACTGGTTACTGATAATATTTTCAGGAATAAAAGATTTTACAAAATACTTATTGAAATAAAAATGTCATACATCACATTTATATTTATAGGCTTCTAGTATAATGAGATTATTATAATAGTTTGAAGCATTAAGCAATGGTTAAATACAGTGAATATTATATAACGTCGTATAAAAGAGAAATGTATAATCAACTTTATATTAATAAAAGTGCTCCATGAGCATTTGAGAATAATTTAGAAAAACAACGTTATAAAACATACAAAATCAATGTCAGTCGACAACACAATATGCTGGTTACTGATAATATTTTCAGGAATAAAAGATTTTACAAAATACTTATTGAAATAAAAATGTCATACATCACATTTATATTTATAGGCTTCTAGTATAATGAGATTATTATAATAGTTTGAAGCATTAAGCAATGGTTAAATACAGTGAATATTATATAACGTCGTATAAAAGAGAAATGTATAATCAACTTTATATTAATAAAAGTGCTCCATGAGCATTTGAGAATAATTTAGAAAAACAACGTTATAAAACATTCAAAATCAATGTCAGTCGACAACACAATATACTGGTTACTGATAATATTTTCAGGAATAAAAGATTTTACAAAATACTTATTGAAATAAAAATGTCATACATCACATTTATATTTATAGGCTTCTAGTATAATGAGATTATTATAATAGTTTGAAGCATTAAGCAATGGTTAAATACAGTGAATATTATATAACGTCGTATAAAAGAGAAATGTATAATCAACTTTATATTAATAAAAGTGCTCCATGAGCATTTGAGAATAATTTAGAAAAACAACGTTATAAAACATACAAAATCAATGTCAGTCGACAACACAATATGCTGGTTACTGATAATATTTTCAGGAAGAAAAGATTTTACAAAATACTTATTGAAATAAAAATGTCATACATCACATTTATATTTATAGGCTTCTAGTATAATGAGATTATTATAATAGTTTGAAGCATTAAGCAATGGTTAAATACAGTGAATATTATATAACGTCGTATAAAAGAGAAATGTATAATCAACTTTATATTAATAAAAGTGCTCCATGAGCATTTGAGAATAATTTAGAAAAACAACGTTATAAAACATTCAAAATCAATGTCAGTCGACAACACAATATACTGGTTACTGATAATATTTTCAGGAATAAAAGATTTTACAAAATACTTATTGAAATAAAAATGTCATACATCACATTTATATTTATAGGCTTCTAGTATAATGAGATTATTATAATAGTTTGAAGCATTAAGCAACGGTTAAATATAGTGAATGTTATATAACGTCGTATGAAAGAGAAATGTATAATCTCCTTTATATTAATAAAAGTGCTCCATGAGCATTTGAGAATAATTTAGAAAAGCAACGTTATAAAACATACAAAATCAATGTCAGTCGACAACACAATATGCTGGTTACTGATAATATTTTCAGGAATAAAAGATTTTACCAAATACTTATTGAAATATAAATGTCATACATCACATTCATATTTATAGGCTTGTAGTATAATGAGATTATTATAATAGTTTAAAGCATTAAGCAACGGTTAAATATAGTGAATGTTATATAACGTCGTATGAAAGAGAAATATATAATCTCATTTATATTAATAAATGTGCTCTATGAGCATTTGAGAATAATTTAGAAAAACAACGTTATAAAACATTCAACATCAATGTCAGTCGATCCCACAATATACTCGATTTTGATAATATTTTCAGGAATAAAAGATTTTACAAAATACTTATTAAAATTAAAATGTCATACATCACATTTATATTTATAGGCTTCTAGTATAATGAGATTATTATAATAGTTTGAAGCATTAAGCAACGGTTAAATATAGTGAATTTTATATAACGTCGTATGAAAGAGAAATGTATAATCTCCTTTATATTAATAAAAGTGCTCCATGAGCATCTGAGAACAATTTAGAAAAACAACGTTATAAAACATTGAAAAACTATGTCTGCCTATTACACAACCTATTGAATACTATTTATACTTTCAGGCATAGAAGAATTTACAAAATAATTCATAATTTAATGAAAATATCATACTTCATTTTTATATTAATAGGCTTCTGATATGCAGAGATTGCTACATTTCAAAGCATAAAGCAGCTAAATATAATGAATGCTATATAACGTCGTATGAAAGAGAAATGTATAATCTCATTTCTATTAAGAAATGTGCTCTATGAGCATGTGACAAAAATTTAAAAAAACAACGTTATAAAACATTCAAACGCGATGCCTGCCTATTACACAACACATTGAATACTATTAATACTTTCAGTCATGGAAGATTTTTTAAAATAATTCTTAATGTGATAAAAAGAGCATTCTTCATTTTCATATTAATAGGATTCTGATATGCAGAGATTGGTATATTTATGAGCATTAAGCAGTTAAATATAGTGAATGTCATATAACGCTGTATGAAACAGAAATGTATAATCTCATTTATATTAATAAAAAAGTGCTCTATTAGCATTTGAGAATAAATTAGAAAAACGAAGTTATAAAACATTCAAAATCAATGTCAGTCGACAGCACAGTATACTGGATTTTGATAATATTTTCAGGATTTAAGATTTTACAAAATACGTATTAAAATGAAAATGTCATACATCACATTTATATTTATAGGCTTCTAGTATAATGAGATTATTATAATACTTTGAAGCATTAAGCAACGGTTAAATATAGTGAATGTTATATAACGTCGTATAAAAGAGAAATTTATAATCTCATTTATATTAATAAATGTGCTTCATGAGCATCTGAGTATAATTTAGAAAAACAACATTATAAAACATTCAAATGCTATGTGTGCCTATTACACAACACAATGAATGTTATTAATACTTTCAGTCATGCAAGATTTTACAAAATAATTCTTAATGTGATAAAAAGAGCATTCTTCATCTTTATATTAATAGGCTTTTCATATGCAGAGATTATTATATTTCAAAGAATTAATCAGTTAAATATAATGAATGTCATATAACATCGTATGAAAGAGAAATTTATAATCTCGTTTATATTAACAAAAGTGCTCTATGAGCATCTGAGTATAATTTAGAAAAACAACGTTATAAAACATTCAGATGCTATGTGTGCCTATTACACAACACATTGAATATTATTAATACTTTCAGTCATGGAGGATTTTACAAAATAATTCTTAATGTGATAAAAAGAGCATTCTTCATCTTTATATTAATAGACTTCTGATATGCAGAGATTACTATATTTCAAAGCATTAAGCAGTTAAATATAATGAATGTCATATAACGTCGTATGAAAGAGAAATGTATAATCTCATTTATATTAATAAAAGTGCTCCATAAGCATCTGAGTATATTTAGAAAAACAACGTTATAAAACATTCAAATGCTATGTGTGCCCGTTACACAACACATTGAATATTATTAATACTTTCAGTCATGGAAGATTTTATAAAACAATTCTTATGTGATAAAAAGAGCATTCTTCTTTTTTATATTAATAGGCTTCTGATATGCAGAGATTATTATATTTCAAAGGATTAAGCAGTTAAATATAATGAATGTCATATAACGTCGTATGAAAGAGAAATGTATACTCTCATTTATATTAATAAATGTGCTCCATAAGCATCTGAGTATATTTAGAAAAACAACGTTATAAAACATTCAAATGGTATCTGTGTCCGTTACACAACACATTGAATATTATTAATACTTTCAGTCATGGAAGATTTTATAAAACAATTCTTATGTGATAAAAAGAGCATTCTTCATTTTTATATTAATAGGCTTCTGATATGCAGAGATTATTATATTTCAAAGGTTTAAGCAGTTAAATATAATGAATGTCATATAACGTCGTATGAAAGAGAAATGTATAATCGCGTTTATATTAATAAAAGTGCTCCATAAGCATCTGAGTATATTTAGAAAAACAACGTTATAAAACATTCAAATGCTATGTGTGCCCATTACACAACACATTGAATATTATTAATACTTTCAGTCATGGAAGATTTTATAAAACAATTCTTATGTGATAAAAAGAGCATTCTTCATTTTTATATTAATAGGCTTCTGATATGCAGAGATTATTATATTTCAAAGGTTTAAGCAGTTAAATATAATGAATGTCATATAACGTCGTATGAAAGAGAAATGTATAATCTCGTTTATATTAATAAAAGTGCTCCATAAGCATCTGAGTATATTTAGAAAAACAACGTTATAAAACATTCAAATGCTATGTGTGCCCATTACACAACACATTGAATATTATTAATACTTTCAGTCATGGAAGATTTTACAAAATAATTGTTAATGTGATAAAAAGAGCATTTTTCATCTTTATATTAAAAGGCTTCTGGTATGCAGAGATTGCTATATTTCAAAGCATTAAGCAGTTAAATATAATGAATGTCAGATAACGCTGTATGAAAGAGAAATGTATCATCTCATTCATATTAATAAAAAGGTGCTCTATTAGCATTTGAGAATAAATTAGAAAAACAACGTTATAAAACATTCAAAATCAATGTCAGTTGACAGCACAATATACTAAATTTTGATAATATTTTCAGGAATAACGATTTTACAAAATACGTATTAAAATGAAAATGTCATACATCACATTTATATTTATAGGCTTCTAGTATAATTAGATTATTATAATACTTCGAAGCATTAAGCAACGGTTAAATATAGAGAATGTTATATAACGTCTTATGAAAGAGAAATTTATAATCTCATTTATATTAATAAAAGTGTTCCATGAGCATCTGAGAATAATTTTGAAAAACAACGTTATAAAACATTCAAATGCGATGTCTGCATATTACACAACCTATTGAATAGTATTAATACTTTTAGTCATGGTAGATTTTACAAAATAATTCTTAATGTGATAAAAAGAGCATTCTTCATCTTTATATTTATAGGCTTTTGATATGCAGAGATTATTATATTTCAAAGAATTAAGCAGTTAAATATAATGAATGTCATATAACGTCGTATGAAAGAGAAATGTATAATCTCCTTCATATTAATAAAAGTGCTCCATGAGCATTTGAGAATAATTTAGAAAAGCAACGTTATAAAACATACAAAATCAATGTCAGTCGACAACACAATATGCTGGTTACTGATAATATTTTCAGGAATAAAAGATTTTACAAAATACTTACTGAAATAATATGTCATACATCACATTTATATTTATAGGCTTGCAGTATAATGAGATTATTATAATAGTTTGAAGCATTAAGCAATGGTTAAATACAGTGAATATTATATAACGTCGTATAAAAGAGAAATGTATAATCAACTTTATATTAATAAAAGTGCTCCATGAGCATTTGAGAATAATTTAGAAAAACAACGTTATAAAACATTCAAAATCAATGTCTGTCGACAACACAATATACTGGTTACTGATAATATTTTCAGGAATAAAAGATTTTACAAAATATTTATTGAAATAAAAATGTCATACATCACATTTATATTTATAGGCTTCTAGTATAATGAGATTATTATAATAGTTTGAAGCCTTAAGCAACGGTTAAATATAGTGAATGTTATATAACGTCGTATGAAAGAGAAATGTATAATCTCCTTTATATTAATAAAAGTGCTCCATGAGCATTTGAGAATAATTTAGAAAAGCAACGTTATAAAACATACAAAATCAATGTCAGTCGACAACACAATATGCTGGTTACTGATAATATTTTCAGGAATAACAGATTTTACAAAATACTTATTGAAATAAAAATGTCATACATCACATTTATATTTATAGGCTTCTAGTATAATGAGATTATTATAATAGTTTGAAGCATTAAGCAATGGTTAAATACAGTGAATATTATATAACGTCGTATAAAAGAGAAATGTATAATCAACTTTATATTAATAAAAGTGCTCCATGAGCATTTGAGAATAATTTAGAAAAACAACGTTATAAAACATTCAAAATCAATGTCAGTCGACAACACAATATGCTGGTTACTGATAATATTTTCAGGAATAAAAGATTTTACAAAATACTTATTGAAATAAAAATGTCATACATCACATTCATATTTATAGGATTGTAGTATAATGAGATTATTATAATAGTTTAAAGCATTAAGCAACGGTTAAATATAGTGAATGTTATATAACGTCGTATGAAAGAGAAATATATAATCTCATTTATATTAATAAATGTGCTCTATGAGCATTTGAGAATAATTTAGAAAAACAACGTTATAAAACATTCAACATCAATGTCAGTCGATCCCACAATATACTCGATTTTGATAATATTTTCAGGAATAAAAGATTTTACAAAATACTTATTAAAATTAAAATGTCATACATCACATTTATATTTATAGGCTTCTAGTATAATGAGATTATTATAATAGTTTGAAGCATTAAGCAACGGTTAAATATAGTGAATTTTATATAACGTCGTATGAAAGAGAAATGTATAATCTCCTTTATATTAATAAAAGTGCTCCATGAGCATCTGAGAATAATTTAGAAAAACAACGTTATAAAACATTGAAAAACTATGTCTGCCTATTACACAACCTATTGAATACTATTTATACTTTCAGGCATAGAAGAATTTACAAAATAATTCATAATTTAATGAAAATATCATACTTCATTTTTATATTAATAGGCTTCTGATATGCAGAGATTGCTACATTTCAAAGCATAAAGCAGCTAAATATAATGAATGCTATATAACGTCGTATGAAAGAGAAATGTATAATCTCATTTCTATTAAGAAATGTGCTCTATGAGCATGTGACAATAATTTAAAAAAGCAACGTTATAAAACATTCAAACGCGATGCCTGCCTATTACACAACACATTGAATACTATTAATACTTTCAGTCATGGAAGATTTTACAAAATAATTCTTAATGTGATAAAAAGAGCATTCTTCATTTTCATATTAATAGGATTCTGATATGCAGAGATTGGTATATTTATAAGCATTAAGCAGTTAAATATAGTGAATGTCATATAACGCTGTATGAAACAGAAATGTATAATCTCATTTATATTAATAAAAAAGTGCTCTATTAGCATTTGAGAATAAATTAGAAAAGCAACGTTATAAAACATACAAAATCAATGTCAGTCGACAGCACAGTATACTGGATTTTGATAACATTTTCAGGATTTAAGATTTTACAAAATACGTATTAAAATGAAAATGTCATACATCACATTTATATTTATAGGCTTCTAGTATAATGAGATTATTATAATACTTTGAAGCATTAAGCAACGGTTAAATATAGTGAATGTTATATAACGTCGTATAAAAGAGAAATTTATAATCTCATTTATATTAATAAATGTGCTTCATGAGCATCTGAGTATAATTTAGAAAAACAACGTTATAAAACATTCAAATGCTATGTGTGCCTATTACACAACACAATGAATATTATTAATACTTTCAGTCATGCAAGATTTTACAAAATAATTCTTAATGTGATAAAAAGAGCATTCTTCATTTTTATATTAATAGGCTTCTGATATGCAGAGATTATTATATTTCAAAGAATTAAGCAGTTAAATATAATGAATGTCATATAACGTCGTATGAAAGAGAAATGTATAATCTCCTTCATATTAATAAAAGTGCTCCATGAGCATTTGAGAATAATTTAAAAAAGCAACGTTATAAAACATACAAAATCAATGTCAGTCGACAACACAATATGCTGGTTACTGATAATATTTTCAGGAATAAAAGATTTTACAAAATACTTATTGAAATAAAAATGTCATACATCACATTTATATTTATAGGCTTCTAGTATAATGAGATTATTATAATAGTTTGAAGCATTAAGCAATGGTTAAATACAGTGAATATTATATAACGTCGTATAAAAGAGAAATGTATAATCAACTTTATATTAATAAAAGTGCTCCATGAGCATTTGAGAATAATTTAGAAAAACAACGTTATAAAACATTCAAAATCAATGTCAGTCGACAACACAATATGCTGGTTACTGATAATATTTTCAGGAATAAAAGATTTTACAAAATACTTATTGAAATAAAAATGTCATACATCACATTCATATTTATAGGCTTGTAGTATAATGAGATTATTATAATAGTTTAAAGCATTAAGCAACGGTTAAATATAGTGAATGTTATATAACGTCGTATGAAAGAGAAATATATAATCTCATTTATATTAATAAATGTGCTCTATGAGCATTTGAGAATAATTTAGAAAAACAACGTTATAAAACATTCAACATCAATGTCAGTCGATCCCACAATATACTCGATTTTGATAATATTTTCAGGAATAAAAGATTTTACAAAATACTTATTAAAATTAAAATGTCATACATCACATTTATATTTATAGGCTTCTAGTATAATGAGATTATTATAATAGTTTGAAGCATTAAACAACGGTTAAATATAGTGAATTTTATATAACGTCGTATGAAAGAGAAATGTATAATCTCCTTTATATTAATAAAAGTGCTCCATGAGCATCTGAGAATAATTTAGAAAAACAACGTTATAAAACATTGAAAAACTATGTCTGCCTATTACACAACCTATTGAATACTATTTATACTTTCAGGCATAGAAGAATTTACAAAATAATTCATAATTTAATGAAAATATCATACTTCATTTTTATATTAATAGGCTTCTGATATGCAGAGATTGCTACATTTCAAAGCATAAAGCAGCTAAATATAATGAATGCTATATAACGTCGTATGAAAGAGAAATGTATAATCTCATTTCTATTAAGAAATGTGCTCTATGAGCATGTGACAATAATTTAAAAAAAACGTTATAAAACATTCAAACGCGATGCCTGCCTATTACACAACACATTGAATACTATTAATACTTTCAGTCATGGAAGATTTTACAAAATAATTCTTAATGTGATAAAAAGAGCATTCTTCATTTTCATATTAATAGGATTCTGATATGCAGAGATTGGTATATTTATAAGCATTAAGCAGTTAAATATAGTGAATGTCATATAACGCTGTATGAAACAGAAATGTATAATCTCATTTATATTAATAAAAAAGTGCTCTATTAGCATTTGAGAATAAATTAGAAAAGCAACGTTATAAAACATACAAAATCAATGTCAGTCGACAGCACAGTATACTGGATTTTGATAACATTTTCAGGATTTAAGATTTTACAAAATACGTATTAAAATGAAAATGTCATACATCACATTTATATTTATAGGCTTCTAGTATAATGAGATTATTATAATACTTTGAAGCATTAAGCAACGGTAAAATATAGTGAATGTTATATAACGTCGTATAAAAGAGAAATTTATAATCTCATTTATATTAATAAATGTGCTTCATGAGCATCTGAGTATAATTTAGAAAAACAACGTTATAAAACATTCAAATGCTATGTGTGCCTATTACACAACACAATGAATATTATTAATACTTTCAGTCATGCAAGATTTTACAAAATAATTCTTAATGTGATAAAAAGAGCATTCTTCATTTTTATATTAATAGGCTTCTGATATGCAGAGATTATTATATTTCAAAGGTTTAAGCAGTTAAATATAATGAATGTCATATAACGTCGTATGAAAGAGAAATGTATAATCTCGTTTATATTAATAAAAGTGCTCCATAAGCATCTGAGTATATTTAGAAAAACAACGTTATAAAACATTCAAATGCTATGTGTGCCCATTACACAACACATTGAATATTATTAATACTTTCAGTCATGGAAGATTTTATAAAACAATTCTTTTGTGATAAAAAGAGCATTCTTCATTTTTATATTAATAGGCTTCTGATATGCAGAGATTATTATATTTCAAAGGTTTAAGCAGTTAAATATAATGAATGTCATATAACGTCGTATGAAAGAGAAATGTATAATCTCGTTTATATTAATAAAAGTGCTCCATAAGCATCTGAGTATATTTAGAAAAACAACGTTATAAAACATTCAAATGCTATGTGTGCCCTTTACACAACACATTGAATATTATTAATACTTTCAGTCATGGAAGATTTTATAAAACAATTCTTATGTGATAAAAAGAGCATTCTTCATTTTTATATTAATAGGCTTCTGATATGCAGAGATTATTATATTTCAAAGGTTTAAGCAGTTAAATATAATGAATGTCATATAACGTCGTATGAAAGAGAAATGTATAATCTCGTTTATATTAATAAAAGTGCTCCATAAGCATCTGAGTATATTTAGAAAAACAACGTTATAAAACATTCAAATGCTATCTGTGCCCTTTACACAACACATTGAATATTATTAATACTTTCAGTCATGGAAGATTTTATAAAACAATTCTTATGTGATAAAAAGAGCATTCTTCATTTTTATATTAATAGGCTTCTGATATGCAGAGATTATTATATTTCAAAGGTTTAAGCAGTTAAATATAATGAATGTCATATAACGTCGTATGAAAGAGAAATGTATAATCTCGTTTATATTAATAAAAGTGCTCCATAAGCATGTGAGTATATTTAGAAAAACAACGTTATAAAACATTCAAATGCTATGTGTGCCCATTACACAACACATTGAATATTATTAATACTTTCAGTCATGGAAGATTTTATAAAACAATTCTTATGTGATAAAAAGAGCATTCTTCATTTTTATATTAATAGGCTTCTGATATGCAGAGATTATTATATTTCAAAGGTTTCAGCAGTTAAATATAATGAATGTCATATAACGTCGTATGAAAGAGAAATGTATAATCTCGTTTATATTAATAAAAGTGCTCCATACGCATGTGAGTATATTTAGAAAAACAACGTTATAAAACATTCAAATGCTATGTGTGCCCATTACACAACACATTGAATATTATTAATACTTTCAGTCATGGAAGATTTTATAAAACAATTCTTATGTGATAAAAAGAGCATTCTTCATTTTTATATTAATAGGCTTCTGATATGCAGAGATTATTATATTTCAAATGTTTAAGCAGTTAAATATAATGAATGTCATATAACGCTGTATGAAACAGAAATGTATAATCTCATTTATATTAATAAAAAAGTGCTCTATTAGCATTTGAGAATAAATTAGAAAAGCAACGTTATAAAACATACAAAATCAATGTCAGTCGACAGCACAGTATACTGGATTTTGATAACATTTTCAGGATTTAAGATTTTACAAAATACGTATTAAAATGAAAATGTCATACATCACATTT
Source organism: Salticus scenicus (assembly GCA_963930645.1). NCBI lineage: Eukaryota > Metazoa > Arthropoda > Arachnida > Araneae > Salticidae > Salticus > Salticus scenicus. The sequence continues at coordinate 16,984,727 of OZ005648.1, read as the reverse complement.
ATATTTATAGGCTTCTAGTATAATGAGATTATTATAATACTTTGAAGCATTAAGCAACGGTTAAATATAGTGAATGTTATATAACGTCGTATAAAAGAGAAATTTATAATCTCATTTATATTAATAAATGTGCTTCATGAGCATCTGAGTATAATTTAGAAAAACAACGTTATAAAACATTCAAATGCTATGTGTGCCTATTACACACCACAATGAATATTATTAATACTTTCAGTCATGCAAGATTTTACAAAATAATTCTTAATGTGATAAAAAGAGCATTCTTCATTTTTATATTAATAGGCTTCTGATATGCAGAGATTATTATATTTCAAAGGTTTAAGCAGTTAAATATAATGAATGTCATATAACGTCGTATGAAAGAGAAATGTATAATCTCGTTTATATTAATAAAAGTGCTCCATAAGCATCTGAGTATATTTAGAAAAACAACGTTATAAAACATTCAAATGCTATGTGTGCCCATTACACAACACATTGAATATTATTAATACTTTCAGTCATGGAAGATTTTATAAAACAATTCTTTTGTGATAAAAAGAGCATTCTTCATTTTTATATTAATAGGCTTCTGATATGCAGAGATTATTATATTTCAAAGGTTTAAGCAGTTAAATATAATGAATGTCATATAACGTCGTATGAAAGAGAAATGTATAATCTCGTTTATATTAATAAAAGTGCTCCATAAGCATCTGAGTATATTTAGAAAAACAACGTTATAAAACATTCAAATGCTATGTGTGCCCTTTACACAACACATTGAATATTATTAATACTTTCAGTCATGGAAGATTTTATAAAACAATTCTTATGTGATAAAAAGAGCATTCTTCATTTTTATATTAATAGGCTTCTGATATGCAGAGATTATTATATTTCAAAGGTTTAAGCAGTTAAATATAATGAATGTCATATAACGTCGTATGAAAGAGAAATGTATAATCTCGTTTATATTAATAAAAGTGCTCCATAAGCATCTGAGTATATTTAGAAAAACAACGTTATAAAACATTCAAATGCTATCTGTGTCCGTTACACAACACATTGAATATTATTAATACTTTCAGTCATGGAAGATTTTATAAAACAATTCTTATGTGATAAAAAGAGCATTCTTCATTTTTATATTAATAGGCTTCTGATATGCAGAGATTATTATATTTCAAAGGTTTAAGCAGTTAAATATAATGAATGTCATATAACGTCGTATGAAAGAGAAATGTATAATCTCGTTTATATTAATAAAAGTGCTCCATAAGCATGTGAGTATATTTAGAAAAACAACGTTATAAAACATTCAAATGCTATGTGTGCCCATTACACAACACATTGAATATTATTAATACTTTCAGTCATGGAAGATTTTATAAAACAATTCTTATGTGATAAAAAGAGCATTCTTCATTTTTATATTAATAGGCTTCTGATATGCAGAGATTATTATATTTCAAAGGTTTAAGCAGGTAAATATAATGAATGTCATATAACGTCGTATGAAAGAGAAATGTATAATCTCGTTTATATTAATAAAAGTGCTCCATAAGCATCTGAGTATATTTAGAAAAACAACGTTATAAAACATTCAAATGCTATGTGTGCCCATTACACAACACATTGAATATTATTAATACTTTCAGTCATGGAAGATTTTATAAAACAATTCTTATGTGATAAAAAGAGCATTCTTCATTTTTATATTAATAGGCTTCTGATATGCAGAGATTTTTATATTTCAAAGGTTTAAGCAGTTAAATATAATGAATGTCATATAACGTCGTATGAAAGAGAAATGTATAATCTCGTTTATATTAATAAAAGTGCTCCATAAGCATCTGAGTATATTTAGAAAAACAACGTTATAAAACATTCAAATGCTATCTGTGTCCGTTACACAACACATTGAATATTATTAATACTTTCAGTCATGGAAGATATTATAAAACAATTCTTATGTGATAAAAAGAGCATTCTTCATTTTTATATTAATAGGCTTCTGATATGCAGAGATTATTATATTTCAAAGGTTTAAGCAGTTAAATATAATGAATGTCATATAACGTCGTATGAAAGAGAAATGTATAATCTCGTTTATATTAATAAAAGTGCTCCATAAGCATCTGAGTATATTTAGAAAAACAACGTTATAAAACATTCAAATGCTATGTGTGCCCATTACACAACACATTGAATATTATTAATACTTTCAGTCATGGAAGATTTTACAAAATAATTGTTAATGTGATAAAAAGAGCATTTTTGATCTTTATATTAAAAGGCTTCTGATATGCAGAGATTGCTATATTTCAAAGCATTAAGCAGTTAAATATAATGAATGTCAGATAACGCTGTATGAAAGAGAAATGTATCATCTCATTCATATTAATAAAAAGGTGCTCTATTAGCATTTGAGAATAAATTAGAAAAACAACGTTATAAAACGTTCAAAATCAATGTCAGTTGACAGCACAATATACTGAATTTTGATAATATTTTCAGGAATAAAGATTTTACAAAATACGTATTAAAATGAAAATGTCATACATCACATTTATATTTATAGGCTTCTAGTATAATTAGATTATTATAATACTTCGAAGCATTAAGCAACGGTTAAATATAGAGAATGTTATATAACGTCTTATGAAAGAGAAATTTATAATCTCATTTATATTAATAAAAGTGTTCCATGAGCATCTGAGAATAATTTAGAAAAACAACGTTATAAAACATTCAAATGCGATGTCTGCATATTACACAACCTATTGAATAGTATTAATACTTTTTGTCATGGTAGGTTTTACAAAATAATTCTTAATGTGATAAAAAGAGCATTCTTCATCTTTATATTTATAGGCTTTTGATATGCAGAGATTATTATATTTCAAAGAATTAAGCAGTTAAATATAATGAATGTCATATAACGTCGTATGAAAGAGAAATGTATAATCTCCTTCATATTAATAAAAGTGCTCTATTAGCATTTGAGAATAAATTAGAAAAACGAAGTTATAAAACATTCAAAATCAATGTCAGTCGACAACACAATATGCTGGTTACTGATAATATTTTCAGGAATAAAAGATTTTACAAAATACTTATTGAAATAAAAATGTCATACATCACATTTATATTTATAGGCTTCTAGTATAATGAGATTATTATAATAGTTTGAAGCATTAAGCAACGGTTAAATATAGTGAATGTTATATAACGTCGTATGAAAGAGAAATGTATAATCTCCTTTATATTAATAAAAGTGCTCCATGAGCATTTGAGAATAATTTAGAAAAGCAACGTTATAAAACATACAAAATCAATGTCAGTCGACAACACAATATGCTGGTTACTGATAATATTTTCAGGAATAAAAGATTTTACAAAATACTTATTGAAATAAAAATGTCATACATCACATTTATATTTATAGGCTTCTAGTATAATGAGATTATTATAATAGTTTGAAGCATTAAGCAATGGTTAAATACAGTGAATATTATATAACGTCGTATAAAAGAGAAATGTATAATCAACTTTATATTAATAAAAGTGCTCCATGAGCATTTGAGAATAATTTAGAAAAACAACGTTATAAAACATTCAAAATCAATGTCAGTCGACAACACAATATGCTGGTTACTGATAATATTTTCAGGAATAAAAGATTTTACAAAATACTTATTGAAATAAAAATGTCATACATCACATTCATATTTATAGGCTTGTAGTATAATGAGATTATTATAATAGTTTAAAGCATTAAGCAACGGTTAAATATAGTGAATGTTATATAACGTCGTATGAAAGAGAAATATATAATCTCATTTATATTAATAAATGTGCTCTATGAGCATTTGAGAATAATTTAGAAAAACAACGTTATAAAACATTCAACATCAATGTCAGTCGATCCCACAATATACTCGATTTTGATAATATTTTCAGGAATAAAAGATTTTACAAAATACTTATTAAAATTAAAATGTCATACATCACATTTATATTTATAGGCTTCTAGTATAATGAGATTATTATAATAGTTTGAAGCATTAAGCAACGGTTAAATATAGTGAATTTTATATAACGTCGTATGAAAGAGAAATGTATAATCTCCTTTATATTAATAAAAGTGCTCCATGAGCATCTGAGAATAATTTAGAAAAACAACGTTATAAAACATTGAAAAACTATGTCTGCCTATTACACAACCTATTGAATACTATTTATACTTTCAGGCATAGAAGAATTTACAAAATAATTCATAATTTAATGAAAATATCATACTTCATTTTCATATTAATAGGCTTCTGATATGCAGAGATTGCTACATTTCAAAGCATAAAGCAGCTAAATATAATGAATGCTATATAACGTCGTATGAAAGAGAAATGTATAATCTCATTTCTATTAAGAAATGTGCTCTATGAGCATGTGACAATAATTTAAAAAAACAACGTTATAAAACATTCAAACGCGATGCCTGCCTATTACACAACACATTGAATACTATTAATACTTTCAGTCATGGAAGATTTTACAAAATATTTCTTAATGTGATAAAAAGGGCATTCTTCATTTTCATATTAATAGGATTCTGATATGCAGAGATTGGTATATTTATAAGCATTAAGCAGTTAAATATAGTGAATGTCATATAACGCTGTATGAAACAGAAATGTATAATCTCATTTATATTAATAAAAAAGTGCTCTATTAGCATTTGAGAATAAATTAGAAAAGCAACGTTATAAAACATACAAAATCAATGTCAGTCGACAGCACAGTATACTGGATTTTGATAACATTTTCAGGATTTAAGATTTTACAAAATACGTATTAAAATGAAAATGTCATACATCACATTTATATTTATAGGCTTCTAGTATAATAAGATTATTATAATACTTTGAAGCATTAAGCAACGGTTAAATATAGTGAATGTTATATAACGTCGTATAAAAGAGAAATTTATAATCTCATTTATATTAATAAATGTGCTTCATGAGCATCTGAGTATAATTTAGAAAAACAACGTTATAAAACATTCAAATGCTATGTGTGCCTATTACACAACACAATGAATATTATTAATACTTTCAGTCATGCAAGATTTTACAAAATAATTCTTAATGTGATAAAAAGAGCATTCTTCATTTTTATATTAATAGGCTTCTGATATGCAGAGATTATTATATTTCAAAGGTTTAAGCAGTTAAATATAATGAATGTCATATAACGTCGTATGAAAGAGAAATGTATAATCTCGTTTATATTAATAAAAGTGCTCCATAAGCATCTGAGTATATTTAGAAAAACAACGTTATAAAACATTCAAATGCTATGTGTGCCCATTACACAACACATTGAATATTATTAATACTTTCAGTCATGGAAGATTTTATAAAACAATTCTTTTGTGATAAAAAGAGCATTCTTCATTTTTATATTAAAAGGCTTCTGATATGCAGAGATTATTATATTTCAAAGGTTTAAGCAGTTAAATATAATGAATGTCATATAACGTCGTATGAAAGAGAAATGTATAATCTCGTTTATATTAATAAAAGTGCTCCATAAGCATCTGAGTATATTTAGAAAAACAACGTTATAAAACATTCAAATGCTATGTGTGCCCTTTACACAACACATTGAATGTTATTAATACTTTCAGTCATGGAAGATTTTATAAAACAATTCTTATGTGATAAAAAGAGCATTCTTCATTTTTATATTAATAGGCTTCTGATATGCAGAGATTATTATATTTCAAAGGTTTAAGCAGTTAAATATAATGAATGTCATATAACGTCGTATGAAAGAGAAATGTATAATCTCATTTATATTAATAAAAGTGCTCCATAAGCATCTGAGTATATTTAGAAAAACAACGTTATAAAACATTCAAATGCTATCTGTGTCCGTTACACAACACATTGAATATTATTAATACTTTCAGTCATGGAAGATATTATAAAACAATTCTTATGTGATAAAAAGAGCATTCTTTATTTTTATATTAATATGCTTCTGATATGCAGAGATTATTATATTTCAAAGGTTTAAGCAGTTAAATATAATGAATGTCATATAACGTCGTATGAAAGAGAAATGTATAATCTCGTTTATATTAATAAAAGTGCTACATACGCATGTGAGTATATTTAGAAAAACAACGTTATAAAACATTCAAATGCTATGTGTGCCCATTACACAACACATTGAATATTATTAATACTTTCAGTCATGGAAGATTTTATAAAACAATTTTTATGTGATAAAAAGAGCATTCTTCATTTTTATATTAATAGGCTTCTGATATGCAGAGATTATTATATTTCAAATGTTTAAGCAGTTAAATATAATGAATGTCATATAACGTCGTATGAAAGAGAAATGTATAATCTCGTTTATATTAATAAAAGTGCTCCATAAGCATCTGAGTATATTTAGAAAAACAACGTTATAAAACATTCAAATGCTATGTGTGCCCATTACACAACACATTGAATATTATTAATACTTTCAGTCATGGATGATTTTATAAAACAATTCTTATGTGATAAAAAGAGCATTCTTCATTTTTATATTAATAGGCTTCTGATATGCAGAGATTATTATATTTCAAAGGTTTAAGCAGTTAAATATAATGAATGTCATATAACGTCGTATGAAAGAGAAATGTATAATCTCGTTTATATTAATAAAAGTGCTCCATAAGCATCTGAGTATATTTAGAAAAACAACGTTATAAAACATTCAAATGCTATCTGTGTCCGTTACACAACACATTGAATATTATTAATACTTTCAGTCATGGAAGATATTATAAAACAATTCTTATGTGATAAAAAGAGCATTCTTCATTTTTATATTAATAGGCTTCTGATATGCAGAGATTATTATATTTCAAAGGTTTAAGCAGTTAAATATAATGAATGTCATATAACGTCGTATGAAAGAGAAATGTATAATCTCGTTTATATTAATAAAAGTGCTCCATAAGCATCTGAGTATATTTAGAAAAACAACGTTATAAAACATTCAAATGCTATGTGTGCCCATTACACAACACATTGAATATTATTAATACTTTCAGTCATGGAAGATTTTATAAAACAATTCTTATGTGATAAAAAGAGCATTCTTCATTTTTATATTAATAGGCTTCTGATATGCAGAGATTATTATATTTCAAAGGTTTAAGCAGTTAAATATAATGAATGTCATATAACGTCGTATGAAAGAGAAATGTATAATCTCGTTTATATTAATAAAAGTGCTCCATAAGCATCTGAGTATATTTAGAAAAACAACGTTATAAAACATTCAAATGCTATCTGTGTCCGTTACACAACACATTGAATATTATTAATACTTTCAGTCATGGAAGATTTTATAAAACAATTCTTATGTGATAAAAAGAGCATTCTTCATTTTTATATTAATAGGCTTCTGATATGCAGAGATTATTATATTTCAAAGGTTTAAGCAGTTAAATATAATGAATGTCATATAACGTCGTATGAAAGAGAAATGTATAATCTCGTTTATATTAATAAAAGTGCTCCATAAGCATCTGAGTATATTTAGAAAAACAACGTTATAAAACATTCAAATGCTATGTGTGCCCATTACACAACACATTGAATATTATTAATACTTTCAGTCATGGAAGATTTTACAAAATAATTGTTAATGTGATAAAAAGAGCATTTTTCATCTTTATATTAAAAGGCTTCTGATATGCAGAGATTGCTATATTTCAAAGCATTAAGCAGTTAAATATAATGAATGTCAGATAACGCTGTATGAAAGAGAAATGTATCATCTCATTCATATTAATAAAAAGGTGCTCTATTAGCATTTGAGAATACATTAGAAAAACAACGTTATAAAACGTTCAAAATCAATGTCAGTTGACAGCACAATATACTGAATTTTGATAATATTTTCAGGAATAAAGATTTTACAAAATACGTATTAAAATGAAAATGTCATACATCACATTTATATTTATAGGCTTCTAGTATAATTAGATTATTATAATACTTCGAAGCATTAAGCAACGGTTAAATATAGAGAATGTTATATAACGTCTTATGAAAGAGAAATTTATAATCTCATTTATATTAATAAAAGTGTTCCATGAGCATCTGAGAATAATTTAGAAAAACAACGTTATAAAACATTCAAATGCGATGTCTGCATATTACACAACCTATTAAATAGTATTAATACTTTCAGTCATGGAAGATTTTACAAAATATTTCTTAATGTGATAAAAAGAGCATTCTTCATTTTCATATTAATAGGATTCTGATATGCAGAGATTGGTATATTTATAAGCATTAAGCAGTTAAATATAGTGAATGTCATATAACGCTGTATGAAACAGAAATGTATAATCTCATTTATATTAATAAAAAAGTGCTCTATTAGCATTTGAGAATAAATTAGAAAAGCAACGTTATAAAACATACAAAATCAATGTCAGTCGACAGCACAGTATACTGGATTTTGATAACATTTTCAGGATTTAAGATTTTACAAAATACGTATTAAAATGAAAATGTCATACATCACATTTATATTTATAGGCTTCTAGTATAATAAGATTATTATAATACTTTGAAGCATTAAGCAACGGTTAAATATAGTGAATGTTATATAACGTCGTATAAAAGAGAAATTTATAATCTCATTTATATTAATAAATGTGCTTCATGAGCATCTGAGTATAATTTAGAAAAACAACGTTATAAAACATTCAAATGCTATGTGTGCCTATTACACAACACAATGAATATTATTAATACTGTCAGTCATGCAAGATTTTACAAAATAATTCTTAATGTGATAAAAAGAGCATTCTTCATTTTTATATTAATAGGCTTCTGATATGCAGAGATTATTATATTTCAAAGGTTTAAGCAGTTAAATATAATGAATGTCATATAACGTCGTATGAAAGAGAAATGTATAATCTCGTTTATATTAATAAAAGTGCTCCATAAGCATCTGAGTATATTTAGAAAAACAACGTTATAAAACATTCAAATGCTATGTGTGCCCATTACACAACACATTGAATATTATTAATACTTTCAGTCATGGAAGATTTTATAAAACAATTCTTTTGTGATAAAAAGAGCATTCTTCATTTTTATATTAAAAGGCTTCTGATATGCAGAGATTATTATATTTCAAAGGTTTAAGCAGTTAAATATAATGAATGTCATATAACGTCGTATGAAAGAGAAATGTATAATCTCGTTTATATTAATAAAAGTGCTCCATAAGCATCTGAGTATATTTAGAAAAACAACGTTATAAAACATTCAAATGCTATGTGTGCCCTTTACACAACACATTGAATGTTATTAATACTTTCAGTCATGGAAGATTTTATAAAACAATTCTTATGTGATAAAAAGAGCATTCTTCATTTTTATATTAATAGGCTTCTGATATGCAGAGATTATTATATTTCACAGGTTTAAGCAGTTAAATATAATGAATGTCATATAACGTCGTATGAAAGAGAAATGTATAATCTCGTTTATATTAATAAAAGTGCTCCATAAGCATCTGAGTATATTTAGAAAAACAACGTTATAAAACATTCAAATGCTATCTGTGTCCGTTACACAACACATTGAATATTATTAATACTTTCAGTCATGGAAGATATTATAAAACAATTCTTATGTGATAAAAAGAGCATTCTTTATTTTTATATTAATAGGCTTCTGATATGCAGAGATTATTATATTTCAAAGGTTTAAGCAGTTAAATATAATGAATGTCATATAACGTCGTATGAAAGAGAAATGTATAATCTCGTTTATATTAATAAAAGTGCTACATACGCATGTGAGTATATTTAGAAAAACAACGTTATAAAACATTCAAATGCTATGTGTGCCCATTACACAACACATTGAATATTATTAATACTTTCAGTCATGGAAGATTTTATAAAACAATTTTTATGTGATAAAAAGAGCATTCTTCATTTTTATATTAATAGGCTTCTGATATGCAGAGATTATTATATTTCAAATGTTTAAGCAGTTAAATATAATGAATGTCATATAACGTCGTATGAAAGAGAAATGTATAATCTCGTTTATATTAATAAAAGTGCTCCATAAGCATCTGAGTATATTTAGAAAAACAACGTTATAAAACATTCAAATGCTATGTGTGCCCATTACACAACACATTGAATATTATTAATACTTTCAGTCATGGAAGATTTTATAAAACAATTCTTATGTGATAAAAAGAGCATTCTTCATTTTTATATTAATAGGCTTCTGATATGCAGAGATTATTATATGTCAAAGGTTTAAGCAGTTAAATATAATGAATGTCATATAACGTCGTATGAAAGAGAAATGTATAATCTCGTTTATATTAATAAAAGTGCTCCATAAGCATCTGAGTATATTTAGAAAAACAACGTTATAAAACATTCAAATGCTATCTGTGTCCGTTACACAACACATTGAATATTATTAATACTTTCAGTCATGGAAGATATTATAAAACAATTCTTATGTGATAAAAAGAGCATTCTTCATTTTTATATTAATAGGCTTCTGATATGCAGAGATTATTATATTTCAAAGGTTTAAGCAGTTAAATATAATGAATGTCATATAACGTCGTATGAAAGAGAAATGTATAATCTCGTTTATATTAATAAAAGTGCTCCATAAGCATCTGAGTATATTTAGAAAAACAACGTTATAAAACATTCAAATGCTATGTGTGCCCATTACACAACACATTGAATATTATTAATACTTTCAGTCATGGAAGATTTTATAAAACAATTCTTATGTGATAAAAAGAGCATTCTTCATTTTTATATTAATAGGCTTCTGATATGCAGAGATTATTATATTTCAAAGGTTTAAGCAGTTAAATATAATGAATGTCATATAACGTCGTATGAAAGAGAAATGTATAATCTCGTTTATATTAATAAAAGTGCTCCATAAGCATCTGAGTATATTTAGAAAAACAACGTTATAAAACATTCAAATGCTATCTGTGTCCGTTACACAACACATTGAATATTATTAATACTTTCAGTCATGGAAGATTTTATAAAACAATTCTTATGTGATAAAAAGAGCATTCTTCATTTTTATATTAATAGGCTTCTGATATGCAGAGATTATTATATTTCAAAGGTTTAAGCAGTTAAATATAATGAATGTCATATAACGTCGTATGAAAGAGAAATGTATAATCTCGTTTATATTAATAAAAGTGCTCCATAAGCATCTGAGTATATTTAGAAAAACAACGTTATAAAACATTCAAATGCTATGTGTGCCCATTACACAACACATTGAATATTATTAATACTTTCAGTCATGGAAGATTTTACAAAATAATTGTTAATGTGATAAAAAGAGCATTTTTCATCTTTATATTAAAAGGCTTCTGATATGCAGAGATTGCTATATTTCAAAGCATTAAGCAGTTAAATATAATGAATGTCAGATAACGCTGTATGAAAGAGAAATGTATCATCTCATTCATATTAATAAAAAGGTGCTCTATTAGCATTTGAGAATAAATTAGAAAAACAACGTTATAAAACGTTCAAAATCAATGTCAGTTGACAGCACAATATACTGAATTTTGATAATATTTTCAGGAATAAAGATTTTACAAAATACGTATTAAAATGAAAATGTCATACATCACATTTATATTTATAGGCTTCTAGTATAATTAGATTATTATAATACTTCGAAGCATTAAGCAACGGTTAAATATAGAGAATGTTATATAACGTCTTATGAAAGAGAAATTTATAATCTCATTTATATTAATAAAAGTGTTCCATGAGCATCTGAGAATAATTTAGAAAAACAACGTTATAAAACATTCAAATGCGATGTCTGCATATTACACAACCTATTGAATAGTATTAATACTTTTAGTCATGGTAGGTTTTACAAAATAATTCTTAATGTGATAAAAAGAGCATTCTTCATCTTTATATTTATAGGCTTTTGATATGCAGAGATTATTATATTTCAAAGAATTAAGCAGTTAAATATAATGAATGTCATATAACGTCGTATGAAAGAGAAATGTATAATCTCCTTCATATTAATAAAAGTGCTCCATGAGCATTTGAGAATAATTTAGAAAAGCAACGTTATAAAACATACAAAATCAATGTCAGTCGACAACACAATATGCTGGTTACTGATAATATTTTCAGGAATAAAAGATTTTACAAAATACTTATTGAAATAAAAATGTCATACATCACATTTATATTTATAGGCTTGCAGTATAATGAGATTATTATAATAGTTTGAAGCATTAAGCAATGGTTAAATACAGTGAATATTATATAACGTCGTATAAAAGAGAAATGTATAATCAACTTTATATTAATAAAAGTGCTCCATGAGCATTTGAGAATAATTTAGAAAAACAACGTTATAAAACATTCAAAATCAATGTCAGTCGACAACACAATATACTGGTTACTGATAATATTTTCAGGAATAAAAGATTTTACAAAATATTTATTGAAATAAAAATGTCATACATCACATTTATATTTATAGGCTTCTAGTATAATGAGATTATTATAATAGTTTGAAGCATTAAGCAACGGTTAAATATAGTGAATGTTATATAACGTCGTATGAAAGAGAAATGTATAATCTCCTTTATATTAATAAAAGTGCTCCATGAGCATTTGAGAATAATTTAGAAAAGCAACGTTATAAAACATACAAAATCAATGTCAGTCGACAACACAATATGCTGGTTACTGATAATATTTTCAGGAATAAAAGATTTTACAAAATACTTATTGAAATAAAAATGTCATACATCACATTTATATTTATAGGCTTCTAGTATAATGAGATTATTATAATAGTTTGAAGCATTAAGCAATGGTTAAATACAGTGAATATTATATAACGTCGTATAAAGAGAAATGTATAATCAACTTTATATTAATAAAAGTGCTCCATGAGCATTTGAGAATAATTTAGAAAAACAACGTTATAAAACATACAAAATCAATGTCAGTCGACAACACAATATGCTGGTTACTGATAATATTTTCAGGAATAAAAGATTTTACAAAATACTTATTGAAATAAAAATGTCATACATCACATTTATATTTATAGGCTTCTAGTATAATGAGATTATTATAATAGTTTGAAGCATTAAGCAATGGTTAAATACAGTGAATATTATATAACGTCGTATAAAAGAGAAATGTATAATCAACTTTATATTAATAAAAGTGCTCCATGAGCATTTGAGAATAATTTAGAAAAACAACGTTATAAAACATTCAAAATCAATGTCAGTCGACAACACAATATACTGGTTACTGATAATATTTTCAGAAATAAAAGATTTTACAAAATACTTATTGAAATAAAAATGTCATACATCACATTTATATTTATAGGCTTCTAGTATAATGAGATTATTATAATAGTTTGAAGCATTAAGCAATGGTTAAATACAGTGAATATTATATAACGTCGTATAAAAGAGAAATGTATAATCTCCTTTATATTAATAAAAGTGCTCCATGAGCATCTGAGAATAATTTAGAAAAACAACGTTATAAAACATTGAAAAACTATGTCTGCCTATTACACAACCTTTTGAATACTATTTATACTTTCAGGCATAGAAGAATTTACAAAATAATTCATAATTTAATGAAAATATCATACTTCATTTTTATATTAATAGGCTTCTGATATGCAGAGATTGCTACATTTCAAAGCATAAAGCAGCTAAATATAATGAATGCTATATAACGTCGTATGAAAGAGAAATGTATAATCTCATTTCTATTAAGAAATGTGCTCTATGGGCATGTGACAATAATTTAAAAAAACAACGTTATAAAACATTCAAACGCGATGCCTGCCTATTACACAACACATTGAATACTGTTAATACTTTCAGTCATGGAAGATTTTACAAAATAATTCTTAATGTGATAAAAAGAGCATTCTTCATTTTCATATTAATAGGATTCTGATATGCAGAGATTGGTATATTTATAAGCATTAAGCAGTTAAATATAGTGAATGTCATATAACGCTGTATGAAACAGAAATGTATAATCTCATTTATATTAATAAAAAAGTGCTCTATTAGCATTTGAGAATAAATTGGAAAAACAAAGTTATAAAACATTCAAAATCAATGTCAGTCGACAGCACAATATACTGGATTTTGATAATATTTTCAGGATTTAAGATTTTACAAAATACGTATTAAAATGAAAATGTCATACATCACATTTATATTTATAGGCTTCTAGTATAATGAGATTATTATAATACTTTGAAGCATTAAGCAACGGTTAAATATAGTGAATGTTATATAACGTCGTATAAAAGAGAAATTTATAATCTCATTTATATTAATAAATGTGCTTCATGAGCATCTGAGTATAATTTAGAAAAACAACGTTATAAAACATTCAAATGCTATGTGTGCCTATTACACAACACAATGAATGTTATTAATACTTTCAGTCATGCAAGATTTTACAAAATAATTCTTAATGTGATAAAAAGAGCATTCTTCATCTTTATATTAATAGGCTTCTCATATGCAGAGATTATTATATTTCAAAGAATTAATCAGTTAAATATAATGAATGTCATATAACGTCGTATGAAAGAGAAATTTATAATCTCGTTTATATTAACAAAAGTGCTCTATGAGCATCTGAGTATAATTTAGAAAAACAACGTTATAAAACATTCAGATGCTATGTGTGCCTATTACACAACACATTGAATATTATTAATACTTTCAGTCATGGAGGATTTTACAAAACAATTCTTATGTGATAAAAAGAGCATTCTTCATTTTTATATTAATAGGCTTCTGATATGCAGAGATTATTATATTTCAAAGGTTTAAGCAGTTAAATATAATGAATGTCATATAACGTCGTATGAAAGAGAAATGTATAATCTCGTTTATATTAATAAAAGTGCTCCATAAGCATCTGAGTATATTTAGAAAAACAACGTTATAAAACATTCAAATGCTATGTGTGCCCGTTACACAACACATTGAATATTATTAATACTTTCAGTCATGGAAGATTTTATAAAACAATTCTTATGTGATAAAAAGAGCATTCTTCATTTTTATATTAATAGGCTTCTGATATGCAGAGATTATTATATTTTAAAGGATTAAGCAGTTAAATATAATGAATGTCATATAACGTCGTATGAAAGAGAAATGTATAATCTCATTTATATTAATAAATGTGCTCCATAAGCATCTGAGTATATTTAGAAAAACAACGTTATAAAACATTCAAATGCTATCTGTGTCCGTTACACAACACATTGAATATTATGAATACTTTCAGTCATGGAAGATTTTATAAAACAATTCTTATGTGATAAAAAGAGCATTCTTCATTTTTATATTAATAGGCTTCTGATATGCAGAGATTATTATATTTCAAAGGTTTAAGCAGTTAAATATAATGAATGTCATATAACGTCGTATGAAAGAGAAATGTATAATCTCGTTTATATTAATAAAAGTGCTCCATAAGCATCTGAGTATATTTAGAAAAACAACGTTATAAAACATTCAAATGCTATGTGTGCCCATTACACAACACATTGAATATTATTAATACTTTCAGTCATGGAAGATTTTACAAAATAATTGTTAATGTGATAAAAAGAGCATTTTTCATCTTTATATTGAAAGGCTTCTGATATGCAGAGATTGCTATATTTCAAAGCATTAAGCAGTTAAATATAATGAATGTCAGATAACGCTGTATGAAAGAGAAATGTATCATCTCATTCATATTAATAAAAAGGTGCTCTATTAGCATTTGAGAATAAATTAGAAAAACAACGTTATAAAACATTCAAAATCAATGTCAGTTGACAGCACAATATACTGAATTTTGATAATATTTTCAGGAATAAAGATTTTACAAAATACGTATTAAAATGAAAATGTCATACATCACATTTATATTTATAGGCTTCTAGTATAATTAGATTATTATAATACTTCGAAGCATTAAGCAACGGTTAAATATAGTGAATGTTATATAAAGTCTTATGAAAGAGAAATTTATAATCTCATTTATATTAATAAAAGTGTTCCATGTGCATCTGAGAATAATTTAGAAAAACAACGTTATAAAACATTCAAATGCGATGTCTGCATATTACACAACCTATTGAATAGTATTAATACTTTTAGTCATGGTAGATTTTACAAAATAATTCTTAATGTGATAAAAAGAGCATTCTTCATCTTTATATTTATAGGCTTTTGATATGCAGAGATTATTATATTTCAAAGAATTAAGCAGTTAAATATAATGAATGTCATATAACGTCGTATGAAAGAGAAATGTATAATCTCCTTTATATTAATAAAAGTGCTCCATAAGCATCTGAGTATAATTTAGAAAAACAACGTTATAAAACATTCAAATGCTATGTTTGCCTATTCCACAACACATTGAATATTATTAATATTTTCAGTCATGGAGGATTTTACAAAATACTTCTTAATGTGATAAAAAGAGCATTTTTCATCTTTATATTAAAAGGCTTCTGATATGCAGAGATTGCTATATTTCAAAGCATTAAGCAGTTAAATATAATGAATGTCATATAACGTCGTATGAAAGAGAAATGTATAATCTCATTTATATTAATAAAAGTGCTCCATAAGCATCTGAGTATAATTTAGAAAAACAACGTTATAAAACATTCAAGTGCTATGTGTGCCTATTACACAACACATTGAATATTATTAATACTTTCAGTCATGGAGGATTTTACAAAATAATTCTTATGTGATAAAAAGAGCATTCTTCATTTTTATATTAATAGGCTTCTGATATGCAGAGATTATTATATTTTAAAGGATTAAGCAGTTAAATATAATGAATGTCATATAACGTCGTATGAAAGAGAAATGTATAATCTCATTTATATTAATAAATGTGCTCCATAAGCATCTGAGTATATTTAGAAAAACAACGTTATAAAACATTCAAATGCTATCTGTGTCCGTTACACAACACATTGAATATTATGAATACTTTCAGTCATGGAAGATTTTATAAAACAATTCTTATGTGATAAAAAGAGCATTCTTCATTTTTATATTAATAGGCTTCTGATATGCAGAGATTATTATATTTCAAAGGTTTAAGCAGTTAAATATAATGAATGTCATATAACGTCGTATGAAAGAGAAATGTATAATCTCGTTTATATTAATAAAAGTGCTCCATAAGCATCTGAGTATATTTAGAAAAACAACGTTATAAAACATTCAAATGCTATGTGTGCCCATTACACAACACATTGAATATTATTAATACTTTCAGTCATGGAAGATTTTACAAAATAATTGTTAATGTGATAAAAAGAGCATTTTTCATCTTTATATTGAAAGGCTTCTGATATGCAGAGATTGCTATATTTCAAAGCATTAAGCAGTTAAATATAATGAATGTCAGATAACGCTGTATGAAAGAGAAATGTATCATCTCATTCATATTAATAAAAAGGTGCTCTATTAGCATTTGAGAATAAATTAGAAAAACAACGTTATAAAACATTCAAAATCAATGTCAGTTGACAGCACAATATACTGAATTTTGATAATATTTTCAGGAATAAAGATTTTACAAAATACGTATTAAAATGAAAATGTCATACATCACATTTATATTTATAGGCTTCTAGTATAATTAGATTATTATAATACTTCGAAGCATTAAGCAACGGTTAAATATAGTGAATGTTATATAAAGTCTTATGAAAGAGAAATTTATAATCTCATTTATATTAATAAAAGTGTTCCATGTGCATCTGAGAATAATTTAGAAAAACAACGTTATAAAACATTCAAATGCGATGTCTGCATATTACACAACCTATTGAATAGTATTAATACTTTTAGTCATGGTAGATTTTACAAAATAATTCTTAATGTGATAAAAAGAGCATTCTTCATCTTTATATTTATAGGCTTTTGATATGCAGAGATTATTATATTTCAAAGAATTAAGCAGTTAAATATAATGAATGTCATATAACGTCGTATGAAAGAGAAATGTATAATCTCCTTTATATTAATAAAAGTGCTCCATAAGCATCTGAGTATAATTTAGAAAAACAACGTTATAAAACATTCAAATGCTATGTTTGCCTATTACACAACACATTGAATATTATTAATATTTTCAGTCATGGAGGATTTTACAAAATACTTCTTAATGTGATAAAAAGAGCATTTTTCATCTTTATATTAAAAGGCTTCTGATATGCAGAGATTGCTATATTTCAAAGCATTAAGCAGTTAAATATAATGAATGTCATATAACGTCGTATGAAAGAGAAATGTATAATCTCATTTATATTAATAAAAGTGCTCCATAAGCATCTGAGTATAATTTAGAAAAACAACGTTATAAAACATTCAAGTGCTATGTGTGCCTATTACACAACACATTGAATATTATTAATACTTTCAGTCATGGAAGATTTTACAAAATAATTCTTAATGTGATAAAAGAGCATTCATAAATAAGTGTATATAAGGTTCATAAATAAGTGTACTAAATTGCAAGTCAATAGCGTGATTTGTGCAGCCGCTTTCGCGGTACATACAAATTCTTCCAATAGACCGTAATGATTTGAAAAACTTTGCGTGCCCTCTTACACAATCTAAAAATGCAGTACTCACCCAAAACTATACAGCTAATTCTGAAGGAGACATAAACATGGTTACCAAATTGCAAGCCAATAGCGCGATTTTTGTGACCGCTATTGCGAGACAAACAGACAGATAGACGGAACCCAAAATCTTTTTGAGTCTCCACAAGGAGGCCTCCACTGATGTTTCGTAAACTAGGGCATCTGCAGATCAGGAGCCTTAACGTCCTATTTGCATCACAGATTATTCAACAGGTCATTTTTATTTATTCCTTATTAAATATTATATATATATATTGATTCGATTGACTTGCTACATAAACAGATACGTTTTTGAAGGAGGCTGTATATCATATATATGTATTCTTAATAACTGACAATCTTGTATTATTTCCCTGATATTCATAAATGCCAAATTACATAGCACATCGGAATTATTTTGCGTAACTTTGTAAGCTAATTACTAATTCTGTGCCCACACTCTTCAACAGACAAACATGCTTTTAGAATTCTAATAAAATTCCATTATATTTGTTATGGTGAATTGTGAATTTCAACAGAAACAATATTTTTTAAATCTTAATATTTTAAATTTTACCAGAACTGTTTCATTTTTTTTTCAAAACTTGTATACTTTTACAAAACTATATATTTTTTAAACCCTTAGTACATGAGAGTGAATTTTTTTAATTTATCAAATATACTAAACTATACCTTTTTATAATTTCTAAATGTCAGGAAACTAAATTTTTTTTTAATTTACCAATTCTGCAAAAACTATATGTTTCTATAATTTTTTAAACGTTACACGAATGGTTTAATTTTATAAAAAAAAACTTTTATATATATTCTTCGTTTTTTTTATTCAAAAATTGGGTGTAGTTGCACTTAAGAATTTTCTTAGCTTATTTACGAAAACAAGATAGGCGGTGGGAATGAAATGACTGTTATATTTTTTTTTTTGTTCTTGTTTTTACTTCAAGGGAAAGGGAGAGTATTTTGCCCACAGATGGTGTTGACAACAGTGTCGCAGAAATTTCCATTTTCTGGGAAAAACAAGCGCTAGGGAGCTGTAGGGAATTTGTTCGTGTGGGGTTTGTACCTCGTTCGCAGAAATTCTTGTTTTTGGAAACTCAAAAATGCTATCTTGCTAGTAAAAATGGTGGAAGTGGTACGTAATTTGAGAATTTAAGGGGATCTTGGGATTACATAAATTCGCGAATAGTGTCAGGAGAGTTCAGAGTTTAATTCTGGAATTTTGTGAGTTGAAAAAAAAAAAATCCCAGATGTTTTTGTTTCACAACAGGGCATCGGGCGGAAAATTTTTATTTTTTTTTACTTCATTACATAGGGGTGAGAAATGTCCCTCCTTGAGGCGAAGTGTCCTATCACCGCGTGGGGGAATCACGACTAGGTGTGGTTGTTTTGAGGGAATGGATTTTCATTGGGTAGTGAATAATTTAGAAATCCCGGCTGGCAACACTAGCTGGAATGCTCTTCGCTTTTTTGAAAAAAAAATTAATTTTTCGACGTTAGGACAGCGATGTACCAAGACATGTGAATAGGCAGCTCTTAAAAGGAAGGGGAGCTCGCGGGCTCCCCAGAATAGGCAGAAGGTTTTGAGGGTTCGAGCAGCATGGTCGCCCCTTCGTACTCCTCCCGAAGGTCCTATATTAGGCCTAGAAATCTTCGTAGCCGTGGAGCTCTCTCGATGCTACGCCGCTAAAGACACTACTCCGTTTCTCCGACCCGCAGCTATAATAGGTCCACTGCACGGATGCTCCTATGTTGCAGTTTGAATTCGGTATAAGTCCAGAGAATTAAACCATGCTGGGTACTAAAAATAAGGCAAGCTTTGCACCATCAAGATTAGACTTATTATATTTAAGAGGCCTAGTTAGTGCCTAGCACCCAGGTCTACGAAGCTCCGATCGTCTTTTGGAGGGGAGACCTGGGAGGCACGGAATAACTTTATAGACAACGGCCTCGATCACAAATGCTAGACGTTAAGAGTCTGCGAGTCGGTTGTTTCAAAAAAACCGCTGAAAAGCCATGGACTGGTCCTAGTCATCCTTGGATGCTCATAGAAAAAATAATCGGCCAGAGGATCCGCATATGAATTAGTTTTTGACGGCCCTACGGCGAGAAGATCCGCCTCTGAATTAGTTTTTTTTGACGGCCCTAACCAAGCCCCTGCGGCGGACAGTGTCACCACGTCTGGAGGAATCTTTAACCTTCCATAAGTGTAAGTTTTGAAATATTTATTAGAATTATATTTATATATATATATTTTGTGTCTGAAATAATAATATAACTGATTATGTGCATATCCAGGGATATTTGATTGATTAAAAGGTGTTTACGTATATATATATATAAAATAAAAAAATTATTTTATGAAAAATATGTAATAAAATGTTTCTAAAGATTAACTTCTCTTGCTGGTATTATTTGTCATTAAATAAGAGTGTATTTCTTGGAAAAGCGTAATAAATTTTATTGATATGATTATTTTTCTGTATTATTTTATTTATGAATATAATGAGATCCTATAATTATTTAAAGTAAATTTTAAGGTAGAACAATTAGATTATAAATATTTGTTTTTATTCATAACAGCGATAGCAGTGTCCCCTGATTATTTAGGAGTATGTTTTATGAATAATTAAACGGATGGGTATTCATTTAGTTATTGAGCAGGTTATAGATGCTTTAATTAGTCTATAGTAAAACTTTAATATATTAAGGGTAATTCGTAATGAGTACCTAACAAGATTAAATAACCGAGTTAGCAAGTAAAACTTATGTGAGTTTTAAACACAAAAATGGTCAGGAATCATGGGCAGTGAGTTGGTTCAGTCCTCTGATTTGGAATTGTGTTCTGACTGCTAATAGTAATGTAAAAAAAAAAAAGAAAGAAAAGAGTTATGTGTATTATTTAGACTATGATAGTAGGTGGTTATAACACATGAAAAGTAAATTTTTGTTGCTTGCAATTCCAGAGGAGGATTGAGCTAACAGTTTCCTTTTTAGGTCCAGATGTATGAAGAAATAAAGTCATTTTTACATTTTTTCTTTTTCTTTTTATTTAATTTAAGTACTGCCCGATTCCTTTTGATAATTGAATGACTTGAATTAGAACTGAAAATAAGGAGGTCTAGATCATATATAGGAGATATATATATATTTATTAATAATATTCCAAATACTTAAATAGATTAAAGAAATTAATTAATTCATACCTGTTCAGTGTCTTTCAAGATAGGTAACAATTGGACATTGCTATCACTGGTGTTTTTTTTTTACCTGGGTTAAAATTGAAATTACACAACGCGGTTTTATTTTAGTTATGATTAAAGAAAATTATTCATTGAATTTGTTTTGAATATTCAATCTGAGGAGTAAAGAGTTCGTAATTTTCTTTATTTCACTATACGTACAAAAGTATAATAAATGCTGATGCTTTCTTTAGTAAAAGGTAGGGATATGAACTTGCTTGGATATAGATCTGTATGAATTAAGATTGTTTGATAATTTTGTAGAAAAACCCTTTACCGTAACCTTTTGGCATTACATCAGATAACATAGATATATTAAATTACTTGTAAAAATAATAAGTTAGAATTAAATTTATACTCGAGTTTTTTTTTTGTGTTTCTTTATTTGATTTTGCTATCTCTTATATACAAAAAAAAGGTTGTAATCTATTGAATTTTAGAGTTAATAATTTGATAAATTTTTATTTGAAATTAGAATTATTTGTATGGATAACAAAAAGAGAAAAACAAATATATCCAGGCAGAGTTCAATTTACTAGTGTAAACAAAATTTGATGGTATATCTATTTCATAAAAAGTAAATAGTTTTTGTTTAAGGAAAGCATCAACTTTAAGAAAAGTAAAGAGAAAAGGCCATTAAAACAATTAAAGTAATTTAGTAGGATTAGGAAAATTTATATATGTAAAAGATAAAAAGATTAAATTCAAAAAAATAATGTTGTGAAAAGTAAAAAGTACAATGCAAAAGGTAAAAATATCATAACATAATAACTGACAAATTTCACAATATAAGAAGTGGCGCCGTGAGACCAGGATCTCACATGATCTTTATTGCGGAAAGAGTTATTAATAAATTTAGTTACTAGAATATTGTTGGCGCTAGGTTGATATTTTTATAGAAAAGATTCCCTTTTTGTTGATGCTTAATGGTGTTGATTTGGAGTATGCTATTTCTTTTGTAAAAGATTTGTATTCCCTTATTGGTTAACTGTAATTTGATATTAACCCCTTCCACTCCAGGGACGTACGTGCGTACGTCCTAGTGTTAATGGCCATTAATACCATGGACGTACGTGCATACGTCCAAAGAAAGTATACGATACTATTTCAAAATTATAATCTGGTATTTCAGACATTTACACTACAGCTAGCCTGGAGTGGAAGGGGTTAATGATTTTATTATTTCTAGGAAGTGTGTATTCTAGTATGGCTTAGTTATCCTTAGAGCCAAAAAAAAAAAAAAAAAAAAAGTTTTGATATTTTTTTTATTTTTATTTACTCAAAAACTGTCTGGTTTAACTGCTAAACTTATACAAAAATTATCTTTATTACTATACTTAATTTTTAAAATTTTCTAGACTCCTTATAAAAAAAAAAAAAAAAAAAAAAAAAAAAAAAATTTTCAAATAGGGGAATATAAAAGAGAAAAATATATATTTAAATATATCAGGGTGTAAGAAATATATATAAATCGTCGTGCGGTAAAATAACATCCTTCATTGTTTTATTCTTTGAAATTGTTTTCATATGTATAAAAAAAAAATTTTTATTATTGTGTTTTGTGCTTGTATGAATTTTTTTTTTTGCATAGAAGTATATTTATATCTCAAAACTGAGTGTGATATAAAACAGTAGAATGTATTAAAATAATATACTAAATTTGGGTATTGCCCTCTCCTTGCACTTGAAAAAGTTTTACCCTCAAGGAAAGGATATATTTTTCTTTTTCTCTCTCTCTCGGTATATATTTTCTTTTATTATTTATTTACTTAGCCCCCTATATGGATAGATATAATTTGATCCAAAATTAATGATAACAAAATATTTTTCCCAGTCTATTTATATTTAAAATTTTACAAAAGAAAAGAAAACACGATTTGATAATTTGTATGCAGAGTACTGTCTAAATGCTAAACTTTTACTAAACTATGTTTATATATATGTGTATTTTTTAAATTTTCTAGACTTGTTATTTAAAAAAAAAAAGGGGGGGTAAAGATTTTTTTTGTTTTGATAACTTGAAGGTAATTAGATTAAACAGTTTAATTACAAAAATGACAGGTGACAATCATAAAGGAACTCCGGTAGAGCCTGGCCTAGAAGGTAGTGGACTTCAGAATGATTCACTAGTCGCTAAAAGTCAGAATTCGAGTGCAGACCTGACAGTGGGGGTGGAAAATGCGCAGAGTCAAAGAAGAGCGCTCCTCTTAGATAACCTTTCTTTAATTCCGGTTTTTACCGGAAGGGACCCCACATTCTCAGTTAGTGAATTCTTCTCGAAATTTCATGAGTTCGCGGGTTTTTTGGGTTGGAAGCAGGAAGAGCTGTTCTTCGCTGTCACTCAGCGGTTAGCTGGAGCAGCACAGAGCGTGTACAGGGATCACAAAATGCATGTCAAAAATTTTGGGGAGTTAGAAAAATTATTAAAAGATAGATTTGGAGCAAAGGAAGATTTGCATCGCTGCATACATAATTTTTGGTCCTTTGTACAATCACCCGACATGTCAGTATCGGATTTCATAGTCAAGGCTAAGGTTAGAGCCAGGAGAGCTCTAGAAGCCCAAAAAATCCCCAGCGAAAATTTAGCGCAAACTGAAAATGAATGGTTGCTAGCTCTTTTATTAAAAAACTTGAGGCCCGAGATTAGAAAGGGGGTTATAGCTAGGTCCCCTACTACGGTTGAAGAGATTGAGCGCATTGCGCTTGCAGAAGAGGAAGCTTTTCTCTCGGTTAGCCCCCAGCAAGTATCTAGCTCAAGCGGCTATGTGGCTGAGTTGGCTTGCGCGGCCCAAGTAGCGACCCAGGATAGGTCAGCAACTCCCCACCAGACACTAGCGAATCTTATTGCTGATTTATCAGTACAAGTTTCGCAGCTCTCCTCAAAAGTCCAAAGCCTCGAGAGTAGGAGAGATGAGCGACCATCTCCGAAATCTAAAAAGGACATTGTGTGCTATTATTGTGGTAAAGTCGGGCACTACAAGAGCGAATGTTTAAAGAGACAGAAAGATGTTCAACAGAGTAGGAACTCAGCCCAAAATTCTCAAAATTATACTTTCAGAAGCGGATATCGTTCCCAGGGTAGGGGAGGTGCTCAGGTAGGCACTGAAAGATTGCCAAATAGTGCCCACCATGAAAACAAACCTTTAAACTAAAAAGGATCTCACCTAGAGAGGTAGCGGCTTGGGATCCTGCACTTTCAACACACATACCTCAAAATACTGAATATTTTTATTCAGGTTGGAACAAATCTTTTGTAAATGAACTGCCGATATTAACATTTTTCTATAAAGGTGAACCTCATAATGTGTTAATTGATTCTGGGTGTTCCTGCAATTTGATAGCCAGTAATGTTGTAAGAAAATTTAGGGGAATAGGTAAACAGACTTGTTCAACAAGTCTCAGAACACTTTTAGGCGGTGAAGTTTCTTTAAAAAATAAGGCAGAGCTACAGTTTAAATTAGGAAAAACTGAATTTTCTGACATTTTTGCTATATGTGAAGGTTCTCTATCTCCAAGTTTTCAAGTTATTTTAGGGATACCTTGGCTTAATAAATACAATGTTAAAGTAGATTTCAAAAACAAAACACTTACTGGAGATAATTTTGAAATTTTGTTTGGGTCTCAACAAGACCAGTCTGTTAATTTTGGCACTGCAATGCTCAACCCTATCCCCATATATGCAAAAAAAAAAAAAAAAAAAAAATTATTCCTTCTCTCTCAGAATCAGTAATACCGGTAAAAGTAAGAAACATGAACAATTCTAATTCCAAAAATGTGTTTATTTACCCTCATAAATTTATCTCTGATTCCATTGTCATTAGTCATACAGTTTGCTTAAATAACCCGGATAAGTTGTATGTAAAGGTTTTAAATTTAACAGAACAGCCTTTTCATTTAAATAAAAATTGTCAACTTGGATACTTAGAGGAAATTAGGGAAGAAGAGCCAAAGCCCCAAGTAAACTTTGGGGAAGTGACAGAAATTGGAGCATTGGAAAATATAAATTTGCAATGGGACACAGAGTTTAAATTAGATCACTTAGATGAAAATTTAAAAGAGGAGGTACAGAAATTTTTACAAAAGAACTCTGATGTTTTTGCTGCCTCAGTACTTGATTTACCAGGGTGTGACACTGTTATGCACAACATAAATTTAAGTGATGACACCCCTGTTAGGAGTTCTCCCTATAGAGTTCCCTACAACTTAAGAGAGGAGATGAATAAACAAATAAATACTCTCATCGAAGCAAAAATTCTTGTGCCATCTAATTCTCCATATGCATCCCCCATTATTTTAGTTAAGAAGGCGGACGGTTCATTTAGGCTAGCATGTGATTTCAGAAAATTAAATAATAAAATAGTTAGTGACAATTACCCTATCCCTAATATCTCTGAAACTATAGACTCTTTGGCAGGCGCCAAATATTTTTCCACTTTAGACCTTACTAGTGGATTTTTTCAGCAAAAGATACCTGAAAACCAGCAGCATATTACAGCAATTGTGACGCACGATAAGCTATTGCAATGGACCAGAAGTCCATTCGGTTTAAAATCCTCCCCCGCAGCTTTCCAAAGATTAATGAATTTTATTCTAAGTGACTTACAACATCTAAACATTCTAATTTATATAGATGATATCTGCATAGCTTCTAAAGACATAAAATCCCATTTTGAAAAATTAAATTTAGTTTTTGATAGGTTAAGAACCCATAATTTACGTTTAAAGCCCTCTAAATGTCATTTTTTTAAATCTCAAATAACATTTCTTGGTTTTAACATTAAAGATGGTGAAATTTTTCCTGCAGACAAAAATGTTGAGGTGATCAGTAAAATTAAGCGTCCAGTAAACAGAAAACAAGTTAGATCTTTTCTGGGATCTGTGGGATTTTACAGAAGGTTGGTTGGTTGGTTGTAGGATTTAAGGCCGATTGACCCCTGATGTGTCCTAGGCCTAGGGGGGGAATGCCCTCCGTGGGGGTCTTTCTAAGGGGTCCTAGCCCGTATTTACGCGAGTTTCGGAGGAAACCACGGAAAACTCCGAACGGCTAGGTCGATGAGCGCGACCTGGGATCGAACCCGGCACCTCCCATCTACCAGCTTTGAGCGCAGAACCGCTCGGCCGCTGGTGGGCCGATTTTACAGAAGGCATATAAGTGATTATTCAAAAAGAACAATAAACTTAACTAATTTGACTAAAGAAAAGACAAAATTTCAATGGACAGACAAAGCTGAACGAGAATTTTTAGATATGAAAAATGAAATTGCTAAAATTCCTTCTTTGTTACTTCCCGACATGAAAAAAGATTTTATTTTGTATACAGACAGTTCAGCAGAGGCCATGGGGGCGGTTTTATGTCAGTATGACAACTCAGGTTTTCCACACCCTGTAGCATTTGCTAGTAGAAAATTAAAAGAGGTTGAGAGAAAATATTCGGCTACTGAGAGAGAACTCTTGGCTCTGGTTTGGGCAACTCAGTATTTCAAATGTTACATTTTCCATCGAAAATTCATTATTTACACAGACCACGCAGCTCTTACTTATGCATTGAAACTTAGGGACCCCACCTCTCGAATTGCTAGATGGTTATGTGCTTTAAGCGAATTTGAATTTGTCGCCAAGTATATAAAGGGAAAATGTAACTCCGTAGCGGACTTCTTGTCAAGGTTTATAGATCATGATTTACAAGTTGAGGATAACCCTACCATAGACTGTAATGTACTGGAAAATGTCAATCAAGAAATTCACACCTTAAGTAATGTAGAGTTTTTAGAGGAAATCAGGCGCGCTCAAAGTCACGATAATTTTTGTAAATATGTTAGTGCTAGATTGTGTAAAGGCTTACCTATTGCGCCTAAAAATTATACATTTTCAGTAAATAATGAAGTTATTGTGTGCGAAAAAATTAACCCAATTCACAAAAAGGAAAAAGGAGAAAGAATTGTTTTGCCTAAAGCGCTTGTGCCAAAGGTTTTTCATATGACACACGAATCTCCAGTAGCATGTCATGCTGGTTTTTACAAAACATTTTTTAGGATAAAAAATAATTATTTCTGGAAAGGGATGTATTCAGACGTTAAAAGGCTAGTGGCTTCCTGTCAATCTTGCTTAGAGTTTAGGGCACACAAACCTAAAAAATTAGCTGAGCTCCAGAGATTAGAAATTCCAAATAAACCGTTTGATACCATACACTCTGATATCTGTGGTCCTTATCCCATTACTGAAAAGGGAAATAAATATATTGTATGTTATGTTGACAGTTTTAGTAAATGGCCAGAAGCCTATGCAGTACAAAACATCACCTCTGATACGTTGGCAGAAACCTTGGCCGACTTTATTTCAAGACATGGGACACCCACAAAAATAATTACTGATAAAGGTAAAAATTACATGAGCGAAGCAATATCACAGGTATACAGTAAATTGCAAATTAATCACAGACACACTTCCAGTTACCACCCACAAAGTAACGCACAAGTTGAGAGACAGCATGCAACTATGAATAATGCACTCGCCCACTTAGTAAATAATAATCACAATGACTGGGATGATAAATTAAAATTTGTACTTTTAGCTATGAGGTCAGGTATACATTCCACAATTAATGAAACACCCTTTTTTGTTACATACGGCAGAGATATTCAACTTCCTTATAATATTTTCTGTCAAAAAGAGCCTATTAATTATAACGACTGCCCGACATACTGTGAGCAACTAATTCCCTCTCTAAAACATACATTCTTACAAACCAAACAATTATTAGAAAAATCTGCTGAAAGGCAAGAAAGTTATAGGAAAAAGTTTGCTGTTGATAAACATTTAAAGGTAGGAGATCTGGTGATGCTGTATACTCCAGCAATTAAACCAGGCCTTTGTAAAAAATTTAACAAGAAGAACTCGGGTCCTTTTCGTGTTATTAGAAAACTAGGTTTTGTAAATTTTGAGATACAGGAAGTGAAAAATCCAAACAATGTTCAAATTGTGCATGTTGACAGATTATCGAAAATGGAAATTAAACCCATATTCCCTGTCTTAGATAGTATAGAGAATGAACTGACAGAAAACATTACAACACCACAGGTACAAGTTAATGGAGACCTACACCCTGTAGTGGATGATATTTGGGAAAAGTATAGGTTAGCGAGAAAAGAAAAGAGGAGAAAACGATTTCTCTTAAATTGTGTTGGTTCACCAGAAAGTGATTCGCAGAGTATTCACACTTCTCAGGATCAGCCAGGGTTTGATACGGTTTTCGAGTTAAATTCCCCTCATAGGACTCTGGATGAACAGGTGACAGGTTCGATTCCCAGCCATACTCTACCTTCTCTAGTGTTTGACCCTTTAGATTTCTCGCCTACAGTTAGTGAAGCGGAAAATGAGGAAGTGCCGGGTTCAAATCCCTTATATCCTTTACCCTCCCAAGAGATTAGGGAAAGGTCGGTCTCTCCTACTGTCAGTCAAGCCGAACTAGATTTCTCGCATATGCCAGGCCAGTCAAAAGTGAAAAGGTCTAGAGTTAATTTAAAAACTACGTCAAAAATCCCCACACACCAATACTCACTTAGAAAGCGAAAGTGAATTTGGTATATAAAAAAATTTTGTAAATAATTTTTTTTTGATAACCTTTATTTTGATATGTTATGTGTTAGTATATGTAAACACTCAATTATTAAATTTGTATTTTTTTTTAAATGCCAGAAATTTTGAATGAAACTGTCATCTTTACTTTTCTCGCATTTATATACTTGAAAAAATGTAAGAAAAACTTTTTATTTTATTTGTTTTGGTTTTGTCAGGATGGCAAAAAGCTAAGTTAAGGCAAAATTATGATACTTTTTATTGTATTCTTTGGATGCGAAGTGAAAAAACTTAGCAGTTTTCGATGGAGTTTCTTAGGAAAAATGTAAGCATTTTTTTATGCAAACCTGTCATGTTTGAGCCATTGTTTATACTATGTGAATTTCAAAAAAAAAAAAAAAAAAAAAAAGAGAAAAGAGGCGGTGAGAATAAAAATTTTTTTTTTCATTACACTGCAGTATAATGCAGAAACTACATGATTATAAATGTTAAGTGCTATAAAATGTTAAAATGGACATATTGACTTGTCCACACTCAGTTAGAGTGAGATAGAGAGAACGAGAGAAAAAAATTCTTGCCTCTAACTGTTTTTTATCACATATACAATGGACTTTCCTTGTTATATTGGTTTTCTGGATGTAATCCCATTACAAGTAGAGGTTATTCAACCGTACATGATAATTTAAGAAGATTTTGTGTTTAATTATGCACAATGGGTAGAAAAAACACTTGGACATTTTGCATATTTATTTTTGTATATACATACCTTTTTGTGTTCACACTTCATTATTTTCTATATATATGTGTTTTTTTTTTTGTTTGTTTTACTTTATTTACCATTGACCACCGGTGGTCAGACAAAAATCGATGTATCATCACAACTCGGTATTTATATTTATTATTTATATATATTATCTTCTGTGTAACAATGTCTATGTAATCAATTATTATTTTATTTCTATGTAAAATGTAGTGTGTAAAGGATTCTTCCGGACGTGTGGCCCTGTCCGATAGATTACAAAACCTTATTGCCTAGGGAAATTTCAATCCCAAAAATGTCAAGTCCCCTTTGAAGTATAGCAAGTAAATTAGCTTGGTCGTAAATATTTACGACCAAAAAGAGCATTCTTCATCTTTATATTTATAGGCTTTTGATATGCAGAGATTATTATATTTCAAAGAATTAAGCAGTTAAATATAATGAATGTCATATAACGTCGTATGAAAGAGAAATGTATAATCTCCTTTATATTAATAAAAGTGCTCCATAAGCATCTGAGTATAATTTAGAAAAACAACGTTATAAAACATTCAAATGCTATGTTTGCCTATTACACAACACATTGAATATTATTAATATTTTCAGTCATGGAGGATTTTACAAAATACTTCTTAATGTGATAAAAAGAGCATTTTTCATCTTTATATTAAAAGGCTTCTGATATGCAGAGATTGCTATATTTCAAAGCATTAAGCAGTTAAATATAATGAATGTCATATAACGTCGTATGAAAGAGAAATGTATAATCTCATTTATATTAATAAAAGTGCTCCATAAGCATCTGAGTATAATTTAGAAAAACAACGTTATAAAACATTCAAGTGCTATGTGTGCCTATTACACAACACATTGAATATTATTAATACTTTCAGTCATGGAAGATTTTACAAAATAATTCTTAATGTGATAAAAGAGCATTCATAAATAAGTGTATATAAGGTTCATAAATAAGTGTACTAAATTGCAAGTCAATAGCGTGATTTGTGCAGCCGCTTTCGCGGTACATACAAATTCTTCCAATAGACCGTAATGATTTGAAAAACTTTGCGTGCCCTCTTACACAATCTAAAAATGCAGTACTCACCCAAAACTATACAGCTAATTCTGAAGGAGACATAAACATGGTTACCAAATTGCAAGCCAATAGCGCGATTTTTGTGACCGCTATTGCGAGACAAACAGACAGATAGAC
This sequence comes from Salticus scenicus, assembly GCA_963930645.1. Lineage (NCBI taxonomy): Eukaryota > Metazoa > Arthropoda > Arachnida > Araneae > Salticidae > Salticus > Salticus scenicus. The sequence goes on along the minus strand of OZ005648.1, from coordinate 16,953,116 downwards.
GGAACCCAAAATCTTTTTGAGTCTCCACAAGGAGGCCTCCACTGATGTTTCGTAAACTAGGGCATCTGCAGATCAGGAGCCTTAACGTCCTATTTGCATCACAGATTATTCAACAGGTCATTTTTATTTATTCCTTATTAAATATTATATATATATATTGATTCGATTGACTTGCTACATAAACAGATACGTTTTTGAAGGAGGCTGTATATCATATATATGTATTCTTAATAACTGACAATCTTGTATTATTTCCCTGATATTCATAAATGCCAAATTACATAGCACATCGGAATTATTTTGCGTAACTTTGTAAGCTAATTACTAATTCTGTGCCCACACTCTTCAACAGACAAACATGCTTTTAGAATTCTAATAAAATTCCATTATATTTGTTATGGTGAATTGTGAATTTCAACAGAAACAATATTTTTTAAATCTTAATATTTTAAATTTTACCAGAACTGTTTCATTTTTTTTTCAAAACTTGTATACTTTTACAAAACTATATATTTTTTAAACCCTTAGTACATGAGAGTGAATTTTTTTAATTTATCAAATATACTAAACTATACCTTTTTATAATTTCTAAATGTCAGGAAACTAAATTTTTTTTTAATTTACCAATTCTGCAAAAACTATATGTTTCTATAATTTTTTAAACGTTACACGAATGGTTTAATTTTATAAAAAAAAACTTTTATATATATTCTTCGTTTTTTTTATTCAAAAATTGGGTGTAGTTGCACTTAAGAATTTTCTTAGCTTATTTACGAAAACAAGATAGGCGGTGGGAATGAAATGACTGTTATATTTTTTTTTTTTGTTCTTGTTTTTACTTCAAGGGAAAGGGAGAGTATTTTGCCCACAGATGGTGTTGACAACAGTGTCGCAGAAATTTCCATTTTCTGGGAAAAACAAGCGCTAGGGAGCTGTAGGGAATTTGTTCGTGTGGGGTTTGTACCTCGTTCGCAGAAATTCTTGTTTTTGGAAACTCAAAAATGCTATCTTGCTAGTAAAAATGGTGGAAGTGGTACGTAATTTGAGAATTTAAGGGGATCTTGGGATTACATAAATTCGCGAATAGTGTCAGGAGAGTTCAGAGTTTAATTCTGGAATTTTGTGAGTTGAAAAAAAAAAAAAATCCCAGATGTTTTTGTTTCACAACAGGGCATCGGGCGGAAAATTTTTATTTTTTTTTACTTCATTACATAGGGGTGAGAAATGTCCCTCCTTGAGGCGAAGTGTCCTATCACCGCGTGGGGGAATCACGACTAGGTGTGGTTGTTTTGAGGGAATGGATTTTCATTGGGTAGTGAATAATTTAGAAATCCCGGCTGGCAACACTAGCTGGAATGCTCTTCGCTTTTTTGAAAAAAAAATTAATTTTTCGACGTTAGGACAGCGATGTACCAAGACATGTGAATAGGCAGCTCTTAAAAGGAAGGGGAGCTCGCGGGCTCCCCAGAATAGGCAGAAGGTTTTGAGGGTTCGAGCAGCATGGTCGCCCCTTCGTACTCCTCCCGAAGGTCCTATATTAGGCCTAGAAATCTTCGTAGCCGTGGAGCTCTCTCGATGCTACGCCGCTAAAGACACTACTCCGTTTCTCCGACCCGCAGCTATAATAGGTCCACTGCACGGATGCTCCTATGTTGCAGTTTGAATTCGGTATAAGTCCAGAGAATTAAACCATGCTGGGTACTAAAAATAAGGCAAGCTTTGCACCATCAAGATTAGACTTATTATATTTAAGAGGCCTAGTTAGTGCCTAGCACCCAGGTCTACGAAGCTCCGATCGTCTTTTGGAGGGGAGACCTGGGAGGCACGGAATAACTTTATAGACAACGGCCTCGATCACAAATGCTAGACGTTAAGAGTCTGCGAGTCGGTTGTTTCAAAAAAACCGCTGAAAAGCCATGGACTGGTCCTAGTCATCCTTGGATGCTCATAGAAAAAATAATCGGCCAGAGGATCCGCATATGAATTAGTTTTTGACGGCCCTACGGCGAGAAGATCCGCCTCTGAATTAGTTTTTTTTGACGGCCCTAACCAAGCCCCTGCGGCGGACAGTGTCACCACGTCTGGAGGAATCTTTAACCTTCCATAAGTGTAAGTTTTGAAATATTTATTAGAATTATATTTATATATATATATTTTGTGTCTGAAATAATAATATAACTGATTATGTGCATATCCAGGGATATTTGATTGATTAAAAGGTGTTTACGTATATATATATATAAAATAAAAAAATTATTTTATGAAAAATATGTAATAAAATGTTTCTAAAGATTAACTTCTCTTGCTGGTATTATTTGTCATTAAATAAGAGTGTATTTCTTGGAAAAGCGTAATAAATTTTATTGATATGATTATTTTTCTGTATTATTTTATTTATGAATATAATGAGATCCTATAATTATTTAAAGTAAATTTTAAGGTAGAACAATTAGATTATAAATATTTGTTTTTATTCATAACAGCGATAGCAGTGTCCCCTGATTATTTAGGAGTATGTTTTATGAATAATTAAACGGATGGGTATTCATTTAGTTATTGAGCAGGTTATAGATGCTTTAATTAGTCTATAGTAAAACTTTAATATATTAAGGGTAATTCGTAATGAGTACCTAACAAGATTAAATAACCGAGTTAGCAAGTAAAACTTATGTGAGTTTTAAACACAAAAATGGTCAGGAATCATGGGCAGTGAGTTGGTTCAGTCCTCTGATTTGGAATTGTGTTCTGACTGCTAATAGTAATGTAAAAAAAAAAAAGAAAGAAAAGAGTTATGTGTATTATTTAGACTATGATAGTAGGTGGTTATAACACATGAAAAGTAAATTTTTGTTGCTTGCAATTCCAGAGGAGGATTGAGCTAACAGTTTCCTTTTTAGGTCCAGATGTATGAAGAAATAAAGTCATTTTTACATTTTTTCTTTTTCTTTTTATTTAATTTAAGTACTGCCCGATTCCTTTTGATAATTGAATGACTTGAATTAGAACTGAAAATAAGGAGGTCTAGATCATATATAGGAGATATATATATATTTATTAATAATATTCCAAATACTTAAATAGATTAAAGAAATTAATTAATTCATACCTGTTCAGTGTCTTTCAAGATAGGTAACAATTGGACATTGCTATCACTGGTGTTTTTTTTTTACCTGGGTTAAAATTGAAATTACACAACGCGGTTTTATTTTAGTTATGATTAAAGAAAATTATTCATTGAATTTGTTTTGAATATTCAATCTGAGGAGTAAAGAGTTCGTAATTTTCTTTATTTCACTATACGTACAAAAGTATAATAAATGCTGATGCTTTCTTTAGTAAAAGGTAGGGATATGAACTTGCTTGGATATAGATCTGTATGAATTAACCACTCGCCACATGGCGACTAGATTTTTAAAAGTGGCGACTAAAGAAATTGCCTTTGGTCGCCACTGCAGTGGCCACTTCTCTTCTACCCATTCTTTATAAAATATACCCCATTCCACGGCAAACTTGGATCGCGCGGCGGCTTTTTCGCGTAAACGCGCCGCGCAAAGAATTCAGGCTGTTCTAAAATCTAACCTCGCCACTTGCAAACATATTTCGGAAGTCAATTTTAATAGTAAGCACTTAAAATTCTTCTACCCATTCTTTATAGAATACCCCATTCCAATGCAAACTTGGATCGCGCGGCGGCGTTTTCGCAGTAAACGCGCCGTGCGCCTCGAATTCAGGCTTTCTCAAATCTAACATCGCCACTTACAGACATTTACGGAAGTCAATTTTAACTGGAAATTGGAAATTGGCATGTAGTCTTATTCATATACTAAAAAAACGTATGGCTTTTTTCCATTTTTCTATAAAAGTATTAGATTTTGATTTTTAAAAAATGTCAAAATGAGAGTTTCGGCCGACTTTCGGGAGACAGAGACGAAAAGGAAGCTCGTGAGATAATCAATCGGCTGAAACTCCGATTGTATTACGTTCGCAGAAAAATTAAAAACGTCATTCGACGCATTTTCTTTGTTATTTTATACCACTTTCTTGTAAAACTTGGCATTTCTATCCATTCCCAACGGCCATATCGCATTCAGTCATACGCGTGGTTTCTCGAAATTTCAATCTTTAAAACAAGCTTTATATAGTAATATAAATTTTGGATTTATTGCTTTAATATGAAGAGGTTTAAAGAAAATCCTGAATCACAAAGCAACCGTAGTGGTAGTAAACGTGGAGCTACAGATAATTCTGTAAAAATAACATCTTTTTTCGGAAAAAGGTAAGTGCGTTTTCTGTTATTATTTAAAAAAAAAAAAAAAATTATATATGTATGTATATTTTTAGTTCTTAATCAGAAGAATGCATAATTTATTGAATATTTTATTTATTTACTACATATTATTTAATATTTGTTATTGCATATGAACTATTTTTTACTTTCTTCTATATGTAATATAGAGAAAGTATTGGATTCGCGAAAATTTTCGACCTCCGTTTTTTGACGGATCTACACGTTTTGGGGTCTCCTGAACACGAATTGATAGTTTTTAAAAAATGTCTGTACAGCCACACTCTCTAAATTCAGTTAGAGAGGGGGATTATAATTGCAAATTATTAAAAATTCATTTTTATTAAAGAAAAATTAATTTATAATTCATTTGTAACATGAAAAAAAAAAGGAAAAAGAAACTTGCAAAATAAAAAAGTATTATTAAAAAAATATTTTTTTTATTTACATATACTAATATATTTTCATGAATCAAAGATGTTTTTTTTTTTTTTTTTTTTTTTTTTTGAAAAAGTAGAAAATCGACACCATTCAGAATAGTGAAGGGGCAATATAATCAGAAATTTTCTGTTATAAAATAATATAACCAAAAGAGCATTTTAAACATATGAATTTTGTATTGAATAGTATTTTCTTACATTCATAGTATAAATTATGTAAATCTATTCCTATTTCATTTATTAAAATTTATCAGAAATGTATTATTGTGGATGAGTTTCAAAAAGTTGACTACCTTAATTATTTTCTTAATGAATTGTCGAGACTGAACATTGAAAAAATTAAAGAAAAGAAAATTTTTATTTTACTTTTACTTTTATCAGCGAGTGGCCAGTGGCCACTAACTAGTGGCCACTAACTTTTTAAAAGTGGCCACTAAAAAAATGAAGGCTAGTGGCCAGTGGCCACCAACCAAATTTCTTAATTTCCACCTTTAGGTGTAACCATGTTAAAATATATTTTTAAGAAATACTGAATAGACTATAAAATGAAATTCTTTTATGTATCCTTGAAAAGGAACCACAGTTATTATATACGCCAATAATAAGAATAAACCTAATTAATTATAACTCATTAATTTTTCAAACAAATTTGACATTATTTGAATGTTTACAGTACGTCATCGGAATTCTTTTGTGTGGTCCCGTAAATAAATTATTTAGTCTATACATACCGTTTTTTAAGAGTAAACATGCTTTTAAGCATCTTTATAATGTATGTTAATTCCATTATGTTCAATGCACCAAAAATGCATTAAAGTGCGCTTAAATAAAAAATTGTCCATAGGCTCTAATGTCACGAAATTCTGTTGTGTCTATCTGTAAACAAACCATAATTATTGTATACCCCAGCAAAAACTATTCAGCTTATTCTTCGTTTTAAAAGAATAATTGTCCGAAATTTCACATAATTTGGATGATTGCGTGATATTGTTGGAACACTTTTGTAAGGTCCTGTACATAAATTGGGAAGCCTAACAACACATATTTTCAGCAAAAAACATAAGTTCAAGCATCTCACTACCGTTAACTAATTTTATTTTGTTGATTGCAAAGTAATCATGTTAAAATTCGTTTAAACGAAATTCACCTCATATGCCGTAATTATAAGAATTCTGGAATGTCCCTGTCCTCATATACAATGTAGACATAAACTAGTTGGCATCAGTGGACTCGGCGCAGTTCCCCATCACGTATTTGTTTCCACACATTTAATTATTGTTAAAAACTATCAAAGTAAAATTGACATACCACATCTCGGCAAGAAAAAGGACACAACTTAAAAATACAATATTTGAGAAGAATCAACTTATAGATGGTATAAAGAAAAATACTTGGCTATAATAAAACTAACATGAATGCCTCTCAGGTGGGTGAATTGAGAGTTCTAGATGCGACATTTTCCGCGCTCACTGAGGGCATTTTTATATGCATTTTTTAGTAACATAAACCCTAATTTGCCATTTTTGGTGGATTTCTTTGGAAATCGAAATATTCCAATCACTTCGTTTATCTATCTCTCCCAATCTCCTTCCCTCTCTCTCTCTATATATATAGATATAATCGAAATTTTATCATCATGGTAACTCCCGAAATAATACTCTAAATTCAAACAAATTTGCACAGTGAATTTATCTTATAAATATCTTGGATAAATTCGTTAACCAAGTTGTTCACAATTTTGTTTTCAAGTGGCGATGTATGCATAGACCATATAAGGGTCTCAACCAAGTTTATAAATGAATTTTATCTGTCATGATATTTCCAATCGCTTTTTCTCACCAAAAAATCCCTAACTCTAAACTTTCATCAAAATCGCTATGTCCAATTTCGTGTAAACCATATTTCTGCCATACGTTGCAATTGACCTTTAAAGGTTTAACAGCGAACGCGAAAGTTTCTGAGGATGAAAATATTTCCAATCATTTATGTACCCCTAAACTTTCATCCAAAATCTTTATATAGATTTCCGAGTAAACCCGATTTCGGCCATGTGTTGAAATTGGCCTATAAAGGGTTAATCGAGAACGTGAATTTTTCTGAAGATGAGGGTAAATCCAATCGTTTTATCACCTCTCCAAAAACACTTAATCCCGAACTTTCAACAAAATCGCTATATCCATTTCCGAGTAAACCCAATTTCTGCTGTGTTTTGCAATTGACCGATAAAGGGTTAACTGTGAACGTGAATTTATCTGAAGATGAGATCCAATTGTTTTTTCTCATCAAAAATCCCTAACTCCAAACTTTCATCAAAATCGTCTTCTCCATTTCCGTGTAAACCCGATTTCTGCCATACGTTGCAATTGGCCTTTAAAGGTTTAACTGTGAACGCGAATTTTTCTGACGATGAGGACAATCCTAATCGTTCAATCACCCCCCAAAAGCACTTAATTCCAAACTTCCACCAAAATCCTATAACCATTTCCGAGTAAACCCAATTTCTGCCATTTGCTGCCATTGGCCAATAAAGGGTTAATAGCGAACGCAATTTTTTCTGAATATGAGGGTTAATCCAAGCACCCCGAAAAACACTGAACTACAAACATTTTTGAAAATCGCTATATCCATTTCCGAGTAAATCCAATTTCTGCTATATGATACAATGGGCCGATAAAGGGTTAACAGCGAACAAAAATTTTCTGTCTTGCGAAATTTTCAAAGTCGCATGTTTATAGTTAATGACGTTCATCCCGGCATCAAAACTGATATTTAAGATCTATTCTTACATCTTTACGATAAAAATATTTCTTTTCATGCACGTTTAAGTGAAACTATTCCCTATTCTCCCACGTTAAGAAAATCGCAAATTTCGAATAACATCTGAAGTTTTTAAATTAGACTGTTGCAAATAAATAGGGTTATTGCCAGTATCATAAATAATAATATAAAACTGTTCTGACCTCTGTGCGAATCGTTAGATATCGTGTAAACAGACTAACAAACTAACACACTAACGGACTAACAAAAACCCTACAGACGGACACCATACAAATTTTGTTATTTTCGGATTCTTCACACCTGAAAACGTATAAAAAAGTAAAAAAAACCGAGGTCGAAAATTTTCACGATTACCTAAGTTTCCCATACCTATAGTATGATGGGGAACAAAAAATTATACAGCTATTTTCTATACAAATCCTGAACGTGTATGCCAATTTACAAGTCAATCGGAGGATTTTTCCTGCCGCTATTGCGGTACATACAATTTCTGCCCATAGGCCGAAATGATAAGAAAAATTTTTGTATGTCCCTGTACACGAACTGTAAATGGAATACACACCCAAAACTATACAGCTAATTTCGTGTGGCTCAAATTTCGTGTATGCATACCAAATTGCAAGTCAATAGCGTGACTTTTGCTGTCGCTATCACGGTACATACAAATTCTTTCTATAGGCCGTAATGATGAGAAAATTTTTGGCGTGTTCCTGTACACGAATTACAAAGAAAACACACACCTAAAGCTATACAGCAAATTCCGTTACACTCATGAACATGTGTACCAAATTGCAAGTCAATAGCGAGATATTTGCGACCGCTATCGCGGTAGATACAAATTCCTCCCATGATAAGAAAAACTTTGGCGTGTCCCTGTACACGAACTACAAATGGAAAGCACACCCAAAATTATACGGCTGATTCCGTGGGCTCATGGACGTGTGTACCAAGTTTCAAGTCAATAGCGCGATTTTTGCTACCACTATCGTGCGACAGAGAAACAGACACACACGCAGATGGAACCCAAAATATTTTTGAATCTCAACAGGGAGGCGGACGTTTCGGGAATAAATAATTTATATTGAAGGAATTTGTATAGGAAAATAAAAAAAAAAGTTTTGTGATGGCCACAGCATAGCAGTTAAATAATGACATGGTATTTATACTAGTGGAACTGCAGATCAGGAGCCTCAACGCCCTATTTGAATCACACATTATTCAACAGACCATTTTTATTTATTCCTTATTATATATACATTGATTCGATTGACTTGCTACACAAACAGATACGTTCCTGAGGGGGCTGTCGCCCCCACAACCCCCCTCTGTATCTCTTTTTCTGTACCTACCTGCATATAACATATATGTATTCTTAATAACTGACAGTCTTGTATTATTTCCTTGAAATTCAAAAATATTTGTACCAAACTTCATGCAAAAGGATTACATAGCATATCGGAATTATTTTGCGTAACTTTGTAAACTAATTACTAATTCTATGCCCATATTTTTTAACAGAAAAACATGCCTTTAAATTCTGATAAAATTTCATTATATTTAATGTTGTATAACCATGTTAAAATGCACTTTTAAGAAATACCGATTATAGACCATAATAGTATGAAATTCTTTTATGTATTCCGGAAAAAGAGCCACAGTTATTATATACGCTAATTTTAAGAATACACCCAATTAATTATAACGCTTTAATATTTCAAAGCATTTTAAATTAATGTATATATATATATATTTATTTATTAAAAAAAAAAAAAAAAAAGAAAGAAAAGAAAGAAAAGAAAAGAAAGAAAGAAAAAAAAGGAGCAGAATATTTACATTAAAGCAATTTCGTCTTCATTCTTTAATATATCTGGACAAATTTGCAGATTATGTAAAGAAATTAATGCACTGAATTGAAATCTATCTACAATACTAAAATACTCTGAGTCATTAAAAATATATCTCTCATAGATGTATGGGAATCCGTTTAGGATAGTCCCCTGTAATGTGATCCATTATTGTAATTTTTGCCATTTTCAACAATGAAATTTCCATAGTGAACTTGAATAACACATATATCAATATTAAAGGTTTAAGAAGCATTTACGAAAATTAGAATGCGGGCAGAGAGATAAATCGGAGTCAAACACTTTTCATCTTTGTGTAAAAATATTTAAAACAATTTTTGGATTCGAATTATGTCTCATTTTGATCGACGTTGATGTAAATCTTAATAATATTCTTAAGAACACCCTGTATATATTTCTAAGTAAATCTTCAAAACTCAATAATCTGACTTTTAGAGGAATTATGCAAACATCTATTTTACAAATGACAACATTTAAAAAAATAATATAGAAAGTTTTATTTTTTATTTTTCCCTTAATATCTACTTTTTATTTCATAATTTAAAAAATAAAAGTCTGATTACTATTTTTCTTTCAAAACTGACTTAATAAAACAAATAGAGTCATTGTTACAAATATGCAGAATAAATATCTTCTATTTCATTTTTACACGTGTATTAGACAAATTTATATTAAATGCTGTTAGTGTTAAGATTAAATGACTAGTGAGGGTCTTAGGCCTGGGTAGTGTGGCTTCTGTGAAAACTTTTTATAAAAAATCCCAACCCGTATTTATTTACATAAACGCATCAAATGTAAATGTACCTGCGATTGTGAATACATAAATGTGTTTTCTTCTGTATATGTATTAATATTGTTTGAATGCACATATTTTCGGGAAAACATACACACGAAGGAATGCATAGTTGAATGAAATATTCCATGCCATAGATTTTACTTGCATATAGGATTGTTGAGTTTTACGTCGCACTAGTGCTGCGCTGATGGGCAATTGGCGACGGTCTGGGACACACCTCTAGAGGTGGTCCGGAGACATGCCATCACAATTTTGATCCTCCACGGAAGGGATATGGCTCTCCCGCTTCGGTGACCCCCAGAGGTATAATTTTACTTGCATATAGGAACAGCAGTGTTTTAAATTTTTAATAATGAAATGAAGCTTATGGCCATGCGTATACATTAACCTGGTTACTAGGGCTCACACATAAAAAAAAATTGCAAAATTTTTTCAATTAATTTTTACTTTAAAAAATTGAAATATTTTAATAAATATATCAAAAATAACAATATCTACCACACATCAGTGGCTGATCTAAGATGTTATCCATATTCTGTATTATTCAAACATTTGGGTATATACTATGATTATTGAATTGAATCATCTGTTGCTAATATTCTAAAGAGATAGCACTGATATCCAGTAATAAGATCATAATATGAAGAATACTACAATAATTTACGTGATAAAAAATAATTTTAAATAATAAAAGATATCTTTGCTTATTGCGTTAAAATTCACTGCCCTTCATGATATTATACATATAATATAAATGCACTGCAATTCATGTTTGTGTCATTTGACGACAACTTCAAGTCATTTGACTGCGTTTGGTCCCTAGAACTAAGGGAAGAGTGCCGTCTACGAAGGGGGTTCTTTCTGAGAAGTTCTATCCCGTATTAATATGATCGCGACCTGGGATCGAACCCGGAGCCTCACGTCTACAACCTTTGTGAGCAGAACATTTTGGCCATTGGTGGGGCTCATTTCTTTTTATAACAAAAGGTGTAGGACAGAAATAAAAATTTGATGATTGACACATTCATGATTTGGTCTGTTTCAGACTTTACTAAAAGATATGATTCAACCCCCCTCCCCCCCCAAAAAAAAAAAAAAAATATATATATATATATATATATATATATATATATATATATATATATATACTGTTATATAGTTATGGAAGAATATATTTAAAGACACTGTTAAAAATGTAAAAAAAAGTTATCTGGTATATTCATAGATATAGTAATATACATATATAGATCTACCATCCCGAAGTTATCCAGAAAAAAAAAATTGGATACCGAAAAAAAGTTTTAAATCAGCCATTAGAGAATATTGAAAAAAAAAAATGAATTTGAAACTTTTATCTGGAGTTTTTTATTCACTTTTAGTAAATAAATTATACATAAATTTAATTTATTAAATTATCCATGTGTATTTCTGTGTATAATTTACTCGGGGAAAGACAGCCATTAGAGTGACTTTTCCCGAGAAAAAAGAAATCACTTTTTCCCTCTCGCTGATCAATCTATATCTTATTACTATATATTATGCAGGAAAATTGTGAAATTTTCTTCATAACTTGTTTAGGAAAACGATTCTAATAACATACAAAATAAATAAAATTCACTTACCTTCTAGATTAAACGTAAGTAAACCTCTATGTAGTCAAACCTGTCCGTGCCAGTAAAATCACTCCATACTTAAATAATCTGAAATCGAATGTTCCAAATAATGGGAATCGCATCATTTTGCCAGTACGTTAATATATTCCTTTTACTTTAATATGAAAACAGTTTTTCAAAATTCACAAAAATGAAACCACTTTTCAATTCTATAATCACCAAACTAATTAAAATATTCTAAAAAAATACTTTGTATTCATTATTTTGATCATTCGAAACTAACGATATAAATATTTACGTTTTTATTATAATGAGCAAATGGCAAATTAATCTCAACCCGTTGCCAAAATGTTTTAAAAATTAACGATACAAAATATTAGCAGGAAACAATACGCTATCGAACTATGACGTCACTAGCTTGAAATGTCGTCTGCTTATTTCAAGAGAGTTCTAATGTAAATATTACATTCCCATATCAACTTGTTTCGCTTGTACCGAGCTAATAGAATATTAGCTGGGCTCCATCACTTCGATAGCTTATATCTTTGGTACGGTTGACTGAAATGGATTATTTAACATTGCACTTTAGCTGTTCAGTGGGCTATGGGACAATTTCTTAAAAATTTTTGCTTAGATCCACATGAGGTATGATTACTAGCAGAAACCGAGCACACTAGTGCACCGTTTATTCGAATCAACCAACCAAGAGTTAATTTTATAGAGTTCTAACAGATGGCGTCACGAACATGTTTGCTGAGGGACAGTTGACCCCACTGACCCATTTTATCATTGCGGAATAGTGTTACAAATTTATTGTAACACAGTGTTGTAAATGTATTTGCAAAAACATAAAAAAATTCGACTACTACGCTTCCAAAGGCATGGAAAAATTAGCATTGTCCTTCAGCAAAGTACGGTTGCTAAGAAGAAAGTCACGTTGTTAGAACTCTATTGGGTTTGTTGATTGGGTTTTACATCGCACTAGTGTTGTCTATGAGCAATTGGCGACGATCTTGGTCTCACCTCTAGTAATACTCCGGAGTTTTGTTGGAGGAAACATGATTTACTAATTCAAACCGCATATGACTTTTCGAAATCTGTTAAACATTAAAAAATAAGTACTCCTCTAATTGGATAACATAGCATTAAAATTAGAGTTTTACGTCACACTAGGGCTACACTAAGGACAATCATTAAGAATATGAAGTTTTTTTTTTTTATTGAGTTTTACGTTGCCACTAATGCTAAAATATGAGTACAGCGACTAGAATATACAGTTGCCAAGCACTTATGACCAAATGCTTAAAATACTGCAAAAAACTTGAAGCTTCCCAGTTTCGTCTGCTTAATCGCATGATCTAAGCACATAATTAACCAATAAGGAGTTTTTCAAACTATAAACTCGATTGCACTGACCTCTGGTGAGAGGCTTAATTTTTAAGGCAGTGAAGTTCGTTTTCCACACTGTGTATTCTAGGCGCTGTAATATGGGCAAATGACAATGGTAAGGAATTGATTACTATGGGTGGGCCGGGGCATTGAGTACTAATAGAAAAAAAGTACGGATTTCCTACACTGGCTATGGAGAAAATTTCCGCGTGTATCACAGCGGTTTTTGGGTGAATGAGCACCTTCTTTTGGCGATAATCGCTTTCTTGAGAACTAGTTCTTAGGACACAGCACAAAATTCCGTGACAGTGGAAGGTGGAAGAAAATAAGAAGCCTCTATGGGGAGAGACGACAAATGATGAAATTATGCTACGGCGCATGCTCATAGCAGACATTTTCTACCAAACTACGCTTTGGTAAGAAAACGCGAACACTTCCCAGTTGAATATTAACAAAAAAAAAAAAAAAAAAATTACAGATATCGTTGTTTTTTGGTAATAATCCTTTATTTCAGCAGTAATTTTGGGCATAGTGCTTTAAAGCCGTATAAAACATCATTAAATGTGAATGATAATAAAAAAAATTTTCTAACCAATCAGAAAATGAAGAGGAAATCTGCTTCGGTGGAAATGAAATGTTAGTTTGGCGAATGAATTGGTGGGGATGTGATGTTCGTGAACAGAAATGTAACTAGTCCGGAATCTGCTTTAATATGCAGCATACTGTCCGGGGACTTGCTATCATAGTTTTGTCCTCTATGGGGGATAAAACTTTGAGAAAATATCTCCAAAGGAAATTAATTTATAATTATTTTAAAATTCTGATTAACGAGAGGAAAAAAAATAATAAGATTTTTAAGTAAACAACATTTCTTAATTGAGCTCAGTGAGTTTACTGTCACGCTATAATTACGCAGTGGGCAGTAAGTGATGGTCTGAAATTGACCCCCAGGAGTGGATCGGAGGATGCCCTCACAATTTTGATCTTCTGCGGATGGGATAGCTTCCCAGCTTTGATAAGCTCCAGAAGTACAGTCGGTAACAAAAGTGTCCGAACACTAGCAAAAATTCCTGTCTAAAAAAAGTACACTTCATACGGTTTTGTTAAATAAATCCTTATCGAATCATGTTCTTACACTGACTAAGAACAGGATTCGACAAGGATTTATTTAACAAAACCGTATGAAGTGTACTTTTATTACATAGGAATTTTTGCTAGTGTTCGGACACTTCTGTTACCGACTGTAGTAATGTCAGAACATGGATGACTTCGCAGTAACGGCGGGTTCTACAGGTTTAATCAACGCTAATGGATGAGTAAGTAGGCTTTAAAGTGGGTTTTAGTGTGGGGAAATTGGTGTTTCAAAAAAGAACTCTATCTTTTTCCCCCCTGTTTTTTAACTCGCAATGTAGGCTCTGTTTTACACGTCTTTATATATATCTATCTATTTAATTTGCAAGAGAGGTAAGGATTCCGGTTCGTACTCATTTATATATAGCACGTTGCGACCTAATTTTCATACTTTAGTTAATTTAAAAAATCTAATTGTCCGATCGATAAGTTGTTTAGTCCGAGGGATTCAGAAAAACTCCCCCTTTCATTTGGTACCTTATTTGTAACAAAGTTTTCACTAGATTTTTTAAAATTAATTAAAATATGAAAGTAATAACCTAATAATAACTATCATTTAAATTTCTGATTGTTGCCAAAAGAATTTACCGGTTATTATATATATATATTAGCATAAAATGAAATAACGCTTTCACGCGAAAAATAAAAAATTATAAAGTATGCATATGAAAAAATGAAAATATGAAAATGGAGTAAAAAAAACAACATTTTTAATACACTTCAATTTTAGATTTTTTTCTTTTTTGTTTTGTTTAAATAGCATGTTGAATTTGGCACGGATGAATCTCGCTTGGCATGAAAGCTAATTCATTGATAATCCTGGGTAATGTTTTAAAATTTTCATGCTGAAATAGATCGGACATTTTTCGCCAAGGACTTTACTTTTGTGAAAGCCACTTTAAGCCAAGTATCGCATCAAAAATATAAATAAATTATAAATTATTGAAAAACGGAAAAGAAAGAAATGATAAAGGAAAAAGAAAAGAAAAGAAAGAAACAGAAAAAAATAATCGCATACATTATGTATTTTTGTCTAAAGTGACGATAAAAATTCAAAAGTCGCCAAGGGGAGCTACATTAAGACTGTACCATGATCAGGTTTACATATTTCATTATTTATTTTTCTATATACCAACTACTATTAACGAACTCAACTACTATTATAACCACAAAAATTAAATGTCTCATGCGATAGACGTAGCCTATCATAGCACATTGTAATATTATATTTGGTGTGAAATTGTTGTCATTTTATGGTTGATCGAATAAATCAAATAAATATAGAAAGAAACGTGAAAGAAAATTTTATGTACACTTCGTACAGTGTTGTTCATATGTAACTGAGATTCAAATATACAATGGCTACTTCAATTTTTTCTATACTGTCCGTTTCGTAAATGTCATCTGACAAGCACCCAAATGGAAGCCCACTGGTAAGCTATTGTCACAGGCAATAGCGACAGACACCCGAGAGTCTGGGAATGAGCGGGTCGCTGCCGAATTCAGCGGGGAACCAAAGCGGGCTTTAAAGAAATTTTATGATTTCTTTAAATTTTATTTTTGTTTGTAAAGCGATATAGAAAATAGTCTCCTTTAAATATAGTGACCAGCGAAGCGAGAAAAGCCTTCGTTGATTCACTACCTTCATAGATTTTTTTTTTTTTTTTTTTTTTTTTTACAGGAACACAAAGAAAATTTCTTTATCATTATAGCCAATTGGTTGATTTTATTTAAAGTACAGTAACATTTAAACGTCTTATTCGATTGAGCAAAAGTTTGTAAGTATATTATAGGTCACCGTCGCACTATTTCTCTTGATTTTGATAAGAGTGCGATTTATAGTACTTTTACAGGGACACGGAGTAAAGTTCATTTTCATTATGGCCTATGAACTCAAATTATGTAAAGTGCAATAGCATCTCAAACGCCTTATTCGATTGAGCTCAAAATTGATAGGTATGTTATAGGCAACCATTGCACGAATTGTAATATATTTATTTATTTATAATTTTTTTTTAATGAGTTTATAAAATAAAGTTTTTTTACCAGGGCTCAAAGATTCTTCATCATTACATCATTATGTTCAATACTAAAATTACTTGAAGTCCAATAGCGTGTAAACTGTATATTCGATTAAAATAAAAATTGGTAGGAATGTGATAAGTTATACAGATTTACACGTTTATAGATTTTCTTTTTCGTTACTGGCGTACAAAATAAAAATTTTATATATTGCAGTCTATGGGACCAAAGTATTTAAATTTCGCTTTAGTAGTGTTAATCTTATTTAATTATAAGAAATCGATAAATATTTGATATCACAAGCATATCCATTATTGTTCTTTTACAGGGACGCACAAAAGTAATTAACACACGTTACGATCCATTTATGCATAATCGGGAAAAATACTCAAGGACTCTAGGATGCACACTTTTCCTTATTTTACTGACTTTTCTTATTTAAATAAACGTTAATTATTAAATGTTTAGAAAATCAAGTAGACACACACTAGATTTTTTTCATTTGCAAAATTTAAAACAAAAATTAGAAAATAAATACTTACTTACAACATAAAATCTATTAATTTTAAAGTACTACTCTCAAGAAAAATATACATACATTGGACTCTAGACAAATATACTTGTAATGTAATTTTTTATTTTATTCCATGCAAGTTCAGCAAATTCTGTAATACCACTTGTATCATCTCTCGTATCAATGCATACAATTGAAATGCGACGTATTCCAACAAAAGCATTGAATTTTTCAGAAGTAAAGCTCGTGATTTGACGTGGATGTAACATATTTTGGAAAATCCAATGCACTTTCATAACGGATTTATTGGAGAGATATTTATTTTAGATTTTGAGTTGAGACGGTTTTTACAGAAATAAATTTTGTACATTGATTAAATATATTTTTTTTCTTATAAAAGTTGTAGAAATATTTTTGTTATGATTTCATATAAATTTTTCTGTATTAAATTTGAAATATATATATTAACTTCATGAAGCAGATTGGCCCTAAAGGAATTAAGCAAATAAAAATTATAAGAATTAATATTTAAAAGTAATAATTGGAACCACAATTTAAATAAAAGAGCATAGATTTTTGAAAACACCTGCTAAATATCTATATGGATTATCAAGTTTAGGATTACGTACTTAGTTTTTTATCGACAGTAGGATATTCGACACATATTAATTTTATTTACGCATTTGTCAAAGAATTAGAATATAGTACAGTTTCTAAAATTCAAATAAGGACAATTAAAATTTATAAATACTTATGAGTACGTTTCTTTCTTTCTTTCTTTCTTTTTCTTTTAATTTTATTTATTTAATTTGCTTTATTTTCCTTAACCATAGTTCATACAGTCAGCTTCTATTACCTTATTATATTATAGTTAATAAGTGGATGCTTTGTTAAATACAATTATTTTAAAAACAAGTAATTTAAACACTGTTTTCAGTTGTTTAATAACAGCAATGAGTAATATTAAACTTAAGAATTTATTTAAGCACCGTCCCTAAAATAAAAAATTAGAAAACCTGTGGGAAAAAAAAAATATATACTTTTATTGTTGTTTTTTTATTCTTTTCCTCTCTCTCTCTCTTTTTTTTTTTTTTACCCTTATATATGTAGGCAAATTTATTATCTTTCTCTTATGTTAAACAAGTTTGTATATATATATGTGTGTGTATATATATATGTTCTGAGTTTCACGAAAACGGCTATAACGATTTTGATGAATGTTTGGGGCCAAGGCTTTTTTTTTTTTTTTTTTTTTTTTTGGCAGAAAAATCTACTGCACTTAACTTCAACTTTATGAAAGTTCGCGTTCGCTGTTAATTCTATACCAACTGTTATCAGTATATAGGGTAGCCTTATAGAAATTTATACAGACAATAAGAAGAAACCTTACAATCACATGGTACAGCCAAATCACACTTTAAGCATTACTTTTTACAGGGTGATCCCAAATAATATAATTTCTATTTAAATTTTACTGATCCTCCTTTTACTTTAAGGGGCAAAACTTTCACTGAAATATATGACGTTTATATATATGTTCTTCACATTCCTGGAATTTCAAGAGGATTATCTAGAACTTGAAATATTTGAAAAAAAAAAAGAAGTGTGAAATCGAAAGTGTTCGAACATTTGTGGAAAGGTTGTGTTAAAGATAAAGAAATATTAAATGAAAAGAAATAAAATTAAAAAGGTGATCATTATATTGAAACATTAATTTCTATTTTTGGGGGGTAGAGCACTTTATTGAAAATATTAAATATCTTATTTCCTTTGAGGATCATGTACATTTTAATTTTAAGGACTAGACATTTTTAAAATTCGTTTTGCATAACTTTATTTATATGTTCTGTGCATGCAGCTGGTATGTAAATTATGTATCTTCTGTTTTAAATTTATTACAATAATTGTTTTTGTGGTTCCAGCATTAAAAGTTTAGATTCATTAGCATTATGTTCTAACCTTTACAGAAAGCCGCAAAATTTGGTTTCACAATTCGTCTCCTGCTTCAGATGACGTTACGGTTCTGTAAACTTCCATTATTTTAATTCATTTTGTCTTATGCTGATCATTTTCCATCTGTTCATATATTAGTATTTTTCTTTATGTTTTCACACACACACACATATATCTTATGATATTTTTTATTTTTGCCCATATAATGAAAAGTGCAGTGTTTATTTCAACTTATTTTAATTGAAGTCAAGATATTTATCAAATCATTATATAAGAATGCATTATCAATGTGGCCGAGATTAAATATTAACATGAATTTTTTGTACCAAGTAGACAAATTATCCAAAAATTCAAAGTACATTTTGTTTTTAACACTTTCCAACAAGGTTGAAAAGTGTTAATGACTTCTGTTTGTCTGCCTATCTGTATGTCTGTCTGTCCGTCTGTCGGCGCTCGAACTCCTGTAAATATTCATGGAATTTCTTAAAACTGATATATGTTATTTAAGTTCATTATCGGATGTTCCCTGTTGAAAATGGAGTAAATAACGCTAGTGATTTGTGTACAGGGACACCCAAAAAATTTCCAAGGAATTGTGTTCTACGAGAAGTATTTCTACAAACCACATTTTAATAACTTTATTTTACACAAATCTTACGGGATATACAATCCCGTAGAGTAGGATATCGCAAGATGTCAAAAACTATACAGCTGTTTAAGCCCCCCCCCCCCTCCCCGAAAAAAAAAAACCCATATCTATTTTTCTATCTATATATATTATAAGAACCTTTTCAAGCATTGCACAGTGAAAAATTACATATCACATGAAGAACAGAAAAAATAAAATAAAATAAAATTATCGAGTATCGTTATGATGAAGGCGTGCAACATCAATACGACTTCAGGGGCTTTGATTGAATATTGTATGCAAATAGGTGTAATTTCTGTTACACCGTATGTATTTGCCAAAATTTACAATACACAAAGCCCATTACACCAAATAAGACTAGAAATGAAATACATAATAAAAATGAAAACAAACTTGCAGAATAAAATCTGCAGTCCTGAAGAAGTTGAACGAAAATCCGATAACTGAATTAACAGTATATATACACATTAATAGATTAACTAATAGTTTATTAAATTTTTTGCTCTCTAAACAAAGATACTAATTATAAATAACTAATTTATTATTATAAATCAAAATAAAAAAATATTATTACCATTAATATTATTTGAATTATCTTCTTAAGAATTTTTTTTTTTTTTTTGAAAAGTAATCAAGTACACTTTTTCCCCCTTATTAAAGGTTATTACTTCTAATTAATTTACTATTTTTTCGCCATAACGAATACTATTTTATTATTATTATTATTTACTTTCGAAAAAATGAAAAAAAGAAATTTAAATTTGTCTTCTCTTTCTAACTTATAACAATTAACTGTTCTTAAAATTAACTTAATTAACTTAATAAGCCTTATAAATAATCGCAAAATATTTATACTTATATTGTATATTGGTATATTTTTAATATTTAAAGCATTTATTTAAGAAAATTTTAAATAGAAAACAATATATATATATATATATATATATATATATATATATATATATATATATATATGTATGTATATTCGGCAAGGTTTATTTTCCTTCTTATTTCTTTCTTTTTTCTTTTTCTTTTTTGTTTAACTTTATTAACTCAATTTTTGAATCTTATAATAATAACTTTTCCATAGAATTTTATATTTAATAGTTCATGCACAAATACCTTCCTCATTTTATATTATCCATGAGCATAACATTCTCAAACGGAACAAAGTTGCGCTGAAGGGCCAATTCTGGTAACCCTATCTCTGGATGACTCAATGGCAATGACAGGTAAAGCGCTGTAGTGAGCGAAGGATTTGTAGTAAGGACATATTCAAAACAGATAAAAAAACAATCTAGATCTGGATATGCTGTTGTTACTTTTTTTTTTTTCTTTTTTTAAATCTAAAAATCTTAGTTACATAACTAATATAAATAGAACAATCTGTAACGAAGCGAAGCTGTAATATTTTTAAAAAAGCGTCTTTTTCTTTTTCTTTTCTTTCCATTTTTGTTTTTTCTTTTAAGTTTTCAATTTTAACACAAAGGATTTAGGTTCTAAGAATTTAGAGGATCCATGCATTACATTATAGGAGACAGTGGTTTAATTTTAAATTTCACTCTTAAAATTATATTCCATAAAACTTGCATAGGATTATTACTATCTTTTACTAAATGTATTAATTATATTTAATTAAGAATATTCCACAAGTTATATTTTCTATTTTTTTAACTTTTAGATAACCTAAATCTAAAACTGAAAAAATATAACACATTTCGTTATATGCAATAAAAATCACAATACAAATATAATATTTTTTTAGAAAAGCGTAAATAAATCATTCTTTTCTAAAACGTTTACTTTCCTAATTTCATTTCTTTTTTTACTTTTTACCTTCTCTTATCCATAGGGTCGAGAAAGTATTGTTTTTGGGTCAAATTTTCGAACGTGAGTTTTTGTTATATTTACATGTTCTGAGGTCCCCTGAATACGAAAATCATGTTTTTAGCGAATGGTCTGTGTGTCTCTTTGTGTGTCTGTTATCAGCATATCTCAAGAACAAATAGTAGCAAAAATTCCAAACTCGGTATTCTAAATGTGTATCCTATAGGGATGCTACAGTAAGCTTTTCGTTGAGATGAGGCAAATGGTTCGTGTACAGGGACACTCAAAAGTATTCAAATACATTACGTCTATGGGGGAAATTGTAGATAAGTAGAGTTTAACATTGTAGACTGCACTAAACCAAATGAAACGAATGTATATTTTTTGTAATAGAGATAGTCAACTGGGGAAAAAAAATTGTGTATGTAGGAGCCTCGCCTCCTCCCCTGGGAGGGGGGATTCGAGGGAAGTAAATTTTCATGATGGATATCTTTCAAAAAAGCTCACCAATACCTTTAAAACGAATGATTGAACCATCGATCTGCTATAATTTAAAATAAAGTTATCGATTTTTTCATTTTTAACAAAAAAAAAAAAAAAAAGAATATGGTGTGTCACTCACACGACTTTCTCTTATCCTGAAATTTAATACTGTAAATACAGGTTGCAGATTAAAAGGTAAGATAACGAGTACTGTCATGTAAACCTGTGTTGAACAATTCATATTAGGCTTCTGAAGAGTTTTATATGATAATTAGTTCTGCATAAGGGGGGCTCCGCCCCCCTCAACCCCCCGTTTCATTAACGCACCTACATTTATATAGAATTTAATTCGGTTATTAAAAAATAATTCTGTTTTTCAAAAATAATTTATTAAAATTATTATTTTAAAAAATTATCTTTTATGATAATGCAGATGATTTCCATCTTAGAGAAGTAGTATAACACCAAATATAAAAAAAAAGTCCATTTTATTCTCAATATTTAAAAAAGAAAATACGATTTTTTTTCTAAGTTTTTTTTCGTTAAAAGTAAAAAAAAAAAAAATCGATAACTTTGTTTTAAATTATCGCAGATCGATGGTTCAACCATTCGTTTTAAAGGTATTAGCGAGCTCTTTTGAACGATGCCCATCATGAAAATTTACTCCCCTCGAGAGGGGACTTTCCCCCCCCCAGGGGGGAGACGAGGCTCCTACATACACAAAAAAATTTTCCCAGTTAACTATCTCTATTACAAAAAATATATATTCGTTTCATTTGGTTTAGTGCAGTCTATAGACGTTAAACTCTACTTACCTGCAATTCCCCCCATAGACGTAATGTATTAGAATTCTCTTGATTGTCCCTGTACACGAACCATTTGCTTGATCTTAACGAAAAGCTTACTGTAGCATCCGTATATGATACACATTTAGAATACCAAGTTTGAACTTTCTGCGATAATTTGTTTTTGAGATATGCTGATAACACACAGACACACACACAGACATGCAGACACACACACAGACATACACACAGACCATTTGCTAAAAACATGATTTTCGTATTCAGGGGACCTCAAAACGTGTAAATATAACAAAATCTTTCCTTCGAAAATTTGACCCAAAAACAATACTTTCTCTACCTTATGGGTAAGAGAAAGTAAAAATGTAATATTGAGAATAAATTCAACTTTTCTTATGATATTTAGTGTTATACTACTTCTCTAACTATTATACTACTGCATTATCATAAAAGATATTTTTTTTAAATAATAATTTTAATAAATTACTTTTTAAAAACAGAATTATTTTTTAATAACCGAATTAAATTCTATATAAATGTACTTGTATTAATGAAACGGGGGGTTGAACACAGAACTAATTATCATATAAAACTCTTCCGAAGTCTAATTTGAATTGTTTAACATAGGTTTACACAACAGTACTCGGTATCTTACCTCTTAATCTCCAACCTGTATTTATAGTATTAAATTTCAGGTTAAGAGAAAGTCGTGTGAGTGACACACCAGATTATTACATTTAGAATGTTTGTTTACATTTATATGAAATGTAACTATGTATATACTCTGTAATGTATATGCTCTGTATATACAGTGTGAGGGGGGGGGGCTACCGCCCCCCTCACACAGAATTAATTATTATATAAAACTCTTTCGAAGCCTAATTTGAATTATTTAACACAGGTTTACATAACAGTACTCGTTATCTTACCTCTTAATCTGCAACCTGTATTTAGACTCCTAAATTTCAGGGTAAGAGAAAGTTGTGTGAGTGACACACCAGATTATTATTTTTTTTTTTCTCAGTAATTTCAATTTTTAATTAAGCATGCATTATTTAATTAAGCGTTTCAAACATTGTAGACTTTAGTTTTAAAGAATATTGTTCGCTAGCATTGCATATATACTCAAATAAACGGACATCGCTAGCATCATATTAAAAATACATATGTCAGTATTTTATGTAATTGAAGCAATATTGTTTCCTTGTTTTTAAATAGCTAAAATCTTAACTTTATTGATATTGGATGTTGCCGTTAAGGCATAATTTAGTGCTGGTATTGAATCGGCCACTCTTATTGCAGCAATGGCTTGAAATAAATGACTTCTGTCGTGTCTTGCTACACAATTTCTGATGTGTATTATTACAGATACGTTATTTTTTAGGTTTACGCTATTTTATTGCACCTTATGATACAAAAATTTGCTATTTTACGACATTTTCACTTCGATTCTTGTTTGTTTGTTTGTCCAGTACAAATCTTGCAGTCGATTTTTAACTAACTTTCCGACTAGCTAGACATTTGAAATTTTCAGAATAGCTCAAAACACGATAACAATGCATTTTTTAAATAGTTTTAGCTAATTTTTTCGGGTCCCCACTTCCTTTGGTAGCGTTTACATGATTCAACAATTGTATAAATTCCCAACTAGCTAGACATTTAAAACTTTTAAAAATAACTCAGAACACGGTGATAATGCATTTTTAAATACATTTAGCCAATTGCTTTGGGTACCCACTGCTTTCGGTAGCGTTTATATGATTCAACAATCATATAATTTCCCGACTAGCTAGACATTTGAAACTTTCAAAATAGTTCAGAACACGGTGACAATGCATTTTTTAAATACTTTTAGCCAATTATTTCGGGTCCCCGCTGCCTTTGGTAGAGTTTGTATGATTCAACAGAAAATTTAAAAACATGGTATAGTCGGTAACAAAAGCATTCGAACACTAGCAAAAATTCCTATATAGTTAATACCGTTTTTTAAATAATTCCTTGTCGAAGCATGATCTTAGACTGACTAAAAACAGGATTCGACAAGGATTTATTTAACAAAACAGTATTAAGTGTACCTTTTTGGTATCGGAATTTTTGCTAGTGTTCGGATACTTTTGGTACCGACTGTCTATGAAAAATTCTTTTTATCTTGTAATTATTCCCTATTAAGTTTTCTATTAATTTTTTTTTTATTCTAAAATTTAAATTTACTTAACAAAACATTTTTACAGTGTTATACATTAAATAATTTCATAGAATTATAATCGTTTTTCTGATGAAATATATATATATATATATATACTATGTATCATTTTAATGCAATTAATAAAAACATTTTTAGGAATTAAACAATTTTATTTTTCAAAACATTATCGTGTTACTCGAAAAAGTCACTGTTTTTTATAACTATCAGGAACAAAAATATCAAGAGAAATGAAAGATATATTTTAAATTTTTAATTGAACAATGGAATTAACCAATATGCAGTGTAAAATGTATATAATAGAAGTTAAATACATATACAGTGCATTACAAAGTGTACCATATATATTTTTGGCTTTAATTAATTAATATAAAATATTAAATTGCTTTTCTTTATGCCTATATTTGTCTTAATTGCAATTAAAAAAATAAATAAAATAAATAAAATAATTGGTTTGATTAATACATAAAAAAATATATATACTTATATATTAAAAAAAGAAGAAGAAAAAATCTTAAAAAAAATTATCCGATACAGCTAAATCTTAACGTATTTAGGAATCATTTTGTGCAAGATAAGCGAAATCTGTTATGCCTGTTGAAGTATATTAAATTTTATTAAAGA
Organism: Salticus scenicus; assembly: GCA_963930645.1. Taxonomy (NCBI): domain Eukaryota; kingdom Metazoa; phylum Arthropoda; class Arachnida; order Araneae; family Salticidae; genus Salticus; species Salticus scenicus. The sequence goes on along the minus strand of OZ005648.1, from coordinate 16,927,741 downwards.
GATATTTCTGTATGCCTATATTTGTCAAAATCATAAAATTTTGTTTAAGTAACAATTGATTTGGTTGATACAGAAAATAAATACATAAGAAATACTTAAAAAAAAAATAAAAAGAAAAAAGAAAAAAAAATCTTTAAAAATGTTCCGATACAGCTGAATCTTAATATTTTTAAGGCACGTTTTGTGCAAGATCAGCAAGATCTGTTATGGCTCGTGAATTCATTCATGTTTCATATCATAGCATAGATACGAATTCCTCAAGATTCTGAGGAAGGGAAAATCGTTGTAGCAGGTAAAAGATTTTAAATCAATATTTTACATCACTTTTTATCATACATACTTTTATCATGTTCTTTTAAACATTCATTAATAACAGCTTCTAATATACAACCACTACCGATAGAGTTTCATATATGTGTATAGCATATTGCTATTTTAAATATATTTTTTTTTTTTTCAAATAAGATTTTATACTATAATTTATGTTGAAATTCGCGAAATCGAAATTTTTCTTTAACTTGCGCTAGGAAGCAAATCCTTTAAATACATTAAAATATGGTTTATTCATTTATTATTGCTATTATTGTTTTTCAGCTAATTCTAGTGAACTACAATCATTTAAAACAAAACACTTAATTTTTTTTTTTTAATTATGAATATTACAAAAAATATAATTCCTGTTATCCCTATTAATAATAGAAAGATTTATTTTTTGTATATGTCTTCTTTATCGTATTTTATATGATATTTTATGAAGAATATTAATTTTTCAGCCCGAGTCCCCGAATTTAGAAAGACGATTTTTATTTATATAATATTTTTTATATTTATGTAGTATTAGACTCACGTACAGAAGTTAATGGACAACAATGGTATAAAATTTTAATACTTTAGTGAATTTTGAAAGAATGTTAATATAAGCATATTTGTATTTCGAAATTTGTTAGTTTATATATATATATATATATATATATATATATATATATATATATATATATATATATATATATATATATATATATATATATATATATATATATATGTATATAGTTAAATGATATAAGACATTTTCGACTTTAAATCATAATAATTGGAGTAGTATCTAATCGCTGGTCGAAATAAATAAGCTATATGAAAATTAACTAAGGCGGCCTGGTACATGAAGTTTTGACTAAACATCACTTATCTGTAAATTAAAACTGATAAAAGTTTACTTAATTAACTTCTTAATTTTTTTTTTTTTTAAACATGTTTAAGTATTTTCTGCAATAATAAGTGTAATAATATCGAAGACGAACCATTTTAAATGCTGCCCTACATTTTAAACTTTTCAAAAGCTTTAATTGAATAAATCATATTCAATATTCAAAATTTCAACAATTATTTAAGTTTTAGAAATTTTATTTATTTATTTATTTTTTCAGATATCTTACATACAGAATATTGCAATTTTAACAGGCAGAATTTTGTACTACACAATGGAGTTTTATAAACATTTATTGACTCAGCACAAAGTATTCAGGGTTAATTATTAAACAATTTTTAATGCAATGCTGGAATTTTGTACATGAGCTGAGCAAGGTATGGGATACATTTTACTTACTGATTTTTTTTTTTTTTTTTATCTTGTTGGAGTCCTATAAATATTTAAATTTTGCAATTATTGTAATTCACAGAATTATTTTTAAATTCTTATATCCCACTTTCTTACTCAACTTTGTAATTTATAGTATTTGTTTGAGGTTAATATTTAAGCAATAAAACCCGATCTTAAAACTTTTAGAATAAACCGTATATCATTAAAGCTTAATGAAATATAGTATTGAACATTAATAAAATACATTAAAATGGCAAAATTTAATATGTATTTTAAATATGCATATAATTTCAAGGGATATTGTACACCTGTCAAAATTTTTAAATTTCGTATCGTTTGGTAGAGCTACATTATTAATATCCAACATGGAAAAATGACAGGCATTAATTATTTATTTAAAAAAAAAAAAAAAAAAACGCTTATTATTAAATTCGGTATTATTAATTAATGTTATCCTTTTCTTTTGTTTTTGTTACTGTAAAATATCCAACACCGAAAATAATTATAGCAAAATACGAACTTGATATAATTGGAATGAATCCTCATTTCTGCTTGCATAAAATATTGAAATAAACGCACCGTTGTCTTATCCCTATCAATTCAAAAATATAATTTTAATTGGAATTGTTATTTAAATTATTGCCTTCCAATATCCAAGCTCGGCGCCTGTGGCATTTAGATATCAGCGAACGTCTTGAGTTGGTAGCGCTTAAAATAATTAACTATCGATTTTAAGTGTGTCAATGCGTAATTAACTCGAGACCTTAAGATATATTTATCGGCGAAAATACAGCAGAAGTTGCGTATCGAAACATCTGTTGGATATCGCTTATTAGAACGCTGTCCAAAAGTTTCGAGCTGGCGTATAATTAGTGGACTTGAAATTTGACGTGGAAGTTTCGTCAAAGGTTAGAGTGTATTAGGGGGAAAAGTCGAAAAGGAAATTTTAAGACGACGTTGTGACTTCGAGTTTAAGAAAATTTAATAGGAATATTTGTTTGGAAGAAAGTAAATGTGGAATATGTATTGTTTAAGGAAAGAGAAATATTCATGCAAACGATTTCTTGTAAACAGGAAATAAAGAAAATAATAATAAATTGGAAATTTTATATTTTCATATTTAAAATTAATGTATTATTAAAATGTTAGTCTTTTCGATGAAAAATAAATCTGGATTTTAGTATTAAACATAAATGTCGTAAAATAGTCAAAAACTAAAGAAAATGGTTAAATGTCAAAATAATTAAATAAATATTAATTTTAAAATAATAAATGAATTATGCTCGCAGAATGCTGATAAAACTAAAAATCGATTTTAGTTAATGAGTTAATTTTTTGTGATCTTATATTGTGTTTTTGAAATTAAGTGTCCATCTCAAAAATTTGCAGTATAAAGGATAACGGTTTTCGATAAATTTTGCTTTGTTTTGGGTTGATTAAGTTATTATAATTTTAAATTTAAAGAAAGTTTCGACAAATTTTGTGTAAAATAAAGCTTTTTCGCCATGCAATTGTATTTCGATCATAATATTCTTAAATATAGTGTACTATATATTACATATTATATACATTATATATTTTGGTTTAAAATATTTTTTCTTTAAAAGTCTAATACATCGATGCATCTACACTGGTGTTAAAAATTTAAGCAATAACATGTTTTCTCGTTTTCTTCTTTTGCGCATAGTTTTAAATAAATAAACATATGAACATAAAATTTGGATGGCATGTTCGTTATCATATTATTAGCCGAATTGTATATAACTTTAAAATAAGTAATAATTTTTAAGCTAATAAATATTCATTTTTTCTCAAAGCAAGCTTTAGAAAAAATGAAAAATTTCAACAATTTTAGAACAGAAAACTTAATGAAAAATGGTGATAAGGATGCATTACAGGTAGGTGAAGATGCACATGCATCCATGTGTTAGATTAAAATCGAATCTTTTTACCTGAATTCACTTTTCTGTTTCTTCTTTTTTTAGCTTGTGAATAACTTTTTAAAAATATACAAACAGACAGGAAAATTGGATAAGACCTTTATTATAAAATTATTTATCGATATTTTTATTATTCTGGTGATGCTCATAGTTTACAAATTATTAATTATATATATATATATATATATATTAAAAGTCTATTATAAAAGTAAAAGAAAAGTTAATACAGAAATAAAAATTGAGATTTAGAGTAACATTACAACGCATGCGCGTCTTAATCTATCTGTCATGCACCCTTATTAACACCCCTTTCATTAAATTTTCTTTTTTAAAATTGTTGACATTTTTCCTTTTTTCTAAAGCATACTTTTGGAAAAAAAAAAAGAAGAAGAATTATTAGTTTAAACTGTATTACTCATGCTAAAATTATATAAAATTCTATTAATGGTATGATAACGAACATGCCATCCAAATTTTATGTTCATATGTTTATTTGTTTAAAAATTATGTGAATAAGAAGAAAAGAAGAAAACAGGCTGTTGCTTAAATTTTGAACAACTGCGTATAATGTATCTTCGAGATAATGTATTAAGTACCGCGTAAGACAAACGCGTTATTTTTTGAGTAGTCTGAAACACTTTTGTGATGATTTTCCTTTTTCATGGTGCAGGTAGAGAGTGGAGTTTTGTATACAGCATGTTCCCCCAAAAGTCACAGAAAAAATAAAAATATTATTATTCAAAAAGTGTTGATCGTATAATATTTTAGGTAACAAAATATTTATTAGAAAATTAGTTTAAATTTTCTTAATCAAGTTGTGCTCATTCAACAAAGTAACTAGGACTATAAATGCTCAGTGAGGTGGCCGTCGTTCATTAGAATGTTCTTCAGACGTTGTGCATCGGAAATTTCCCTAAAAAAAGCTTCAGTATTCGCAATATAGACCGTTATTCGATCAAGCGGATCTGTTTAAAACGAGAGAGGATACTGTAAAAACAGCGCAATATGTCGATGAAAAACGCAACTAATGCTTTTTCTGGTTTCCTTGATGATTTGAATTAATATTTTATTTCATTTTTCATTCAAAATGGTTTTGCTGCTCGATCGAGGCATGAACGATATATTTTTGCTATTCTTAGCTATATCGTTTTACGAAATCGTTGCAGCTTTTACAGCTTTAGGAAGTACATGCTTCTTGATAAGATAATGCTTCTATTTTTAAGCTTTTTTTTTCAATTATTAATCCATTTTTTGTTCCAATTATTATTTCTGTGGTCCTTTACTTATTTTCTCCGTCATTATGTTTAATGGTCCTTTTTTACTCAAGTGGGCGAAAGTAATTTATATTGTTTTTGACTCTTATTGGATCTTAACATGTATCGCAGCCTTTTTTGTGACAGTTTTAGCAATGTTTTACAAACAGTTTTATTTTTGTGTTGGTTTTACATGAATCTATTAAATGCTAAATAATTAAGGTTAAAATATCTATCATTTATATACATGTATATATGTAGGATCCGCTTGGTGTCTAGGGGTGGATTTAGTGAATATGAGATGATCCTAGGACGACACATTTATTGAAGTGCAGACGAAACTTAAACACAGGAAGTGCACTTAAGGATTAATATAAAAATCACTAGTAGCAAATCGCTTATTCCATAGCTTAACACTCATCAAGTAGCTCTATACATCAGTAGATCACAATAAAGCACTAAAGCACCTACGCGTGCTATAGCAAACTGTGGAACTAAAGTACGAGCCTCCCATGGCTCTGTTCAGCTATTCTGAGCTTTCCGGGCACAAACTAAAACGAAGTAACCAAATCAGCCTTCGCGCTGATGGTCTCACCAACACATTTCACTGTCAGCCGGATACTCACTATCTTCCGCTCGACTGCTCGACATCTCGTTCACAGACGGGCACCGGAGGCAGCGCCATCTGCTGACAGGTGGAATAAACGCATACCACATATATGTATATATAAAGATCCCATGCTTTTCTGTACATTTTAGTGAACACTGTATATACTTACATTCAGTATTTTTTGAATAATATAATTTTTATTTTTTCTGTGAATCACTTTTGGATCACCCGGTATAATTTCAGTCGAATAATATTATATTAGGTTCTTCTTAGGCAATGATTATCTAATTCAATTAATTTCTTTCGTTATTTACATAATAAAATAACGAAATTGCTTTAATTGAATGCATCACAAATATTTTATTAAAAACTTAAACATAAACTCGTACTTCAGAAATATTTATTCTCGATAATTAAATATATATATAATATTTTCGGATGGTTAGGTTTATGTGGTGTACATATATTAACCAACAATTTATTCAATTCTTGAGTATATAAATAAATGTTTTAAACATTTAAACAATTAGATTTTATAAACTATATCTTTTAAAAATTAACATTTAAAAAATTAAAGTCAATAAAATCTTGTTCGTAACGTCAAGCATTCCAACTTTCCTCCCCAAAGAGTAAAAATATAAACCTGATCGTAATTATTAAAGATTTTTTAAATATATTTTGCACCCTATTAAATTATTCATATTAAACCTTAAAAAGTGTCTATGCTTTAAAATTCATGTGCCAATCCATTTTCCCATGTTCAGTTTAAATAAAAATAAACAAATTGAAGTGAGCTCAAAATTATTTTTTGTCGCTAGTAATATTATAAAAAAAAAAACCTTTCAATCACGTTTTTGCTGTTTATATCAGAAAATACGTAATCATTTAAAATGCGTAACGGTACAGATCTTATGCACAGCACGTTCATGTGTTAAAGCTTTGATCGATTCATAGATATCGTATCCCCCCTCTTTTGGGAACAAGGGTTTCAGTTGGGAAAAATATCTCCGCATCTCATACCAACGATATGAAGGTATTTAACTTCTGTGAAATGTTATCGCCAGAGATATGTACTGAGATATGGTACATCTCCCAAATTGAACGCAGGAAATCAGTCTTAAAAAATGATCGTTATATTACGCAGATATGTCCGGGAAATACGAAATAATTGGTTTTTAAGTATGCATGTGTAACAAAAGAAGAATATGAATAGATGAAAAAGCCAAGATATTTTAAAATGTTGAATTAAAAAAAAGAAATATTTTCACTTACGCAGGATGTAATTTTGTAGCTTCAACACCATTCTAAAAACTTATCATATATATCATCTCTCCATTATATTACTGTGATTATGGCCCGAATAACCTTATAACTGAAGGGAAGTCAGTCTGTGGCCCCCAGAACGCATTTATTTGACTAGAGAGCACGTCCTTCATCGAAGAATGTAAGCGACATAAAAAAAAAAAAAAAATCACATGATGAGTGTTTTAAGCTTTCACCAATGATGGCCACTGGTTACATCCTTCAACTCGCTTTCACGCAAGGGGTGTCAGAGATTTTTAGTTGCGTCATTCAATTGCGGACGGATCTAACCATTTCACTTGTCACGTGACTGATAAAAATCACCCTCAATCTTAGTTACCCTTTGACTAGAAACTTTAGTGTTGAACGCGCTCTATAGTCAAATATCCACTTTTGGGCGGCCCCCATTAATTACGTGATCTGAATTTACATAAAGACGACTAGAAAAACTTACAAACGGCTATTAAACATAAAATATTATTCAGATTGTGAAGATTATTAGGTGCACCCTGAAGAGAATTTGGCGAATATTTTGGAATATGTATATTAAAAAATCTAGGGGAATCGATCATTTGAAAGGAATCATAGATGTTTAGGAGATGCATGATCGAAAATATGCTTGATACATGTGCTTCTTGTGCCTATTTGTAATTAGGGATTGCTTATATGATTACCAATCAATATTTTATATAATGGTCAAGTATATTTAGATGTTCATATTGGATAGCCTTAGGAAATAAGGCTATTGTTTTTTCCTTTCGGAAACAGACACTGATGGCCAAGCATGCAAATTTACACTGGGATGGATGGATGGATGGTTGGGTTATACGTCGCACTAGTGCTGCGCAGATAGGCAATTGGCGACGGTCTGGGGCACACCCCTAGAGGTGGTCCAGAGACATGCCATCACAATTTTGATCGTCCACGGAAGGGATGGCTCTCCCGCTTCGGTGACCCCATGAGGTATAATTTTTGATGGGAACATGGAGGACATTGCGGCCACGACAGATTTTACGTGCAACAGCCATCATCAGTGTACACGACGGTCTTTGGCCGGCTCGAGGACCGAACTCGCAATCTTCCAATTACGAGGCCGGCGCTTTACCGACTGGGCTACCGCGGCCCAATTTACACTGGGAGGTGACATAATGCGTGATCATGTTTGTATGGGCGGACTCAAATTGTGCCATTATAAGGACAACAGGTATTACAGTGCATTAGATATTCATATTAGAATTTTTTTACGCTATATTTAATAAGTAAATAATATAAAACTATGTAAAATGTTATTGGGCGTTTTCAAAGGAAAAAGAAAAACTATACATTTTACTTTAGCTCAATTGCGACTAAATTTCCAGAATTGGTAATACATGCATTTAGCGGTGCATCAATGATCATACTTGATAGGATTATTTGCAGTGGTTTTCACTATCGTTAGCAAGATTTCTATTTGTTGAAGGTTTTACAGATACGCCGGGTCGTTCAGTGTTATTACATAACTGAATAAAATTACTAATTTTAATGCAATGTGAATGCGAATGTGAGATTTTTGAAGCGCTATGTATCATTTAATAATAATGATGGAAAAAAAATAATAATAATCTGGTGTGTCACTCACATGATTTTTGCTACCATTTTTTATTAACTTCTATTCTTGTTTGTTTGTGTGTTTGTTTGTTTGTCCGGTACAAATCTTGCAATCGATTTTTAACTAACTTCCCTACTAGCTAGACATTTGAAACTTTCACAGTAGCTCAGAACTCGGTGACAACACAATACTTCGAAGTCAGATTTTCGAATTTTCGAATAATTTTCTTTTAATTAATTAAAATATGAAAATAATAAACTCCTTATAGCAATAAAAATAGCCATTAAAATATTATCTATAATTTAATTGTTGCAAAAAAAAAAAAAAAAAAAAAATACGAGTTCATTTTTTTTCGAGATAAAAATAAATACATTTAATTAAACGTGAACCTTATAAAAATTAACTTTTTTTTTCATTATTATTATTAGTTCATTAAACTGAGTCCGCGTGCTTAACTATTGCTTATATATTATTTTTTTATCCCCGCCTATTTCATTAATGATTCATCAGAAAATTTAAAAACATGGTATATAAAATTTTTTTTTTAATCTTATGATTATTATTTACCCTGCATTCCAATATTATAATGATAGATTCCATATTAAAGTTTAAGATGAATAGCGTAAGATAATAAAATTCAATGCAGTTTTAAAATAACCTAAAATAGATTTAGGAACAGTTTTATTTGATATGTAATTCTATGTGAGGGGGGGAGTCTACTGCCCCTTTTAACTCCCCCATTCAATTACAGCGCATAGAATTACTTAAAACGAAAATCCAGGCTCTTATTAATTTGCCTTCAAACTTGCCAAACCTGATCAAATTTTTAAGGGGCGACCTAATGCCAAATTTGAATTTCCTGTAGCTATTTGTTTTTAAGTTATGCTGATAACAAATATGTATAGATCAATCGCTAAAAAAACGACTTTCGTAATCAGGTCACCTCAAAACGTGTTATTATACAAAAAAGAGTGTTGAAAATAGAACATCAAAAAACACTTTGTTTACAGAATGGGTATGAAAAATTAATTTTGCAGTATTCATTGACATCGTGAAATGTAGAAAGAACTTCCATCAATTACATTCAATAGAAAAGAACGTTTTGCTTAATTTTGGGTAGCCCTGTATATTGTCTATAATTAATATGCACTATGAACAATTCTCTGTATTTATAATTATTCTTACCTGAAAAACATCTAACACAAAAGGAATTACTATTACTGCAATTTCTAAGTATAGCCCTAAAATATCCAAATACTTTGGGTAACCCTGTAAATGAATGATAAATAATTTCCGCACCACAATCTGCACAAAACTTGCTTTTAGGAATATAATAAATTTCGTTCTTTCCGTTTCGTTTATGGCTGTTACACTGTACATACCTGCAATTTTCCCCATGTACGTAATGTATTTATATTCTCCTGTTTGGCCCTGTACACGAACCGTTTGCATCGTTTCATTTGGTTTAGTGCAGTCTATAGATGTTAAACTCTACTTACCTACAATTTCCCCGATAGACGTAATGTATTTAAATACTTTTGAGTGTCCCTGTACACGAACCATTTGCTTCATCTCAGCGAAAAGTTTAGTGTAGCATCCCTATGTGATACACATATAGAATATCGAGTTTGGACTTTATGTTGCTATTTGTTCTTGAGATATGCTCATAACAGACAGACACACACACACAAACACACATACAGACCAACCGCTTAAAACATAATTTGTGGATTCAGGGCACCTCAAAGCGTGTACATATAATCAAAATTCACTTTCGAAAATTTGACCCAAAAACAATACTTTCTCTACCTATATGGTTAAGAGAAAGTAAAAAAAAAAAAAAAAAAAAAGACAAAATTATTACTTTCTAATATTCTAATGGTTGAAGAACGTTTTAATACACGCAAAAAGAGCTTGATTAAACAATATCAGAAATCGTATTAATGAATCATAAACTACACATCTATATAAATTTGTATTAACACAATGACTTTTTCGAAATTCCATTATATATTTGTTTTCCTATTTTTAAAAAGTATTTTATCATCTTGTTATACAGTAACTTTTCTAAAATTGCAACCAATGTGAATCACAGATTAACAACATAATATAGAAAGTTCTATAATTTTTATAATTAGAGTTTTGTTTTTAGAGCTCGGCTGGTTAATAAAATTATATTTCTTCTGTGTAGTTCAAATATGCTTTTTTGATGCAGTACAAGTTATCTAAATTAAATTTGCCATCGATTTTTAAAAGAATATATATATGTATATATATAATGTATTACAGATTAATAAAATTATAATTTTATATAATTACAGAATTTAAATTTATTTGTAATTCCATTATGAATTAAATAGTGTAATTCTTTACAGATTAATCGAATTACATTTTATAAAGTTGTAATTCTTGTAACTCTCTTGCAAAATAATACAAAATTTGAAATGTATTATTAATTTCTAATTTAAAGGTTGCAGATGCATGGTAATTTCATTTTATATCAATATTATATGTAAGAAATAAGTCTGTACAAGTGAAGGAGGATTTTGTTTTCTTTTTTTCTAGAGTAGTTTTTATTGTTATATTCATGCCTTCTCCCTACTGTTAAATTTAAGAAAGAAATAATTATTATTTTTGAAGTATAGATTTAATTTAAAAGAGAAAAATAAATAAAAATAGAACAATCTTTAAAATGTGAAACTTTTATACTGATAAATATTTAATTAGTATAGTTTTTTACTGGAAATTTAATGAACAAAGTAATTTATAAAATAATACACTGTATAATTCTTTATTATAATTATTATAATTATTATAATTATTATAATTATTAAAATTCTTTATTATAATTAATACACTGTATAATTATTTTATCAGTATGCTTTGCAGAAATATATTATTTCGTAAAATTAAGTATCACAATGCGAAAAACAAAATTAATTAATTAATATTTTAAAAAATATATTATGGGTTTAAATTAAAGTCAAATAAAGATGTATTTTACTTAATTTTATTTTATTACTTATTTTACTAATTTTAATTCTATTTTCAGAGTTTTTCCAATGCATTTAAGTGTTTGGTAACCGAGTTTTTTTTTTTTTTTTTTTTTTTTCATTACACTATTATTTTATAAAATTAAAAAATAATAATAATAACGGAAAACATGCAATTTTAGATTTGGATTTGATATATTATAATTATTACAATCTTTGTAAAATATTTCATTTACATACTATATTATAGAACTTTAATGAGCAAATTAATCAATTAATTATTATTATTATTATTATTATTATTATTCAGGATTTTTTTTATCCATAGTTTAAGTGATTTATCACTTAGTTTAAAAAAAAAAATTACAAATATGATTATGATATTATCTATCATTTTTATGAAAGTAAAGAAAAAGGTTTTTGTTGTTTCAATCACTTTTTAAAATAAAACCAATTTTGAAAGTTAACAACGTATCAACTTGAAAACAATGGAATTGAATGAATATTTTGATTAAAAAAAATATTATATAAAATACAAATCTCCAAATAAATAACACATTTAATATATATATTAAAGAAAGAAAACTATTTTATTTTGTAAGTTTGTTTTTGACACTAACTGCCGATAGATGGAACCAAATTACCTATCTGAGATTGAATATTTCAAATGGAAACGAAGACTGTATACGTCCGCGAACATTCCAAACCGGATTACAATCTTTTCTTTTGAGCGATGCGAAAGAAAATAGTGTAATCCGCGAGGTAATATAGTTCCATTTTTAAAGTGAAATATATAAAAAACAAGAGTTTTTTGGGAAAAACGAAGCACGTCACGATTCTTAGACAAAATAAATTAATATCATATATCAATTTCATAAAATTTCTTCGAGCCGTTTTCGAGAAAAAAAAAACTCACACAATTACCATTTTTCCTTTGAAGTCTTAAATTGCAATTTCAGATCTCAAAATATATAGAATGTGGAAGTGTGAAACTTTCAGGATAGCATCATGCAGAAGATAAAATATTATTCTGAAAACATCAGATCAAAATATCTCCTATTTACTGAGATATTAAATGTCGGCGTTTCCAAATTCTTCTGATGTAAAACTAGCTGTATAATAGAGTGTCGCTGCTAAGCTTTGTTTGAGCTTTGCTGCGTCACTCAAAAAACTGTCGTTTTTTATGATTTATAAAATTTAAAATTTTAGGGTTTTTTAAATTTAATTAATTTTTAATAACGCATTATCTTATAATCTAACAAAATTAAAATAATTCAATTTCCTTTTTGTTATTTTTGAATGAAAACCTGTAACTTCATGTAGAATTACATTGAAATTTATTTTTATTTTCAACGCTATCACTTAAATGTTTTCCTACCATACTTTTGACATTATTTATTTATTTTAGATTCATTTAACATTTTCTGGCCGCAAATGAAAAAAAAAAAAAAAAAAAAAAAAGAAAGAAAGAAAGAAAGAAAGAAAATAAAAATGCTTTATTTTCCCCTATTTTTGTATTTTTATTTATTTATTTTTTTTAAATCAAAGTCAACATAAAGGAGATAGGGTAGAATTATAAATAAATATATCCAAAATATTTCAATTCCGACAGCGGCGTCTCTGACATTATAACATAAAGTCATTTGCCTTTCGGTTTGCATTTCGGTTTTAAATACCTTCCACTGCACTACTAACAAGTTCAGTCTTTTATCGTGTGTTTACTCGATATTTAACTAAGTAAGAGCTCTAAATATTTTAAAAAGGAGCAGAGATGAAATCGGCAATCGATGGAACAGGAACATTTTCAAAAAGAGTGTTGAATAAATGCGGTATGGATGGTATCGGAATGCAACTAATGCGATAAAAGGTACTGAAATTATGTTGTGCAAAATGTTGAACTAATGGGCGAGTTAGATTTTCTAGTTTTACTCCCTAGCTTAAGTATCGATTTTAAATTGTTCATTATATGTTCGTGAAAAGTTTTAGGTATTACATTACGAAATATTTATCATGAATTAGTTGTTAAATATGCAAGTGGTTCAAAATGTAAAGAAAGAATATATATATTTTTTAACATGGAGAACGGAAACTGCGGAAAATCATGTAATAGAATAAAATATTACATTTATTAAAAAGGAAATTACATGTTGATAGAAAATATATATTTAAATGCCAAATATGAATGACTTGTATCTTTAAAATGAAGTGATGTGAGATATTTTTTTAATATCTCATTTAAAAATTTCTTCAGATATAGTGCGATTTGAAAACTATTTAATGAAAATTTTTATATAATATTAAAAAAATGTTAGACACTGGGTGTTATTTTAAATATTGCGCAAAATTATTAAAATTTGGTTAACTCACATCTCTATGTCTGTTATCTAATATCCCAAAAGATTTCATTACCAATTTCTTGTTCATGTATCATTCAATTTGTTTATCCCACAAAAAAAAAAAAAAAAAAAAAAAAACTATTTTAAATGCAAATATTAGCTTGTTTGCTTTGTGTTGCCCAAAACGATTTTTATTGATTTATATATATATAAAAAAAAAAAAAAAAAAAAAAATCTCATCAAACAATCTCATTGTTATATGACAAAACAAACTCCAGAATTGTTTCTTGGAATAACTTATTGGCAGTGAAATAATTAGAATAATGAAGCCCCTGTACATTGTTTTTTTAAACATATATTCTTCAATGCGAAGACTGTAATGTATATGTTTAATACCACGTGAAAACGTTCTCAGATTGCCCATACGTTATTGTGTACAATATTTAAAAATAATATTTCAAATGTTTAAAGACATTCAAATATTTTTTAATACCTTTACACAAAAGTTTTAACATTAATTGAAATTTTGAAGTTAACAGTTTAAAGTTGCCTAGTTAATGCAGTATTTTACATAAAGTTTAGTTTTAGAACAAATAAAACTTAAAAATTTTAATAATATACATACTCTTAAGGAATGAAAACTTTCTAATTGAAGAAAATATACTGAAAAAAACAAGCAAAATTGCAGCAAAAAACAAACAAACAAACAAAAAAAAAAAAAAAAAAAAAAAAAAAAAAAAAAATACACAAGCACGGCTTTAATTACACAAAAATAAAATAGGACAAGTGTAACATGATACTGCTCATACTTATGCATCGGAGGCGTAATCGCTGAACTTAAGAATATTTACTTCACAGTGACAAGATTATGAACAATCCTGAATACCCAAAAGAATTTCATTGGTGAATTTATTTACATTGTTGAGATGTAATTATTATTATCATTATTATTATTATTATTTTGATGTACTGCGCACACTTCTCCCTTTAGTATGAATTAATCTCATCCTTTGCTAAAATATTTTTATGCTTCCTAACATCAAGTTTATTTATGCAACAAAACCTGTGAATGGAATTTTAAAAAATAAATAAATAAATTTATTAACACATGAAAAACTGATAAAATTGAACTGAAATTTTATCAAAAATTAAATTACTGGTAAAACAGAAGTTTTTTTTTTTTATTTTATACATAATTTTTATATAGTTAGCAATTTAATATTTTATGCTACAAACACAAACTTTTTTGTTTTATATCATGAAAAACGGCAGTTTTTCTAGTGACGCAAGCGCAAAAACAAACGAACGCCACGACACTCAGCGGAAACGGAAAAACGAACGAAAACTGCGACACTTATATATACAGGAATTTTAAGATCAAAGTAACCGCTGAAAGCCGACACTTAATATCTCAGGAAATATGGGAGGTTATGTTCTGATATTTTCAAAATAGACTTTCACCTTCTGTCTGATCCTACCCTGAAATCCCTACATTTCTGCGTGCAATATATTTCGAGATATGAATTGGCTCATTTAAGTTGTAAATGGACGGCGTATGTAAGGAACAAATTTTTCTCGAATATGGCTCGAGCGAATTTAGTTTAATTGATATATGATATTAATCGCTTTTATCTGATGTGCCTGACATCTCCCTTTTCCCTAGGAAAACTCTTGTTTTTTTTATAACTCAGTTTAAATATCGAACTATTTTTTACTCCGAAAATACCGTGATGCGGCAGTTTCGCGGACGAATTTCTTCTCTTCCATCTGAAATACTGAATATCAAATAATCGTTTTGGCTCCATCTATCGGGGAGCGTCAAAAATAAACACAAAAAATAAAATAAAAAATATTTTTCTTTTTTTAATATATATATTAAATGAGTTATTTATTTAGGTACTTGTATTTTATATGACATTTGTTTATCAAAAATATTCTTTGTATTTACATTGTTTTCATGCTGATACGTTGTTAACTTTCAAAATTGGTTCTATTTTAAAAGGTGATTGCAACAACAAAAAATTTTTCCTTTATTTTCATAAAAATGACAAATAATATGATAATCATATGCAAATATTTGTAATTTTTTCAAAATTAGGTGATAAATCACTTAAACTGCGGATTGAAAAAATTCTTAAAACAGAATTTGAAAATAATTAATTTGCTCATTAAGTTTCTAGTATATATATAATATATAAATTACAAAATGTTAAGCTATAATAAAATTTTGAATAGATTAAGATTTTTTTTTTAATTAAATTCACAACAAACTATACTACTTAAATATTTACCAGTATAAAATTTTCACTTTTTAAAGATTTTTCTATTATTATTTATTTTTCTCTTTTAAATCAAATCTATACCTAAAACATTATAATAAGAAATAAATATAAATAAGAAATTTTTGTCATTTTTAAAATGTACTATATTATGCCTTTGTAATGTTGCATGTGTCTATCTTTTTTATCACTTTTTATAAAATTTTGAAATTTTATTTAGTTTGTTATTTTGTTCGAGTGTGACCTATAAAACAACACTTTTAATACAGTGTTATTACCATGCTCCTTTAATTTTGCGTTTTGATCATTAACCCCTAAAAAGTAATGATATCAATACAAAAAACCCTTAACGGGTTAAAAGTTTGTGACGCAGCATTGTACTTTATGGCTATAAGAATTAGAAATACGGGTCTTAAAAATAATGATATCAAATTTTCAGTGACGCTTTGATATTAATTAAATTATACATAGATTGTCTTATTTGAATTTGCTTTTTCCTTTTATTTATATTTACAGTGTAAACGTTATTTTCAACATAAAATAATATATAGCATTTACTCATTGATACCTTTCCATTCACATCTCTTATACTATGAAAGCATGTGTTTTAAAAGAAATTATATGAAATTCCAGTAACGCAGTGGTGTTACATTAAGTAATTTGTTTTTAAATTTCACTGCAATTATTTTGTTTTGCATATTAAAGTATATGTGCACATTGAAATATTGCTTTTAATTTTCAAATACGCTGCCAAATATATCACTTTCATTAAGCTTATATTATGTACTGAAATATATTTATTTCAATGAATTATTCTATCTTTTGCGTCACGCCATCCAAAACTGTAAGTAAAATATATGGAAATGTTTACTTTGTGTCATTTCATCCAAATAAATTGAAAATGCATGCAAATAGATATCGTGATGCAAATAAAAAAACTGTGAAATTTTTTTCAGTTTTGGATGGCGTGACGCAAAAGATAGAATAATTCATTGAAATAAATATATTTCAGTACATAATATAAGCTTAATGAAAGTGATATATTTGACAGCGTATTTGAAAATTAAAAGCAATATTTCAATGTGCACATATACTTTAATATGCAAAACAAAATAATTGCAGAGAAATTTAAAAACAAATCACTTAATGTAACACCACTGCGTTACTGGAATTTCATATAATTTCTTTTAAAACACATGCTTTCATAGTATAAGAGATGTGAATGGAAAGGTATCAATGAGTAAATGCTATATATTATTTTATGTTGAAAATAACGTTTACACTGTAAATATAAATAAAAGGAAAAAGCAAATTCAAATAAGACAATCTATGTATAATTTAATTAATATCAAAGCGTCACTGAAAATTTGATATCATTATTTTTAAGACCCGTATTTCTAATTCTTATAGCCATAAAGTACAATGCTGCGTCACAAACTTTTAACCCGTTAAGGGTTTTTTGTATTGATAAACTTTACAAGGAATTTTTTAAATTATTAATAAACGAGTCATGATATTTATAGTAATTTTAATCTTTAAACGAGTCGTCTAAAAGCGTCATTCTATTATGATAATTTCTGCAGCGGAAACTTCTTATGTACGTATTTCACGCATTTCTTCTTTCACAGAGAATTCATTCGATCGTTGCTAAAATAATTCTACGCGTTCTAGCGTCGCATTAATTTTTGCAACAAATCAAGGAATTTTCTCATTTTCAAGCAAACAAATTTCTACTCGAGGTTCAAAAGAAGGTCTGCCCCAAATCTAAAAATATTGATATTTTGTTCGTAAAATTACGTAAAGTTATTCAGATGCGCTGCTATGCATGGAAATGCTTGAAAATGCATTTGTAGTTGTGCTATATCTTTATTATTATTTACTAAATTTTAAATCACTGTATGAAGCAAATACCATCTCTAGACAATGTACAGGGCTGCATAAAATCAATCGAATACGTTGCTTTCTAATTGATGTAATTAACAGAAAAGCTTTTTAAATAATAAAAATTTTCACTTACATTATATGGACTTCAAACATTTTATTTATTTACTTATTTATGTTATTCCTATATTTTTATAAAGAAAACCACCATTTTCCTTTATAAAATACCCCACGAACATACTATAATGATGCTTCTTTCCTTTTGTTTCTCTTTCATAGATATAGTAATTTATATAGATCTATCATCCCATCGTTAACATGCAAAAATTTTTGATGCTGAAAAATGTTTTTGGCATCAGCCATATAGTGGTATTGAAACCACTGAAACTCGGCAATTGCAATAGAATAGAATAGAATGTTGATGAATTTTCAAAATGTCGAAATATTGCGTCTTTTAATTCTAATACATTTATGAAAAAAAAAATGGGTAAGTTATCATAAAAATAAATTATATTTGACTAAATTATGAAAAATATAATTTTTATAATCAGGTGCTTTGTTATTATTATGAAATAAAAACTGGTTTGATTTTTAATGGAATACGTTTTTTAAAGTTTGATATTTTTTAAGATTTTATATTACTAAGTAATGTAGAATTTTCAAAAATTCTTTTAAATATAGTTAGCAGTTAACTAAATTAATAAATATATAAAAGAAAAAAAAGAAAGAAAGAAAAAGAAAAATGAATTTGAAATTGTATCTGCAGTTTTTCATTCATAAATTATCCATAAATATTATTTTCTTCGGAGAAAGACGGTCATATTGTGGACTTTTCTCCAATTTAAAAGGAATCATTTTTTTACCCCAATGATCAATCTATGTCATATTACTATATCTATATTCTCTTCCCGTGACAACGAATTCCCTCCTCCAAAATTTATTAAAAGAAAACCTTTTTAAATGTGAAATAATTTTTTTTCCGTTTATTAATTAGAAAATATTTGTATTTACTAAAATATTTCTGGACGTTTTTACTAGTATTTTTTACATTTCATTATATTTTTTTTACTTTTTTAAATGATGATTTTAGAAAACGCTCAACCCATTCATGAGCAACTACTAAACACCTCAGAATCGCTACCGGTGTCAAAAATCGCCAAATTGGCTTATCCCACCGGTTCCCAGTTAGATACAGCAACCCTGTAAAAACGCTCGGGCGCCCGGAAAAGATTCCGTTCAAAACACGCTCAGCGCCGGTCGTACAACGTGTATGCGGCGTGCGTGAAAACGGCCCCGGCCCTTGTTTCGACAATGGATTTGTGGTGTCCCTTAGAAATCGGCTAGAAAAAAACCGTGGATATTCATTCTGGGAATTTACCTCCGATGATTCTGTGTGAATATTTTTGTGTTTATATAATAATTACTTTATAAAGCAATTTAGTTTAGCAGAGCTACTGAACTTGGAAAATGTGAGTGGTTGATCCACAGGTGGATAGAGTGATTTTTCATCTCTTAGAGGATTTGTTTTTATTACCTATGGTGACAGCATGCGTTTATGCGAAGGTTATCGCCCCTTTCTCTCTTGGATTTTATTTTTAGTACTATGCACGAAGCAACCGTGTTTGTCATTAAATGAAGAGCTGTCATCGACAACGGAAGTGTTAAAAGTAAACACCGATGAAAGTGATGGTGAGTTACATGACATGAATTTTATTGTTTGCTGATAGCATGATTGATGAGAAAGAAGTGTAATAATAACCAGTTACTTTTATTTTTTTTTTTCTCTGGTGAACGGCGTCATGTCATTTTAACTACATATTAAAAAAAAAAAAAAAAAAAAAAAAAATGAAATTAACTACTGTTAAATATTTTAAAAAGCACAATTTTTATATATGGTACAAATAATAATAATGATAAATGAATATTATCCAAAAACACTTGGTATGGTGCAAGTAATAATAAAAATGATAAGTAGACAATAATCCAAAAAACACTTTATTTATACACAGTGCAAATAAACAATAATAAAAAGAACTATTATAGAAATATATTTTTATATTAACAAAAGCTTATTAAATAATAATAATAATAATAATAATAATAATAAAAGAAAGAAAAAAAAAAAGAAAAAAAAGAACGTAAGAAATGAAAGAAAAGAAAAAAAAGAGAAAAGTTGGTAACAATGGCAGTTTAATTTTCAGTCTAATTTTCATCTAATTTTCGTAAAAAAAAGTAGGTACATCACATTTATTGGAAAATTTACTGTGGGAAATAATTAATTGTTAAACGCAGATTTCACACTAGTATTTACAATTATTTCTTATCTGTCTACCTGTCAGTTATTCTTTCTACTCCGTATGACAAAACAAATGAAAATAAATAAATAATTAAAACTTAATATTCTGTCTAAACATAATATATAATATCAATTTGAATCCCTTCTTATATTTATGATCATAATATTAAATTTCAAAATATGTAATGCTCGTGTTTAATTATATTCACTAGAAACAAGTATTGCCTCTTTTTGCACTTTATGGCATTTGTTTACAAAATTCTTAGTCTTCACCATTCGTTTTTTGTTTCTTTAATTTTCTGGCATATTGATCATTGTTTTAACATTTTTTCAGTATAACTATACAGTAAAATTAATTAATTTAAATTAGTTTTCATATTGTTGCTTAGACATTTAACTATCAGAATTAATAATCACAGGTGTATTGTTTGATATAAATAGGAAATTATTACTTTCTTTTAATTATTTTCTTTGTTATGTGCAGAATGTCTAATTTAAAGCTTTCGCCCCATCATTGTGCGTTTGCTATAATGATATTTATTTACTTATATTAGTTACTATGTATTTTATTATTATTATTGTAATATCATTAAAAGAAGAAAATTCATGTTCTACGATAAATAATAAAATAAATAGTATATATCTTATCCATCTTTTATTATTCATTTTTTTAATTAATAGGACAATCTCAGTGCTCAGACGTTAAAATATCTCAGCTACCTCAATAAAGTATTTCATAATTGTCTGTACAAAATGGGATAGTTTTATTTGTTATTCATTCAATCTATTTATTTTTAATTTTTTTACTTTACTCTTAGGAAATACTTAAAATATTAGTCATATAAAATCTATATTTTCTTAAATACACATCTTATGTTTTTTCACACTGTTTCTAAAATACACATTTTTTTTTTCTCTCTCTTTCAGCAATAATTTACAATTAAAATACAATTAGTTTTCTGAAATTATTTGAAATGATATATTGTGACATATACATGCCGAGTCACTTAAAAAAAAAAAAAAAAAAAAAAAAAAGTATATTATTTTTAAGTGTTTGAAATTTTCTTGTATGTGTATTTCTTTTCTATGTTGTGTTTGTGTTACGTTGATTTTTAATCTAAAATGCTTAAAAAATAAGTAAAATTAAAAAAAAAAAAAAAAAAAAAAAAAAAAAAAAAAAAAAAAAATTATTCAAGCACTTTACTAATTGTTGTTAGTCTCCTTTTCATTTATTTTATTTCAATTTGTAATTGAAAAATTTAAAAATCCTTCTCACCCCCGAATAAGATGAATTGAGAGGACACCATTTTTTTTTACATATAATTTTTTAATGAGTATTAGTGACAATGAACTAATTGAAGAAAATAGAAAATGATGTCCTGCAAAATTGTTTTAAAATTTTCTTTTAATTCTTTTTTTTCTCCTTGTAACTTTTAAAAGGAATATTTTGAAAAAAATATTGAGGCTGTGTCGCTTTTTCGCGTATGATTTTTTGTGTCGGTTCTTGCTTTTTCGTTTATAAAGTGCAACAGTTAAAATGAATTCATTGATGAAAATTGATAATGATGATCTGTTCAAATATAGTCTTGTAGTTCGTCTTTTTTTTTTTTTTTTTCATTCTTCTTTTTTAGTTATTAAAAAAAAAGGAGATTATTGAAACAATATCTCCAAAATCTGGATTGGAATGACAACTTTTTGGAATTTCTTTCCAAATTTTTCCAGAACTTTTTCTTTCTGGATTGGAATGAAAACAACACTTTTTTTTTAAATCTAAACAACAGTAAATAAATAAAATAAAATGGATTCATCGAAGAAAGAAAAAAAAATTACACTACCTACATCGTTTTGTAATTTTCCTTTCAGTTTTAATTAATTAATTATTTACTTTTTGTTGTTGTCACTTCGTTCTTCATCCATAATATATATATATATATATATATCATTGGAACTTGTAAAAATTGTGTTTGTCGATGAAATTTTACTGTTTGGAAATTTTTGGAGGTGAATTAATTGTTCGAGAAAAATATCACTATGTAATGAACTATTTGATGAAAAAAAAGGTATATACTCAAACGCCATAAATTACAGAAAACAAGCTAGATATGTTTCAAAGAAAAAAATTAAGCAATACACTTCTTTTTTCTTTTATGCTGTTTCCATGCAAACCATAAATGTTTGTACAAAATTTCAAGTCTTTCGTATCATTTTCCTGACCAGTGTCGTGATACAGACGGAGCTTACATTTGCAGACACCAGAATTTTTTATCGTCTCACCAGGGAGGCATCACTGACATTTTGGCAAAAACATGTCATCAAATTTATGTTATTTGATCAACATATAAGCCTGATGCTTGACAATTATAAGGTTTTTTGCGGAATTCTCTGACCCACAAGAGATTTTCTCAGTTGGGTGAACACTTTGCTTCCTTTCTTATCAGTTTCAGAATTAGTATGTACATAGAGAATAACAGAGGTAACAGCACGGCTACGCATTTGACTTTTATGAGGTATTTCCATATGCATTCAAAGAGAGAAAGATGATAATGTATTCGGATTTACGGTACTTCCTTTTTAAATAAAAGTATATTTGTTTGTTTTTACCTGTTTTGCAGCTGTCAACTGAGGGGAAAGTTTATCTTTTCATCAGCTGTAAATGATTAAAAGAATTTGATAATGTTCTGAAATTTTTCATTCTCAGTAGTGCAATTATCATAAGTGTAAGAAATTCTAATCTATTTTTTCGTGAAATTCAACAACCTGTCCTCTAACATTATATATATATATATATATATATATATATATATATATATATATATATATATATATATATATATATATAAAGTTTTGCAGTCTGTTGTCATTGAGTATGAACTGTTAAAGTTTTTAATTGGTTTGGTTTTAATGAATACATGAGATTTATTGCTTGCATCTAGAGCCGCTTATATCTCGAATAATCCACACCACAAGGGTTTACAATTTTTTATTACAACAGCAGATACAAGAACACGAACAAGGACAATACATACATCCATGTCTTCTCCGGGATTCGAACCCGGACCCAACTGTGTAGAAGTCAGGGACGCTAACCACTACACCGTCTGGACGGCATAGTTTTTAATCGAATTAGTCTGATTACGCAACTCTATAAAATTACGATGATCCGTAACGCAAAATTCGCATTCAAAAATACATACCGAATATTTTTTGACACAAACGAAAAAAAAAAAAAAAAAAAAAAAAAAATCCTGAATAAAATGAGCTCCACTACTAGACGAAAGCAGAAGGTGCCAGTTTCCACCAAAAGTCTCGCTCACTTGTTAGGCGTTTACCGTGGTTTTCTCTGCAACTCCGGAAAATAGCGGTTAAGATGAATTAGAAGGGCAATATGGTGTGTATTCTTCCCTGTCGTAGTTGCTCTTTATGGAAATTTGACCTCAGCCTCACAGGTACCTGAATATAATGAGATTTTCCTTAGAATTACTTATTATACTCAATTAACCCTAAAAGATAATTTGTCGCGATTGAAATTCGAAACCCAGAAATGTCTCCGTTGATCATCTATCTCTATATATCTACAAAAGAAAAAAAAAATCTAAAATTAAGAAAAAAAATATATTTTTTGAAATGAACTTTAAGGTATGGGTATGATTCTAAAAATAAAAAGTAAAACTATCAATTCAGAAGGAAAAAAAAAAATCTGAACGACAGCGCATTGAAATAAAAAACTACCTTTTAAAATGAATGATATACGGTCACTGTAGTTTTTCAGGGAAGTAAGATAAAATATTTCACCGTGAAAGGTTTTCTCAAATCTATCTGATTTAGAAATAGATTTTTCAGAATGATATGACTAAAAATTCTCTGTATTCATCTATGAAAAATATGTTTCAAAGTATTTTTTTAGCGAATATTTTTTTTTTACTTCAGTGAATACATTTATCATCTCTTATAGTATAAATTTATAAATTTTTGAATAGGCTACACAAAATCAGTTTAATTCGGATTTTAGGAAATGAGAAATTGGTTCAAATTAGCTGTTAAATAGGCATTTTTTTCTTTACGTAGTTATATTAGTTTATTACAATAAAATCACTACATATGAACATTATAATTAATAATTTTAAATAAATAGGCAAAGTTGTCACACACTTAGAAATAGGAAAACAGGTTACAAACTAGTTACATATTATTTAAACTACTTGTTTAAAATTTGTTTACCCCTACGTTAATATTTATTTCACTTATTTTTATTAGTAATGTAAATTTTTCTCTGAATTACTTAATCAGAAGTTTAAAAATTCTAATTGCTGAATACTTAGTTGGAGACTTTAAGCACATTTTTATATAAAGTAACTCTTCATAAGCGTAATAGCCTCAGTAATATATACACATTTTATTTTGAATCTTTAGACTTTTTTAAACTTTTTTTTTTTTTTTTTTCAAAAATTGCATAGTGAATTCTTGCAGCATTTTTCAACTTAATTAACAGTTATATATAACCTGACTTTAAATGGAAATTTTGGATTAAACATAATATTAATAAAGTGAGTGCGAAAACCTGGTAAAGGTCTCTTTTAAAAAATTTTGCAGTTTTAATAGGTGATATCATGTATAATATGCCTACATTTCTGTGAAAATTGACCTTTTATTGGAGAATATTAATAGTTGGGCTTTCTATTAATGCTCAAATGAAGCGACAACATATTCTTGTCCTTGAGTTATAACGTATAAGTAAATTTCTTTTAAATCTCACACATTCTATTATTCAAAGTACATATTTTTTAATAAAATAAAAATACTTTCTTTAATGTTTTCACATTGTTTAATATTATTGAAATACTAAATCAAGTTTTTAAAAATTTTCGTTAAAATTTTTTATAAAATTCAATCATTCTAGTTTTTAAAAATACTTTTAACGAGGTAATAATTAGTATGATGAATTTGTACGTAGATATAGTATAATTGTATGCTGAAAAATCATACAAAAATTTATGTATATTGTAGAAAATACGTTTGTTATACTTTTCTTATTTGTGGAAAATTATGTGTAATAGGTACAAAAAAGTTTTGTTCATAAAACATTTTTCTTTGTATTAAAAATTAAAAAAAACAAAACAAACGCAGTGATAGTATTAGACTCATTAGAAAATTATTAAATACTATATAAAAGGTAATGATAAAAGATATCACTGACTGTATTCTTAAATAAAATTTTTAGAATGTTTTAATTTCCATTAATTTATGAAAATATTTAAATAAATAGCCATTTTATTTGAAAGTAAACCATGTTGATATTATTATTATCTACCTTCAATAATGTAGATGTTTAGAATTCTAGTACCTGTATTCCGAAACTATAAATCATGAATGACTAGATTTACCCTGCCGTTGGACTGAGTGCTCTGCAAACAAACGGCCATGTAGTGAAATGACCCGGAAATTTCTGCATTTAGGTGAAGTCTGCTATATATATTCGATTACCAGATTTCTCTGAGCAATGCAATATTTATAGAAAGCTTTTGCAACCTTCATTAACATTTAATACCAGCGTAGCGACTAAATATTCGTTTTATGACAGAAAGTTTATCTTTATCGAACACTTAAACTAAGTTTCTAAAGATCGTTTTTAATTCTGTGAAGATTTGTAAAGACTAATTTTATTTATGTTTTTTTAGATTACTCTCGTATACTATGTACAAACATTCAGCAATTTGTATATATAAAATTCTAAAACCTGAATTTTCAAATATTAAAACAGGAATAAATAGATTATTCATGAAGTCACTTGGAAATTTCTACATTGAGGTAAATTTTTGGTTACTAAATAGTTTTAAGCAATACAATATTTATAGAATATTTTTTCGGTTTTCAACAATTTTTTTTTTTTTTTTTTTTTGTATAATTGTTAACTAATCATTCAGTGACAAAACGTTTTCTTTCTACAAACTACTAAACACCCCAGTTTCTAAAGAACATTTTTCCTTATGCTGTTTTTAATTACTTTCGTGAGACCTGCCAATATTTCTGATTTATCCAATAGCATTGTTAATATGTCTTTTTTCACACCACTTTCTTTGCAGACTAATTTTCTCCAATATGTAATTACAAATTAAATAAGAAAAATACTCTATAAAAAATGTAGTGTAAAATATGCTACGCAGTAAATTAGAAATGGTGGCTGTGGGACTTTTGTATATTACATATATCTTTTTTTTCTATAATTGTTGTTTTATAAATAGAAAAATTTCCGAACAAAAATAGATAAATACTATTTTTAAATTCTGTGTTAGAATTATTTTCCTATGTTCGTGCATTGGATAGTTTGTATTTGTATAATTCCAGTACTAACTTGAATATTGCTAAGCTATTAATCATGGAATAATAGATTATTCAATTATCCTACTAATGGACTGAGTATGTATTAAGTAAACAAACGATCATGTACTGAAATAGCCTGGAAATTTCAGCATTTAAGCCAATTTTCCTTACATATTCGAAAACTGGATTTCTGAAAGAAATACTCTACTTATTAAAAACTTTTTCAACTTTCATTATCATTTAACCTCTGTTTAGTCATTAAATTTTCATTTAGTGACAAAATGGTTTCCGTTACTCCTAACAAAAATTTTTAAAGCTTTCTTTTTGACACACCGACAAGGTTAAAAAGTGTTAATGACTTCGGTTTGTCTGTCTGTCTGTCCGTCTGGCAGTCGACACTCTAACTTCCCCAAATCTTCATGGAATTTCTTAAAACTGCTATATGCTATTGACGGTCACTGTTGGATATTCCCTATTGAAAATAGAATAAATATCTGTACTGGTTTGCGTACAGGGACAACCGAAAGTATTCCAAATCACTGTATTCCATGAGAGGTATTTATATAAAGCATATTTTATTACCTTTACTTTACACAAATCATAAATGAAATTGAAATATGTTTTTCAAGTTCATTATCGGATGTTTCCCGTTTAAAATGGAGTAAATACCATCACTGGTTTGAATACAGGGACACCCGAAACTATTCCAAAACATTGCATTCTATGAGAAGTATTTCTATAAACCAAAATTTAATAACATTACTTTGAGCAAATCTTAATGAAATTGAAGTATGTTATTCATATGCACAAAACAACGCTTAGAATATAGTATAATTAGCATTAGATTTACAGGGCCACACACAAAATATTCAGTTACACTAATTTTTATTATTGGAAATTTGCTGGAAGTACCTTTTCCTTTATATTAAACGTTTTTTTTTTTTTTTTTTTTTTAGTTCCCCATCATACTATAGGTATGGGGAACTTAGGTAATCGTGAAAATTTTCGACCTCGGTTTTTTGACTTTTCTACACGTTTTCAGGTGTGAGGAATCCGAAAATGACAAAATTTGTATGGTGTCTGTCTGTAGGGTGTCTGTTAGTCCGTTAGTCCGTTAGTTTGTTAGTCTGTGTACACGCTATCTCAAAAACAAATTGTCGCAGAGAGGTCAGATCAGTTTTAAAATGTTACTTTCGACACTGGCAAGAACCCTATTCATTTGCAACATTCGATTTTAAAAACTTCGCAAGTTATTAGAAATTTACGATTTTCTTAACATGGGAGAATAGGACAAAAATTCACTTAAACGTGCATTAAATGGAAACTTTTTACTGTAAACTTGTCAGACCAGTTTTAAAATATCAGTTTTGATGCCGGAATGAACATCAATAACTATAAATATGCTTCTTTGAAAATTTCGCAAGTTATTGAAAATTTACGAATTTCTTAATATGGTGGTATAGGGCGAAATTTCACATAAACGTCAATTTTGAGAGATATTTTCATCATAAAGATGTCAGACTACTTTTGAAATATTATTTAGGACACTGGCATGAATATTGATGACTATGAATTTTCCAATATAAAAATTTCGTAAGTTATTGGAAATTTACGAATTTCTTATCACAATAGAATAGGGCAAAATTTTACACAAACGTCAAATCTTGAGGGATATTTTCATCGTAAAGATGTCAAACCACTTTTGAAATATTATGTAGGATACTTACATAAATACCATAGAGTATGAATTTTCCAATTTAAAAAAATCGTAAGTTATTTGGAATTTACGATTTACTTAAAATGGCAGAATAAGGCAAAATCGAGCACAAACGTCCATTTTGAGGATCATAAATATATCAGACAATTTCAAAATAACATTTATGATACTTGAATGAACATGATTGACTACAAATATTCTAATCGGAAAATTTCGTAAGTTATTCGAAATTTAAGATTTTATCAACATAGCAAAATGTTGCGATATTTCATATAAATATGCATTTTTGGGATTGTTGCATTGGAAATATTAGCATGAAAAATAAACTACGAAATTGATCCCAATAAAATAAATTAATAGATTAGAATAAGATAAATATGTTGAACTGAATGGTGGGTAGCCTATTAGGTGAGGATTTCGTTCTGTCATTGTGCCAAGCGTTTGGTCAAATTCATTTCTCTTAACATGAATATAATATGCCCTGTACAAGAAAATTTATGAGAACATACATATGATGGGGAACTGATCAGAGTCCACCTATGCCAACTAGTTTTTTTTTTTTTACTTTCTAAATGTCTTTTAACTGTGAATATGATTTTAATTTGTGTATCTGTCTGTCCGGCTGTCCACCTTTTTATCTGTCTTTCGACCCGTCCCCATCGTCCTTAAATATTTTCAGAATTAAAAAAAAATTCAAGTTCACTATGGAAAGTTTCCTACTTAAAAGGGCTTTAATAGGTCCTGTACAACTGGTTTGTGTACAAGGACACCAAAAAAAAAAAAAAAAAAAAAAAAAAAATCCAATGCCTTACGTTTTAGACAGAGATTTTTATAAATCACATTTAAATAACTTTCTACTGTAAAATTCATGAAAAAATTGATATTTATTATATGCTAAAATAATGTTTTGTATAGAATATAATATGGTTAATCTTCAGATTTACAGGGCTACGCTAAAAACTTCACATACATTAAGAGCTGCAGTTAGAAACTCAAGACTGCAATTTTTTTGGCGTTAAGCAATTTTAGCTCTTTCTAACAATGTTTAAGAGTGATTTTGAATGCAGTTAGTTTATTTGTATGCCCTTCAGTCCTTCTGTCTGCCCGTTGGGTGATAACGTAGGCAAAGAATGTTGAAAGTTATACAACAAGTATGTACAGTTGGAAGTGTTAGATGTTTCATTCTTGTTAGTTTATAAACTTGGGTTATTTTCGTATATTAAATATATGCTTTTCTAGAGTTGTTCACAATTGAGGATGAAATTAGTTTTCTTCAGTATTTATAGTTTCTTATTTTGAAAAATTCCAATTTCCAGACGAAAATTTTGGGAAGGCTAATTTTACTTACTCGTTTTCAGTTACTATCGTATAATAGACTGCATTGTTCATATTTTAAAATGACGTATTTCTTCATCATTTACATTTTCCTAATGTTCAGTATATGTTGGATAAATTGGATAAAAATTCAAGGATAATAAAATAAGCAGGAATTTTCTATATCTATATTAACATTCATATAATTTGACTTTTACATTTACCCTCTATTTGCAATAGACATGCATGTGTTTGTACGTGGTCATACAAGTTTTTAATGCAACCTTTTAATAATTACCCTGCCCTAGATAATTGCTATTGTGACTTTCTTTTTACAGGACTCATGCCGTAATTATTTTCTCACACAACAGTGCATACATATCTTCTTCTGTCACTAATTTCTGCTCTTTATTCTAATAGGGAAACAGTTAAAAAAAAAATGTATACACTTCTAATGTGCAGTAGTACGTACTTTCCAACGTATTGTACTATTTACTTATTTTGAACTTTGTTTCTGTGATTTCAGTTCATATAAATAATTAAATAAAATTTCATTTCATCTCTTAACATTAGAAATAATTTAATAATTCAAAGCAATATATAAATAAAAATAAAAATAAAAATATACATAAAATGCTTTTGACAAATTTTGATATATCTGTTATTGGGCATACTTTCAGTAATATAAACATCACGCTTAAGAGATGAATGTAAAAAAATTTCTATCTTCCTGTTACTAGACATCTTAGTAAAAAAAATAATAATAAAAAAAAAATAAAGAAAGAAACTAAATTTCATGAACGTAAACAGTGCAATTAATTTGTTTGACGTACCCATTTTACTTTATTTAAGACACAAACATTTCTATAATTTAAAATCATAAAACATAAAATATGTAAAACTTAAATTTCAGAATTATATTTCAAAAACGAAAACATAATACTTAAATTCTTCTCTTAAAATACTTAAAATAATAAGTATTTGGACATTTTTGAATTTAGGCATTTTGTCAAATATCTAGAAAAATTATTTAGGACCTATCTCGAAACTTTCGGAGTGTAAAACACATGTTATACCTCATATATTTCAGCAAAAGTTTTGAGAGGAAAACGGGACCTGTAAAAAACTAATGAAAAATCAAAATGTTTCGGATCACCCTGTGAAAAATAATTCTTAAAATTCGTTTTGGCTATAGCATGTGATTATGCGGATTCTTCTAAGTATTTGCTTAAATTTTTATTTGAGACTACCACATACATTCATGGAGATATAACGATTTCTTTAAAAAAATTACAAAACAAAAACAAATTACGACTTTTTTAATAATAACACATAGGGCATTAGACCCGGTGTAAAGCCATTTTTAGGAAACTTGGCGAACTATATTAGACACAGCAAACATCCAAAGAGCAAAAATCTTAAATATCTTACGAAATATGAACATTTTTACTAAATAAATTTTAACTACGAATGCGCAAGCTTTCAAAAAATTTCATTTACATAATTTAATTGCCAGAAGTATGGAGGTACTTATATGAAAACACCAAAGAAATAAAGTGTAAATTCAAAAAGTTATGGGAGATAGAATGAACAATATTTTAGTTTCTCTCTCTCTCAAAGAAAAAAAAAAAAAAAAAAAAAAGAAAGAAGGAAAGAAAGATGAAAGGGGTTTCTATTAATATTTATTTACAATCAGTGAACACTGCATTACCATTAGGTATTGAATGAATCAAAATAAAAATGTGAGTAAAACCCCTTATAATTTAGCTTTTATATTGGGGGAAAAAAAAATCTGTTCATTCTATCTGTCACAACATTTTGAAATGACGCAATATTTGTTTGGGGCTTTTATTTTAGTAGCCCAATACTTTTGACTATTGAATTAAGCCAATGAATTTTTTTAAAAGCTTGCGCATGCGTAGTTAAAAATTATTTAGTAAAAATGTTCATATTCCGTAAGATATTTAACATTTTTGCATTCTGTTTGCAGTATGCTGTGTGTAATGTTATGGCTTTGCATTAGGTGGTCTAATACTCCACACGTTATAATGTAAAAAGTGGCAATATATATATATATATATATATATTAATTTTTTTTAAAGAAACCATTATATCTCCATGCATATATGTGGTAGCCTTGCAAAATATTTATACAGATAACTAGAAAAGTCCTCATAATCTCATGCTATACCCAAAATGTATTTCAAGCATTACATAATACAGGGTGATCCAAAATATTTTGGTTGTCGTTTAATTTTTTAATGTCCCCTTTTCTTCTTCAGGACAAATCTTTTGATGAAATATATTCGGTATAGTATAACATGCTTTTTATACTCCCAAAGTTTAAAAATAATTCCTGCAGAACTTTTCTACAAAAAATTCGAAAGTGTCCAAATACTCATCGCTAGTTACACATACATATATAAATGATAACAAAATAAATATATAAATAAACAAAACACAAGTTATCCTGTAATTTAAAAATCTTAAATTGTAAAATATGAATTACTCTTTAGTACTAAAATGACGTTACGATAACAAACCAATTCAAAAATTGTCTTTCGAAATAAATACAGATTAAAAAAAATAAATAAAGAAATAAATAAAACTTTTAAACTTATACTTAAAATTTTTCTGTTTATTTATTTCTCCTGAAATAAATATATGTTTCGTTCAAACCATTTCACTTTAATATGTCTTGGATGATTCATTTTTAACATTCATCATGCGAAGCTTTTTTTTTTTTTTATCAAATTCGAATTCATCGCCAAAAAAACTTAAATTCAATCAACATTGAAAGTAAGGGGGGGGGGGACTAAATGCTTTTCGTGTATCTCTTTTAACTCTTTCAAAAGTATTTGAAGATGTTTTCCACTTCTGTTGCATTTAAATTACGTTAAGTGGGGATGAGAGAGAAAAAAAATCGTTTTTGAGGGGAATTATCAGTTTTACATATTCTTTGATTTGCTTTATTTTGTGCAAATATAAAAATTAGCATACATTTGCTTAAACAAAAATTTCTTTGTTAGTGAAGAACTAAAAGCTTATATGGGATGTGTTTTTTTTTTTTTTTTTTTTTTTCTAGTTTTTTTTTCGTTTCTCTATTTCGTTTTGTTTTATTTTATATCTATTTAAATATATTTCTCTCCATGTTTTTTTTTTTTTTTTTTTTTTTTTTAATTATTATTATAATGGTATTTGTGCTGTAAAAAAGCTTATGTAAGTAGTGGGAAATGGCGAAAAGTATTGTATTGTATTGTATTGTATTTTTTTTTTTTTTTAAGTTTAATAAGTAAGAAAAATCAAAAATTGGCATAGATCATAAAGACTTTTCAGCTGAACTTATTCGTTACATTTCGTAATTATCAATGTATTTTCGCTCCGGATGACCCGTTAAAATACGTTTTGATTTTACTTTCTGCAGGAAGAAAACTATTTAAAATTTCTTTTATAGATTTACTTTTAAAGAAAAAGTACACTTATATTTTCCTTGTATGTTGTTTAAAAATGTTTTTTCTCTTTATAACCGTTTCCAACAAAATTGAAAAGCAAATTTATTTAATATCACACAATCAGCAGATTGGGAAGAAAATCATATATACTGATATACAGTATATAAAATTGAAAAGTGTTTATGACTTCGGTTTATCTGTCGGTCTGTCTGCTGTCTAACTCCCGTTATCTTCGTGGAATTCCTTAAAACTGATATGTGTAATTTAAATTCATTATGCGATGTTCCCTTTTGAAATGGAGTAAACGCCTCCACTAGTTTGTGTACAGAGAGACATCCAAAACAGTTGCAAAGTATGCGTTCTAGAAGAGCTGTTTCTTATAAACCATAATTTTTTCACAAAATATAGTATAATTAGCGATTAAAGGGACAGAAAAAATTATTAAGATATTTGGTTGTTCGGAAAGTCCTTTCGTTTTTCTCAGCAGAGGACTTAATTGTATTTTTTTCACACCTTCTTCACATTTAAGTTGCATTGCCATTACATATTGTGACAGCTGATATAGCAAGGCTTGCTTGTGAAAAAGGTCGTATTATTCTGCCCAATAGTTTTTGATGGGTGCCCTATCAAATAAAGAAAATCAGAAGCGACATTTTCGGCATATTTTGTTTTTGCTATCAAAAATGCGAAAATACTATTCAAACAAGGAAAAAAAGTATACGATGTGTGCACAGGAAATTTATTTAAAGAACGCTATTGTCAAAACTGGTTTACCAAATTTTGTTCTGGCAATTTTGAGTTGAAGATGCATAACGTTCTAGAAAACCAGTTTGTGCTAATGAAGACAAAATAAAGTATTGATTAATGAAAAACTGCCAAATAACAACTCGTGAGATCGCTAAGAAACCAATCAAAGTGGAGAATATATAATTCATTAAAATATTTATACAATATAAGAAAATCGTCTTTCATTTTCGAAGGAAAAAACGAAATTACTTTCCGAACAACCCAATACATTAAATGCTATAATTGGAAATTGCTGCAATTGCATTAAAAAGTTCTGCAATAGAATTTTCATTTTTATTAAGCGTTTTTAACGTTTTTCTAACAATGTTTAAAAGTGAATATTATTTGAATTAATCTATCAGTGTGATGTTCTTGTCGGTCTATCACTCCGTTTATTCTCTTGTAGTGTCCGGAAATGTTTACAGAATTTCTTCAAAAATATATGTTATTCAAGTTTCATTGCATATTCTCTATTAACCCTTTAACGTTCAATACTTAATTTATTTAAAAAATTACTAAATTAATTTTGAAAATGGCTTTTAGACATACATAGCTGATCATAAATATTTAAAAAAAAAAAAATAGCATTGTTCCTTTCCGAGAAATTTTTGGTTTGAAACATCTATAAGTTAACCATATTCAATTCAAATAATATTTAATTTAATAAATGAAACACTTTGTAAGTAAACATTATCGGCTACAAAAATTTGTGAAGGTTTTTTCAGGTGAAAATAATAGTCCAGCGCTTCATTAATGGAAAAAAAAAAAAACTAAACATGAGTGCATCATCAAACCAGCAATTCGCACTCGCGCACACTAAGAATCTTCAAGTAACTTATGCATTTAGTTTCTTTTGAAGCATTATTTGCTAAATTTTGGAATAGTGCTGCTATCAACCAAATAGAAAAGTAACAAAACTTTAAAACCTGATTAAAACAAGGGGAAATGTTAAAAACTGCTGCATAAAATTTGTTAAATGATGTCAAATGTTTGGTTTCGCTGAGAAACCAATGAACGTTAAAGGGTTAAAATCGTACAAATAGCACCAGCGATTTTTGAACATAGCTGCACCAAAAGAATGGCAATAGATTGTTTTTTTTTGAGAGACCTTTTATAAATCATGTTTGAATAAGTTTGTACACTGTACAAATTATAATTAAATTGACAATTATTATTCAGATATTAAAAAAATAATAATAATAATTCTATGTAATGCGATATATTTAGAGTTAAGATTTATAAGGCTACACTAAGATATCCAGATGTATTAATGGATATAATTGAAAATTACTGGAATTACATTTCCGTTTGTGCTACTCGTTTTAGCATTCTTCAACAATGTTTAAGAGTGCCTATGAATTCAGTTATTCTATCTGTCTGTTTTTTTTTTTTGTCCTCCTGTATGTTCCTTATGTGACCAAGTAGACAAATTGCATTGAAGGTTAAACCATGCAACGATTACGTACAATTGGAAAATGTTAATAATCGCGAGCCGCATGATTTTTTTTTCTTCTTTAGAATGCTGCTGATAAAAATATTGTTTTAAATTCTCAAATTTGCAGTAAATTGTAGGAAACACGTCATGAAACATTGAGGCGATGCTTTTAAATGAAACACCTGAATTACATTTTGATCTCTCTTTCTCTTCTTTTTTTAAAAAAAAAAAAGAAAATTACAACAGTAAATTTGGAAGCATGGTTGGTAGCCGCACATATACAGTCATTTGCAAAAGTTTAAGACCAGTACCCGATTTTCAGTATTTTAATACATTGCATCATTTGCACAGATTATTGCGTCATCTCTTGTGCTAATTGCATCAGGCGCATTCTACTGCTATAAATAAAGGTGCCCGGCACGTTTATTGTCGGTTATTTATTGGATTTTGTCGTAGATAATGCGGTTGTGTAATTATTGTAATGGGTAAGAAACCTTCACTTACTGTTAGAAATATTGACCCTGCATAAAATTTCTGAACGCCAGATAAGATCGAGGGTAAATGTGAGCAAGACAACTGTGCATTAAGCTATTAGTAAATTTAAAATTTCGGGAAAATTTGTGGACCTTAAGAGAAACGGTTGCCCTAGAAAACAAATGCACATGATGATCATGTGAAAAGGATGTTCGTACGAGATCCATGAACCTCCTGGAATATGATTAGACATTCTCTAGCTGCAAAAGGCACCAACGTCAGTTTGAGTACTATTTCAAACGTTTGACCAAAGAGTTTGATTTATCATCCCATAAACCTGCAAGGGAACCTCGACTTACTCCAAGTAAGAAAAACAAACGATTCTTAGTACACAACAGCACTGTCTACGGCAAAATCCAATAAACAACCGGCGAAAAACGTGCCGGACAATGCAAGGAGATGACGCAAAAAGCTGATGAAAAGATGCAATGCGTTAAAATACCGATAATCGGCTACTGGTCTTAAACTTTTACTAATGACTGTATGTAAATTTTTACCATTTTTTGTAAGAACTACATTGTAACTTTCATATTCGACGGATAAAATTAAAATACGCAGATTAAGTGATTTCAGCAATAATTTTGCATAGCTTGTAGTAATAAACAAATAATTTAAATGAAATCAAACAAATTTATTCCGCTCCTTTTTATTATCCAACCATAAATTCTCGAAGTTAAAGGTAAACAGTTAATCATTTACGCGAATCTCTAATTATTACAATATTATTGATGTAGAGTTATTCTAACATTTAACTCGATTTAAGTAAATTAAGCAATTTATGATTCGCATCCTGCGAAATCACGCCTGTTGCATTGCTTACTTTGGAAAATCTGTCAGAGAAATGGCCAACCGGAATGATTTTGATTCCTAAGCACATCCTTGATTTCAAAATGATTTATTCTGACATTTTACAAATGATTGCGATTGCTCGATTAAATGTGATGTACGGTCGTAATTCATGTTTGCGCATTCTACCGAAATTCTATCTTGTGATGTGCGTATTTATGATATCTAGAGTGACTAATCAATAGATTTAACTTAATTATTGATTCGGGAATACTTTGCTTTGCACGCTTTAATCAATAAGCGGCTGTTTAACTTTGTATTTCAATAATTTTACGGGACGTTACAGGAAATTTTAAAGTTGTGTAATTTTGCGTATTAAGCGTATTTTGAATTTTTAACAGTTGAAATCAGCTGTGGAAGAAGATTCGATAAAGTGTACGGCTTAGAATATTTATTGAGTTCTATAAATAAGAGTACAGTACAAAATTATATTTCTTTATTTTTATTTCTTTATTTAATTTTTTACACATGTGAATAGAACTGTATAGTTAAAAATTATTTTTTTTAAATAACATTCATATTTTGACTTACATTTTAAAAATATATTTTCACATTTTAACATAGTTAAAACAACTGAAACTTATAAACATTCTACTGTAATAATACTCTAGATGTACAGCATAAAATAAATACAGTACCACAGGAAATACAATATATATTTTCAGTTTATGAATTTCACTTTTTTTTTTCTCCCTTTTAACGGAACTCTTTGGTAATTTTTAACCTTTCTCTTTTCTATAAATTGTTGACTGTTAATATTTCATAGTTTTTGCAAATTATCTCATCGTTAGGCTTATGTGTTATGTTAGTGTCCTTTCTCTTCTGCATAAGTACTTTCACACGTTTTTACTAATCATTGGTACTCAAATTAAATTATTACCGACACAATTTTTATTCGAAACAAATCTAAATTTAATTTTATGTTGGTATCTTCATCTATCTTTTGTCTTCTGAGTGTTACAATGGTAATAAATTATTCAAATTATATATATATGTATATGTACATATATATATGTGTGTGTGTGTATATAACAGTTAAATTTTATTAGTATATGATAGACAAAATAAGAATAGTAATAATCTCTTTTCCGTTTTAGAATAATTAAAGGTAATTCAGTTAATAATATTTATTCACGTATTCATGTTTTAATTTTCACAAATATTGCTATAGTTTGCAGAAAACTAAATCAAAGAATTAAATAAAAATAGATGTAGAAAACATTTTAAGATAGTGAATATGCTAATTAAGTTTTAAAAAATACATGAAAGAAAACCAGAATACTTATAAACAAACAACTTTGACATGCGCCTCACGAAACAACAGGTGTTGATATGTTTTAATCCGTTTCCTCATACTCATCGAACTTGAACTTACGGGAAGAAAATAAGGATTCTTTGTCACGGGGTAACTAAGATGAAATTGAAGGTTTACCATCAATCAGATTCACTCTTTCTTCTTTCCCGTATTAGCTTACGGGAATTTTGTTGCTTCATAATATAAAGATATCTTATTCAAAAATGTAGTTTTTTTTTTTTTTTTTAACTTTCTTACCACTATAGTGAGGAAAGTATTGTAATCGCGTCAAAATTCCGATTTTAAGATTTTGATGTTTCTATACGTTTCGAGGTCCCCCGAATCCGTTTTCACTATTTTTACGATGATGTATGTATGTGTGTATTTGTGTATGTGTGTGTGTGTGTGTACGTGAGTGAACACGCTAGCGTCTAAACGCTTTGTTCGAATAAGCTGAAAGCTGGTACGTATATTGTAAGTCACCATAGTACGAATCCTATAGATTTTATTGAATCTAGCACTTATAGTTTTTTACAGGGACACCAGGAAAAATTCTTTATCATTATGGCCTATGGGGCCAAATTTTTAAAAGTGTGATAGCGTCTAAACGCCTTATTAATCTGAGCAAAAAACTTTTACACATGTGATAGGTCACAGTTACACCAAATGCATAGATTTTGGTAAATTTAGCAATTACAGTTTTTTACAGGAACACAAAGAAAAATTCTTTATCATTATGGCCTACGGGACCAAATTTTTAAAAGTGCGACAGCATGTTATTCACCTTATTCAATTGAGCTGAAAATTTATATGAATATTATAAATCACTGTTGCACTAACTATGAGCATTTTGGTGAATCTAGCATTTATAGGTTTTTTACAGGGACACAACGGAAATTTTTTTATCGTTATGATCTATGGGCTCAAAGTTCAGTAGCGTTAAATAAAACATCGTGTAATATATGGAGAAAAATGCTCAAACACTCTATTATGGTTTTCTCTCATTTGTTTGTTTAACAACTCCTCTTTCTTTACTTTATCTACAAAACTGTTAATTATTAAATGTTCGGAAAGTCGAGTGGAGTCACTCCAGATTTTTTTTTTAGTGCTAGAGGCCTATTTCAGTCGGTACAGCGTTGTCGAATTTTTATAATACACTCTTAATAGTGCTAAGGGCCTATTTCAGTCGGTTTATTGAATGGGGATTTATTGAATGAAGTCCCCCCAAGGCCCAACTTTGACATGAGTCCCCCCCCAGGCCCAACTTTGACATGAGTCCCCCCCCAAGGTGCCCCTATTTCAGTCGGTACAGCGGTGTCGAATTTTTATAATACACTCTTAATAGTGCTAAGGGCCTATTTCAGTCGGTTTATTGAATGGGGATTTATTGAATGAAGTCCCCCCCAAGGCACAACTTTGACATGAGTCCCCCCCAGGCACAACTTTGACATGAGTCCCCCCCCAAGGTACAACTTTGACATGAGTCCCCCCAAGGCCCAACTTTGACATGAGTCCCCCCAAGGCCCAACTTTGACATGAGTCCCCCCCAGGCCCAACTTTGACATGAGTCCCCCCAAGGCCCAACTTTGACGTGAGTCCCCCCCAAGGTACAACTTTGACATGAGTCCCCCCCAAGGCACACCTTTGACATGAGTCCCCCCCAAGGCACACCTCCCCCTCATTGGGAAAAAGAGAAAAAACGTTGTTCTGCGGCTATAAGACAGTTTGGACTTCCAACGTTATTTGTTACAGTATCTGCAGCTGGAACACATTGGTTTGATTTAATGAAAACTTTATCATGGAATTTAGATCGTCACGAATTAACTAAAGAAGAATTTGTCGATATTAAGCAGTAGGCCTCTGGCACTAAATTAAAATCTGTCAATGTCAGATTTTCATGTTTTAAATAATGAAATAATGTCGTGTCTGTATAATTTTTATTATTATTATTATTATTATTATTTTTTCAAATTAAACTGTTTGAACATGTTGCGTTTAGTTCAGTAAGCAATTACGAAGAAATCAAATATTTTATTTAATTAAATAAACTAAGACTCTCTAACGGCCAATCTCTAAAGGGGAAATGTTAAAAAAAAAAAAAAAAAGCTTTTAAGAATGAAATATTCAAAGAATAATATTCAAAGAATATAATTCAAAAAACTTCTTCAAAAAACTTTTGAATGAAATATCATTATAATACGAAGTAACAAAAATCTCAGGATAATACTGGATAATGAGGGAGAAAGATTACCCGTATTATCAGAGGATAATACGGGAAGGAAGAAAGGGTGAATTCGACTATGTGCAGCCGTAACGGAAATTCTTGAAGAAATAAGAGTAATTTATATGTGTTACATATTTTAAGATTTATATAAACATATTCAATTTTTAAATATTTTTAGAAAGCTAAAGCCAATGTTATTCTGCGGGAAATTTCCTTTTCTTATATAATTCATTAACTAATATATGTTTTTAAATTCTGTTTTTACATTCAGAAAATTCACAACTGTGAAATTGAGAGACCTTCTTTTAATAACGTTTTTTTTTTTTTTTTAATATTTATTTTGAAACCGCAGAATTAAAAATTTCACATATTGAAAATTCGTATTTTACAGCTTCAAAATAAAATATTAAACAAGTAATATAAAAGAAAAATATTTAAAGTCAATTCCTACTTACAAACACTATCGAAAAAGTTTTTTTTCAATAATTTTGAATTAGGAAATAAGAAGCGCCCGTGCAAAGTAAAATAAAAATAATTATAAGATTAAAAAAAAAAAAAAAAAAAAAAAACCTTTTATATACCATGTTTTAAATTTTCTGATGAATCATAGAGCTCTTATCAATGTGCATAAAAATTTTAAAGTGATAATGACGTCAACTTTTGTGAGATGCATAATTTAACTTTTTATATTTTTTTAATGTTCACGTTTAATTAAATGTATTTATTTTTATGTCGAAAGAAATACGCTCGTTTTTTTTTTTTTTTTTTTTTTTTTTTTTTTTTTGACAACAATTAAATTATAGCTAATATTGCTATTTTAACGCTATTAGGATGTTAATTTTCTCATATTTTAATTAATTATAAGAAAACTAATAAAAAAATCGAAAATCCGACTTCGAAGTATTGTGTTGTCACCGTGTTTTGAGCAAGCCTGAAAGTTTCAAATTTCTCTCTAGTCCGGAAGTAGTGTTGTTCATATTGATTAAAACGTAACTGAATTACAATTGAATCACAATTATAATTATTTTACTGTCAATCAATTAACAAGTAATTGATTACAAATAAATTGGATTACGTATTCAATTTATTTGTAATAAATTATTTGTTAATCGATTACAGTTATAATTATTTTACTGTCAATCAATTAACAAGTAATTGATTACAAATAGATTGGATTACTTATTCAATTTATTT
Organism: Salticus scenicus; assembly: GCA_963930645.1. Classification (NCBI taxonomy): domain Eukaryota; kingdom Metazoa; phylum Arthropoda; class Arachnida; order Araneae; family Salticidae; genus Salticus; species Salticus scenicus. The sequence goes on along the minus strand of OZ005648.1, from coordinate 16,886,552 downwards.
GTAATCAATTATTTGTTAATCGATTACAGTTATAATTATTTTATTGTCAATCAATTAACAAGTAATTGATTACAAATAAATTGGATTACTTATTCAATTTATTTGTAATCAATTATTTGTTAATCGATTACAGTTATAATTATTTTACTGTCAATCAATTAACAAGTAATTGATTACAAATAAATTGGATTACTTATTCAATTTATTTGTAATCAATTACTTGTTAATCGATTGACAGTAGAATAATTATAATTGTAATTTAATTGTAATTCAGTTTTAATTCAATTACTGTTTAATCATTTATGCCCAACACTGTCCGGAAGTTAATTAAAAATCGATTGCAAGATTTGTTCAAGATATATATAAGGAGAGTGTGAACTAATTGTAGGAATTGGAAGAAAAAAAAAAAAAAAACATCCGTTTTTATAAAAGGTCCGTCAATTTAACAGTTGTGAATTTCCTGAATGGAAAAACATAATTTAAAATATGTATTAGTTAATGAGTAATAAGTAAAGAAAATTTCCCATAGAATAACATTGGTTTGGGCTTCTGAAGACGGTAATTGAAGAGGGCCCTTAATAATAAACTGTAATTTAATGAATAACTGAAAATTTGAAGGGACCAAAGTCAGAATGAAATTACACAACTTGTTTAAATCAACACTCTATAATACTTAAAAGAAAAATATTTAAATATATAGATATATTTCTTCCAATATTCTAAATTGTTTGTATTTTTTGTCTTCATTTCAAATTACATGAGATGAAAAATGTTTTTTTAACGTCGGTGAAATGTTTACTTTTGAATATTTATGAAAATGTTAATGTTGAATATTAATAAGTGATGAAAATGTTAATGTAACGTCATAATACAAGTGATTTTATAGCATAACAAACAGAATAGTCGGTCTTCCTTTACAAGTAAGTGTTTTGTTACAAATATAATTTACATAAAAAAAAAAAAAGAAAAAATTGTAAATCCATTTCAGAATATGCAAAAGAAATCAGTAGCAAACATAAACGATGTAAAATATAATTTTGCGTATTAGACATTCATTTCAAAAACTATATTTTCAAATTCAGGATTTCAACCATTTTAATTTAAAAATTTTGCATGTTTTGCATTTTACGAAAATATATATATAAATAAATAAATAAATAAAACTAGAAAGTTTTTTTCTTTTATTGAGTGTCTGTTTTCCTCCCTCTCATCCGGCCCTAGGTTTACTCGTTCTAATGTATTCGTCCCCACCTTCTTTTTTATTATTATTCCCAGGAAGCGTGCGATTTCGCGTATGGCACACAATTCAATGCTTTCCTCTGTGGTGCCCTTACATCGACCCCCATATTTTATCTGGCGACCCATCTGTTCAGAAAATGCATACTCCAACGATCATGGGAAGAAATGAGTAGTTGTCATAGTGTGGCAGTGATTAAATTGATAACTAAATTATATATGTTACTTGCTTTTTACCATGTCATCGCGCGGTCGAAATAATAACTTCGTCACGGTACCATGCCTTTGCTTATGAGATATTTTTCTTCAAGTTTGCCTGTGTGTTTGCCATTTTAAAGCATTTATCTCATTAATGTAACTTTAACTATGTTTAATAATGTGAATATCTGATTATTATTAATATTTATGTATTTATTCATCTCAAAATGGTTACACTGATTATATTGTAGAAACAAGACAAACAACAACGTCTAGAACGGCAAAAATAGATAATAAGAAAGCAGATAGCTGTTTCGGTATCATTTAGCGTACCGTCTTCAGTACATAAGGAAATGATCCCTTTCCTATATATATATGAGCACTTTTCTCACATTTCTTTATGCACTGAAGACGGTACGCTAAATGCTACCGAAATAGCGGTCTGCTTTCCCATTATTTATTTTTGCTGTTCTAGACGTTGTTGTTTCCCTTGTTTTTATAATCGGATTATATTGGTTAGGGTTTGGACTAAGTATACATATTTACTAAGTTTACATATTTATAGTTACTTCAATATTCCGTTAATATTTATATACAAACAGTCCATTGCTATTTTTATTTATTCATTTATTTATTTTGCACTTTGCTTGGGCTCATTTACTTTAAAATTTAATAAGGAAAACCGTAATAATCTTTATATATAGAGAGAGTTACTTACAGAGAAGAAGGAGATTTTTAAAAGTCAAAATCAGAGGTTTTGAAATTATATACTCCACATAACTCCTACACCTTTATAAAAATTCTAATTAAAACTAAGCATGTTAAATTTTATTATTATTATTATTATTATTATTATTATTATAATTTATGATTAGCAATTTTTTCCTTGTTTATTTATTAAAATTTTATAAACATTTTTCTAAAAGAAAACACATTTTGCATATTTGTAAGTATGAGTACATTTTATAAAAAACAGTTACAAAATTTAATTTTAAATGAGTATAATTCTACCTTGGCTTAAAATCTTTCCGATCCTAAGTGGCGAATTTTATTGATGTAATCTTTCAAATTATTTTTGTAGAAAAAAACAAACAAAAAAAAAAAAAGTTCGTTTTTCTATTGCTAACATTTTTTTGTAAAAATCATAAAACTTTTATTTCCTAATTATTATGAATGAAGGGAAAAAAAATCATTGTTTGCTCTTTCAACAACTTCAGTTTCGTGAGCAATTGAAAAATTCGTAAGTGTATTTATCGATTATTAGGAAATGTCCTCTCTTTTTCTTGGCACTTTTTAAAACGTCTTTTCCGTTCGTTCCATTAAAATGACCTTGTTCTTTCTATCAAGCATGTTTTTCGGCTGGTTACAATGAATTAATAATTGTGTTTTTGTGTTCTGAAGTCTTCTTTATTCATTTACTCAACTTAATGGTTTAATGATTCTAATTTTGTTTCCGTTAAGAAATTTCCGTTAAATATTTAATTTGAAATACTTAAGATTTCTTAAACGTGCTAGTCTCGAATATTAATGGAAGCTTCCTTCTAAAAATTTCTTTAAAAAAAATATATATATATATTAAGTTTGTAGAGATTTTATTTTAGAGTAATTATTTTTTTCTTATTTAAAAATAATGTTATTTTCTATTTTCTTTAAATGTATACTTTAATGAATTACATTATTTTCTATAAACAAAGAATCCCTTTTCTACGAACATATCTCGTTTCCGAGAGATGTTTTCAATAAGTAAATGTAAATACTTTTAAATTAGCTTTTAATGTGCATACGTTTAATAGTACGCATTTATAAGTTTTATACGTGTTTATTAATGTAACAAAATACAATGTATCGTACATCATGATGTATGATGTATAATATTCTTAACATGTAATGTATTCAGGTTTGTATTGTTTCTAAAATTTTAAAAAACTTGAAATAAAAAAATTCCAATTTTCTTAAAGAGCTAATAATAATAATAATAATAATAATAATAATAATAATAATAATAAAAACGCTTAACAATTAATTTGGATTGAAAATAATTAAGGAAAATCCTTCATTTTCATTGTGCCTCAAGCCTACATCTTTAGTCTATTGAAGAATCATGCTTAATTATAAAATATAAGCAATTGCATTCATACATTTATCTGTATTTGTTTTTGTCAATTATAAAACTTTTTTTTAAATTTATTTTCATTCCATGCTTGTTTCGTAGCATTTTTTTCTGCTCCATTCTTAAGTGTTTGATTAGGATAGACAAGGTCTAGTTGGCCAAGTCTTTCTTCTTCTTTTTTTTTTTTTTTTTAATTATAACTCATCATTTTAAATATATTTTTGCGTTAACAGTACCACGGTGACATTCCGAAGGAAGTCACCATGATAAAAGTTGAAAAATATTAACTATGAGTATTAGTTTAGAAACTCAGACTGACACCAAGTTGCTTGTGCGAACTTATTCCAATATCGAGGTAAGTTAGCTCATGTCATCTAGTGTAGAAGTTTAAGAAATGTTTAAAATTTGCATCCAATCTTAGTTTTCATATCGTTAGAAGGAAAACACAATATAAACTAAAGAAAATCATTCATTCAGCATTTCTTAATGAAACTATAAAATTATAAAAAATGCATAAAATGTCGTTTCTCCTGGTGATGCATATGCCGATCATCTGCGGATGGTATATTAAGTGCTTTGTTCTCTCGGTTTACAGCTTTCAAATAATTGAAGCAGTAGTGACACAAATGATGTCCAGGTCCTGTTCATTTTCCCACAAGATGTGTTTCTTGCTTCTGCTTTGTCGTTTGGCTTTTTTGAAGCTCTTTTTTTTTTTTTTCGCAAAAAAGATTTTTTTTGAAACATTTTCCTCTTTTTGAAGCTGATTTTCTTTCTTCTGTGTTGCTTTCGTTTGTTCTTCCTGCAATGCTTGTTTGACTAATGTTTCAGTCAATACTATAGAATTCTGTTTTCTCTTTCTCCGCACATTTTCCCTCAGTTCTACCATTAGGAAAAAAAATCTCACACCGTGTGGAGATAGGAAATCATTTCTATCAAAGCTTTTGCATGAAGACTGGTTAATCCCCGGAAAACCCTGGAAGAAGGCACGTTAAAATGGCTAGAAAACGTGGAGTGACAGATGCAGGAATGTGGGTTAGACGATGTGGAATGTGGGTTAGACTGATCCATGATATATGATGCCATATATCGGTATCTGTAAAAATTGCTTTATTAAGGCAGAAATGCCCGTTTCCTTAAATCCAGACCTTAAGTTAAATGCCGTTGCGGCAAGCGGAAGGGCAGGTTTTATGACTGATATAATATAATGTAATATCATTGGACGTTTACTTATTATTATTCAATAATCTCAGTCTGAATTAATAAACCTTTTAAATTGACATACACTCCTCCATCTAAAGGTTATAGCTTAAAGCTACAGTGAAGTAGAAAAGACAAAAGTGGGTTGCATAAGTTTTGAACATCATCATTTTAAACACCAGAAGTACAGAATAATAGTAAATGAAAAAAAAAAAAGGGGGCGGGGCTTCCTAGGACACTTAAATGTTCTATAATTATCAAAGTTATTAATACTTTTGTTGATCAAAGTAGTTGATTTAATGTAGGATGCATGCAAAAACACATTATAACTTCATTAAAGAAAAAAAAAAGTCTGACTCAAATAGCTTGGAATTAAAATAAGCTGCCCCAATTATACAACTGTCAGAATTCAAATCTGAACCCCTTCCTACCGAACCAAATTTTATTTTTTCTAGTGTGTAATTAAATTGATTTTCGAAACCTTCTCCGTTACTGTTATCCATTGTAGATCCTATAAGGCATGCTCGAACGCCTGGTGAGCGTGCCGCATGCAAAATGGACCAACTAACTCTATATCGCCATTTTTATTTTTCATTCAATTATCTTGAAAGCATTTCAATAAACAAACACATCAGGCAATAACTACGAACAATTAATTATCTTTCTGAAAACTACTTATCAAATTCGAATATCTAATTTACAAATAAATAAAAAGCGATTACTTGTATGAGATGAAATTTACTCGCTTTTTCAAAATTTCGAAAATTCTCTCTTGTTTTTAATGGACGCTCCTTCTTCAATGACATTGATGTGAGAGAAAGAAGACGGGACAACTAGAGTGAAGAAGTCTTCCCATGGAAAGTTTGAAGAATGTTGCGACTAGGCCAACGTGCTCCTATGGTCAACTAACTACTCCCGGTCTAATATACTTCTTGGTACCTGTTTACAACAGAAAAACTATCAAGCTAGAAAGAAATAAAAGTTACACGCATAGATATGTTTTTTTAATTTTTAATACTTTTGTTTTCTTTATAAACATGAATATTTGAACTATGTGTATTCTTAAAATGTTTTTCCCCCCTTTTAATAACTTAATGAAATATATCCATTGGTAGGTAGTTTAACGTATTGACAGTGTTAACTAGATTTATGCAAGATGGAATTTTATCACTGTGATTACAATTAGTAAATATCTATATTTAACGTTACGCATTGTTATAACTGAAGGCGGTTTTAACTACTGAACCATAAATCATTAGATTTCATACGAAATGCCTCGAGAATTTCATTTTGCTTCATAGCGTGACAGGGGAATATTTCGTCTTTTTATGTACTCTTTAACCACGGAATGCTACCCATCTATCAAACGAATGGTACATTCCCACAAACTATTTATTGATTTCTAAGAAATTCAATAAGAGCGTAAATTTATCTCTAGATATATTCTATCAAATTGATTTTACAACGTTTTAAATCCCTAATATTTTTGAGATTTTTAGAATTTCAAAAGATACTTATTGTTGTTGAAAAAAAAGTTTAAACGATATTTAATTTTCCAAATTTTATGGTGTAATATTTCCTTTTGCATAAATAATAATAGTTTGCTAATATTATACAACAAGTATTTTAATACAAAAAAACATATTGAATATATGGTATATATTTCACATCATTTTATATCATTTCATTTACACCATGTATATTAGAAACATTATGTACTTCATTATTGCTGCCATTCACCCCTTGAAGATGTTTTTATAACTTCTACAGCAATACACAGACATTGTTATATTTTCATGCGCTTTTATCATATTAACACAGCGATATGCAATAGCGAAAACTTCATCATAAAATTTTTGTAGTTATTAAATGTTAGATAGACTCGACTAAGTCAATAAGCGAAACAGTTCAGTAAGTCAAAATTCCTTTAAGGAATATTCAAATAATTCTATTCAACTAATAATTTTGACTGAAATGCAATGGTTTGTTATATCTAGCGTAATGAGATATGCGTATAGCGCATGGGAACATAAAATTCGTTTGATTAATTCCGAGGTTCTTTAAAACAGAGTTTAACAGAAAATTGGTTCGAACGTATTATCATAAATGGGAAAAAAAAAAAAAAATTGTAACTGAAGAAGAAACTTGCACTCTGCAGAAGGGTTAGAAATTAAAAAATAAACCTAAAAACTGGAAAAAAAATTAACAACAAAATTTTTTTTCGAATGACGTTTTTGGTAAAAATTTTTAAGCTTCAAATGAAATCTTACATTGTTATATGTAAATATTAGCTAATCAGGTTGACAGGTTTGATAACGTGTTACAATTGTATAAATTTGTAAGGGTATGGAGGTTATAATCCGAATTTTGACAAAGAACATCGCAACTAGTACTGTTTTAAGAAGATAAACCAACATAAATTTTTCACCTATACAATACATTGCCGATTATCTGCAAAATTGTGTGACTCTGCAAATGCGAATGCTATTTATATTTTTATATTTGTTATCTTCTTTTTCTTTTTTCTTTTTATCAGGTTTAAACTAGGTGTAACTAATAATAATAATAAAATAATAATCGTAATTTATCGTCGCAAAAAAGCCAAAGAAGTTTGTGGGTAATCTGCTCGTGGATAATCGAGAGTTTACTTTATTTCTATATTTTTAAAGATTTTGTGTTTTCGTTCAACTAATTTTACACATTTCTGGATTCCGTTACGCATGCGCATGGTCCTATTTATACATAAAATTGTAGGATTACTTGATTTTATGTTTTATAAATCTCCATAAGCTTAATAACAAATGGCGAAAAATACTTGCTTTTTGAAGTCTCTTTGGTTTTCGTTTAATTCCCCCGCTGAAATTTGTGAGGTCACTATAATTCATTTCAGCCGATAATTTTTTCACTTTCTTGTGTTTTCTGAAGAGTATAATCACATATATTTTTTTCAATATTTTATGAAGACGACACCTTTTGAATGTTTTCTTGTTAGTGTGAATCTATGTGAATATTAATTAACTCACCAATAAGTTCTTAAAATTGATAATTAGCCAGGTAGAAATCCCTTAGCGCAGGTAGCGTGTTCCCTTTAATACACTCCAAAAGCACACCCGTAGAATCACGGGAGTTTTCTTAAGCAGTTTAACCAGAGAAATACTTCACCTTGAAACATCTGAAAAAAATATTGACATACAAGTGGACGTCCCAACATCCAAAACCTTGCTTCAAGTACCGGGTGATCCAAAAGTCAGGACAAACTTTAAAAATGAATAATTCGAAAACGAATCAAGATACAAAGATACGGTTTGCACCAAACGGATGGAAAAGAAGCCGGGTTTTGTGTGGCAAAGAAAAAAATAGTTCTGTTGGCGACCAACAGATGGCGCTGTCGTATTTCTGATGTAGGATTATGCAAAGCAACAAACGATATAAAAAGGAACAACTACAGCAGGTAATGGTAGTCGAAGCTTATATGCATCGAAATATCGCATTCTCAGTCGCTACTTTAATCACGCATGGCCTCCAAGATCTCCCGATCTGACACCCTGTGACTTTTGGCTGTGGGGATTCTTGGAAGTCAAAAGTGTACCGCGACCAACCGGCATCACTAGCAGCACTGAAAGATGCCATCCGCCAAGATGTGTCTGCCATAACGCAAGAAATGCTACTAAATGATGTGAACGATGTAGTGAATCATCTCACAGCTGTACTTCTGAATGATGGAAATTGAACAGTTACTGTAGTAGTACTAATTAACTGTAATTAAGCTGACTTGTAAGTTGTCAACATTTTTTTTCATTTGTAAATCATCTTTTGGTGAAATAAAACACTATAGCGCCATCTGTTGGTCGCCCACAGAACTAATTTTTTTCCTTTGCCACACAAAACCCAGTTTCTTTTTCATCCGTTTGGTGCAAACCGTATCTTTGTATCTTGATTCGTTTCCGAATTATTCATTTTTAAAGTTTGTCCTGACTTTTGGATCACCCGGTACTTCTCACACCTCCTTCGAAACCGACGCCAACTATATGAAAATCGATTGGACACCTTAATTTCAACTAACCTAAATTTCCATGGATAATCTGCGGGCCGCGGTAGCCCAGTCGGTAGAGCGCCGGCCTCGTAATTGGAAGATTGCGGGCTCGGTACTCGAGCCGGCCAAAGACCGTCGTGTGCACTAATGGTGGCTGGTGCACGTAAAATCTGTCGTGGCCGCAATGTCCTCCATGTTCCCATCAAAAATTATACCTTTGGGGGTCACCGAAGCGGGAGAGCCATCCCTTCCGTGGAGGATCAAAATTGTGATGTCATGTCTCCGGACCACCTCTAGGGGTGTGTCCCAGACAGTCGCCAATTGACCATCTGCGCAGTACTTGTGCGACGTAAAACAACCCAACCAACCAACCTTGGACAATCTGCACTTAATCCAAAACCAAGGCCAGCAACGACGGAATATATTACCTTCAACTAGAGAGCCTACAAGGTGAGAGATGTCAATAGCGAGTTAGCTTCTGATTGGTTTGAAAACTTTTGAGACTATCATCCACACTTAAAAGTGTTTTTAAAGACTTTGAAGCAGTGTGATCAAAACTGTAGCTGGAATAAAGGATTATTACCATATATATATATATATATATATATATATATATGTGTGTGTGTATATTTTTGTGTGCTGATATTCATCTGAGAAGTGTTCGAGATTTCTATCAAAACAGTAGTTCAGTAGAAAATAATGTCTGCTATGAGCATGCGTCGTAGCGTAATTTCTTCATTTTGTCGCCTCTCTCCATAGAGGCTCTATACCCTCAACGAACCAAATAATGCGTGCACAACTTACACACAGCGTGATTCTGAGCGACTGAATGAGGCTACACCACCTTGCAACTCACACTCGGCAGCAAAATTATTCGAGTACTAGTAAAAATTCCTATGTAAAAAAAGTTACACTTAATACTGCTTTCTTCAATAAATCCTAGTCGAATCATGTTCTTAATCAGTCTAAGAATATGATTCGACAAGAATTTATTTAACAAAACAGTATGAAGTGTACTTTTTTTACATAAGAATTTTTGCTTGCGCGCGAATAATTTTGCTGCCGCCTGTATACAGCTGTATTTTTATATAAAATTGGAAAATAAATTAAATGTAGATTCCAAAATGTATTATTATATTTATAATCTGTTGTTAGCTATTTTTTAATATTGAAAATAAAAATAAAAATAAAAATACATTTTGTAAATCGTATAGAAAAAAACTATTTTTTATTTTACTGTTTATTTCAGCATACAAATCTGATGTATATGTTACCAATAAACAAACAAATAAACAAACATTGTTTATTTTACTGTGCATTTTACTCTGCGAGGAACACGAAAAAAAAAAAAAAAAAAAAAAAAGAAGCTAAATAAATACAAAATACTTTCTTCTCGTTTTTAAAGTGCGTGCAGTACACATATATATTTTTTAAACAATAGCAATCTTTTGAAGCGAAACAAAATTTATTACAAATATTTAATAAATTTAATTATTTGTTTGCGTGTTATGCTAATCAGGATAAATCGTAACCTATCTTAAGTACCCTCATAGATTACATTTCAGTGAGCAATTTTTATATCTATGTCATGTAATGAAAAATTTATTCAAGAGAAAATAAAGTATTGTGTTTCAAAAACTGAATTCTTATTACGAAAATATTAAAAACAAAACAAATAAATATTTAGTTATAATAAATGGTATTTAGTACAATGAAAATTGAATACAGTGATTGAATGAATACAATGGAAATTAAATATACTGAATAACAAGCTTTAAAATAAGAGAGTTAGGTACCGAATTGTGATTTTTTTTTTTTTTTAACGGTAATTTTTATCTTGAATACTATTTTTCATCAATGTTTAAATAATTTTCATTGATGTAGGTATTTTCTATAATCGCATTTATCCATTCATCAATTTTATTAATTAAACTGACATATATTTAACAGGGGCGAGGCGAGATTCAGAAAACTATGGAAGTGCTGAAGCAACGCGCTTCCAAAAGCAGAGGAAGAATTAATTCAGTCTTTCGACTAGGCGACGCGCGACGTTACTTGATTACTTTTTAAAAATCTTAAGTAGGTTAAGCGCTACTTCCATCGCTTCCATGGACGCTTCGCCACTAATAATTAAATGTTATGTAAAAAAAAAAAAAAAAAAAAAAAAAGAGTTTACAGATAAAAAGTAATTTTTTTTTTTTTTGAAAAGACTCGTATCCTTGAATTTATTATTTTCTTACAATCATGTAATTCATGATGATGTAAAGTTGACATAAATGATTCTGTTTTTTTCCCCCAAACTAATTGTTTTATCAAGGATTTCCTTATGCTTTGCTTCTAAAATTTACCTTAAATATCAATCGTAGGTCCTAATGGCATCAAATTAATACGTTGTAAACAGGGAAGAAATAAATGATTACATATCTGGCAGTAAACGTGAAGCTTTTAATTCGGTTGTGACGTAAACTTGCTTTACAATTACTTCATAAGTACATAGTGCCCCGTTCTAATAATGGTATATATATTATGTATTTCGTGTAAGAAATTTTCCTTGTTGAATTTTCTTATTTTTCATCGATGTTCCTCTCTGAGACAAATGAATAGATTTGATTTGGAATGTCAATAGTTTTTATTTAAAAATAAACCTATATTAAAAAAAATAATTTTTAACAAAATGTAATGAATATTCCGTATAATGCAAAATGCTCTATTTTGCATTGTGTTCTTACATTTTATAGGTTACAAAATTAACATAAAAAATAATAGAAGAAAGTAATGTATTATATGTATCGCAGTAAGTTGAAGTAATCATCTTATCCCAAAAAATTCCAAAACCGTTATAACTTTGGAAATTAGTAGTTTTTAAACTACATTTTTTTTTTTAATTTAAAGACATAGAAATTCTAGATTTTTTATATACAGGCGTAGAAATAGATAGAAAATAGAAAACGTAGAACTGTATTTTCATATTTAATGTTTAAGGATTATATTATACATATCCTGTTGCATATAGACGAAACGGTACATAGTATTGTTTATTAATACTGTGAAAAATTCTTATTGTAAAAATTGCTCTATCGACTTACGTAGTTTGATTTTTGCAAGAAGATTTTTAACATGAAACCATTTGCAATACGGCATTCTCAAAAATCGAAACTTGATTTACAAAATAACATTTTAATTAATTGTGTTTCTTTTCTGCAAATCTGAACGCTAAAATTCCCTAAATAAAAATTGAATGTTAATAATTTTTAACTTAACTATTTTGGTGATTTTGCACTTATAGCAATATCATTACTTTTTATTTCATTATCCGATTACCATTCGTATTGAAAGTATTCTTTTCCTTCAAAAATTTTTGATAAAGAAAAAAAAAAAAAACAGTATTTAGCAATTGGCCTGTGTGTGGAGAATCTTCTGACTATCATACCTCCCAAAAGAATGAAAATAGAACAACAGATTTAAGTCGGGTCCGGCGTGCAGATGATTTTGCCAATTTTCCATAAAAATTGGAAAACTGGAAGTGGTACATTAAATATCGGAAATGGACTGTACGTTCCTATCTCAAAAATGGTTCAAACGATTTTTTTAAGTTAGTATATAAATTCTCTTCTAGTTGTACTTTCATATCTATTAGTTCGTTACCTCAGGAAAATTCATAGACATTCTGTATAAGTGGGTCAATTTAGGTCTCGCAAAGGCGCTGCTTAAAAGAAGCTCCCGTATTTTCTTCATACTTCCATTTACCTTTTCGAGTGTAATTGTTAGTTTCTAGAGAACAGGATGAGTTTCCTAATTTTTGGGGAAAATCGGCATTTAAAAAACGACTGAAACGATTTTCTTCGAATTTGTTACATAAACCCCTTTCGAATATTTTACTTGGTTGTTACAGGAAAATTGACAGGCGTTCTGATTAAGGAGGTTAGGTTTAATTCTCAGAAATGAGTGTTTTTTTTTTTTTTTAAACACTGTATACATATTTTTGTATGTCTTTAGCATATAAATTTGTTCTTACAGGATAAATTGTTAGGTGCCTGATTTGTTAGCATGGTCAGATAATTTAAAATTGATCTATCTCGAAAAAAAAAAGTAAATTTATGGAATAAGACAAATTTTTAATATTAGAAATATTTCTCATATTAAAAATATAATCAATATTCATTTTATGTAATCAGTATTAATTCTTATTAACTCGGCTTCAGAATGCTGATATTACTTGGCCTGATTACAAAATTATAAGAAAACTAAATAATGTGATGTATTCCATTAAAGGTGTGCCTTCATTGAACAATTACTAAGATATTACGTACTGTAATTTTTATAAGTTTGTTTATTTAATTATATATATAGGTATATAACACTTTATATGTGTTAAAAATTGTGACGTTTGTAAATTTTTTTAAATTAAAGAATAAATATAGTTGACCAAAATTTGGAAATATATATTCAGACTTAAGAAATATATGTCTCGGCGATATTCATTGTTAAAATTTAAAAGAAAATTGTAATTTTGTACATAAATCCATAAGTTTTTACACTTTTTATTCAGTTCGATTCATTGAAGTGAAAAATGCTTTAGGCGCGTTCAGCACTTTTGGGTGAAGAAAAATCATGGAACTCGCGTCATCGTCACCGAACGCTTTCCATGAGCTATATGTATACTGTGTATATATGTACATAGATATACCTCCGTGCGTTATTAGTATACATTATATATATACAAAGATTATATCTCTCTAGTGCACGGCGCGGCATGCCTCATATATATATATATATATATGTATATATGTATAAATTGTATACTAATACGAGTAGTATAATGGCTACTGGCATCTGTCTCTTTCTAGTTCTATACTCTATGTATGTACTTTTTCCACAGTATATACATAGTTCACAAAGTACAAGCACGTGTTTTTATGCAGACTGTTATATTCTTCTTTTTGCTTTCAATATAAATTTAAAGTTTAAATGATTAAAGTTCAAATTGGTCATTAACACTTCTTTACAAACCAAAAGTAATTCGAAAATAATAATCTAATAGCTCGATGATACAATTCACAAGTTACTTAGTTTTCACGTCTATCAGCAGTTCCCAAAGACTGCCCCGCATTCTTTTTTTTTTTTTTTTTTTTTCACTTTGTTATGTATTCTTTTTTTTTTTCTTTTTCTATAGCAATAAAAGATTTATTTCTTTTAGCCTTTGACAAACGGTCATTCAACTTTTTTAAAATCGGCGTTTCCGCATCTTGTTCTTTTAATAGTGTGAAAAACGCCCGGTTTTGATAATATAACTGGTTCAATAAATCACTTGAAAGGGCGCAACTAGGCATAAATGTGTTATGATACGCAAGTAGGAATTCCATTTTTTTTCACATTTATGTATAATTTAAAATTTCTGAAAACATGTTCTAAAATGTTTTAGACATAATATGTTTTCTTTATCTTCTTCTCTCCTTCCATATCACGTTTAAATAATATTTCCTTTAAATTAAACGATTAATAGAGTGTGAAAAGAATGTAACTCTTAGAAAAAAAAACTAGTTTAATAGGCTATTTTTTAGAACTAAATAAACAATTTTTGATAATAGGTTATTTTTTAGAACTAAATAAACAATTGTTGATAATAAGGAAATAGGGTCATAACGTTTAAAAAAATTTACCGACGGATAAAATTTAAAATTATTATTATTATTATTATTATTTAAATCATTGTCATTATTATTGTTTTTAGTAAAGAAGATAATTAATCAGAAAACCAAGCAATTCAGAATTAAAATTATATGGAATAGTAAATGTCTATTATAGTTTTCTTAAGTTTTCTTTGTGTTATATTAAACCAATATTCTTATTGTTTTATACCATTGATGGATAATATCCTATGAACACTTTAAAATGCAATAGTAATATGAAATTTATGAAAATAATAATAATAATGAGGATAAAAATAGAAGGAAAACTTAATTTTTTCGCTTGAGCGCGTAATTAAATTTTCATTTTTACTTCTAAAATGAGAGAGCAATTATTTATCTTGAAACTATTATAGAATTATTTTCCTCAGAGGCATTTACAAATAGTAATAAAAATCCCTTAAAAAGAAGAAAATTAATGGAACGTCCTGGCACATCTAGGATAGCATTAAGTGCAGAGCCAAGCAGCACTCTGTCTTTTGAGGAAGAATAAGCTAGGGTCAAATTCATTTACTTTATAGCTACTACACTCCTGCTCCAAAGTTTAGCAACGTTTGCAAATTACCAAATTTTCTGAGTTTAAAAACTTATCTCTCGGTGAAATGTTTTCAAACGTTGGGTATTTAAAGAACTGGGTCTTCCTCATGTTTTTCAGTGAAGATTGGTTAAGACAACATTTAAGGGGCTGGTAACAAATTGAGCAAAATCAATAATGCATGTGATCACCTTGCATCGTTACGTGAACAAAATAATCTGTAACTTTAGGTTATTTTAATACAGACCGAGTACAATTTGTGGAGGAATCTGTGTGGCGATAGCATGCAGTGATGCCAGATTGGGGATTTGTGAGGCTTCTGGGGACAATTTTGGGGACCAAATGTTTGTGGGGACTTTTTTGGGGAATTCTAAAATTTTTGGGGACAAATCTGGGGATTTCCTTCAACTTTCTGTCAATGTTGGCAGCGTAATGATTTATCCCTACGACTAGAGTCTTTTAATAGCTTTATTGTTATTTGGGGATTTTTTTCAAAAATTGCCTTCATTTGGGGAAAAATCTGAGCTTAAATCATAGAAAAAATCTGCTTGATATATTTTTTATTTTTTGAAAATTTTTTATTTTCCATTTTTAGTAGAAATCAAGTTGGGGATTTTTTCGAAAAAACCCCTGATTTGGGGAAATTTGAAGACCTGTTTGGGGAAATAATTTTCGACCATCTGGCATCACTGATAGCATGTTAAATAACGGAGATATAAGCATTTATTTTAAAACTGAGAAAAAAAAAATCAGCACGTTTTATATTCATAATATACAGAGTTTTAAACGAAAATTATCCCCACTTTCGGATAAATTGAAAAAACCCCTTTGAAACAATATACTGCAACAGGAATACAAATATCTCACTAGCAACTTTTGTCAAAAGTTCATTTGAGAGTAAAAATTAAGGAAGTGATCGGCAAAAGAACGAGTTAGATTTTAGGTATTTTCCAAGAGTTGAAATTTCATAAGAGAGTTTTTACATGCCGCGTAATTAATTTGAAGATTATTTCAACCACATTGTAAAAGTTCCTTTCTGTGAAAAACCCCTTATGATCTCAGAAATCTTAGTAAACAAACAAAAATATGTTACAATTACAAGCTTATAAGGGGTTTTTCGCACAAAAAGTACTTTTGGAGCGTGGTTGAATAATTGGATCTTCAAATTAATTACGCAGCATCTGAAAAATCCCTTTTGAAATTTCAACTCTTGGAAAATACCTAAAATATAGCTCGTTCTTTTGCCGATGTTTGCTTAAATTTTACTCAATTAAAATGAACTTTTTACAAAAGTTGCCCAATATATCTAGCTTTCAACATATGTAATAAAAATTTCTTCTATCTTTCGCGCATGCGCATTGAAAATGTTTTTCATAAAAATGCTAATATTTCGTGAGATATTTAAGACGTTTGCATTCCGACTGCAGTATATTGTATAAAAAACGATTTTACAATTTATCTGAAAGCGGGAATAATTTTCATTTAAAACTCTGTATATTATAAATAAAAATTATACTGATTTGTTTTGGAGTTTTAAAATAAATTCTTATATCTCCGTTATTTAACATGCTATCATCACACAGTTTCACCCACTAATTGTACTTGCTCTATATTTAGATATCCTAAAGTTACAGATCATTTCATTCATTTAATGATACAGGGTGTTTACAAACATTATTGATTTTGTTCAGTTTGTTAACGGCCCCCTAAATGTTGTCTTAAACCGATCTTCACTGAAAAACATGAGGAAGATCCAGTTCTTTAATTACCCAATGTTTGAAAATATTTCATCGGAAGATAGTTTTTTAATAAAAAAAAAAAAAAGAAAAAAAACTGATCATTTGCAAATAGTGCTAAACTTTGAGCAGGTGTGCAATACATGGTAGACTTCACATTGCGGTTTAAACTAAATTTGGGCACAAAAATAGAACATTGTAAGTTGTTAAAAAACACCATAAATTGAAAAAAATCTAGTAACAACTGTTTCTGGTCAAAATGATTGTGTACATCCATTCTGAGCTCGTAAAAAGTAGGCATGTGTGTAGCACAAAAGCAACGATGCACTATACTTTATTTTGCTCGATAAATATGGCCTAATGAAGCTGTTTATTGCTATCCCGTTGAGAAAGAGTTGTTAATACAGTAAGAAAATGATAAACATTTTTATATTATTATGCCCACCTGATAACTTTATTTCAAAATATACCATTCTTTTTGAAAATATAATTGTGAAATTACAATTTCGTTTCTTCTATCTCTTAATTATTGGTCATTCTATTTCATGAATATTTATATTTAAAATCAGCTTTATCATACTGATATCAAAATTTATTTTTAGTATGAAACTGGTATTACTTTACTCAAATATGTCTATGTATTAATTTGATGTAATACCGAAAACAACATTAGGGTATTCAGAAGTTATATAAAAGGATTTTTCCATAAAATGAAATTCTATGTAAGGGCTGTTTTTTATGAATTTGCATTTTTAGAAAGAGAAGTTTTTTGTGAATGAGAATTAGCTATAAATTTTAGCGTTATGGCAATCATATAAGATACAAAATTAGTTAAAAAAAAAAAGAAAGAAAAGAAAAGAAATGAAATGAAATCTAATGTTATTTAATTTTCTTTCCACAGATTGATTATATATATATATATATCATAACAAAGAAACAAAACTATTAATCTTTTGTTACATTTTAGTTTATATATCTATAAGTTGTATCGAAAAGGAATTTCTTACATTTTATCTGTTATTGCTTCATAATTTTTATTAGATTTGGAAATACCAGCATCATTATTGATTTTCAATTGCGTATTTATTTACTGAAAAGTAGGAAAGAGGAAATTGCCCTCAAAATATCTGGAGAACTGGATATAGATTTTAGATCAATATATTGCTTTCTTTAAACTAGTGTCATGAATATATAGTTTAACCTCCATTAAATGAATTCATTAAATCTAACAAAACGTTCATTATATGGAAAATTAATTAACCAGAGATTTAATTTTTGTAATAAACTAAACAACATAAAGGCCATTTTTAACCCTACAAGGCTCAATTTCTTTTTTAGTGCGCGACAAAAATATATAGGTTGTAATGAGTGATCAGAAGATAGGGAAAACTTATAAAAATAAAAATAAAACCCTATTTTACGGAAAAATCAACTTTTTAGCTCAACGTACCGTATGGAGAACATACATAAAAATAGGATTTACTAATACGTTTACTATTGTAATATAGAAAAAAACAACTTACCTCTGCAAAATATACACTTCGTTATAACACACAGTATTTTTTTTTTCGAGTCAAAACTGTTCAATAACTATTCTTTTTTTATTTTTGAATTCAGACAAACGACTAACGTATCACTTTCATTCAAATTTCACGCTGAGTGCACTCTAACAAACACACGAACGACATGTTTAGGTAAAAATTCGTATTACTGCATTGCTAAATGTCAGTAGCTTCTATCACGATGTCAAGAGATGTCGCTACTAATAGTTTTATAGCTATAGGAGCGATTAAAGTCGGTGCTCCACTTATGGAACTGGGTGCCTTGTAGTGTTAAATTAATATACATCAAATATAGCATAAAAAATATTAAATTATTCTTTTTCCTATTTCATAAATTTCATTCCTTTGTTTGTTTGTTTTTAATAAAAAATAATTATAATAATAATAATAATAATTTTGAAAAACCAAAAATACCTTAATTTATATCTTAAAAAAAAAATTGTTTTTGTCTAAAACTACAGTGAAAATTAAATTAAATTCTTCCAGTGTTTCATGACATATATATAACACGCGCCTTTCATTTTAATTATCGAAAACGTCTCTAAATTTTGTAAAGAAAACAGTTATTGCTTGTTATTAACAAACATTAAAAACTAAAAATACACTTTAAAACACGCCATTTATTTATTAAAATGAAATTTACAATATCTAAGCAACAAAGCTTTTCGCCATGACTTGCATGGCATCTTCAGGTCAAACAGAGCATTTGAGGAAGGTGCAGAGAGAAAAGTCAGCTATATATACAGTCGGTAACAAAAGTGTCCGAACACTAGCAAAAATCCCTATGTAAAAAAAGTACACTTCATACTGTTTTGTTAAATAAATCCTTGTCGAATCCTGTTCTTAGTCTAAGAACAGGATTCAACAAGTATTTATTTAGAAAAACTGTATTAAGTGTACCTTTTTTACATAGGAATTTTTGCTAATGTTCGGACACTTTTGTTACCGACTGTATATATATATATATCTTGGTAATGGGTACAGATATATTCCTCCTAAGTACATATACCAGGAGGAATTCACTTGAAATATCACTTGTAGCAGAATCTTGTTAATACTTCGTAACATAACTTTAAAACGTTGGAGAAAAGAGATATTGAATCTAAAGGAATTCACTTGAAATGTCACTTGTAGCAGAATCTTGTTAATACTCCGTAACATATCTTCAAAACGTTGGAGAAAAGAGATATTGAATCTAAAGGAATTCACTTGAAATGTCACTTGTAGCAGAATCTTGTTAATACTTCTTAACATAACTTCAAAACGTTGTAGAAAAGAGATATCGAATCTAAAGGAATTCACTTGAAATGTCACTTGTAGCAGAATCTTGTTAATACTCAGTAACATAACTTCAAAACATTGGAGAAAAAGGATGTTGAATCTAAAGGAATTCACTTGAAGTGTCACTTGTAGCAGAATCTTGTAATACTTCGTAAAATAACTTCAAAGCGTTGGAGAAAAGAGATATTGAATCTAAAGGAATTTATTTGAAATGTCACTTGTAGCAGAATCTTGCTAATACTTCGTAACATTACTTTAAATCATTGGAAAAAAGAGGTGTTGAATCTAAAGGAATTCTTGTTTTATTCGCAGTCGTGGTTTGGTTTGAGAAAGGGTGTAGTGGGTATAGACCAGGATTCAAAATAACTATAGAAGTTTTATTGTTTTCTAAAAGTATACTGAAAAAATGCATGAATTAGTTAATTGTTGCATTCACGGATGAAATGCCAGATTTTCTGTAAAAGTGCTGAGTCTTTGTGAATAATTACTTTTTACATTTTTGAAATATTTATGACTTCAGATAATAGTAACTCTTGACTATTCTGTGGCGCATAGAGTATTTATGCTGTAGACCATAAGGGTGTAGCTCCTGGATTACTGTAGACAAACTCAACTAAAGCAGAACATTTTTCTTCTTTTAAATTATGAATATGTTCTTGTATTCTTTTTTTAAGAGTGCGTTTAGTACTGTTGCGTTTAGAACAAGAAACCTTCTAAGCCAATATACAGGGGGAATATAATTAAAGTTGCGATATCAAAACGCTGTACTTTTAAAACTACCCACCACAGCGATTTGATATTTTACCAGAGCAATCGTGAGGCAATGAAAATTTGTTTGAGGGAGGAAAAAAGTAGTTCCAAAATATTCCTATAGAGGGTGCTGTCAGGATAATGTCAGGGGAAACGCCTAAATGGACTCATTAAACACAGGAATGTTGTTTGCAACACAATGGAATAGCAGGAAACAATAGACTTCAAAGGTTTACTACAATTTTTTTTAGCAAAAAGACAAGAATACGTATCTACAGCGGAAACAGTCATAGTGAAAAGAGAAAAAGAGGAGCTTCATGAAACAAATACTTTACGGATAATTAACGGCACATTTTGGAACTATTTTTGTTTTCTTTTGCCAAACAAAATTTCATTGCCTCACGATTGCTCTGGTAAAATATCAAATCACTCTGATAGGTAGTTTTAAAATTATAGCGTTTTGAATTCGTAACTTTAATTATGATCTCCCTGTAATAAAATAAGAAACATATAGAATAAAATAGATCGTCATTCAATTTTATAGGGATTTTGTTTACAATTATGCATAGATTGTCAATCAATTTTATTGAGATTTTGTATAAATTTGTGTATAGATCGTCATTCAATTTTTGGGGGATTTTGTGTACATTTGTGTATAGAAGATGTAAGAAAGCAATTATTCACAAAGACTCAGCAATTTTACAGAAAATCTTGAATTTCATCTGCGAATACAACAATTAACTAATTCATGTATTTTTTCAGTATACTTTTAGAAAGCTAGAAATCTTCTATAGTTAAGGCCCCGCTTCACTCACCGCCGCCGGAAGCCGAAGCTAATGTTATTCTATGGGAAATTTTTCTTTACAAATAACTTATTAACTAATACATATTTTTAAATTCTGTTTTCACATTCTGAAAATTCACAGCTGTTAAATGGACGGACCTTTTTTAAAATATTTTTTTTTTTTAAATTTTTTATATTATATTTTGAAGCTGCAAAATACGAATTTTCAATATGTGAATTTTTTTCATTTTGCATTTTAAAAATAAAATATTAATAATTAAGAAAATATGTTTTTAAAAAGGTCCGTCCATTGAACAGTTGGGAATTTTCTGAATGTGAAAACAGAATTTAAAAATATGTATTAGTTAATAAGCTATTTGTAAAGAAAATTTCCCCATAGAATAACATTGGCTCGGGCTTCTGGCGACGGTAAGTGAAGAGGGCCGTTAATATGAATCCTGTCTACCCACCACAACCTTTCTGAAACCAAACCACGACTGCGATTACAAGAAGAATTCCTTTTGATTCAACATCTTTTTTCTCCAATGTCTTGAAGTAATGTTACGAAGTATTAGCAATATTCTGCTACAAGTGACATTTCAAGTTAATCCCTCCTAGTATGTATACTTACATATTTTTAAGCTTTTATATCTGTAACCATCACCAGGTGTAGTATTATATATAGCTGACTTTTCTCTTTGTACCTTACTAAAATGCTTTGTTTGACCTGAAGATGCCCTGTAACTCATGGCGAAAAGCTTTGTTCTTTAGATATTGTAAATTTGATTTTAATAAATGAATGATGTGTTTTAAAGTGTATTTTTGGCTTTTAATGCTTTTTTATAATTAAAATGTACACAGGTTTTTTTAAAAAATCTCGATTTAAGATATTATGTTTTACAATTATTACTTGTGTTTAGTCCGATATGTTTATTTCAAATGTGTTTTCTTTAGTATCAATCTGTGTTTAAAAACTTTACCAATTACGTTTTCATAAAACTACACTGGTTCTCATAATTATAAGGACACACGTTTTTCTATATTAACTAAACACAGAACACTATTATTTAAGTAAGTATATTTTTTATTAATATGAATTTCATTTATAGACTATATATAAAAAGTTTTATCGTTTTTCTATCTTAAAAAACTTTAAATACGGGCAAAAAGATGATTTTTCAGGTGTTCGCAATTATAAGGACAGCTCGAATCTTAGTAATTTTTTTTCAGCTATTCTTTAAATTAATATTTTATGGGGTCTATTTTTAGGGTGAAACAGTCAGACATTCTCTCTGGTATAAACATTTTTTTTTTAATATACAGTTTCAATACCATTTCATACAGCTTAGATGATTGTCTGAATACATTTAAACTATTTAAAATTGCTTTCCACTTGCATGCACTTTTCTAATATGATAAGTTAAGGTTCTTTAAACTTTTATGCAACGGGAAAGATAATAATAAAGAAGTTTCTTTCTTCAAAACTATTTTCTATTGCTCTAGAAGTAGAGCAAAAATGTAAGTCTTGTTGAAAAGAATGTTATTACTTCCCAAAATCTAACAAAAAATTGAGAATTTCACGTTTAAAATTTGCGGATATTTTCGAGGAATTATCAGTAATGTCCGTCCAAGAAAAATTGAAGGCTTATGTATGAATTAATCTAGCCCAGTAGTTAACAAATTCGCATGCCAACTGTAATTTATCCGCTAGTAAGTTAAATAAAACGAAAAAATCTTGATTGTCCCTATAATTATGAACATTTAAAAACGTGGAGAAAAAAATATTTTGCATTATTTTTTATTAATTTTGCTTCATATTAAAAAAATTATAGCAGTTTTGGTTTTTAGAATACTAGAGCACTTAGTATAATCTAAGTGCACTTAGTATAATCTTGTTCACAATTATTTTTGCATTAGTTATATCAAAACATATAGTGTCCTTATAAATATGAGAAGGAGTGTATATCATGCAAGTCGATTGCTTTTTAAAGATTTTTATATGCGAAGGTTTATCGATTTCAGCAACATGATTGTTTAAATTTTCATCTTCATCGCAATCTTTTATCGTACTGGTTTTATTTTCTACTCTGTCCAAAGAGTGTTTCAAATGTTTCAATTTAAGATCGGTTCTAGAATATTTCAGTTTTAATTCATCGATCGTGGTAAAATTTGGTTAATTTGGGAAACAAAATGAAAGAAAAATTTTAGCATACAAAGGAAAATTTCGTTAAATAGATTTTGCACCTCACTGTGTAGAGGTTATTTTACAAAGAAATTCTTAAAATAATCTTACTTCGAAAGGAAACATTCATAAAAGGGAGAAATTCTCGAAAATATTTCTTTGAAAAGAGGTCCGACTGTATTTTCTTCCTTCTTTAAAAAAAAAAAAAAAAAAAAAAAAAAAAAAATGGCGAGTGCACAAATAATATTTTCGTTTCTTCCATTAATATCGTAATTTTCTGTAAATCATTTTTTTCCATTTTTATTAATTGTACTAGCAGGCTTTGCCCGCTTCGCTGGTCACTATATATTTAAAGGAAACTCTTTTCTATATAGTTTTATGAAAAAAAGAGAAAATAATAATACTGAAATCGCTCAAAAGTTCGCTTTGGGTTCCCGCTACCTTCGGCAGCGCCTTGTTCGTCCTCGCATTCTGCGATACCTGTCCCTATTGCCTGCGATAATGACTTACCCGTGGGCTTCCATTTAGGTGCTTATCATATATGACAATTTCGATACGGACAGTATCGAAAATTTTGAAGTAGCCCTTTATATTTGAATCCTAGTTATATATGAGCAACATTATACGTGATGTACATAATATTTGCTTTCAAGTTATTCTCTATATTTATTTGATTTAATCGATCAACCATAGAATGACAGCAATTTCAAGCCAAATATAATATTACAATATGCTATGATCGACTACTTCTATCGCATGAGACAATTATTGTTATTTTGTGGTTATATATACTTCATGCTTAGTTAATAGTTGTTGGTATATAGAAAAATAAATAAATTAATATGTAAACTTGATCATGGTACAGCCTTAATACCCTTGGCGACTTTTAAATTTTTGTTGCCGTTTTAGACCAAAATATAATTTATGCGATTATTGTTCCTACGCAAGCGAAGTGTGACGTCACTGACCGTCCGTGGATGCAAGAAATGATTTCCTATGTTAAACGCCCATTGGATATTTTGTAAAAAATGATTAAAAATCGAAGAAAATTATTTCCCGATTTTAATCCTTATATTTGGGTACATATATGTTTTAGTTATCATGTGCATGTGTTAGATTGAGTTATTTTGCTGTCAAATTGACAAAATTTTAATTTTAAATTTCAAAACTCTGTCGTTCTTGGCGCTTATTGTATTTGGTGATCAAAAACGTAATACGAAAATATACATGCCAGATGTATATTTTCGTAATATGCATTGTACGAAATATTGTTTCATATTATTCATGGAACGACTATAGTATTTCCCCTCAGCTAGATTTGGCGATTTTTCGTTGGCTATTATGGCTAAATCATAAATCTAAAAATCATAAATCATATAGCATTAATGATAAAATCGTAAGCTAAATTATAAATCATAAAATCATAAATCCAAAATAAATAGCATGCGGGCTGCCATATTATATCGCAAACAATTCAGAACGACATCGTTATCGTTCAAATCGGCGCCAAAGAAAAATCGCCAAATTCAGCTGAGGGGAAATACTATAGTTGTACCTTATTCATTACTGTCTTAAAATAAGTTGTTAAAATAACCATGATTTTTGAAAGGAATTAAATTATGATCGCCAAATAATTTGGCGATATTTTATTTTTCTACCAAGGATGACCGATATCAAATCTATTCCGCTACAACATATTAGTATCTTATATTAGATACTTTATTTAGACATTTGGAAACAAATTTGACTTCAAATTATGATAGAATATTTATCATTTCCCTTTCAATCAGTATATTAGTTGGATATTGTGTAAATATTATAATTTGAAATGAAATGTTTGTGTTTTCAATCGAATATGGAAGTCTGGCATTTTTTTCTTTTTTTTTTTTTTTCTAGAGTTTTGAAATTAAAAATTCAAATTTTGTCAATTTTACTACAAAAATAACTTAATCTAATGCATGGACATGATAACTAATACATATCTATACCTAAATATGAGGATTAAAATCGGGAAATAATTTCCCTCGATTTTTAATAATTTTTTACGAAAAATCCATTGGGCGTTTAACATAGGAAATATTTTTCTTGCATCCACGAACGGCCAGTGACGTCATCACTTCGCTTGCGTATTTCTTTCTATCTTTTCCTTGGCGAAAAATGTCCGATCTACTTCAGCATCAAAATTATAAAAAATTGTCAAGAATTATCAATAAGAAAATACCTTTAATATATTGCTGAATTAGCGTTTATGCCAAGCGTGTTTCATCCGCCATACTACAAAAAAAAAAAAAAAAAAAAAAAAAAAAAAAAAAACTGAAGTTCCGGTATATAAAAAAATGCTGTGAAATAAAATTCAGAAGAAATATGTTAGATTTGTAATATTACTATTTTATTTTAAAATTATAAAGTGTCATTTTCTCATCGACCAATTTAACATTTAGTAATTTCTTATTTTTCGCGTGAAAGCATATTTCATTTTATGCTGAAAACAATAAATAAATACATCTCGTAAACTTTTTTTGGCAACAATTAAAAATTTAAATGGCTTATATTAAGTCAATATAAGTCAATAAGTTTATTATTTTCATATTTTAATTAATTTTAAAGATTTTTTCAATTTTTTTTTTCCTAAACCATCCCTGACCTATAAGGAAAAAAACAAAAAAAGAATGATCGAAATCGGTCAAGCCGTTTACGATTTTATAAATAACATACAGACAAACATTCATTTTTATATATATAGATAACATGTATAATCGATACATAAATATGCGCTATACTTAACCATATTATAGTAAGCGGTATTAAAACGGTGTAACTTATTTGCACCAAAATATTGATTGTAACTAAACTTGCCTATTAAACACCACTTTTTGCGAGATGCAGAGATAATATTTTTTACTGCGAAAATTTGAAGGAAATTTCCTTATTATTGGCATAAAATATTAAAGAAAAAAGTGGAAGTGCCTTTAAATGCAGAAAAGGTATAATTAATTAGATGTAAGTAATATTTAATTCAAAATGACATGTTCAAATGTTCATACCAAAATTGCAACAGTCTTTAAATGTGTAAAAAAAGAAAAAGAAAAAAGTTTAATTCCATTAATTATAAATTATCTGTGCTTCAAGAATATATGTTTATTATTTATTTATTTCAATTATTATTATTATTATTATTGCCAAGACCGTCTTAAAATGTCAGTCTTGTCAATTTTTTTTGTATAAGATGGAGAAAACAGAGGTTTATCTGTGAACATAATTTTGAATTTTTTTTTAGGACAGAGGACTATTAGTCTCAATCTGGGATTTTTGCGGTTTCATTTTTCGATAGTTGGACATTTATCGAAATCTAAAATCTAATTGAATAATTTGAAAGCGATGCTATAATATTAAAAAAAAAAAAAAAAAGAATAGTCCTCCGTCCTAAACTAAATTCTGCTTTTGCCAGAATTTCATCAAAATATTATTATTCTTTCTTTTTTTTTTTTTTTGGAAAGAAAAAGAAAAGAAAGGAAAATTAATAATGATCAGAATCGAAACAAACGATATCGATTTTTTTTTTTTTTCAACAATTAAAAATTTAAATCTCCATTTTTAATGCTTTTACCAGGTTATTATTTTCATATTTCAATTAATTAAAAAAAATCTAATCAAAATTTAGTTTCAAATAAGGTACCAAATGAAAGGAGCAACTTTTCTGAATCCGTCGTATTAATTAACTTATCGATCGGACAATTAGATTTTTTTTAATTACTTAAGTAGGAAAATCTGATGTCAACTTGTGTATAATTTATTTTATTTTATTTTTTATTTTTATTTTTTAAGAAAACATATAAAACACCTCCCTAAAATGGAAAAAATATATGCATATAAAAAAGAAAAATTTTTGGATTATAGAACAGGAAACAGAAAAAGATACAAATATAAAAATGGCTTGCTTTTTAAAATAGCATATAATAAACTATATACAATAGATATAAGAAATATGCCGCAGCATAACATACTTGTTCGATATAATTAAAGAAAAAGAAGAAAATGTGTATCCACGATACATATTCAAGATTTACAGTATTTTACAAGTTTCTTTGCAGTCAGTGTCAGCGATCGATTGTGTAACGCTGGGAAAACCTGTTTGACAAATACTGCTTGCACGCCATGGCTATTAAATTGCAAAAAATCGACGTAAAAAAAAGAAAAAAATACGTATGCCTATTAAATTTCTTGGGAATATTCAGTTGACTGCGTATTTTTTTTTTTTTTTTTTTACGTGGGAGAAATATAAAAGAAACCAGGAGCTAAGATATTTTAGGCGACAGTTGCGGTAAAAAAAAAAAAAAAAACATAGTAAAAACATTTTTATGTATTTTAGACACAAGATAATATTTTTTTGCAAAAGGGATTTGTTTTGAAAATAGCTTCAAATGTTTAAAAAATAAAATAAAAATAAAAGTACGTTTTTATGTATTTTGACAAAATACTAAGCTTAAAATTATTATTACCAACTACCATATATTGTTCTATTAAATTTTTAATTATTAGCTTTTAAAATAGCTATCATAGTTTTTGCTATTTTCCTTATTAAATTCCTTTTGTTTAATACATTTGTAGCGCATGAAAATTTCTCTAATTTTTATAATATATATATATATATATATATATATATATATATATATCAATATTTCATCATTTCAAAAACAGTATATTGGCTGACATTGGCTTTTTATACATTTGTATAAACTGTTTTAGATGAACTTGCTTTCAATATTAAATAATCATTATAATTTTGAAAAACTTTCACAGTTCTACACATTGTTCAATATTTAAAATTCTATTTAATAAAGATATTTTGCTAAAAGCAATGCTTAAAAAATTTAGTATAGCCTAAATGAAGTTTATGTCCTCTTAAAATAGGAAATATACAACCGATTTGACAATAATTTTTAATATACTATTTTTTTTTCTCTATAATTATAAAAATACTGCTTAGAAAATTTCTGTACAAAATAAATACAATTAGAAATTGTAATTTGATAAAAAGTGAAACTGAATGCAAGAAACGATAGAAAATCAGGAATGAATTTGAATTTATCTTTTTGATGGTTATACAGAATTTGATTTACTGCTCTATTTATTAATATTATAATTATTTGTAATAATATTTCACGAGAGTATTTCTTATACGATGGTGGTTTTTCCACAGACAATACAGCAATGAGAAAAAAATTCTGTAACTGACATTTGGAATCTAAGTTTTGGCTCTAGAAAAAACAGTTCCATGTCATCCTTATAAATTCTAGTCCCCTTAGAAAGCGAGTTCTAGAAATCGTATTATAATTTTACTGAGTTTGTCTGTGTTATCGAGGTCAAACCTATTTAAAAAAATCTTTAAATAAATGCAAATACGAGAGGCGGGTTTTAGCAACTATAGACTTGGTTTGTGACCCAATTCTAGATAATCAAGCGATAATGTCTCGCCATACAAAATATTCGGAATATTGAGAATGTTCAAAATATTTTTTTACCATCTAGAAATGTGTAGACTAGAAATTCTCGATCATTTCGTCTATTCAGTTTATTGACGAGCCTCAGGGCCCGACTTAGACTACCTGGAGCCCTGGGGCAAGCCAATTCTGGGGGGGGGGGCTTGCAGTGGCATAAGAGGTCTTTAGGTTACAAAATTTCTGCATATGCCTGTAGGGGCGCCCAGGACAGCTGCCCCACATACCCTGGTATTAGTCAGGGCCTGACGAGTATTATACGCATAGCTCAGAAATCTATATTTCTAGTTAAGGGATTTAGAAAATGGCCACTTATTCATTCCAGATGAAGGCGGTATATATATATTTTTTCTCAGTGAGAGTGGTTCTAATATCATGAAAAAAAGAAAAACATTAAGGAATACTATTCATTAAACGATTATATTTAGTTTAGAATAGTATGAAGAAGTAGAGAATAGATTAGTGATGTGTAGAGGCCGACACACAAAAGGAAGCGTAAAAGTGTAAAACAATTTCGACTTATCTTATAAACAAACTCAAACATTTCTTCGTGGTAAGTTTAACAAGAAACGCACTAAATTACGACCATCAACTGTAGCACAAGCTTGGCAGAATCGTGAGACTTTTGTCGAATAATTTCAATGGTGCCAGGTATTTTTCGCTTGCGTGCTTTCACGAAAGGATATATAAAAGGCCTTTGAATTTATTCTCCAACCTCTCTTACGACGTTGCCAGACTTGTACTGTTTGTGGTTGTAAATTTCAGCTTGTCTTGTAAAAGTTACTATGAAGAAACACTTTACATCAATGTTGTTATAATTGAACACTATTTTACCTTTTCATGCCTCATTTGAGTGTATTTGACGCTACACACGCTGTTACTTCCACTCATACACTTTACAATGTTCATTTTAGTGAATTGTACCATCTTATCTAATCTGTTCCATAATTTTAGAATCACCCTATATTTATAATATGTAATCATAAAGCAATTTGTTAAAATTTTAAATCATTATTAGGCTAATTAAAACATAGGTAAATAATTATTAATTTTTTAATTTTTAAATTCAGTAATTACTTTAGACTTTAAACCTATTCCAAACCGAGCTTCATATTTAAGCACCATTCCTTGCAGTTGCGTTATTTGTCTAAAGGAACTGATTTTTTAAACGTATCTTAAAGCTATCTTCATTATTAATATTTTTTATGTTGATAAATATTAATGGGTAACCTGTAACTAAAAATGTTTGTTTTTTTAAACCATAATGTGACATAAAAAGAATCGTCCAATAGAAGTTTTATATGTTGTCAAACATGCTGTAATTTTTTTCTATAAAATCTTGGATATAATGAAAGATCGACATTTTTACTTTTTGCGCATTATCAAATAATCTCTTTATATATATATATATATATATATATATATATATATATATATATATATATATATATATATATATATATATATATATATATATATATATATAATTTTCACAGCATTTTTCCCCCGAATGAAATATGAAAATAAAAATTCTGTTAGAAAGTAAACATAATTAGGAAAAAAAATACGTGTTTCTATTTTGCATTATTTGTCACTTTTTTCTTTATCTCTCTTAAGAAAACAGTTGCGCTTAACAAACCAGAATCCTTAGAAAAACCTTAAGATAAATCACAATTACCATAAGAAGGATGTTACATTACATGATTTTGATCATTTCATGTTATTCAGTTAAAAAACTGTACAACACATTTGAGCATTTTTTTTTTTTTTTTTTTTTTTTTTTTTAATAAAACTACAGTCGACAACAAAAGTGTCCGAGAACTAGCCAATAATTACGATGTCAAAAAAGTACACTTAATACTGTTTTGTTAACTTAATCCTTGTCGAATCATGTTCTTAGACTGACTAAGAACAGGACTCGACACGGATTTATTTATTAAAGCAGTATTAAGTGTATTTGTTTTAGACAGGAATTATTGCCAGTGCTCGGATACTTTTTCTGCCGACTGTATGTGATTCTGTATAAACAAAAGTTGCTTGATTCATAAATCAAAACCAAAATGTTCCATCAAGTACCGTTTTTTGTAGGAGACACGCTTCTCATACGTATATAAATTGATTACAGAGAAATGTAACAGAGACTTGATTATACAAAACTAAAATACTAAATTGATTTTTTTTTTCCTTGGCCGTTTACTGTAGGCACCTGTTGGCGGGTCCCCGATAACAGACCAGTAATATTCAGCTAGCATACTCCCAATTCATTGTCCACTAAAATGCTTTTTAAACACAGGGATGCCCTGGTAAAATCATTCCTAATCATTAATTGCGGCAAGAGTTTGAGGAAAGAAGTCCAGATGTGAGTCCAAAAAGTGTAGTTTTAGTGACATATTGCAACCTATCACATGAAAACATTTCACCATCTCACCAACAAGATCTTCGTAATTTAGATCTCCTAAAATGTGGATTTTCGGGAAAATGGTTCGTGGCAAACAGAAAATAATTACAGATTCGTTATTTACAGCCAAAAATATACAAGAAATATATATTTTCATCTAAAGGACATTTATTTTTATGTTGAATAGTGTAAGCGAAAATGTATTTTGTGATTACAAATCTTCTATATTTTCTTGAAAAGCAAAAGTTATTAGGATGTTTCTATAATTACAAATAAAAGAAAAATGTGTGTGGAAGTGGTGTTGATGTTAAAGCCATCTGATAACGCGAGTGGTTTGGATACAGTGCCCTACTTGGAGGTCTTTTCTAACGAGTCCTAGACTGTAATTACGGGAGGTTCAGAAAAAATAAAATTAGACTTCGATTGTCTATTTACTCATTATCGATCAGTATGAAAATAAAATTTATTTCAAATGAATGAAAACATTGATATATTAAAATTTTAATTACTGTTTTTTAAATAAGGTACTTCTTTATGATTGACTTCTGTTAAGATGAATCTTAACACTTGTTTTTTTGCTAGTTTGTTCTCTTTTAAAATCATGATATTTCAAAAATTATGCAAATCTTTTACATTAAATTTTAATTTGTTTCTTTTATTAGTTTCAGTATTTGCCTTTTAATTCAACTTTTAGTTACTTTCATCTTTTATTCCGTTCAAAACTTTTCTATTAAGTTTCTTGCTTGCCTAGCAAACTATCGTAGATTTGCAAAGCTCCTGGGCAAGGAGATACGTGACCATGAGATGATAATCTTTGCCCTTCAACTGCTCTGAAGGTCGCTGTTGCACGCGTAGTGTCGGCCTGGCTAATCAGCATGACAGCTACTTCGCCAATAGTTACGTTCTGTTACTAGTTCGGCAAATGTGTTGTCATCGCTGATTGGTTAGTTCGTTTTTATCTGTGAGGTTTGTGCTAGCGCGTTGGCAATGAGGTAAGTCAAGCGTGGGTGAACGGCGGGATTTTCAGTGATTTTGCTGGTGGACTCCAAAAAGTAAGCACGATGTAGTGCTCCGGAAGTGAAAAATGGGGCTTTTGCCTCGCGTGAGTACGAAAAATTGGTAATATTAAGTGGCTGAAAGTCTATGATTCTAACAACTTGAAACAAAGTATGTTTGAAGCCAATTACAACTGTTTTGTTACTGGAAGTGCTGATACCGTAGGTTTTTGCGGCAGGGTAATCGATAAGTAACCTGTTTTGACGAAGTTTGCTGCCAGTGAAGGACCCGCAAAAAAAATGGCTGTGAAGAAAAAAAAACTTCATCACCTCTTATACAACGTAGAGTTCAAATATGGACCCAGAAGAGTTATTTTCGGGTGATGTTTGATGCTCTAGTCCCAATGATTATAGTGCGTAGGAGGTAGTGCATTTACCGAAAGCGAGAAGTCCCACTGTTGTTGTTTATGTGCGGTAATTACTGAAGAGCAGACTGTGGTGTTTTTCATGTCCTCGAATTCCTGGATTGTCCGTCATCGACTGCTCTAGGGAACTTCCAGACGCCACCAGAAGCCGGAGCATTCCTGGTATATTATCCTGTCGGTAACATTTTTGAGTATCTTATTTATTCTCTCATAGTACTCTCCTACTAAAAGTAACTTGTAACTTTACTGAAAGTGGTTAAATTATTTGGTAAATGGAACTGTATTGTATGTAGTATTCAAAACTCCAGTTATGAACTACAAAATTCCTCTAAGTCCCGTAAAGGTGTTTTTTTTTAACTTTTTTTGATAAGACTCTTACTTTAAGTGTTAAAATGTGGACTTTAATTGACAGGAACAAAAATATATATGTGACTTGCTAAATGTTAATAATGAATGTTAATAAAACTAAAGTTTCTAATGTCTGTTGTTAGGGATAAATTCATTCTCATAGAAAGTATTTGAATGTAGTAATGTGAAATTTTCGGAGTTTGTCCTTATTTCGTTTTAATGTGGAAATAAGATATATGTGTTTCTTTATGATATTCTTTTGTAAAGGGATCCCTAGTTAAATATGAATAAGAATTAATTAAAATTTTCATGTTATTGAAATATGGTGTTTGTGTTTAATTTTTATTATTAGAACTCTTAATTTTAGTGGCTCAATATGATATTTTTGTTTACTTATTTTACGATTATTAGTTCAGCTCGATTGATCAAATGTTACATTTTAAAATGGTTAACTAAATGAATACTAGTCTTATGGTAGTTTCTGTTATAACCATTAGATTGCTAAATTTTAATCAGCTTAAATAATTAATGTTTTGGGTTTTTAACAGAAACTGCCATAAGTCATCATGGTCTTATGTTAAGCTTAAATTTTAATTATTTGAATTTTTATTGAGCGACAGAGAGCTGACATTCTTCCAATGAGGTTTCGACCTCCTTTTAACAACTTTAAATCCTGGGTAAATTTGGTTGCGGGCAATGTACTCTTAAGACTATACGATCAAAAGTTGAATTTTCAAAATTTAAGTTATTGCAAAGTTTAAATTGTTTAAAATATAAATATTGGACAACCCCTGTTCACCACAACACTTCTTATTCATTTTTGTGGCTAAAATATTGAACATAAAATATATGTATATCTAAATCTGTCACATTTTATTATTTTATATTTTTAAATCAGCAATCGGAATATGCTTCTATAGTAGTAAGGAAAAGAAAATACTTAAATGTTGGAAGCATTAATTCATGATAATAGACTTTAGAGGTTGGTAGTCTGGCCCTAATACTAATCGAGACGTTCTTCTCTTAAAGCTGGTAGACATCAAGTATCGTTTGGTTCCAGACCACATTCATCGGTCTAACTCTCTGGAGTTCTCCGTAGTTTTCTCTGAATTTGCGTTTACACGTGCTGATATTCCTTAGAAAGATCCCCACGAAGAGCACACTTTTCTGACATATTCATCACCCGCTCAAGTAAAGAAATCAAGCAGGTGCTGGCCTAGAATCCTCGAGTAGTCATTAGTCTTTAAACATAATACCATATTGTATCTACATTTTTCGCATCACTACTTTAAAAAAAAACAACCCTTATCCCACTTACTATAAAAATACATTAACCCAAATTACTATAAAAATACATTAAAAAATTGTGTATTTAAATAATGAAAGTAAACATTTTGGAACTCTATCTCTAATATATTATAGGTAATAAAATTAGTGAAGATGAATGTGAATCTTCACTATTAAAAAAAAAAAAAAAAAACTGCATAGTAGATTACGGTAAATGATGTGCGAAAAGTGTTTCAGTCACTGACTGTAAAAATAAAGTTATGTCCGTAAATTTCTCATGATTTTTTTCTTCTGGAAGAACTGAAGTAACCTTTAGTAAATGATCAACGCTACGAATAGTCATTTGTTACAAATACTGGTTCTGGACTTTTTTCTCGAATTGGCCGTGTAAGTTGACTTTGAACTATTCAAATTTAAAAGAATTTTTTTAGATTGCTGATAAATAAAAATTTATAGTAAATTTTGGTATTTTTAAATTTTTTTTTCCTTAAAATTTAAATTAGAAAGCTTATTATATAGTATAAAATAATTTATTTTAAATGTTTTTATTAGAAAATCAAAATAATAAATACCAAAGTTTTAACTATAACATAATATTTTCTGAATAATTATAATTTGCAGTTTGTGGCAAGTTTTATATATTTTGATTTTTACATATATAATAATCTGGTGTGTCACTCACACGACTTTCTCTTACCCTGAAATTTAATACTATAAATACAGGTTGCAGATTAATAGGTAAGATAACGAGTACTGTTATATAAACCTGTGTTAAACAATTCATATTAGGCTTCTGAAGAGTTTTATATGATAATTAATTCTGTGTGAGGGGGGCTGCCGCCCCCCTGAACCCCCGTTTCATTAATGCACCTACATTTATATAGAATTTAATTCGGTTATTAAAAAATAATTCTGTTTTTAAAAAATAATTTATTAAAATTATTATTTAAAAATATTATCTTTTATGATAATGATTTCCATATTAGAGAAGTAGTATAACACCAAATATCCAAAAAAAGTCCATTTTATTCTCAATATTAAAAAAAATAATACGATTTTTTTTCTGTTTTTTTTTCGTTAAAAGTAAAAAAAATCGATAACTTTGTTTTAAATTATCGCATATCGATGGTTCAACCATTCGTTTTAAAGATATTGGCGAGCTCTTTTGAAAGATACCCATCATGAAAATTTACTCCCCTCGAGGGGGGACTTACCCCCCACCCAGGGGGGGGGGGAGGCGAGGCTCCTACATACACAAAATTTTTTCCCAGTTAACTATCTCTATTACAAAAAATATATATTCGTTTCATTTGGTTTAGTGCAGTCTATAGACTACTTTCCTGCAATTTCCCCCATAGACCTAATGTATTAGAATTCTCTTGATTGTCCCTGTACACGAACCATTTGCTTGATCTCAACGAAAAGCTTACTGTAGCATCCCTATATGATACACATTTAGAATACCAAGTTTGAACTTTCTGCCATAATTTGTTTTTGAGATATGCTGATAACAGACAGACAAACAGACACACACACAGACCATTTGTTAAAAATATGATTTTCGTATTCGGGTGATCTCAAAACGTGTAAATATAACAAAATCTCGCGTTCGAAAATTTGACCCGAAAACAATACTTTCTCTACCTTATGGGTAAGAGAAAGTAAAAAAACCTTTAAAAAATAAAAAAAGAACTGAAATATTTTTTGTATGATCAAAGTCAAAGATGACGTACTCGAAAATCAAAAATTTTCGATCACTTTTATTGATGTGATTTGTCATTTATTATTTACAGTTACCTATTTTTGTTTCACTAAATCTAATTTTTAGCACCCTCTATCCGCGAAAATTTTAACTAATATTTTTTTTCTTTGCACCCCCCCCCCCCCGAGAATGACTTTTTGGAAATTGCGTTCAAATCTACCAATTCCTTCAATTTTTATAATCTTTTAAAATGTGTACAGACTTATGAGACACCCCGTATATTGTAATTAAAAAAAGTATGTGTATAGAGTTAAATAATGCTATCATACAGTATGCTTAAATAATAATAATAATAATAATAATAATAAAAAGATGA
Source organism: Salticus scenicus (assembly GCA_963930645.1). Taxonomy (NCBI): domain Eukaryota; kingdom Metazoa; phylum Arthropoda; class Arachnida; order Araneae; family Salticidae; genus Salticus; species Salticus scenicus. The sequence continues at coordinate 16,850,232 of OZ005648.1, read as the reverse complement.
ATTTTTTACAACGATCCATGTTTAAATCTAAAGACTTTGAGCTTTGACCATTTTAACAATAATTTTTCCAGTCATTCTATCGACAAATAAGTAATACTTGTGGTCGAAATTATATTAAAGAAAAAATTATCCCTGTTTTATTTTTTCGTCCTGCTAATGCTTCAAACGCGCTTTTACAATATATTTACATTTTAATTTTAATCCTATATAATTGCTAAATGTTTTTAATTCACCTTATTTCAGATTGGATTTTATGAAATTTTTAGAAAATATTTAAATTCAAAACATTTTTAAACCGAGCAAGAGTTGTGCTCAGTTATGTACAACTCTTTAGAAACTTGCCTGACAAAATTACGTTAATAATAATAATGTAACTTTAATAACTCTACCTCCGCATTCTTCAAATGCACTTGAAGTTTCAATTTTGATTTAAATAATAAGAAAGCACAATTAAACATTTGCTTACTCCGAAAATGAATAAACAGGCACTTTCTAAGAGGAATTTATGCATTTATTCGACCTAATTTTCTTGTGTTCTTAAGAGGGTGGTACGCAATTTCTCATCTCAAAGATGATGAATGCTTAGCTGCGTTTGGCGCGCCATCTCGAAAATCATAATTCAGATCTAATTGTTCCACGGCTGACGTCATATTTCACGGAAAATTCTTGGCACTCGAGTTATATTATTAGGGTAATTTCACAAAATCTTTCGGTAATTTCTAGCGAAGCATCATTTTAAGCGATGGTATTTAAAATTTTCAAGCAAAGACACTATCAAAACCAATGTAACATTTAAAATGAGATAATAAATACAAAAATTTTTAAAACTTTAAAAATACATTTTAATTAAAAACAATAAAATACACGACAGACGTTTCGACTAGAGAGCACTAGCCCTCCTCAGTGTCAAACATACAAGCACAACATTTACAAAAAAATTCATAACACATCATAACAAGATTATATATTCAGGAGGAATAGCTTTAGCCTCGTTCAAGGCAGAATGTTGCATTTTAGTAAAAGCGCCCTCTAGAAAAATACGGGATTCATAAACATTTACATTAGAGGCTAAAATTTTAAAGTTGTCAAAATCAGGAATATTGAGAGAATGGATTACGAGTTTTGATCTTAAATCTCCTGTTTTATATGAGCGTTTATGTTCCTTTAATCTAATTTCACCTGTTCTGACAGTTTCACCGATATATGTAGAATCGCAATTTTTACAGGGGATACTATAGATTACACTTAGACGTTTAAGGAGGGGGGTGGGGAGACAGCGGGTTTAAAGTTTGAGAGAAAGTTACTAATACGGAGTTGAGGTTTAAAGCTAGTAGAGATATTAACTGTTCAATAGACATTTAGACATATTTTCGGAAATACCTTTATAATAAGGGATAGTAGTACGGTGAGTAGAATTTTTAACTTTAGGATAAACTGATTTAGATGAAAAATAGAACTCTTCTTAATAATAGAATTCTTTTAATAAAACGAGTGGGGTAACCATTATTTTTTAAATCAGAAAAAATTTGGATAGTTCAATATTAAAAAATTCAGAATTACTACAATAATGCTTTGCACGATCAAAGACACTATATTTATTCTCTGATGACTATTTTTTCATCGGGATAAGAGGTTTGTGTGTTCTTCAATTTCAGATTATTATTACTTAACTTCTTTTAATTAATTTCCTTTAACAGTGGAGTAAATTTTAAAAGAATTAATATGAAGAAATAATATATATATATATATATATATATACATATATATATATATATATATTGAAAATCTTTTCATACATTGCAAAAGAAGAAACGAAGTAACACATGAAGAACTAGAAAGAACATGACTAAAGATTTCTGAAATATTAAGCGTCCTTTATAACGAATACCTACAGCATCAATACTTTTTCAAAGGCTTAGATGGAATGTTGCATCTAAATTAGGTGTTATTTCTGTCGTACTGTATGCAATTTGCTAAACATTTACAGTATGCTAAGCCCAATAACTCCCAAAGGACGTGTAATTAAATTCATACTCAATAAGAAAAAGGAAAAACGAAAGACATATTTTTAAGCACATATAGTTACCACTGTTATTTAAAAAATAAAAATATTCCTGAGAAAAATAATGAAACTAAAATTATTACTTACTTTACAATTGCAAAAATCCCGCCTCAAACATCCCAACGTAGCCGTGTGGCTAAATAGAGTTAATCTCACAGTTAGAGGATATATTTATATAAAAGCTTCTCCTTTTTAAATATATATGAGATAATAATATATATTCAATATAACAAAGCTTTAGTAAAATAACTGACGTATATTACTTCGATTTATCGAGAAATTTACTGAAAGTTTCTTTTTTAAAAACTATAGTAACGTAAAAACCAACATAAAGCACATTGTATATTACCATGTTTTTATTAACTTCGATTCTTGTTTGTTTGTTTGTCCTGTACAAATCGTGCAATCGATTTTTAACTTCCCGAACAGCTAGACATTTAAAACCTTCAGAATAGCTCAGAACACGGTGACAATGCATTTTTTTTTAAAAAATAATTTTAGCCATCTGTTTCAGGTCTCCGCTGCCTTCGGTAGCGTTTATATGATTTAACAGAAAATTTATTTAACTAACTTCTCGACTAGCTAGACTTTTAAAACTTTTAGAATAGCTCAAAACACGACCAAAATGCATTTTTAAAATACTTTTAGCCAATTGTTTCGGGTCCCCGCTGACTTCGGTAGCGTTTATACGTTTCAACAGAAAATTTAAAAATATGGTATATAAAAAGTTCTTTTTAGCTTGTAATTATTTTTAGATTTAATTTGCAGTTATATTTCTTAAAATATACGTGTAGTCAAGTTTTTATCTACTAAAAATATGTGTTGCTGACGTGTTTATTAAAGCCTATTGTGTGCTTAAAAAAACTAGGACTCGGCGAGAAGAAATAATATATTTTTCTAGATGTTTAATAAAACCTGCGTAAAAGAATTAGGGATGGATTTTGAAATTTATTAAATAGTTTTTGTGAAAAAAAAAAATGTGCATGTCTATGTAAAAATTTTAAAAAAGAAAAAAAAAAAAAAAATTGTTATATTTATACTTTAAATATTTATTTTTATTTTAACGATATTGCAAAATTCACCCCCTATACCTTTTTCAGTAGGTTTAATTAAGGATTAAAAAAAATAATAATAATAGTAATAATAATGATGATAGGAAAAATAATGATAGTAATAATAATAAAAAGTTTTTTCTTAAATATCTGTAGAATTTTAGTACGAATTCATTAAAAAAAGGTAATTTGAGAAAATATAGTTTAAAAATTTCAAATCTGTAAAAAATATATCAAAAACCATAATAATTGTTGCCTGAATATATATTTTATTGAAGAAACATAACATAGTTCAATTAAAAATATTAAATGGAAATATAAACTTGTGTATGAAACCATCAGTGGTCCTAAATCAAAGGGGACCACATTTTGTGAAGAGGGCATCTATAATGCACTTTTGTAGTATTTTAGAGGATACTTAATGTTTAACCCTTTGACTGCCATGGCTATCATATGTGATAGTCAGTGATGTTTCCGTTGGGGGCACTGGCTATCAGATATGATAGCCAGTTTTTCAACACTGCAGTCCTTGGCTATAAAAACCATATCAGTCACATGAAAATCGTCCTGGAGTTTGATTGTTGGAGGATGAGAACCTCCCCATGTATTGCAAAATGAATCAGATTGAAAAATATTTTTTTTAATATATAATTTTATGTTGAAAAAAAATGCAAATTACACAAAAGAATTTTCTGGCACCGTGGTAAACATTTGCAATTTCGGCTTGGCAGTCAAAGTGTTAAAATATGCAATCGCTAAATTTTGAGAGTAAGATAGGTCTTGACTGTAGAAGTTGTCAAAATCTACCGAGTAAGATCTATGTTGTTTTTTGATGCACACATTGACCTATATTAGCCTATACAGAATGCAATTTGTTTTTGAATATTTTAATAACCTGTTATCTTAAATTCATATACTCATTTTTTCAGTTTTGTTTATTATTCTATGGCCTAGTTGAGAAATTTTTCTTTTCTTCTTTCTACCTTTTCATTCTTCTTTCCTTTCTTTTCTTTTTTCATCATTTTTTTTTAAGTAAAAATTAAAAAGGAATGCGTGGAAAAAATTAAGGGGAAAACAGGCAAAAAAAAAAAAAAAAAAAAAAAATTACCAAAAAGCATAGAAGCCATCTTTACAGAATGCTGTGTAAAAACAGCAAGATATTTCCAAGTGTTGCTAGTATAAACGAAAAGCAGAACAGCCCCTTGCATTTTACAAAGAGTACTGAATAAATTTTCTGAAGCTTATAATTTAAAAGTGCAAGAAGAAATAGGCAAAAGGAAAAAACTGTAAAATACACAATGGCCCCACAGGCGGGTCACGGGTCTTGCCGCTTGCCTCTTTCCTTCCTTTCTTGTGTTGTTTCTTTTCCATGGATTTCGATTTAGTTTGAGTTTTTCTGTTGGGATTTGGTTGGGTTGGTTTGTTGTATCGTTTGTTTTGCGGGCTGTTAAAAATTAAATTTGGTTTCTTATGTGTGTTTCATCCCCTGAGATTTTTTTTTTCACATTTTTGAGCTTTATTTACATGGAGAAATTGTTCATTCTTCTTGGTCTTTGTGGTTTTGGTGATCTTGTGTCTGTTGCTTGGCTTCTACTGCGCTTAATGGGTTATTATTGTTCATTACAGGGTTCTCTTTTTTCACCTTGAAATATTGTCTTAGAGTCATTCTTCTTCTCATCAGAGTCTAATTACACGGTCCTATTTCAATTTTCAACAGGTATTGTTGTACAGTGGATTGGTGTCAGTGCTTTTGTTGAACTTGATAATTGAATCAATTTGGGAAATCTCGTTGCTTTGTTTGGCATGTGTGTCTGTTTGGTGAATTGCTTGACTAACTATTCTTCGTTCTCATTCTCTGCTTCTACTATTAAAAGGATTATATATATGTATATATATATATAACATTTTACCTCTCTTAAACTACGCCCAGTTAAATAGTTATAAAAAGAAAATAAATAAAAAAACCAACATTTTCAAGGGATTATATTCTAGTTTTTGCATGTATCTGAATGAAATATGAATGTTGTACTTTAATGGGAAAAAGAGGTGGAGTAAACAAGAAATTTTGTTAAGGATTCCTCCATTACAGTTCTCCTATATTTTCAATAAATTGTTTATGATATTTTGCTAAAAAAGAAATCCATAAAAAGTTTCGCGGTTTTTTTTTTTATTTCTGCTCGACCTCTAGCATTGATCTTTAAGCTATCTTAATTGAGTCGTAAAAAATAGATAAAGATTAGGTTTATGAATTCTTGAGATGTAAAAGAATTCTTTAGTATTCATAAACATTTTACAGTTCTAATTAGCAAACATTGGTAGTACGATATATTTAACGTAATTGCTGTTATGTAGTGTTGCCTTAGATGCATCAAGGGAATTATTGTGTGCTTAATTATACTACTAAATTACTCCTAATTATTTGCATATAAGAAAGTTAGAGGTTGAACATAGAATCCAAGAAGAAAAATCAAAGAAAAGATTAAAGAAAATTTATCTTTACTACACTTCTTTAAAATATAATTGACTAGTGCCTGAACAACAACAACAACAACAACAACAACAAAATTAAAAGCAGTCTTTGGGGACTGCCGATAGAAGTGAAAACTAAGTAACTTGTGAATTGTATCGTCAAGCTATTAGATTATTATTTTCGAATTATTTTTGGTTTGTAAAGAAGTGTTTATGGTCTGTATTGTATGATTTGCCACAGTATTTGTAGCTACCCAAATTAAAGGAACTAAGCCTTATATTAGGTAAAAATATTGTAATATGACTAAAATAATTTTCTTTTTTTTTTTTAAATTATTTATTTGAAAATTTATATCGAAAGCAAAAAGAAGAATATAACAGTCTGTATAAAAACACGTGCTTGTACTTTGTGAACTATGTATATAATGTGGAAAAAGTAAATACATGCATAGAGTATAGAACTAGAAAGAGACAGATGCGAGTAGCCAGTATACTACTCGTATTAGTATACATTTTATACATATATATGTATATGTATATGAGGCATGCCGCGCCGTGCGCTACATATATGGATATATATATATGGCTACATATATGGATATATATGTAGAGAGATATACTCTTTCTATATATATAATGTATACTAATAACGCACGGAGGTATATCTATGTACATATATACACAGTATACATATAGCTTATGGAAAGCGTTCGGTGACGATGACGCGAGTTCCATGATTTTTGTTCACCTAAAAAGTGCTCAACGCGCCTAAAGAAGTTTTCACTTAAAAAAAAAACTCTTTCTTTCGATTACAACTAATTTTACTGGGCTGTACACTGGTAAAAAGTATCGAAAAATAAACCTGTTTTGCATGCAGCTCTGCCAAAAATTCAAATTTAAAGTTTTCAAAAATCTTTTATTCAAGTACTAGTCAATTTTATTTTGAAGGGATGCGCAAAATTTCATTAACGGGTGCATTAATTTTGGAAAAATCGCTCTTTTGAAGGATCTCCAGAAAGCAGGATCAACTGGCTGCATTTTCGAAAATTTTTAATGAAAATTTTGAATGTTGCTCTTTTATATGCTCAAAAATTTTAATATATATATTTTTTAATTTATTATATTTTTTTTTAAAAATGGCGAACATATGTAGCCTTCCAAATCCATGTAACCCCTTAACCCTTTGAACTGAAATGACGAGTCCAGCTCGTCATGAATTTCCCGACAATAATTATTTTCTTATCTGTATATATAACAATAAACATTCATATAAATGTGCGAAACAAATATTATTTTCGATAATAACAAATTATTTGAGCAACAAAACCGTAAGTTTCTATATCAATCCCTCCTCTTAAAACTTAGAAAATTAAATTGTCTGCATGAGTCTGCATGTCTGCTGACTGAAAATAAATTGCAGTTCAAGGGGTTAAGCTCATATTTCTGTAAGTGTATTTCTGTGAACAGTTCGACATATTTAAAAAAATCATTTTTTCAAAGATAATATAATTTTATATATAACGGTATCGAATTCTACTCTTTTACTTTTTAGTATTAAGCAAATTGTAACACATCTTTAATAGGAAACATTATTGTCAGTAAAATTTCTCATTCTTATGACTTAATAAAATCAAATTATCCATACTAGCTAGTATAATTAATTTAAATTATCTTGTTTACTTTTTGCTGAAGCTTTCACATTAGGTAATATGAATGTTTAAGGGGGAAAAATATCACATATAAAATATTTTAGTATTAAAATTTAATTATTGTATTCTTTAAATTTTGTCATTATTGCTAATACAACTATATAGTACCAGCTTATTAATTTTTAAAACCAGTTTATGAAAATTACCGTGGCAGCAAGACGCGGAGGGAAATTTAAGGTTAAATCCTGATCGAAAAATTTCATTTTTAAATTACATAAATTTGTTAAAGTGGAAAAAAAAAAAAAAAAAAAACTGAAGCATAAAAAATCAATGTAAGTAAAATTGTAAAAAGGTAAAGATTTATAACTAAAAGTTGTTTGAAAAATTCGAGATAGAAACAGCAATTTCAGTGCAAAGTTAAAAGATCGTGTATTACTGATACGGATAATTCTTTGGCTTTTTTTTTTTTTTTTTCTTTTTAAAGAAAACTCAAGTTTTATCCTTTTTTCTAAACAGTTTTTAAATCAAAATTCATTTTGCTCCCCTCCTCCCGTTTTTTTTTTAATTTTCATTTTCACATTGTTGGTTTATGGTCAGAGCTTATTTTCTTTAACATTCTACAATTATTTAAAATAATAAAATTGTTAATGTTCCGATTAATAATGATACAGAACCTTTCTTAAGTTCCTTGCTGCGTTGTTGATCAATAAACATAAATTATTTCTTATCACATATAATGTATTAACAACTGAACGACCACACCTAGTTCTGTGTTGTTCTAAAGCTCATAAAATCCAGCATATCCTTAACACAAGATTGTACATAGATCATTGCATCAAATAATTTATCGTGCCATTCTGAAAAACACGCCCTTTTTCTAAATTTAGCTTGTTTGTTTTCTATGGACATAAAATCTTTGAAAATTCTGTGAAAGAATTGTTTCTGAATTGACTGTATTTGTTACACAAAAAGTATTTTTTTTTTTTTTCCTTTTTCAAAAGAAATATCTTAAAATTGGTTGCATGTATTACTTTGAAATTCAGTTCGTCGTATATAAACATCCTTAAAACAATATAATGTTTTTGCATAAATTAGAAACTTTTTTTTTCTTTTGTCATTTTTAATATATATTTATATTTAATTGTATTACTATGGTATATTCTTTGTGTTACAAGCTTACTTATAGTTTCTAACACTTTTGCACTTCCCGAAAGGATTAATACAACTATTTTTAAATAGTAACATCTAAGATATTTAATTTTAGAAAATTTACGTTAAAGATTTTTAGTAATACGTAGTGTTATTAAATTTCTTGAAACGGCAGACATACCCGTCAACTATGTCCATTTTTTTATTCTGTAATTTTTCATCTTCTCCAAATTTATAAAATATTTTTTCTCTATGCTTCCTTTTCATCAAGCAAAAAAGAACAATTTATAAATGATTTTCAAACAGAAAATTTATGGAGAGTGGAATATATTTTTTATTTTTTATTTATTTATTTATTTATTTATTTTTGTACAGGAAAATAACTACTTCAGATAAAGTGAAACGACATTATTTTGCAAAAATATAGAAAAAGACAATATCTTTTTTTTTAACACGAAGAGGTAATTGCATCAAATTAATATAAATTACAACACTTTCACACAGTCATAAAGAAAATAAACCAATTGGCATGAAAACATGATAAACTTTAGCAGAAATCTTGTAATGATTTCCTCGAGTAAGAAAATTTACTCCCAAAGAATATAAAACACATTCTTCTAGTTGCTTTCCCAAATTTCCTGTTGATTGTTTTATAGAAAGTTATAAGTAGAGTTTATTCTGAGAATAATCAATGTCTTTAGGAGATTTCCGTTGGAAGAAAGAATTTGAAATTAGCCTTGAAGTATTTAAACCGGTAATTATGTCCTGCCCAGAACTTTTGTTTCTTTACACTTTAATGGTTAGATGTTCTTCTTTTACGAATAACAAGTCTAACCTGTGTAAGTAACATTCAGAGATTGCAATATGAAAAATTTAATTTTATTATTCCTGCTTCTGCTGTAAATGAGAAAATAATAACAGGAAGAAATGCAAAGTTTAAATAAAAAAGAAGCAAAATCCAAATAAAGGATGTATACAATATTAAACACTTATCGAAAGCATTAATTAAATAAATTCATGCAGATATAGGTAAATTTATATATATATGTGTAAGCATAAAGTGCCAAATTAAACCTGAATCACCAAAAACTTTTTCTTAAAACTGACATCATAGCTTAAAAATTATTAAATATATTTGTGGTTGGTAATAAAAAATGACAAATATACACTTTTCATTTTAATTATTCTATTTTGATTTATTTATATTTTCAATTAATCAAATAGTCTAGTATGTTTATTTTTTATTTTATCGTCTGTAAACTAATGAGAATGCCTATTCAGATTATTTTAAATTAACTATGCTTCTAACCATTGTGACGAAACTCAAATTATTAAAGGTCATTTACGCAGCTGCTTGCATCTCATTAATATTCCATAGTACTGTTAGTACCCGTTTTTTCTTTGAGTATTTTTATTCTTATTTAATCTACATTTGGAGAACATCACTCTAAAAATTAAGTGGTGTTGAAAAAGGGCTCGTACTAACAAGACTACGGCATATTATATAGGATGTTGGTTGCTAGTGATGCAACGAATAGTGATTTCGCCGAATACCGAATACCGATTATTCGGTCAAGTTCAATGCCGAATATTCGGTCGCCGAATAGTGAATTCTTTTTAAAGTAAAATATCATAAACAAGAAGGAAAGGATGTTGCTGTTAAATCAAAATTGATTAATATTGCAAAAAAGATCGCCAAGAGCCCAGTAACTCCATGCCCTCAAAGTGATTCTAGAATGCAATCATCTTCTCAAAATAAAACTTCTTTGTGGGAATGTTTTAATGAGATAACGAAAACAAGTAAGTCAAGCAACGAAAGTTTAGATGAAAATTCTGATCAAGCAGAACTCCAAGAAATCAACAAATTTCTTTCCCAGCCTTTGCTAGAAAGGACACAGTGCCCATTAAATTGGTGGAAAGAGAATTAGAAAGACTTTCCTAACCTTTCTGGACTTGCAAAAAAATATTTATCTGCCCCAGGAAGCACTGTATACAGTGAAAGACTGTTTTCTGAAGCAGGAAACATATATGAAAAAAAGAGAAATAGAATATCACCTAAACATGCAGAAAAGTTACTATTCTTGCATCACAATCTACGCTTATTTAAAAAAAAATAACTTTATTATATTTTTAAGAACTTTATATTGTAATTGTTATATCTAGTCAAGATAAAAGTTAAAATGCTTTGAATTATTTTTTTACAATTAAAGAAAATTCACATCATATTCAGGTAGTATTCATTTAGGTATTTTTAATTTATTAATAGAGGGTAAAAATATTCAATATCTATATTGAACTTTATTTTCATTGCTATTTAAATGTGAGTCTTTAAGAAACTGCATATGCACAACCTACATATTAAAGTCCTTTTTAGATAAAAATGTCATTATGAAAAAATATATATCTATATAACAATACATAAATATTAAATTAAAAGATTTTTTTTTTTTATTTGCAATGTATTTTAATTGATTTCATTAATCATTTAAAAATTATTAATATGAATTTTTTGAAAAGTTATGTGTAAATTAATATTATATTTGTTTTTAATACTTACAATTATGAATTAAATTCTAATAGTACTATTCGGCCGAATACTAAGTTTGATATTCGGCCGAAGCCGAATATTCGGTCAAAGCGCCGAATACCGAATAGTGACCGAATATTCGTTGCATCACTATTGGCTGCTATGTATTTATATTTCATTCATGGCTGCATATCACGGTATTTAGCCATAGTTTGGATTTGCTGAAAATAGTTATCAAAAGAAATATATTTATTTCAAAGATTTTTTTCTTATAATTTTTTTTAATAAGTTTTTGCATATAAAATAATGCAAATAATTAGCCTATATATATGTATATATATATATATTGAACATTTATTTATATATAGCGACCAGTGAAGCGAGCAAAGCCTGCTAGTTTTACTTAAAACTTAAAATAAATAATTTACGAATGTTTTTCTGATATATATTTTAACAATATACTTTTTATTTACGTTGTTTATAAATCTATCTAACATTTCAAACGAAATATTATACAAAATTTATATCCTGTCTGATTAAATACATTTTCCATAGTATATTACTGTCTCTCTCTTACTATAAATCGTTTATCAACGATTCATCAAAGTATGACAGTTAAATTTTATAGGACTGAAAGAAACTTTTTAATTTTATTTCGGTGAAGATCGAATTTAGAGACGTCGTCGGTCGATCGAAATAACAGGAGCAACTCCATTTTTTAACCCTGACGTAAAACAGAGTTGAAAACACTTTCAAACAAACAGGTTCATGAATGAAAATAAAAAAAATAAAAATCATAAAGTTAAAAAACATATCCAAAAGCAATACGTAAAATCAATGAATCAGAAATTGAATATGAAGTGAATATTGAATTTATCGTTTTTTTTTTTTTTTTTTTTTTTTTTTAAATCTTATAATTAGCCAAGTATTTTATGATTATTATGATTATTATTATTGATTTTTTTCTTTTACGAGGTTGAGAAAAATTGCTTGCGGGGATGTTGATATCTTTTTCTTTTAAACATTGTTAATTCTTTTTTGTTTTCTTACAAACATTGTCTCATATTTGTTAATTTGTTATTAATATCTCAATATTAATTGTTATTTTTTCTGTAATAAAAATAGATTTATATGGGGAGGATTGAGCTGAACAAAAATTTTTAGTTAGATAGTAAATCATAAAAAAAACTTTTTTTTTTCTTTTTGTAAAAACATCTATGGTAGCAGCTTATTCAATAAAAAATGAAGTATTTCTACCACATGCAACATTGTTTTTCTTTTCACAATTGCAGGACTCTCATTAGAAGAAAATAAATGAGTGAGAATTTCATACCTTTTCTCAAAAACAAAGTGAGACTTTTAAAAAGATGTAAAAGAGGTAAATGTTAGATGTAAATTTTAAAAGTCGTAAAACACTTTTTTTAGGTTTTTACATGAACACAGGTCTATTGAATGGATTGGGCGGGAGAGGAGAGACAGAAAAGTCGCATATACTTCAACAGATTAAGGTCCAGGTTGCTTGTCACATGTTTTTTCTATCATAGGACAAATATAAGTCTAAAAAGAAAGAATAAAAAATATTTTTTAATGTCTTTTTTTTTTTTTTTCAGTCTATTACCGAAAAATGAAAAAGTGCGTGAATTTCTCGCAATATTAAAAGTTTTAAGTGAGAAAATCAAAAATATGCGAAATTCTCGCGGTCTCATGCTCTAACGGGAACCCAGAATTATATATTTACAATTTTAATGATATTTTTAAAGACTTATGTTCCAGTGCTTGAAATGTGATAATACAGCAAAAAACATCGAAACACGCAATTATATGTTTTGTACTATTCTTTAGTACTATTAGTGCATTCAAATGTATTGATAAGACGGGAAAATGCTGGGTTCGCTCTCAGGTCACGCTTATCGACTTAGCTGTTCAGAGTATTCTAGGGTTTTCCCTAAAACTCACGTAAAGATGGTCTAAAACTCCAAAAAAAAAAAAAAAAAAAAAAAAAAAAAAAAAACAGAAGGCAATACACCCAGGCCTACCACTCACGTGCAGCCAATCAGACATAAATCTTACACCTGCATCCACACGTAATATGTTGGACGCTTATCTCAATATTGTTTTTAGATAGATAGTAGCCAGCTTTCCAAATTTTATATATTTCTCATAGAGCAATATAAGTCCCTCATTAAAAATATCTAAAATAACTTCCTCAGTATGAGAAGTAAATAATAGTGTCGGCGAATTTCGAGTTAGGCATACTATAATTCTGACTGAACATGTGGTTCAGCTCTGGTTTTCATTGGAAAAAAGCATTCCTTGTGTTACAGAATTCCTTACAGAACAGCTTAAATTTTCCAACTTTCAATTCTTAGACGTGATTATGGTCTATCTATAGTATCGATGTTAATTTCGAGTTTTCGTAATTTATAAATTAGATTTAACTTTTACATATGTGCTTGAACTGACTTTAAGATAATTATAAGGAATAATTTTATTAATTTTAATTTTAATTTCTAGATATATTTTGCACAAAATGGCTTTTCGTTTTGTTTGATAATACATGTAACAATAATTTTATTTATAAAAAGTCATTATTTTTAAAATTTCAAATCCATTTCAGTCGTTTGTATTTTGAAGCAGAATTGGTGTCTCAATTACCCTTCACTTAATTCCACTTTAATTTTTGATTCTGTTTTAAAATTAAAATCTACAGCTAATATCGCTATTATTGTTTTTTTTATTTCGTATTTAGATTATCAATAGATTTTTTAAATACTGAACATAAAATGAATACTTCAAAAGGCACAATGTTCAACGTTTTTAGTTACATGGCTTTTTATTAAATTGTGCATCTAATAATAATTCGTTTTTGTATTTATTTTGTAATGCTCTTCGACACATTTTTTATTTAATAAGAATGTAATAAAATATAATTTAGTCATCATAAATTTATTTATTCCTTAAAGCAAAATTATTGAAAATCAATCTGATATTAACCCACAGCTATGATTCTAAATACTTATCTAATAATCAGAATGTAGACGAAACGATTTTACGAATTTCGAGTCAAACATATATTTAAATTTACA